>OV884056.1:183777018-184435063 GCA_930367215.1 Pollenia angustigena
GTTTAGCCCGTCTGTCATTTGCAGTTTCGTAGTCATTTGCTTAAGTTTAAGTTTGCAGGAGGGTAAAGCTACCCCCATGCCTTTTAGATCCAGTGGAACCCATAACAGGGTTTCGAGTCTAGCAAGATTAACCGCTTTTATGTTTCTCTTTATATACCTGCACTTTGGGACACAAAAAGGCGTGATTTCAAACTGTTCATTCATCGCATTTATAGAAGTGCATTACCCAAAAGGGCTGTTCTCGTAGAAGGTGTGTTGTCATCCTATCCGATGCAAAATTCAAGGCCATAACGGCGGTAGGGCTATCTGTGTCAATATTTACAGTAGTAGATGAGACAGTAAATAAACAAAGCCCACACTTAAATAATATTTTTGTATACGTTTATATTGTAACGAGTAAAGATATTTGAGTGACATTTGGTCAAATATTATTTGTTTTATGACTGGAAATAACACCAAAAAGTTTATTATGGATCGGTTCATAATTTAGCGTAGATCCCATAAAAAGCCCACTTTTAGAAAACACTTTACTTTGCCTTAAACCGTAACGAATAATTTAACTTTCAATAAATTTGGTAAACATTAATTTTATTTGACGAGAAATTGTGACGTTGGTTTACAATTTATTACAGATCCCATATAAAGTCCACCCACAAAAAAAAATATGTTTCTTCATAGAGAGTATCTGTTATAGATTCGGCATAGCAGAATATGTAAAACATTCTTACTTGTTTTTAAATTAAATTCATTTCAAACGTATTTTTATTAGTTATTATAGTGTTTAATTAAAATTTATTAAATTAAAAAGTACTCAATTACTTAAATTAATTACACAATTGTTGTTTTTTTTTATGACACATTTTTCTCAGCAGCTCAAAACGTAGGAGTGAGATTTTACTACAACTTTTTGTTTAAATTTCCAGTTCTAAATGATAAATTGAAATGAATAACATTAAAACTTTTAATATACATATATATTTTAACTACACCACCATCATCAGCATTTAATGAATTAATATTGTGCACTGCATACAAATTAGAAACCAGTTTCTAACCTTAAGAATTTTAAATATTTCTTTAGTCATATTCTGGAAGTTCATTAAGTCATTCATTTAGTTATTCATTTGTTTATCCGTTCAAACTCTCCAACACCTTTTTGAATTAAATTTATTCAATAGAATTTCTTTTGATCTCCTAACAACAGTCGGTGGTAGAGACCAGATTACACTGTTTCTGATTGTTTTATAAGATTTAAAACAAATTTAAGTTTTTATCATCTGGATTAACTACGAACTATAATAATACCACTTTGATTAAGAAGTTGTAAAGCTAATGACAGAAGTGTAGTCTTGATTTCCATTACTTCATGGAATATTATTTTTAAACTTTTTTTTTATAAAACGTTGAAACTTAATTTAACAAGACTCGAATTAACACAATGGTCAAGATTAAAATTAAATTTCTTCCCATCTCTCCCTCTCTTTCTTTCTTCCTTGTTTCTAATAACTTAAAAAACAAATAAACAAGTAACAATAATACAAAATATTTTGATAAGTTCGATGTCGTTATTGTTTAATGTTAATGTTAAGTAGACCAAAGTTTTCTTGAAACAAACAGAGTAAATATTGCCCTCAACCCCAGTATCTTCCCTCGGTAGTTAGTAGTAACCGTTGTTTGTCGTATTTAGCCGACCACCGGTGCCTCCGAATTCCATTCGGTAGCCGACTAAATACAAGCCCGTATTTTTAAACCATTAGTTACTCGTATTTACCCTAACACCTCGTCCTCGAATTCCGTAGGTGCCCAAGTAAACCGAACCAGTATTTAATCGTACACCACGCTCTCGCATTCTGTTGGTGCCCGAGTAGTTAAACCAGTAGTCCAAGTATTCTTTCCAGTAGTTAATACGAACTAGCATTCAACCCGTAGTAAGTCGTATTTAGCCGACTGCCTGTGCCTCCGAATTGCATTCGGTAGCTGACTACATACAAGCCCGCATTTTTACCAGTAATAAGTCGTGTTCAGCCGACTGCCGGTAACTCCGAATTCCATTCGGTAGCCGACTGAATACAAACCGTATTTAGCCGAACCTGATTAACCAGAACCATATTTAGTATGATTCCCGAAGTATTCGACACAGTATTTAACAAAACCGAATTCAACCGAACCCGATCAACCAGAACCGTTTTTAGCTAAATCTCTTGGTGGCCAAACTATTTTTAAGTCGTTTCTAGTATTTAAGACCGTAGCTAGCCGAACGCCAAGACCTCCTAAATCTCTTGGTGTCCGAAGTATTTTTATGTCGTTTCTAGTATTTAAGACCGTAGTTAGTCACACCATGGCCAGAAGACTTATCCGAGGCCGTAGTTAGCCGAACACCCGAGGTTGCGAGATCCTGCTGTTTTCGAAGTGCTCGGCCCAACTAGTCGAAGTAGTTAGAGGGAGTTTACACGGTGTCTATTCAGACATGTCTAACAAACACGTTTGTTTTGTTTGTAGGCGATCGGGGTAGAGAAGAAAGAGGGGTTGCCAAACAGACATGAAATGAGTTTTCGTGTTTGTTTATATGAATTTCCATGTTTTTTATTTGTATGTATATGTATATTAGACTATTATACATGAAAACAGACATGTTTGGAAAGACATCGTGAAAAGACAATAGGTTTTTAGAAGCATGTTCAAAAGAGAATGTCAAAAACAGACATGTCTGAAAAGACTCCGTGTAAACCCCTCTAAGTCGTGTGTTCCTCCAACTGCGGGGCGCACCGAATGCTCCGTATTTGGCATAGTTTCGATCGTAGATGTAGATACTAACAATCTATAACCGAAACCCGTTTATTTTCATCTTATCTGTCAGATCGAATCCTCAGTAACTTAAAACTGCCCCACGGATCGCCACCGTACGTGCCTAATGCCAACAACATCTAGCAGTTCCTTACGGCACCAGCCGTACGTGCACGGAATTACGCTACAACAGCACACGTTCCCGTCCACAGCCGCGTCGAATCCGGCGAAAGCCGTCGTTAGTTCTAAGTATTAAGCGTAGATTAAGATTTCGTAAATAAAGCTTTGTTAAAATTATTGTAAGCGAACATACACAAAAACATCCCGTGTTTTAATTCAAAGGAAGCAGACCTTCGAATTGACCCTGGACAGACTGAGTCATACCTCAGCTGGGAAAGTAAACTGCGTTACAAATTCTCCAAAATTATTCACTTATGAATGCATTAATCAAAAATAAAATCATTTTTATTAAAAATATAATCAAGTGAATTTAACGTTTAATCAAGTGAGTTAAATGTTAAATCAAGTTAATTAAACGTTTATTTGATACTATTGATTTGTTTACGGGTGCAAATTTGATAAATTTTTTAATTAATAGCACTCATTTTTTAATTTAAATTTACACAAAAAAATTAAAAATTGTCTCAAATCCATAAATTCATAGAATAAAGCAAGCAATTTGTTGATTTTGCATATAATGCTAAAAATTGTAAAAAAATTTAAATTTTGAATACTTTTTTTCAATAAATGATATTTTTAATTTTAATTAAAGAAATAATTAAAAAACTTTGCCTTTTCAAACAATGTGTTAATTGATTTAATTAAATATAACTCAAGTTTTTACAATTCCCAATAACAATTCTACAAGCTTAAACTATTTTATTTTAAACGAAAAAATTTTTTGGTATTTAATTAATATTTTAATTAAAAATTCATTTCAAAACAACGAAAATGTTAATTAAATCAAAATTATATTTTTAATTTTCTTTCAACAAGAAAAAAAAAAAATTCCATTCACATTAATTAAATTGAAATATTTTTTTTTTTTTTATTTTATCAAAGTAATTTTTGGGAATACAAAATTTTCAATTAACAAGATTTTGTTTGTCGTGCTCAATTCCCAATATTTATTCTTGATAAAAACACTGAAAATTAATTGTTGATGGGATAAGCTCCTCTATGCGCATTTTACTAGGCCAGAACATCAGGAAACTCCATTCAAAGATTTTAGAAAAACTAAAGGTATTAAACAAATAAAACTGTTAAGCGAATGAGAATTTTAAGCAACAGTTTTACTTGTAACAATATCAAAGCTAAAACAACAACAATAAACACACTACAGTTGGTTGGAATTTTTCCAACATTAATTGTTGTTGTAAGTAGGCCGTGCACTTGCCAGTTTAATTTTTAAATAACAAGATTTTGTTTGTCGTGCTCAATTCCCAATTTTTATTCTTGATAAAAACACTGAAATTTTTTTAATTGATAAAAATTATTGATATTTTTTTCTGTGTACTTTTATTTTTTTCTGTGTAACAAAATACTTTTTTTTACAATAAAATTAAAGGATAAACTATTCTTTATAATGAGTAAAATTGTTTAAATAACAAATAACTCAAATCATGGCGATGCATCAATAAAATAAAAGTTTTCATCATATTATTCGTGAAATAATTATTACAACTAAATTAATTTTTTTCAATGGCCATACCAGATGAAAATTTATAAAATCTAGCCACTTTACGCCTAACTTGGCAACACTAAGTGAAAATAAAGTTTTTTGTAGAAATCGTCAGTTTCAAAAAACTTAAATTAAAAACGTAAACGGAGTGGCAAAATAAGGAACACTCACTACATGTATACCACTGTAGAACAAATTGTGTCTTCTCTGCAAAAATGTATAAAATTTTGAACAATCTTTGCAACTTATTAAATACTTTAAAATTCTGATTTGTGGTGCAAATGATTTGTTTTTTTTTTTTCATTCCGTACAAAAAATTGTTGAATATTTTTCAGTAAAATAAGAATTCTCTAAATTAAAGTATCTAAACTCAATAAACCTTATCCTGCCCATTTATATCATTTCAGTGGTAAACCACAAAATTGGAATGGATCCCTAGATTTGCTACAGATTTAGAGATTTTTGTGGCAAAATAAGCAAAAAGTAAAAAAAGAGGGAAAGGAAATGTAAAAAGGAAACATTTTTGGAAGCAGATAATAATAAACTTGTGGATTTCTTTTTAGCTTCCCTTCCCAAAAGTAAATCCCAAAAAAAAAATAAAAGAGCTTAATAAATAAAGTGTAGAGAAAATTAATATTATACATTTTTTACAGAAGTGTTTTTGTTGCTTTTATGTAAATAATTATTTCTGCAGATACTTGAAATTTACATATACTAAACATATAAATAATAGATACGTAGATGTATTTGTAAAATTTATACATACAAAGCTTAAAAAAAAACAACCCAGACAGTACCCAGTTGGCCACGTCTTCGAGACGTCCTCGTAGACGGATGCAAGACAATGGTAATTCCTGCACGACGTGTGAGACATTTTCTAACAAGTGTCACGAAAATCGTGCACGACACAAAGAAAGACAATGTCGCCTACTTTGTCGGCAACGCCTTATATGTCGTCAACGACTACATGCATGACAATGACGTCCACGTCAAAAAAATCTTATATGGTTATCTATTTCAGACAGTTTTCTAGTATAGTTGGAATTTTAATTTCTGTTACATGTTTTGAATTCGACTCTTTAAAGCAATCCTAAATTTGACAGTGAAGTGTTAACTGCATGTAAAGTTTTTTCCAGCCCGCGAATAACTTCATCAGCATTTTCGGCTTTACTGGTTAGTGGTAATTCGTAAATTGTATGTATGTATGTAGGAAATTAAATCCACAATAAAAAACAGAATGTGAGAAATTTAAGAAACCCAAGCAAGTGATATAAAAGCACCCAAGAAAACTTTATCGTCAATAGCTTTTATACAAGACAACGTTGCTCATACTGTACAACATAGAGTTTGAAAGAAGACAAATATTAAGACAATGTCGCTCATGCTGACCAACAGAGAGCTAAATAGAAGACAACTTATAAGACCACGTCACTCATACTGTGGTGCACAACAATTTCCTGTTAATTTTCTTCTAGAAAACCTAAACGACAGGGGACAAGTCGTTCATAAATCATTGAGACGACGATGTCGTCAACGGCAATCTGGCCAACTGGGTATAGTCTGTCAAGTCAGGCCATATGATACCCTACACCACAATAAGTGCTAATTCTCTCGCTTTAGGCTTTAGTCATCAACTCTTGAGCTTTTAGGAAAGAGAGAAAAAGCAATAGCATTCTGTTTTCACTTCTCTTCTTAAAACTCAAGACAGATCGACTAAAACCACAAGTCTAAGGCTTTTAGGAAAAGAGAGAAAAAGCAATGGCATTCCTATTTAACTGCTTACCTTAAAACTCAAATCTCGATGACTTAAACTTAAAGCGAATGAATAAATGAAATCAGCACTAGTTCGCGAATTAGGACAACAAGCTTCTAATTAACATGTAGTTAAGGTGCAAATAAGAACGTTGTTGTCCTGAGGTAGCAAGTTACAGATGAATTTTTGAGAGCCTACCTTTTAAGGACCTATAGGCAACCATACGAACTAAAAAAAAGGGGTTGCATATCGTTACCTTAAACGCAAAACGCCCTAAATTACCGAAAATTCAAAATCATCTTTGATTCTGTTGTATTGCATCAACACAAATGTCTAAAAATTTTGGAATATTTCGACTAAAATTTGCGACTTCATTAGCAAAAAACGAAACCCCCTATCTACACAAGGATATATGGTCAAGGCATAATATGCAACATTGTCAACTGGGGAAAGAAGTGATAGGTTTTACAAGAAAAACAGAAGAAAAATAAGTTGTAAGCAGTTTAAGGCGATTTTTCAATTTATCATTTTAAACAGTTTTTGCTTCACCTGTAAAATTTTCAAAATGTTAGATAGGGCCTTTTGCGTTTTAGGCGACGATATATTCCTCAAACTCCCACTGGTGCATAGGGCGCCAAAAGAGGTAGAAGATGTTGGGTGCCAAATATTGTCTAGATATCTACATCTACATGCATGCGATATTTTCGTTTTAAAGGTCATATTAGACGTGTCATGCCATAATGTCATAGCCATAACTGCGATTAAAGATTATGACAAAAACCAAAATTTAATTGGTGTTTATGGTTATGGTTGTAGCTATGGTATTATGGATTTATGGCGTGTCACCTATCATCAAATTAACTGTTGGCCATAAGGTTGGTTCAAACAGCTGTTTTCTATGGTTATGTCACGTCTAACTAAAGCTTAAGGAAGGGACTTGCGACCCAAAGTATGCGCAAAAGGATAGACAAACAGCTAGCCGGACGCACGAAGGGCCAATGTTAAATCGATTCACATAGTGATTATAAGTTAATCGGTATACTAAAACGGGAGGGAGTCCAGTTCCAATATTTTTAAGTGTTTCACACATAAGCACAATACCCTCTTGCACTATTGTGGTGTAGGGTAAAAATTTAAAAAAATTACTTCACTTAACTTAACGAATACATATGTGACTGACTACAAATATGAAGACCATAATGATGAGAATGATTGACGATGATAATGATTAACGATTATGATGATAAAAAGACGACAGTGATAGGTAGTCACATTTTTGTAATGGATTTTGTATGTCAATTTTATGACTACTCGTCATTATAACACATTTACTTAGAACATACATACAGACACTTCTAAAATCAAAGCCCCACAGTTCGGGAAAGTCATATGTTACTACAAAGATTACAAGAGGTTGGTTAAGTGGCAAGTGCGATATGAAAAATATATTAAGTGCATAGAAAGAAAAACACTCGGGATAAATTAAGTGTTTTATACCAGTGTTCGAAAATAAACAGTACATTATTTAGCGTTCGGCTCACACACCGAAGTACGATATCTATTTTTTTAGTGTTTGTGTAAACAAACACAAACCTTAATACCGTTCGTAACTATTTTCAAGAAAGAACCGAACATTATATAATGTTCGGTTCTTCGTTAAAAACAGAACAATTGTAGTGATACTGTAGAAAAACATTATATTTTAATGTTCTATAATGTTTTTTTCGTGTGTGTATTTTGTTTTTGTAAAAAATGTTTGGTTTTTTTTTATCAGCAAAAAGCGACGAACATTAACGAGCCGAACCGAACACATTGAAGTTCGTGGATTTTCAAAAAAAAACCGAACGGAATTTAATGTTCTCATCATTTGTTGAGTATGATGAAAACAGCATTATTTTTGTGTTCGAAAGATGACAAACAGGGAAACATTATTTTTTTTAATGAATTTCTACACAAACACTATTAGCGTTTGTGTTTTCCACAAATCTACCGAACCGAACATTAAAGAACGATATTTAGTGTTTATTTTCGAACACTGTTTTATACCTACTTTAAGTACGAGTCTTACTCAAAAATTCTAGTACGAAAAACACTAAAACGTAATTTAAACAATCCTAAATGGGTTTACTTTCCAAAATCTATCCCGAAATTTCTTAAAATAAGTATCAATGTATATTTATAGCAGGTAGTCTCGCAAAGCCTGCTGATTATTTTTTATTTGATTGTTTTGTGAAACGAACTGTCAAATTTTGTTTAGTTGACAAGTTTTTTGTCCTTATCTTTTGTCTTTGTTGTCTCTTATCAACCCCTTTGCTGTTTGACAGTTTGTATCACATAACAACAATAAAAAAGCCCTGTTGTTTGTTTTCTTGTACAATTGTTGTCGCGGGTACCTGCTATAAATATACCTTGATAAGTATAAAATTCATAGACCAAGTTAAGAAAAAGAATAAACCTTTCGTTGGTAGTGCCACTCTGAGAGTAAAATTACAAAGTGGGGGTTTTAATCTCAATTGCAGACACTACAACAACACCAAACAAGTAGTTAAAAAGCGTTTTACTTGTTGTGTGTAGAAACAACAAAACAAGACGAAAACACATTATTTTCAAGTTTTACTGCCTGTTTTTAGAAAACGTAAGCAAGTGAGTGAGTGAGAAATTATATTGAAAACAACAATAAAAAACGAAAATTTGTTTTTGTTTTCAATATAATTTCTCACTCACTCACTTGTTTACGTTTTCTAAAAACAGGCAGTTAAAATTAAGAGCTCTTACTTCTGATTTAGTTTATATTTTCAGTTTTATATGCACATTAAGTTTTTAAAGTAAAAAACATATCGGAAATAATGCTGGCGTCTTATATTTGAAATTCTGGGGTCTAATCACCGCATTCGATACTATCGTATTTAATAAACTATTGAATGTTTTTGCATACGATAAATATAATGTCGAGTTACTCGATAACGAATGCTATTACTTCAAATTCAATACATTTCATTCCATATCGAGTTTCATGATACCAAAATAAGTAATTTCGATAAATTTTGCTCGATATCGTATGCGGTGATTAGACCCCTGTATGGTGTAAAACAGGTAAGTAAATCAATCATAATAAAATTATCCTTTTAATTTCGCTTTTGGTTTATTTTAAGCACGAATTCGGGATAAAATCAACTTTGTTATTCTTAAATCAAGCGCATTTTGAGATTAATTCAATCTTAGTTTTACTTAAATCAATCTCATTTTCGGATTATTTCAAGTACGAATTCGGGATTAAATATGGATAAGTAAAGTATTTCGCGATTGAAAATCCGTACTTGAATCAATCTTTCTGTACTTACCGCTTCGGATTGAGTATAGTACAGATGGATTGATTTTTCTTTCGAGTGTACACATTTACATATCGTCGTGCCGAAGTTATCTTGCCGTATATCACAAAATATTTTTTTTGGGAAATCGAATCTTAAGGTTCAAATTTGTATACACAAAAATGTACGTGCAAAAAGTCGTCCAATATTGTGTTTGAAGTTCTTTATCGATTTATGTAAAAATATCCAAACTCATGGAAAAAATTTTTAAGTTATATCCATTATCACGTCCGAAAAATTTTTTCAATTTTGTCGTATACGCCACTTTTTGCGATATATTTTTAAGTTTGTGGGATATAAGTCAAAATAAGGTATTAAAAACCTACATTCACGTGTTTTACCAATATTGAAAATTAAGTTATAATAAATTTCGAAACGAAAATTTCTGCAAGTGACAAATATATTTACGTATAGTTATAGTTTTTATATTATCGAATTTCCTTATGTATGAATAATTTAAAGGTTTATTATGGGTGTTCTAACCAAAATACACGATGTTACGTAACGTAACATTTTTGTCCAACTTAATTTGACATTTTCTGGTATCAGTGCTAAATTCAACCATGGAGAGGAGCAGCACTGAGCAGCGCGTTAAGATTGCTGAAGCCTTTTACGAAAATGGGCGTTCAAATCAAAAATACATTTTGTGCACATCTTGATGTTTTTGATCACCATAATCGATCAAATGTGTCCACAATCGGAATAATTGTGGGCAAATTTAAGCAAACCGGCTCTGTAGGAAATGTGAAATCGCCTGTGCAAGTTAATATATGGCATACCATCTCTTAATGTAACATTATTTTTAGCAACACCTGCAAGACATTTCTGCTGACGTCGTAATTTCCCACGTTGTTGCATTGGGTTAAATTAAATGTTATTTGAACATCTCTTTTAGTTCCCACGATGCGATGTGACGATAATCGCAATGATAAATATAAAGCATAATTATGCTTCTTGCTTTTAAAAATTATTAGATATAAATTAGATTTTATTTGGACAACGGTTCGAACAGAACCTAGGAGTTGTAATCTACCGTTTAAGAAATTTAAAAAATAAATAAATGTGTTTTTTTTTTTAATAAATAGACGGGAAGAAATAATAATTTGCATGCATGCTTGGTGCGGTTTATGGCCAGGCGGCATCATCGGGCTTTACTTCTTCAAAAATAAGGTATGCCAAGCAGTTACTGTGAATGGTGTTCGCTATCGCGAGCTGATAACGGATTTCTTTTTGCCAGAAATTGTGGATATGGACGTGGAAGATAAGTAGTTCCAAAAGAATGTGTCACACGGCCAAGGAAACAATGGCTCTTCAGCACGAGAAATTCAATGGCCATGTTAACTGGCCATCACGATCATATGATTTGACACCGTTGGCCTTGTTTCTTTGGTACAATTTAAAATAAAAAGTGTACGTCAATAAGCCAAGAACAATTCAAGAGCTAAAGGATTAGATAATTTGACACTTTAATTACATTGAACCTCAATTATGTCTCAGAGCCATTGAAAATATGGACCATAGGACAGAGGTATGCTACCGATGCCAATACTTTATCTCACACATAAATGTCATAGATCCTTCTATAATAATAACAAATATTCAGATAATTCTCTAAAAACCTTTTTGTTTAATTCACAATGTGCATTATGGAAATATAGCCTTTAATTGCTTAATAATAAAGTGAATTTAGGCAATATAGCAATAATTCCATCAATATAAAAAGCGTTGTGTACTACGTCCGAAAAATATCTTTACATATAAAACGAAAAATGTTAAAATTACAGTAATATTAATAAAATAGTTTATTTTTTGTAACATGCCTGATATACTTTGTTCGCATACAACAAGATAACGCAAGATTTTTTTTAATTGAAAGTTTTCATACCTTTTTTGTCGTACAGTAGAGTCCCGATAATTCGTAATCGCAAGGGACCGGCCATTTCTTACGAATTATAGGGGTTTTCGATTTAGCGGGGTTTCGATTTAACGGGGTTAAAATAAATTAAATACGAATAAACGGGGTTTTTCAATTTATTTACAAAAACGATACAAAAACACATAAAAAACAACTGTTAAAAATAAAATATATAAAAATTATACATACAAATTATTCATGTAACAAACTGATCTTAAGAAAATAAATCCACACACAAGCAAAAATTCACGCAAAAATAAAAAAGTGGTAAACAAAAAACTCATTCTTTCCATGTTTTTGTTGTTTTTATTGCGAATTATAAGTGGTAGTTAGCAAACAATTACGATTTATAAGAGGTAAAGAAGATTTTATTTGAAAAAAAATTACGAAATAGCGAGGGGACCAAAATGTATGGAAATTTTACGAATTAACGATATTTTTTCAAGGGACCGACAGTTTATTACGAATTATCGGGAATTACGATTTATCGGGGTACGAATTATCGGGATTTGACTGTATATCCAAAATTATGCTACATACGATATTATAACGTATTAAATTTTTCGCAAAAGTGGATATACAACAAAATGGCTTCGTAATATCTCATCAACCATAAGAGATAGAGAAGTTAGGATTGTGCAGATCGATAGATCTGTTAAATTTACCACAGGAAACGGGCTTATCTCATTTTTTTCGATTTTGTGATATACGACAAGATAACTCCGGAACGACGATATATTTACTTGTTCTTTAATAATAAATTTCAGAAACTGTTGAAGTTAAAGCACACATATGGAATGCATATGCTTAAGTGTCTGTTTATTTATTTGTTTACGTGTTAGTTAGAGGATTTGTTTATTCTCTAAGTAAGCACTTTTGAAAGATATCTTCAATACATATGCACGCAAGTTTGTATTTCTAATAGTGTTAAAGATTACAGTATATACAGGGTACTTCAAGTTTAAGTTTCTTTCACAAAAACGCTTTATTTCTTTTTACAGATACTTTTTTTTTTATTTGACAGGCACAAAAGAACTTTCAAATATACAATTTCACCCGGGAACCATTTAAAAGAAAGCAACAATTCGTTCTAAAAGAAAATGCATCAAGTGGGTTGGTTTCACAGCAATTGGGACTGTCTGCAACTAACACATGATTAATTTAAATAAAGATTTGATTTTATTTTGGACGAGATTAAACATTAAAAAAATTTAAGTTGTTGTAAGAATTCAAGTCAAGCGACCGTCAGAAACATTGACAATTATATTAAACTAGCTTTACCCGGTGACGGCCTTACCCGGGACGACCAACAAATACATTTTAAGGTCTTATTTTGGGCAACCTGTACTACATGTATTGTTTAACAGTTGATAACTTATCATTAAAAATGTGTGATTAATTTGCATTAAAAAAAGAAATTCAAACTTTAAGACCCTGTATAAAACGTATTTGATGGTTTCTTACGAAAATATTGCGTGGATACTGCTCGTTTTAAAAAGGATGATGAAATCGCCTTTTAGCATTGAAATATACATAAAAAAATGGAATAAATTTGTTCTTTTCTTATTTAAATAGAAAATAACGCAGAGTGAGTGGTTTTTATCTTTTATCCTTCTTAAGCAGGTGCTTTGAGAATTTAATCAAAATATATTTTATTGTTTTTGTAATTGAAACCAAGTCATGCCTTTAACAGTTAGTCACACAAAAAAAAATTAAATCTTGATACCGTATGTAAACAAAAACTATTCGGCAGAGCTTTAAGTACACTTACTCCAAGTATTCTTAACCCTTTCGCGGACACCATTTTTGGGTTTCCTGGAGACACTTGCCGTATCTCCATTATTACCCAGCCTTTACACATGCAAGTAGTGTATACGTATTATTAACGAAAATGTCGAAGAAAAAGCCGAACGTCTTGCAAGTAGCTTGAGTGTTTTCACAGTCAGTTGTAAGTTCAGTTTTCAAATGTTCTTAAAGCGAAAAAAAAACTTTGTTTTTCGGTTTAAAAACGTTACCATGTTAAAAGTATTACCAAGTTATAACAAAATAAATTGAATAATTTCTTCTTTTTTTAATTTTCGATCCATCTTGATGAAAAAATTATGTTTTTTTTATAAAATATGTGGCTGCAGTATTGCCGTAGTGGGGATATCATAATATTAGTCTGAGTTCATACGGCTCATGTCTTATTGACAAGATTCTTCTTTTTTCTTCTTTGAACATAAATTGGCGTTCAAATGATTCATGTCATGTTGACGACATGTTTTTTATTTTGTTTTATTTGATATTGAAAACAAAAACAAAATTAAACAACGAATAAGAAAGCAAAATGGAAAGACAGTACATGCATCTGTGTACTCGTTTCTTTTCCCCTCGTCCCTCTCGCCTATAAAGTAGCAATCTTGTCAGTAAGACATGAGCCGTATGAACACAGACTTACTGAGAAAATATTTTGATAAACAATTTTTATACCCTTCACCTCAGGTGGAAAAGGGTATATATAAGTTTGTCATTCCGTTTGTAATTTCCACAATATTGATCTAAGACCCTATAAAGTATATATCTTCTGGGTCCTTATGAGGAGAGAACTTGATTTAACGATATCCGTCCGTCTGTCCGTCTGCACGTCTTACGTTTGATATGTGTTTTCCGGAGACTCCAGACATGATAGCGGCTTGGTTGTTTTACATTTATGTCACATATAGCCCACCATTTCGTGCTATTGACATTCAGCAAGATCGGTCCACAAATGGCTGAGATATGACCAAAAAACCACGACTGCCTCTAATTTTTTCCAAAAATGCCTTGTTGTTGTATTTTTATTGCTTTTTTCTGTATATCTGGAGAACGGCAAGTGCCAAAATTTCCAAATTAGGTGCAAACATTCACGTTATAAATACACACCAACACACAAAATGTGGGCGTGGTACCCCCCATACAAAAAATTTCAAAAATTGTATAATAACCTGAATTTTTTGACTGTAATATGACCCATGGTTACGCCTTATTTAACAAAAGATCGGAAATTTTTAGTAGAAAATTTTTTCTGAAAAACTCGAGAAAATCGGTTCAGATACGAAAAAGTTATGACCAAAATATTAATTTTTTTTTGAAAAATACCCATTTTCGGGAACCATATATCTTGCCGAGTCCAAGTCTTATAACCCAAATAACTGGCAAATTTCTTCTTAAACACTTCGGTATATAAATCTGTCAAATCGGTTAAAAAAATGGCTGAGTTATAATCAAAATACTGAAATTCCAAAAATTACTCTTTTTATACCCTTCACCTCAGGTTTAAAAGGGTATATATAAGTTTGTCATTCCGTTTGTAATTTCTACAACATTGATTTAAGACCCTATAAAGTATATATATTCTATGTCCTTATGAGGAGAGAACTTGATTTAACCATGTGATGTCCCTCTTATTTGTGATGTCCCCCAATTATTTAGTTTTTGTCTAGTTGCTCTGTACAATGGTGAAGGGTATATAAGATTCGGCACAGCCGAATATAGCACTCTTACTTGTTTTTTTTTCAAAATGTTTGAAATTTATTATCAAACTACATTTGAGATGCGTTGTTGCATAGTTGTTCTCTATTTTATTTGTTATTTTTTATAAATACACAGAAAATCCGCTATAAACATAACTTTTATATTACTAAGTACTAGTAAATTGATACAAGTCATCCACGGTAACACTGTTTCTTTATTTGTCATTTTACTTACTGCAAGTGTCAAAAATTTACTTGCAAGCAAATTCTCTTGCAAGTTGAGCTGCAAGTACGAAAAATGTGATGGTATTAGTGAAAAAGTGTGAGTGTATTGAGTTGTCGAACCTGCACTTGCAAGTATAAACTCTCTAGGTTAACTAATATTGGGAAATTCTGAAAACATGCAACTGCTAGAAATTAAAAATTAAAACTATATAAGGGCAAAAAAATGGTTCTGTTTTTGACGGTCATGAACGTCATGCATCTAAGTATGTCCTAGAAGTGATGTATTAAAGACATGACATTCCTAGAGGTCAAACTGATTTTTTTTCCTCTATGGTACAACAACCACCGGCTACACATTCTTTTAGCAATATTTAACTTTAAGAATTACACTGTTATGGTGTATCATCCACTATGGTTGCTAAAGGATTATCGAGCTTTAGCTCTTGAGAAATAAGGACATATGGCTTTATAACACTGCAACGAAATGAAGATATCTAAATAATATTCGGCACAAAGAACTTTTGCTTAAATCGTAATATAATTTTTCTTTTTTCATGGAGGGTCATTGATTGCCCATGGGTCTCAAATAGGGGCAGCTCTCAAAAATATGTCTCTAAAAACTGTGGTATTAGGAATAATATAATCGGGCTTGACAAACTATACTTTCATACTTGTTTAATAAAAATGAAATAATTTTAAGTATATTGACTTTAATTTTAAGAAAAAGCAAATAATTACTTTCATTTATATTTATTTTATTGTACTTCACTTCTAAATAGCAAAAGAATTCCGCATGTTCGCATTTTTTTTTTCATTTTAAAATTAAAAAATCAGAAAAACAATAAAATGACAAATAGCTAGAAGTTGTAAAATAACAATGTTGATTTTTATTACATTTACGACAATTTAAAAAAACAGCAACAACAAAAACAAAACAATGTAAACAAAATTAAGTAAATATGAGCAAACCAACACACATAACATATTTACTTTCTAATAAATAAAAGGAAAAACAAAGAGCTCAGTTGCGAACTAGCTCTTGACGAGTACGGACGTGTATCAGTGAGTAACAAAAATACAAAAAAAAAAAAAAATAATATAATAAAAAAAAAAAAAGTGAAAAAATATTTACCGTAGGTGAAAAAAAAATATTTGTAATAGGTGAAAAAAAAAAGAACAATAACTAGTGTGCCCGAAGAGATTTGTGAATGAGCCTCACAAATACTCCCAATAAGGAGAGTAGGCCCAGCACAAATAGCAGAAATGCGTATATTGTGGTAAGCTCCCCGAGCGTGAGCAATGAAAACATTCGATACCCTGAATTAAACAAACATCTTTTAAGTGCAAAAATTGCCAGCGCAACTGGTTTTCCATACAGAAATTTAAGTTCAAGTGTGCCCAACCTGAGCAAGTGTGTTGATCCGACCGTAAATGTGGTTCAAAGTGTGAAGCCGTCTGACCAGAGGAATAATAACGAAAAACCTGGAACATCCCGATTTGCATTAACAAATACAGGAGCTGTACCAAAAAGTACTAAAGTGCAAACAGGCATGGACAGATATATAACAATAACTAAGAGAAAGGCAAGCCCTAGGTCCACCCAACAGGAACGCGTGGCCAAACAATACAAAGGCTCTAACGTAGTCTCTTTGCCAACAAATGGTAACAGATTCTCTGTACTATCCATACCTGACGATGAAGAAGCAGAATTAGCTAATGGGACAGCCACTAAAGAAGTTAAACCGCCACCTATCTATCTGCGGGAGCAAACATCAAATAGCATAGTCAACATGTTGACTCAACTTGTAGGTAAGAACAATTTCTACGTCGTTTCTATACGACGCGGACAAATTCAAGAGACCAAAATTCAAGCCAGTACAGAAACGAACTTTCGTATTATATCAAGACACCTGGACGCAGAAAATAAAAGCTACTATACATACCAATTAAAAAGTGCTAAGGGATTGATTATTGTCATAAAAGGCATAGATAGTTCCGTTCCTACAGATGAAATAAAATCTGCCGTAGAGCAAGAGGGGTACGAGGTAAAATCGGTTCATAACATTTTGAACAGGAACAAAGTTCCCCAACCACTGCACCGCATTGAGATATCGTTTGATTCATCGGTTCTCAAAACCAAAAATTCAGTTCATCCCATATACAACTTGCGCTACCTACTCAACAGAAGAATAACTGTTGAGGAGCCAATAAAACGAAAGGGTCCCTCCCAATGCACAAACTGTCAGGAATATGGGCATACAAAATCATATTGTAAATTGCCTCACGTATGTGTGGTTTGTGGCGACGCTCATAAAACCGCCGAATGTAATCGTTCTAAAGTTGACCCAAATGTCAAGAAATGCAGCAACTGTGGCGAAAATCACACGGCAAACTATAGGGGTTGTAAAGTCTTCTTGCATTTAAAAAAACCAGCTTTAGTTCAAAAATATACTCACTCCCAATATGGTCCATCACATGCGCCCAGCCAAGCCGCTGGCTCTATTGCTAGTACTACACAAACAAACAAACAAAACCAATCATATGCCCAAGTCCTAAAAGGAAACCCTAATGCGAAAAATCCCCCGAGTACTTCCAACGCAAAGCAACCTCCATACGCTAATGTTCCTAGGGAAGGTCTACAAATGCCTACCTCAATTGAAAATTTAATTCAAACTATGAATAACTTCATGGCCACTATGCAGAGCATGTTTCAGGAAATGATGCGAAACCAGAACATGCTCCTGCAAGTTCTACTCAACAAAAAATGAACCAGTTAAAAATATGTTTCTGGAATGCAAACGGGTTATCCCAACATAAACACGAAGTTGCAAACTTTCTTCATAGGCATGAAATCGACGTACTTCTTGTCTCTGAAACACACTTTACTCATAAAAACTGCTTTAGGGTAAATGGTTACCTTACGTATGACACAAAACATCCCAGCGGACGAGCTTGTGGTGGCACAGCCATAATTGTGCACAAACACATCAGACACTTACCATTGCCAGAGTTCGAAGAAGATTGTATCCAGGCCACATCTATAAATCTGACTGATTTCAAACTAACGTTAACATCCGTTTATTGTCCCCCGAGGCACAAAATTCTACACGATAAATTTCTCAACTTCTTCTCCACATTGGGCCAGAAATTCATTGCTGCTGGCGACTACAACGCTAAACATACATATTGGGGCTCCAGACTTATTAGTCCTAGAGGTAATCAGCTATATAATACCGTAACTGCAAATAACTTTGATGTGGTATCGAGTGGTGAGCCTACCTATTGGCCAACCGACTTCAACAAGCTACCAGACCTTATTGACTTTGCTGTAATCAAAAACATCAAGCGCGATCAGGTACTAGTTAGTTCCTCCTATGATCTTTCGTCTGATCATTCACCTTCAATACTCATTTTAAAATGTAACTCTGACGCCGCAGCTGCAAACTGGTTTTCCTATCCAAACAGAAACACAAATTGGTTAAAGTATAAAATGTATGTGAGCTCTCACCTATCACAGTGCATTCCCCTAAAAAATTCATCTGACATCCAAATAGCTGTCGACCGATTTACAGAAGTCTTGGATGCTGCAGCAAGAAATGCAACCCCAATCAAGCGGACAATTAAACGTGCTCCTTACAATACATCGACGGATATAGAGACCCTTATCAGAGAAAAAAGGAAGTTAAGAAGACAATGGCAAAACAGTCGTTCCCCAACCACTAAGGCCCAACTACAATTATGCCTGACAACTCTTCGCAACAAATTGAGACAGAACCACGAGTCTGCAATAGAAGGCTATCTAAACAGCCTAGATGCCACAAAAAACTCCAATTATAGCTTATGGAAGGCTGTACGGCATATGAAATGCCCTATAACCCAAGAATCTCCATTAAGACTGGAAAACCGCACTTGGGCGAAAAACACAGATGAAAAATTAAACGCTTTCGCGGGCCACCTTGAGAAAGTTTTCACGCCACATGATGCACATACTTGTTCCTGTCGTCCAATCATTCCTGATAAGGTAAACCATCCATTAAAATTTAACATAACTCAAGTAAAATCTGCAATAGAAAAAGTGAATATTAGAAAATCTCCCGGACTTGACCGTATCACAGGGTCAATGATAAGAAACTTACCTTCGTCTGCTTCCAGAATCTTGCTGTTCATTTTTAACGCTATATTAAGAGTCGGATACTTCCCATCCTCATGGAAGAAGTCTATAATTGTTATGATTCCCAAGCCAGGAAAAGATGCTAGCCAGGTTGCGTCGTACAGACCGATAAGCTTATTATCAATCCTATCAAAGCTTTTCGAAAAAATATTCATTTTAAGTATAACTCCTCATCTAAATGAACACGACATCATCCCGGATCACCAGTTCGGATTCAGAGCGAAACATGGTACAATAGAGCAAGTGCATAGAATTGTCACCCTTATTAGATCGGCGTTTGAGAAAAAGCAATACTGCTCAGCCCTGTTTATAGACATTTCCCAAGCATTTGACAAAGTTTGGCATGATGGGCTACTCATCAAAATAACACGAATGCTTCCTCAAAACACTCACAAGCTTCTGGAGAGCTATCTAACAGGCAGAACATTCATAGTAAGGTCGCAATATAAATACTCCCCCCTCAAGAAAATTACTGCTGGTGTTCCCCAAGGCAGCATATTAGGACCGCTTCTATATATAATATACACAGCGGATATGCCAACAAACCTGAGCACGCATACCTCTACATTTGCAGACGACACAGCATTTATTAGCGTTAACCATGACCCAAAAGTCGCATCGCAAAATCTGCAGTCCCACATCAATGAACTAGAGGCATGGCTAGAAAAATGGAGAATAAAGGTTAACCCGGCTAAATGTGCTCACTTAACTTTCACGCTCAGAAGACAAACGTGCCCAGCAGTAAAAATAAATAACATCACTGTTCCGGTAGAAAACCATGTAAAGTACTTGGGAGTTCATATAGATAGACGTTTGACCTGGTCTCGTCATATCGAAGCGAAAATAACGGCTATGAAACTTAAAGCAGCTCAACTACATTGGCTTCTCGGTAGAAACTCAAACTTGTCTTTAGACAACAAAGTTCTTCTATACAAGTCCATCATAAAACCAATATGGACATATGGCATCCAATTATGGGGTACTGCATGCGCATCTAACATCCAAAAGCTTCAAAGAAGACAGTCTAGAATATTACGACAAATTGTCTGCGCCCCATGGTATATACGTAATGATATTATCCACAGAGATCTCAACGTCCCCACTATCCAGGAGGAAATTAAAAAATATTCAATAAGCTACATCGATAAACTAATGGTTCACCCTAACTACCTCGCTCGGGGTTTGCTTCAGTTTGAAGGTCACCAGAGGCTAAAAAGAACCGATACTTTGAGCCTTACTAGAAGACAGTCTTACAAATTTGAATACAGCAGTTAGTGGTTACACAGGTAACAACTAATAAACAACAAGTAGAATTAAGATTTGAATACATATTGTAAATTTCGATAAGAAAGATTCAATAATAAAAATAAATTATAAAAAAAAAAAAAAAAAAGAGAAAAAAAGAAAAACAACAAAAAAAACAAACAAGAAAAATAAATAAAATAAAAATAACTGTATACATTTCCAATTATGCATACGATGAGTCCTTTATAAACATACACATCCTTACAACAACAACAACATGTTCAAGTTACGTTGTGATGTCAGAACAATTAAGCCCAACATGCATGAATGCGCCACCCTCCGAGCATTTGATAGAGTGTTTTTCGATTATCTAGCAAAGTGTTACTACTTTCGCCATATTTTGTAGTTTTACAAAAGTTTTTGCTAATATTTACAACAACGAATCAAATAAGTTGTTGAGATTATTATAAACGTAAAACAATAACAACAATATCACAACTAACAAAGGCTGACTTCTTGACTGACAAAGTGTTAAATAGTCGATAGTACAAAAGCAAAGTGCGTTAATTTTGAAAGTTTGCATGCAATTTGCAATATGATCCATTTTTGCTTGCCAGAAAAGTGCAATAGCGTAGTTAAGTATAAGTCTTGCAAAAGTGCAAATGCAAAATATCGTAGCTCAACAACAAAATACACAGCCTAATGTTGAACTCTGCTAATAAAAAGGTAGCTTGTAAATGTTCCCACACATTTGCAATATTATTGTTCAATAATGGATACTGTACAATTAAATTGGCTGTGCGTATATCATATTATTAGGTGGCACAATATATTGGAGTCTTTTGATTTATATTTCGCACACAAAATTTTTTTAATGTGTTGACAACACTATACAATAAGCACATGTGTGCATTGGTTTTATTTACTATAACATCCCTACTAGCATTTGGAAGATTGTTTTATCAAAAATCACCTAACTAAGTCTTCCTCGAGTACTTTTGACGATTAAAAACTGATAAATCACTTGCGCGCTTGAAAAAAGATTCGAAAATGATTCGTTTTTATGCTTAAAAAGTAATTTATTGAAAATGCAATAACAAAACATACAGCAATCGAAAATTAATCATACAGGTGTTTGAAATATGACTGTTTGGACTTTAAAACTTATATAAATTTGTTTAAATATTATTCAAAAATCTGCCAAATGGAAAATAATTGTTTTCTTTAAACTAAATATTTTTTTCAAATTGTATCGCATCTACGCCATTTTACAGCATTGCACATATAAAATAAATAAATAAAAAACCGCCTAGTGTGAAAGCTTAAGCGAGACTTTTGGGTTTATTCACGTGATGAAGAGTGCACGTAGATGGGAGATCAAAAGAGAAAAGAGCACGGTGCAGTAGTTTTACCGCATTTGTATTTTTCATATAATAAAACGTAAGTCTATTTTCTTTATCAATTTTTTTTTTTTTTATTAACAAAATTATTATATTTTTATGTGCGGTTGCTCGCAAATTGTCCATTGAACTAATCGAAAAACGTTCAACAACTGCCGGAAATAAAATTAATAAAGCAAACATCCTTTTCTTAGACGACAAGTTAAATATAATCAACCCTATTATATAAGTTGTTGTCAATGTCGATGTTAATTTTACGTTGTTGTTACATCAAGTCGACGACTACATCACTTTGACGTTAATTTTGAGGCATTTGGTAAAATTTGGTAAAGTAATTCAAACATAAAAATTTAGCAATTATTAATATAAATTATGTTCATGACTTCTTTTAAATTTGCATTTTTTATTTAAAACGTATTTAATAAATATATACATATTTAATTTTTTACTTAAATTTCTTTAACTTTCATTTGAGTCATCGCAATACTTTCTGTTGACTAAAAGAGAATCAATTCTACTCAACGCCACACAGAGGGGTATTTTGGCAATCTGGCCGGACAATCCTGTTGTTTAGTTTATATTGCTTCTTAAAAGTTATAGATCTAGGGGCAGATCTATGAAATTTGGCAGAAATATGTGTTATGGTCATAGGCTAGTAGAGCTCGTAAATCATTCGCAAACGATAAGAATTAGGATTGAAAAATGAGTCGAAAAAGATCTTAGACGATCAGAAATACGACTAAAAAATGAGTCGAAAAAGACTCGAAAACAATCAGAAATACGACTAAAAAATTACTCTAAAAAGACTCGCAAATCATTAAAAATATGAGTCATAAATGAGTCGAAATTGATCAGAAAAGCGGGTAATAAAAGACTCCTCAAGAAGAGTCCCGGGTAGGGTACCATTATCTCCCGAGAAAACAATAATTTATGATCAGAAAATGAGCTCATATATGCATATTTTAATCGCGCAGAGGAGTTATAAATGACTCGAATATGATCAATTTTTTCATAAAATGCTTGCAGAAATGTATACAATAAAAAATTTCGATATACTACATACATATTTTTTTTTTTTCTATTGTAAATGTGTAGGTACCTTAAAAGCCATATAACTCTTTTTTTTATTTGCTTGTTTCGTGATATGATCAGTCAAATATTATTTATGTTATACCAATGTGCAGACACACTATTAACCCTGGAATGTTACTCTTCATTTTAGTACATTATGGAATCGACGAACTTTTAAAAAAAAATTCTAGCGGAACGACTTTTTAAGTAAAAATCAACAAAATCAGCACGTCATTTTTTTCTGTTAGGAGCAGCACTCAGGGGATGACCGCTACTTATGCATTGCATTGTGTTGGAACTAGGAAAATAGGTTGTGGGAAGGAGGATAGAGGGAGTAGTGTTTGTGAACATTCGATTTGAACTTAATCATGTTGTAAGTGAGAGGGAAGACTTCCGCAGGAAGGTTATTCCACATCCGAACTGTCCGGGAAAAAAACATTCTCTCTGTTATGCGTTCGATTCACCTGCCAATCGACCACATAAGGATGGGCTCTTGAGGAAAAACGTGTATTACGAACAAACATACGGGTTTCGGGAACCAGATCCATAATTTCGTCAGAACACATCCCATTTTAGTAATGATAAAAAAGGCAAATACAACATTGCGACGGTGCTCAAGGGAGTCAATAGAATTGGATACCCTTCTGTTACCAATGAGAACCTTCGCCCTCTCCTGCAAGCGGTCGAGAAGCTCCAAAATAGACTTTGAAGCACCTGTAAGTATGGAGATCAGATGGAGTGAAGTATATCTTACACTATCTTAGAGAAACCGAGGCACTTGAATGCTTCTTTCGACACCTTGAATATATGTTCTGTCCATCGGACATCACATTGTATCCTCATGCCCAGAACATCAAGAGATTCTGATTCCTCAATAATTATAGCACCCATATATGCAGATGCGCGTTTATCGGTCAGCACGCAACATTGGGTTTTTCGGGCATTAAAATCGACCCTATTCGCACGACCCCATTCCGAGATTTCGTCAAGGTCTCGGCCAAGCGTATCATTCATATTCTGCCTCATAGCATCGACATTGGATACGCTTGGTCTGCATTTGAATGAGTACGAGTGGCAAAGGTTGCTGTCATCTGCAAAAGGGTAGATAGGGTTGGAAGTTTGATAAAGGAGGTCATTTAGAAAGATAAGAAATAGAGAAGGAGAAAGAACGGAGCCTAGCGGCACCCCTGAATGAATCTTGAACTCGTTTGATGAAACGTCATCTATTAGTGCGATATCTGAGAAAACTCGATGCAAATCGAGAGAAATTATCACCGCCACCAAATGCAGCAAGTTTTGAGAAGAGTGCACCATGCCAGACGTCATACAGAAATCTTAATAATAATAAATTTTGTATTCCCAAAAATAACTTTGATAATATACTTGCATGTGCCCGTGCATAAAACTGAACTGGAAAATTGGGTTTTTGTTGTTTTCTTACGAAGACAATAAAATGAAGCAGTTTGTTTTTTCTTTTTACACACTTACAACTGCAATTTGAGTCTGAAAAAAGCCAACCAATTGTAGGGGAATGTAAGAAAAGATAAACGCACTGTTTATTGTTGTTGTTTTGCTAAAGTTTTGATATAGTTACAACTAAGACTTAGAGTGTTTATAATTCTTATTCGCTTTAAGGTTTTATTTGTTTAGTATTTTTGGCTTTTCTAAAATCTTTGGAAAAGGGCCTAAGCAACCAGTGAAATGCGCATAGAAGCTAGCTTTCCCTCAACAATAAATTTCAGTGTACCTATATTTATCAAATATGAAAAATTGGGAATTTAGCACGTCATACAGATTTCTTATTAATAATAAATTTTATTTTCTCAAAAATAACTTTGAAGAAATTATTTTTTTGGTGAAGCATTTTATAAAAAATAAATAAAAGAAATCATTAAAGATTAAAGTTCTTTTTCCTGTAAAGTTCGATGCGAATTTGATTTTTATATAAAATAAGCAAACATGTGTAAACGGGTAAGTAAATAAGAATATTCTTTCACTTTAACTTAAGTCAATTCCAATGACTCAATTAAATGACAAACTGCCTAATGAGTCCTTTATCCGATCTTACCCTGCGGCCACACGGTCAAGTTGTTCTTGATAGTCTTTTAAATATACTGCTTGTCAAAATTAACATAATTTGAAAGCTGTGACGTAGGCTGCATTCAATTTTTGAGTAATTCACTTGCAAGATGTCATCAAGAAAACTATTTATAAAGATAAACGAAAAATTTGCTCACTAACCTTAAACTCAGCTGTTTTCTTGAACGTAAATTGAAACGCTCACTGGCAAGAGAATTTCAAAGGCAAGTTCGTATCAATTTTTAAAAGTATGAGTGTATTGGTGAAAACGTGTGTGTGTATTAAAACTTGATAGGCAAAACTTGATCGTGTAACGCTCAAGTTACTGAGTCTGCGCAATGATGACATTTTTTATAAAACTGACTCCGATTCGTCATTTCTGTGATGCCGATTTGACATCCCATTGACGACATTATTTTAATACTTGACCCTGATGACAATTTCGCCAGGTGATGTTAAGGCTGACATCACAATGATCAAAAGTGTTATGGGATCAAAAACGAAGACACTTGTCATAGTACTGATGTCAAATCTCATCAGCGTTATGACCCCTTTTCTATCAGTTTTGAGAATAAATCCCTTGCGCACGGCCTAACGCCTGCTGTGCAGACAAGCTTTTGTTAGCGATTAAGGTTTTTTAAATCGGGAATTTCGGGTTCGGGATTTTGAATTTAGGATTTTGAATTCGGGTTTTTAAGTTTTGGGCGTATGACGTCAATTCAAATAAGTATGAATGTTTAAAACTACTTTGTAAGAGTTATTAAAACATAAAATTTTAATTTCTTGGAGCATTTTTCGTTTACGTTGGCCGATTTGTCACAAATTGCTTTTGGCGATTTTGCTTTGGGTTATTATGCTGGCAGCCAAGTGGAAGCATTACAAAATATTGTTGAAAATTTCCCCGCAATGAAATTTTTCACTATTTTAAAAAATTCATAAGCGATTTTTTTTCATTTCGTTTGATTAAATTTTTTTTATTCCAGGACGTTTCTTAAATCTGATGACTAGAATTTTGAAACACATCAGTAACAGACATACCTAAACAAGAGCGGAAAGCGTTTTCTAGCTGTCAAAAATTCTCATGCCCATACAATTTGTATGAAGCATCCCTAAATAGCGCGGCGTCAACGCTTTACAATTGGAAAATTCCGATTTTGACAGCGCGTTTAATAGTGAAGTTGGCCGGTATTGTTAATAAATAAAGGAAATTTAGCTGTTTGTTAATCTAGCGGTTTTTTCTCTTCTATTTATTTCTATTATGTGGGTTTTATTAAACTAGAAAGTTAACACTACTGCTTTTGGCACAACGTTGATGCTCTTGTTTAGGTATGGCATATCAGCGTAAAAGCTAAGCGGAAGAAAACGTTCCGCCTTCCGCTCTTGTTTAGGTACGCCTGTTAAGCAACTCTGTTGGACTCTTAACCCTACGATTATGCAATTTTGATCTGGAATAACGCAAAACGGCAAAACTTCTCCTTGATTCAGCACATTATACTTCTTACACATTTTTCATAAAAAATATGCCGGAAATTTCCAGAATTAAAAGAGAAATTTTTTATGGATACGGAAAAGAAAAAAGTTTGGGAAATTAGAAAGACAAAAATCCAAGTGCTATAACCCAAAAAAAAACGAACACAGTAAAGTTTTTGTATAATAAAAATATGGTAACACTCTTCCAATTTCAAAGAAAAGCCAAGAGAGATATTGTAAACAAGAGACAGGAGTTGAAAAGCTCAGTTGGTGTCTTGTTAAAACTATTGATGTTACTGATATACCCACATCTATTGTTCATTGACTTTTTATTATTTTAATATTTTATATATACTCTGTTGTTGTTGTTGGTAAATCTGCATTGTAGTTTTTGCATTGTGTTTTTGTTCAATCTGTATGAAATAAATCTTGATATATTCAATTAATAATGTCAGTTTGTCAATTTGTTTAAAAATAATACAAACTACATAACTTCTGTTAAGTGTAAACAAATAAAAATGCTATGCTCGGCTGTGCCGAAACTTTGAAACCCTCCACCGACAGTAAGAATATTTCAGAAATGGGAATTATATGGCGTCTACAAGTTATGAACTTAATAAAACTGAACTCAGTATTAAAATTGGTTGTGGTTTTAATCGTTTTCAAGAAGTACGTTTTCTCTTAATGTGA
The DNA here is from genome assembly GCA_930367215.1 of Pollenia angustigena. Classification (NCBI taxonomy): domain Eukaryota; kingdom Metazoa; phylum Arthropoda; class Insecta; order Diptera; family Polleniidae; genus Pollenia; species Pollenia angustigena. The sequence goes on from OV884056.1 coordinate 183,804,365, forward strand.
GGCCTGTGCTAAATTATTGACCCATTTTCACGAAATTTGGTCGTGTGTTTTCCAATCTTATAAACCTATTAGATACTACAAAAACAATAGCATTATTTAATATGGTTTTAGAGGTACTTAAGTTCTTTTCCGAGGGGCCTTTGGTAAATTATGGACCGATCTTTGGTGGTATGACTTTCAGTCATATTAAACAAATTTGTGCTCTCAATTTATGGTTTTTTTAAAGAACTATAAATTTTTTAGGCTACTTGTTGTCCTACGGAGCCAATTGTGCTAGATTTTAATCCAAAACTGCTTACGATAACTAAAAATAATATGACACCAAAATTATGGACCAATTCTGACCATTTTCAATAAGTTTCATCCTTGTGACAGTGAAGACATGCAATTAACTCGATCTACCTGCAAAAATGCTGCTTTTCGCTCAAGGTTTACATACATGGACGGCCAGCCAGCCGGACGGACGGACATAATAAGATCGATGCAAAAAGTGATTCTAAGTCGATCGGAATACTAAAAGGTGGCTTAAGATGTTACAAACATTAGCACAAACTCATAATACCTTCTCTACTATTGTGAAGTATTAAAAAAAATTAGAATGCTGCAAAACCAAAGATTCACTGAATGAAAACAAATGAAGTTTATTAAGAATTTAAAAAAATTTCTGTAATAAATCTTTCATAAAATGACCGAGGACATACTAACTTTTTCTTTTCTGTAGAAATTATGACAAGTTTTTCTTTATTTTCCTTAAATTTTCAACAATTTTCTTTAACTTTTTAAACTGTGTGTGGTTTCAAACTCTATCTGTTGCTGGAATTATAATCAAACATGTGCTGAAGTCCATAAATTAAACCACAAACCCGCTCTGCCAGAAGACTAAGTGAGATTTAAGATATTGATATGATGAAAAAAAGGAAAGTCCAAGCAAAAGTCATAAAAAGGCGTACAAAACAAAAAGCAGAAAAATAAAAACAAACAAAAAACATTAACAAGTTACACTAAAACAATGTTAAAAGTGCCCCCAGAGGATTATCTTTATTGCCATAAACATCTGCTAAATGACATTTGAATTTCATGATTCTCTAATTGGTGCTAATTTTGTAGGTTCATTATATTTTTGGGATAAAATTTAGAAAAAAGTTTTTACGGACATTTGTTGCTTTTAAACAAAAACAAAGAGTTTTAATCGTCGTTTAGACAACTGAAAAAAATTTGTTGGTTTTTATATTAATAATTTTGTCGTTAATTAAAATTAAAAAGAAATAAAGGGGGTTTCAACAAGAACATTCTGTTTCAAAAACAAAGCATTAAAATAAAAAATCATTTAAATGTATTAAAGTTGTTTTTATTCGACCTTTCATTTATAAATAAAAATGGTTTTATTTGAGCTCGATGTCAGTAGTGAATAGAGCTGCAAAACTATCGATAGTCGGCCCAATCGATAGTTTCGATAGTTAGCTTAAAAACTATCGATAGTATTGAAAAGTTTCTACGTGCCACTTCTTACGATACGGTAGTCAATAAATGGGGTAAAAAAAATAAAGTTTAAACAGACCATTTACAGAAAACGTTTTTCAGGTATAAAAGACCAGCTTATTAATTTTAAATTTCGGTGTCATCTATAGTAAATAATAAATTAATACTTTATATAGATTTAGAGACGGTTAATTGGCTGCAGGTTTGTCAGTTTTTTACCTTCGACGTCAAAATATTTACCTTAAATCTAGAAATTTAAAAGGATACCTTGCGTTGAAAATTTATTCATATAATAAATTTTAAAATTTTTGTAAAAAAATTTTCAAGAAAGTAGAATTAAGTCTTTTACAAAATAACCCATTAATTTTTTAAGATTTTTCGTTAAGAAAAAAAATGACAAACAGGTAAAAAAAATCGCCATAAGGAAATAAGCAAAATGGAAAAAGTGCTTAAGCCTTTCCTTTAAGTTTTAAAGGTAAATTTTGAAAACGTATTCCTATTTTAATAGGTATAATCGTCACCTATCTGAGGTTATATATCAAATATCGGGGTTTTTAACAAGAACTCTATTTATTAATTGTGGCAACACCAACAACATGATAGTTTTGACATAAAGTTTTTTGACGTATTCGTAGTAGATGCATTCTCAACAATTGTGGTTATCCAAAACCACCACATGGCGAATTAGGCGTAAGGTTTTGGCTTTGAAGCTTTACAAGGTTTTTGTGGGCTATGTTAAGAACAGAGTCTATACGGATTCAATCGAATCGATTGCAGCCTTAAAACTCAAAATCCGTGATGTGATTAACAAAATAGACCCACCATTTTGCCAAAAAGTTATTAAAAACTTTGATGAAAGAATCGACATCTGTCAGCGAGCTCGTGGTGGATATTTGCAAGATATCATTTTTATTCACAATTGCCGAACTTTTCTCTTTGTAATAGAATAAAAATTTGAATCATCTGTTTCAAAATTTTTTTTTTATTTTGTTTTTGTTTATTTTGTTCTTGTTGAAAATCCCGATATTATTGGACATTGAAAAACGCTAGCAAAGAGTAATTTTGCAATAACTTCCTGAAAAGTAGTGCAACATAATTGAAACTTTACCCGTGTGTACATTTGAATGTGAAGATCTCAAAGGTGTCATTGTTTCTAGTTGTTATTGCCATAAACTCAAATATAGGTAAAGTCAACTTAAGTAGTTTTTTCCTTTTTGGTACAGAATTTAAAAAGGTTATGCATTGCTAAAAACTTGCGTCTAAAGAGTTGTTAAAAATGTTTCGTTGATTTCATCTAATCAACTTTGTAGTTACTTTTAAAATTTTCCGATAGTATCGATAGTAAAAAAAAAATATCGATAGCCTGCCAAAAATAAAACTATCGATAGTACCATCGATTGTTTTGCAGCTCTAGTAGTGAAACACCGACTTTAAAATTATTGTCTTATCCTTTGCTTCGTCTGTTATTCATTGTTATTTATTGATGATAATGACAAAATGGAGGGTCTACACTAGGGTTCCCCCTAAATAAAAATTTTTCGATTTTGTCCGGTATCACCCCCCAGTTTGGTGAACTTTATATAAAAAATTATACTGAAAAACTTCAGTAGAATAGGTTGGCGTTAAGACGTGCCTCAAGACTTTTCAAAATTGGAAAACCCCATAATTTCACAGAAAATCTGATTTTGATATACCATAACTTGAGGGCTATTCATTTTACAACAAAATTTTGTTACAGAAAATTTTTCTCCATGAAGTTTACAACATTTTACTTGAAGAAGTTTTCTCCTAGTCTCTTAATTAAAAACTGAATTAAAAAGAATAGAATAAAACCAACAACTATGAAAATTTCTAATTAATTTTTTTCAGTTTTTGTAAAAATTATACCATTAAATAATTACTTTTGTCATAAAATGAACGAAGAATCAAAATGTGTACGTAATTATCGTTCGAAAGAGATAAAATAGACAAAATTTGGCTAAAAAATTATAAAGTTATTAAAGTTTCCCCAGGCCATTAACGTGGCTCAGGCAACTTGAACAAGAAATTGTAGCAAAAACAAATTAACATATTTTCAGAAATACATATTTGCAAAAGAGGCTTATTTTTACTTCAAATATACCTGAAATATACCTGCATTTAATTGTTTATGAGTTTTTGTTTTCGTAGGACACCGTTAACCTCTTCGCAGTTAGTAGCAAACAAAAAATTGTTTTTTTAAGGGCAGCTTCAAAACTCCGTTTTCATATTTATAAAAATTTGATTAAATAAATTTTCGAATTTTTTAATTATCACATCAGGATTTATTGAGGATGTAGTAGGGAATAAAAATATGAAAAAATTATGCCAATACCTCTCAAAGGATTTCCGTACCTGCGTTTTAGATTTTGCGATTTTCGGGAAAAACTAATTTGTTAGTCATATTTCGACAAATGAGCCCAATTTCCTTACTTAATGGAATTTTTACTTAAACCTATTCAGAATATTATAGTCCAGATAATTTTAAATATACACTGAAGGTTTTAGTAAAATCGGAAAACATTAACCCTAAAATAATGCAGGTCAAAAGTCAAATTTTGAAAATTTGGAATTTCTAAGGGGAAGATAGCGAAATAGTATATATTTTTGTTTCGATTTTTATGAAACTGGAGAAAAATATATCCTTGAGTTATGCGAAGACAAACACTGCAAAAATGGAGATTAAACTATAAGAGAATTTACATTTTTAATTTTATTATATTTATACGATTTTAAAGTTTAGCTTAGTCAGTCTGTTTTGAATATCTTCGCTACAGCCAACGGAAGGTAGCAATAATGCTGCCCAAGTAGCTTTCCCATCAGTGAAAAATGATAGCTGTTCGTAATATTAAAATGCATTGATTTTGTTTTCCAGGTATTTATAATCAGTCCAGCATTCAGCATTCAGGCAGTGATGCTATTTAACATTTCTTTTATGTCTTGCTGATTGTGTGACTGTTAAAAAATGCCATCAGCATAGTCAATGTCTGTAAGTCTTCCAACCATGCCTATTGTGATCCCATGCTTGGGATTTACAGATTGACTCATAATAACATTAAGCACGATATTGAACAGTAAGGAGGATAAGACACACCCTTGTGTCACACCTGTTTTAACGCTTAAGATTTCACTAAATTCCTCACAAAAAAAAAAAAATAATAAAAAAAAAAAATTGATTTCAATTAAAAAACTTGTGTTTTTTATAAAAAATAAATTAAATTTGCCAAGTTAACAAATAAATAGTTCCATTTAAACGTTTAATTCACTTGATTAAACATTTAATTCACTTGATTAAACGTTTAAATCACTTGATTAAACGTTTAATTGACTTGTTTAAACATCTAATTCACTTTGATAAACATTTAATTAACTTGAATAAATGCTTAATTCACTTGATTAAACGTTTAATTCACTTTATTAAATTTTTAATTAAAACTGATTTTATTTTTGATTAATGCTGAAAAATATTGGAGAATTTTTTCTAAGCATATACAAACATTCCACGAGACTGAATAATTTTTCTGGAATTCCTTTACACTACATCGCTTTTCATATAGCAGAGTGATGGAGTGAGTCAAATTCTGGCTGCAATATTTGCGCTTAAATGTCCCGGACGAAGACTTATTGGACGTTGGCACATTATGTACCAAGCCAGCCTACTCAAGTTTAACGACCAAATTCTTAATAGCAGTCTTAAGCAAAATTGTGGATTATATTGACGAAAAATATTACGAAATTTTCACTGTCATAGAAGATCAACATATACAGTGACCTCGCGATTAAGATTCGCCCCTGTTTTTAATGGTTTCATTTAATTTTTCGTGTTTTTATTATTTAATTTTATTTTATTTTTCTCTTAAATTTATTTCCGGCTTCTTTGCTTAACAGCAATTTGTATAATTTCTTAATTTTTTTTATTTTATGATCATAAAAAGAAAAGTGATACTTTAAATGTTACCAAACAGAAACCAGACAAATTAAACAGCAGGAGTTACTGTAACTGGGAAAATTTTGCTAGAGTTACATTTGTAATAAAATATTTTTTAATAAACTTATTCCTCCCTTTAATAACAATAAAGTACTTTTGCACAAGCAGCCTTTTTAAGGTACAATAAAAATAAAAGCAAAAAGTATGACAGTTAAATATTAAACACTCGCAAACTCAAGTCTATTAAAGTTAAGTTTTCTTTCTGTTTAACAAATCTATTAAAGTTTAACCATAACAAACAAAAAAAAAAACTAAGTAAAATTAAATAAAGTAAAAACTATTAGCTGACATGCTGTGCGACCAGCTCCTCTTTTCTACTGTTTGTTGCTTAAACTTAAATAGAGTTTGAAAGAGAAGTTTTTAAGCCGATTAGAAGTTTTGTAAAACAAAGTTCATGAACATTTTTTTGAACTCTAAGAAGCGCCATAAATTTGAGAAATAATAATATTAAAAATGTATAATTATTATTAAAAAAACAAAACTGAGACCAAATTTTGGCATTCGATATCGATTGAAATTTTCTTTAAATTGAATTGTAAATTCTATAGCCCCTGGTTAGGGTAGTTTTACTGCGTATGATTGACATTAAAAATAATCATACGCCCCAGGGTGCTGCGCCGCGGCCGTAAAAACGAACGTTAATAAAAGCTAAATTCTTCTTGGGATAAATTCAGTTTTTATACCAACGATCAGGGTTGTCAGATCGATTTTGACCTTTTTCGCCAAATTCAATGTCAAAAAACGCCAAAATCGCCAAAGCCTTTATTTTTAACTTTTTGACAATAAAATATAGATGATTTAAATTATTAAAAATATTTTTTATAAATCTTAAAAAATAAATTCGTTCCAAGTCGCTAAAATCCGCCAAAAATTTTAAAAAAATCGCCATAATATATATTCTGTTTAGTTTTTATTTAGAACCAAGTAAAAATGATTAGACAAAAAAGGAACATTGCACTATTAAATAGTTAATGGTAGTCTACTAAAAGCAGCAAAGAAAGAATTTTTGTGGTTAGTATTAAATAAATATTGGATATATGTATTTATGTAGTGGAGTTCTATTATAAATCTAAAACGCTATACACTTCAGCGCCAAAACTCCCTTTTGTCTTCTTTTTTGAAACACATTGTAAGTGAATTAATTGTTTTCAACGAAGGTACAAAAGAAGTGCATCATGTAGTATTAACATTCGTATAGTAATTTATAACTCATAACACCGCGTCAAGAACTGCATTCTATTTAGAAGGAGAGTTTTAGTGAAGTTCGTTATTGAAAATACATTTTCAACACAGTCATTACTAGTTGGATTTAGCCCCGTATAATGAACAGCCAAATCAAGTTCTTTAAAATGGTACGTACCTGACGTGTCCTAGTAGCTATAGACTGATTAAAATAAGATGGAATATCATCCAATTACAAACGGTCATTATGTCCATTGTAGATCCAAAAGTACGTTACGATTCATTAATATCTTTAATAACAACGAATTTTGTTTGTGATAATAATTTGCAACATTTTATAATGGAGAAATGTTCGTAAACTTGAAATAGGTATATTCATTAGAGTGGGTAAATTTTTTTGCCCACCAAGCGTATAGCAAAATCGTAATCTACGCAAAATTCTAAGAACTTTTCCCAAAGAAACCATGGTTCTAAAATCAAAATCGAGCTTCCGGTTTTTGACTTGAAAATTTGGTGCTCAGGAAATCTGAAAAAAATAATACTTTTTGGGAAATATTTATTGAAATTGGTGAATAGTTGGCCTGTATCGCTGAAAGAGGTCTTGTTTAAAAGAAAATTATCTCAGCTTTCTATATCTGTGCTCATTTTTAGAAAAATCAGTACATCAATAATTGGTTAAGAGGTTTTTGTCAAAATAATCATAGTCAAGCTGATAAGAAACCTAGAACTGTTACAATTTTGATACACAAAAGTTAAATAAAATAATTTAACTAACTTTTAATTCAAAGTTGATTAAAATAAAATAATTCTGCGGCATTTTGACAAAACATCTTAAGTGGAGATAAGAGAGCAAAAAAGATTTTTAAAAAACTCGGTGAAAAAAGCATTTTTGTAAATAAACCGAAATTAAAGAAAAATTTTGTTCATAATACAAAATTTTAAAAACGTAAGCAAAAATGTTTTTTAATGAAAATTCGTACGATTAACACCATTTTTATCAACTTTTTAATCTTGACTTAAGATGTTTTGTCAAAATGCCATAGAATTGATTAATCAAAACTTAATTAAATGAAAATTTCTTTAAATAATATTTAATCAAAAATTGAAAATAAAAAAATTAAAAAGTAAATATTTTTATTATTATTCCATTTTTTATTAAAACGCAATTTTTTTGGAAAATTCACAACTTAAAAAAAGGAACCGATTAAAATAAAAATAAAAAATTTATAAAAAAATACTGGCCAAGCCGGAGGTAAATAAATTTAGTTTCGGCCTATATCTGTAATTTACATACAATATATTTTTTGCTATCCATTCGTGGTATTCTGTTGTGGCTTTTAATAGTAACTGCCAAAATATCATCTCGATTACATTCTATGGCACGTGGGAAACATTGGTAAGCAATTATACAAATCGCTCAGTTCCCTGAATATGTGCCGGTAACCCAAGATCAGTAAACGGTAGATGCTTGTAGTAAATGGCGGGTCAGACATTGCTATCGTCCATTTCCAATTTAAAAAAATTGTATTAGCTATAAAAACAGAAATTTCTGAAATACAATTGGACACTTTCAAAAGTTACAATTGGAAATTTTTTAAGTTAAATTGGAAATTTCTTAAATACAATTGGAAATTGTGTAGTAAGAAACATAGGCCCTAATTATATAATTCGCAAACGTTACGCCAAAGAATTACATTGAAAGTAAAACAAATTCATAAATATTTTGTAATTTTGTTGTTGCTTTCTACAGAAATTCTTTTTGCGTTTTAAAATTTCAAACGCCTCATTACTTGTGGCGTTGAAAATTTGAAAACGGTACATGAATTTTTGTAGAAAGCAACAACAAAATTACAAAATATTTATGAATTTGTTTTGCTTTCAATGCTTTGGCGTTGCGTTTTACATAATAAGGGCCATAATTTAAAAACAAAAAATCAATAGGTAATGAGAAACTGAAAAGTTTGTTATTCCATCGTTCACACAACTTAAAGTAAAAATTCTCACGTTTATTCCATTTTAGAAATGTATGGTAAACAAAAATAATTTTTTTTAATAAAAATTTTCACTTTTTTGACGCGTTTTCAAGAATAGCCAGCAATATTTAAAAAATGTACAAAAACTCGTATTAAGCGCATAAGTTAATTCGAGCTGTGATGGTTTAAAGGTCATGTTGGGCCTTGTTACCCAGGATGTAATGGTTTAATTTCTGGTTTGGCCCGTATTTTTTCTTTTAAATACAATTTTATTGAAGCCGTAACCCAATAAAAAATGGAGCTTCGAACGAAGCAGGTTGGTAAGGAAGACATGAATTTTATATGGCGAGTTCCCACTTTGAAGCAATACATTTATGACACATAAAGCATATAAAAATTGTTAGATGTAACGATCAGCTTTACACACTGATACAGTTATTTTTTAGTATTCTCCCTTAAAAACCTGCTTCGTAGTAAGGGAATGCCGTAGCACTTGAAATTTTATTTTTTTAAGTTGTTGAGAGCTCTTTCACTTACATACTTTACTGCATTTCTGTATGTTTTATTGCGTAGCGCATAACATTGCGCTTATTTTTTTAAATGTACCTACCATAAGTGCTTCGCAAAATGAGAAAAATTTTTATGGGGTAATTTTATTTTATTTTTTTCATTTATTTTCTTTTTTTAAAAGGTAGTGAATTTAAAATAGAAAATTGGGTTAAAAAAAAAATAAAATAAATATTTTTTATTTTACCAGCTTGACTATGAACATTTTGACAAAAATCTCTTAACCAATTATTTATGTACAGAATTTTCTAAAAATGAGCACAGATATATAAAGCTGAGAAAATTTCCTTTTAAACAAGCCCTCTTCCAGCGATACAGGCCAACTATTCACCAATTGCAATAAATATTTCCAAAAAAGTATTATTTTTTTCAGATTTTCTGAGCACCAAACTTTCAAGTCAAAAACCGGAAGCTCGATTTTGATTATCGAACCATGGTTTCTTTAGGAAAAGTTCTTAGAATTTTCCGTAGATTACGATTTTGCTATACGCTTTGTCACTTTTTTTGGGCCCGAACAAATTGACCCACTCTAATATTCATGCTTTAATAATTTTTTTTTTTTAATATGAAAAATAATTTTCTCCTGGATTTTCAATATATTCGTCAGACATTTCAACATAAATAACATAAAAATTATTAAAATAATGTTTTATATTTGTATGCTCCTGAGTACATCAAAAACTTTTTAATGTGATTAAATTTCATTTTGTAAATCTTTATTGTTTATGTGTTACATTATTGTACTTATTTTATTGTTTTATAATTTTTAAATAGACAATCCCTTGAAAAAGTCGACAAACAATCGACGAAACGTCGGGAACAAAATATTGTAATTAAAAATTTAATTTTATTTATATTGAAGAAATTTATGCACTATTAGCTTGACCAAAAAACTAACATTCATAAATTCATCAATCTGGCCAAAGAAACAACTACAACATTAACATAATTTAGTTTCAAATACATACTGAATGTAAAAGCCTAAAATTTCATACATAAAAATACTAGAATTAAAATAATATAATTTTTTTGTATTGAATTTAACGAGTTTCAAAACAAATGCATGGCTCACCAAAAATAGCCAACAAAATCGCCAACTATTGTAAAATATCGCCAAAAAATCGCCATGTCGCCAAATCGAATATTAGGTCGCCAATCAAGTTTGAAAATCGCCACGTTTGGCGAGAAATCGCCACATCTGACAACCCTGCCAACGATCATCACGCTATGCCCCCAGGGGCCGAGCACTTTTCGTGAATTTCACACACACAACACGAAGGTTAACGAAACAATTGTAAAAAGCCAAAATTTCATTCAGTTGTATGCTAGCTTTCAAACAAGCAGGTCGTCGTCGCTTTTGTTGTTAAAAAACAAAAACGAAACACATAGTTACTGTCTCAAACGAGTAAATTTATGTTCCTCCGTTTTCCAGAATTGGTGTTTCATTGCACACAATATGCACTCACCACTACATACACAGCTTGAAGTCTGATCAGATTTGGCAAGTAGAAATTTAACTTTTTATAACTAACATAACTCTTTTTATATTGGAAAACAAGCTGTACACTTTATTTTGACGATCATAAATAATTTTTCTTTTTAATTTATTGAAATTACCTAATTTATAACAAAAACTGTATTAATCGGTTAAGCGATCAATAACAAAATTAGCCGATTAATAACCGATTAAACCAAAACCTCGATTAAATTATCGAGCGATTAACCGATTAAAGTAAAAGCCCGATAAAATGAATACCCTAGTAAAAGCCCGATAAAATGAATACCCTAGTTTAAGCACATTTTAAACCAAAAAGAAAGTTTAACATGCTCTGTTTTTTTTTGCCTAAAGCGTACTAAAAACAATCCTAAAAAGGATTACTTTCGAAAATCAAGCCCGCAATTTCTTGAATTAAGTACAAAATTCTTAAACCAAGTACTTTTTTTTGCAGTTCCACTCTGAGAATAAAATTACAAAGAGAGCGTTTTAATCTAATTTAATTTATTTAAGTTTATTGCAGACACAACAACAACACCACACAAGTAGTTAAAAAAAGATTTGCTTGTTGTTTGTAGCAACAACAAAAACAACAGAACAAGACGAAAACATATTATTTTCATGTTAAAAAAGTAAAATTGAGAACTCTTGCTTCTCATTTAGTCTATATTTTCAGTAATTTATGTTTATTAAGTTTTTAAAGTAAAAACCATGTCGGAACTAATGCTGGTGTTTTGTTTTTCAAATTCAGTATAGTGTAAAACGGGTAAGTAAATAAACCATAATTAAATTCTCCTTCCTACTTCATTTTTTGGATTATTTCAAGTACGAATTCGGGATAAAATCATCATAATTATTCTTAAATCAAGCGCATTTTGAGATTGATTCAATCTTAGTTTTACTTAAATCAATCTAATTTTCGGATTATTTCAAGTGCGCATTCGGGATTGAATATGGATAAGTAGAGTATTTCGCGATTGAAAATCTGTACTGGAATCAATCTTTCTGTACTTGATTCAAAAAAATCCGCACTCAGCGTACTATTAACTCCGAATGATTTGAGTAAGGATAATTGATTTCTCTTTTGAGTGTTAATATGGCTTGGACCAAGAAAGTTTTGCACGATTCCTGTTCAAGCCAAAAAATTCCTTATTCTAAATATATGTAAGGCTTGGTTTTAGAAAATGTTTCTTTGTCTAAGAAAATTTAACTAAATACGATCCAAATAAATTAAAATCATTAAATAATTTTTTGATTTTCTTGTTTTAAGAACCGAAATTGATAATTTTAGAAAATAAACTTTTTCCCGATTAGCCTAATTTATTCCCTATTCTTAATTCGTATCAGATGGAACGCAATTATTAATTTTTATCATTAAATCATATTTAGCGGTGAGGCTCATTTCTGGCTCAACGTGTATGTAAGCAAGCAGAATTGTTAAACAATCACTGTTTCGTGCATGATTTACATGCCGAAGGCGTCATCGGTCAATTTGTCTTTAAATCTTCTACAGGCAAATGATTTGTAAATTTTTTATTCCTCATGTCATTGCAAGGAGAAATGGTTCCAACAAGACGGCGCTGCATGTCATACAGCGCGTGAAACTAGTACATTGTTGAGCGAAACGTTTGGTTACCGAATTATCTCAAGAAATGGGCGTTGGGCACCTTGTTCATGCGATTTTACACATTTGGACCACTATTTATGAGGAAATTCAAATATCTGGTCTATGCCGAGAAACCAGCAACGACTGATTTTCTTAGGTACAGCCACTTCCGTCTCTTATTTATAAAAAATAAAACAGGTTTATAAAGGGAAACTTCCCTTTCACAAGCCTTTTATAAACCTGTTTTAATTTTCATAAATGTTTTTAACTCAAAATCCTAAAAATTTTGGCAATTTTATAAAAATATTTTTATATTAAGAAAGTAGTCGTGTTTAGTCTTTAACTTTAAATCACACAAGCAAGTTTTATATTCGAGGCACTCTTAGCTATGATCACACTTGCTAAATATTTGACCAAATAAACGTAACCACTACTTTTGTTTAAAGTAAATTTGATTAGGCATGGTCTTGATATCACAAAACGATTAATTTACCCGTTTAAGATCTTTTTGTGAATATTGGCATCAATTTGTTAAAGCATATTTTTGCATATTTAACCCTTAACAGCATTTTTTGCATATTTAAGTCAAACGATCAGTTTTGCAGCATTTTTTGTGCATATTTCACCGTAAGAATTTTTTTGCTATGTCTAGCAGTAAAAGTGCTGGTTCACACTCTTTGAGCTTTTGAGCCGTCAAGTCTTGAGTTTTTAGGAGAGAGAGGAAAATATATGGGATTCTCTTTTTCCTTCTCTACTTAAAGTCAACGACTGGGCGGCTAAAATGATTTTTCAAAATAAATATTGGGACTACAAAAAATTAAATTTTTGCTTGGTTACGCATAGCTCGTGAAATATTTGCCAAGTGTGACCGTAGCCTGACTCTATCACAATCTACTGCAGAATTTTACCCAACAATTATTTTTTTTTTTAATTTCGAATATTTTGGTTTGAATTTTGACGCCCCTAAACGAAATGAAAATATTGAAAAAGGAGTTGGTTTAGTAAAGACAGAATGTCATTTAAGTAAAGTTAGTCATAAACAATTGAAATGGATTTGAATTGTATTTGAAAAAAATTTGTATACAAAGTTTGCCTTAAAACACATTTCAATTTTATTTTATTTTAGTTTTTATAACGAAATTTTATGCGAACTTTAACGCTCAAAATTGTGAAACAGAGAGTTAATTTTCTTTGTAATATTAAACAACAAACATTTACAAAAAAAAAAAAAAAAATTATTTTGCCCGAAATAGTCTTGTAATCAAAAGCCATTTAAGGGCTTATTTAAAATCCTTTCAAATGCAATAAATAATTAATTCAAACGATAAAATCTTAGCACTCCGAAAATCAACCTTTTTTAAAGAAAATGTATCGTTCGTGGTTTATTTATCGCTACAAAATTGAATTCTTTAGCATGCAGAAGGTTTTTTCTTTATAATTTTCTAATGTAAGAAGTTTAGATGTACCGAATCTTTGATACCCTTCACCTTCAATTAGAATTATATATTTTATAATATAGAGAAGATATCGCTGTAACAAACTGAAAATTAAACTATTTGTGCGAATTTTATGATAATAAAATTATTTGTTTCGATAACAGTGGTCGATCAAATTTATCAAATTGTTATTTTTGTATACAAAATTCTGCTCTTTTCTGTGTAAATGGCAAAAAAGGGATACAGAAACCCCATTATTTTAAGAAAAATTGGCCCATAAGACAATTTGTTACTCCTGGCAAGAACCTTAAAACATAAAATTTTACCACTTCGTAAAAGCAATGGATCGAAATTGTGCTGGGGTGGCCCAAAATAACCGAAAGGGTTGGAATTGCTTATAACTTTTTTATTATTCCTTTTTTTTCTTTTCTTTTCAGTATTTTGTAAAGAAGACTTGGGGAATTTAAAATGGTGCAGTACTCAATTGAACAACGTGCCCAAATTGTTGAGCTTTATTTTTCAAATCAACGATCCATTCTTTTGACTCAGCGTGCATATCGTCGTTATTTTAATGTGCTGGTTAGACCCTCATTGTCAACTATAAACCGTCTGGTTGCAAATTTTCGACAACAGGGGGCAGTAAGGAACCTTCCTGGTGCTGGCAGAAGACGAACGGTGCACATGGATGACAATATTGAACTGGTACAGAAGAGTATTCGGGAAGATGGAGAAACATCAACCAGGAGACGTTCGACACAACTTGGCCTCTCACGAGCGTCGCTGCAGAGAATTTTGCACACAATAGGAATGTTTCCATACAAGATTCAGCTTGTCCAGAATTGAAACCGACAGATAACCAGCAACGACTTGATTATGCAGTTTGTTCCGGCAAAAAGCAGAAGAAAATCATAATTAAATTACGAGCGACGTAGCCCATTTCCAATTAAGTGGGTTCGCTAATAAGCAACTCTGCAGGATATGGGCTACGAAAAATCCGAGAGTAGTTCAACAGCGAGAATTACACCCACCTAATGGTACGGTTTGGTGCGGTGTTTCGTCAGAAAGGATAATTGGTCCTTATTTTTTTGAAAATGAACACGGGGTCGCCGTTTCCGTCAATGGTGTCAGATATCGGACAATGTTGGAAAAATTTTTAAGGACAGCCGTGGAAAACCATCCGCAAGAATGATTCCAACAACCCAATAAAAAATTTCACCATTTTGCGAAGCACTAAAGGTACATTTAAAGAAATAAGCGCACAATTATGCGCTACGCAATAAGACATACAGAAATGCAGTAAAGTAAGTGAAAGAACTCTCAACAAATTTTATAAAAAAAATAACATTTCAGGTGCTACGGGATTCCCTTACCACGAAGCAGGTTTGTAAGGGAGAATACTAAAAAATAACTGTATCAAAACATTCAGTGTGTAAAGATGATCGTTACATCTAACAATATTTATGTGAGCTGAATAATGCGCTTTATGTGTCAAAAATGTATTGCTTCAAAGTGGGAACTCGCCATATAAAATTCATGTCTTCCGTAAGCGCAATGGTAAGCGAAACCCTTATGTTTCTCCTTTACAAACCTGCTTCGTTGGAAGCTCCATTTTTTATTGGAAAGATGGAGCCACAGCGCACACTGCAAGGGACACAATGGCTCTTTTATGGGACATCTTTGGTGAATACGGGAAGAGATACCAACAAGACATTTATACCATATAAGACCGATACCAGGGGAAATGGAGTCCAACTATGCTGGCGGATTACTGTTTGGGATAACAATGGGGCATTCTTGAAGCAACGTTAAGCTGAAAATTATAAAACAGTTGGGTTGTTCACGGAAGGCGGACTATCAGGTAATATGGTTATGTAGTTATGTTAATAGCGACAAAATATATTCCCCCTTATCGTGGTTGGCGAATTTAAAATACCGTGCGACTGTTTGGTAATAGAATTAATTCAATAAGTTTAGGTTCCCTTTAATCTATTGCCAAACAGTCGCAGGCGTATTTTAAATTCGCCAACCACGATAAAGGTGATTAATAAGAAAATTATATATATAAGATTTCATATTACAATTTATAAAGATGTCATACTTTAATAGTCTTATGGCCATTTTCTCAATGTATCGACAAACTGTCTGTTACTTAATGTCAACATAAATTTATTGGACCGATAAACTGTCCGTTAACGATTTTGGGTTTCTCAATATACCGACAAAAAACAAAGTTTTCAGCTGGCAACGCCACTCAAAATACATGTAAAAGTTGGGAGTCAGCTGATTGAATTGATCTGAACGGCAAATTAAAGGAAAATAAATAATTGGCAGATGAGTGCCGGTTAGCTTTGCGATAAAATCGAAGCAAATGAGACATTGAGAAAACCAAATTTCTTTAATGTGCAGTTTTTCGTTGGGAAAAAAGATAATCGCCTAATGAGAAAATGGCCATTATTCCTTTAATATTTTCCAGGAATATTTTCTTTACACTGTCAGAATTTTTGTTTGTATATCACCATGAGAAATAAATTCCCAAATTCTATTTGTTTAAAATTAAATATATTTATTTTATTGTTGTGAATATAACTATATAACCATATAACCTGATAACCAATACTTAAATAGATTATTTATGAAAAGCCTCTTGTCACAAAAAGTACACTTTTTAAATATGAAAAAACTATTTATTTTCCCTAATGAACTGTTTTGTTGTTTCAATTATTGTGACAATGTTAAGGCTTCTGGAGCTGAAAATATTTAATAATTGACATACATATTTAAAGCTTCAATGCTAAAACACCTGTCCAAAGTGACTGACAAAAGGGCTTTCAGAAACAAAAGTGTCTATTGCTTTGAAATATCATTTTTATTAAATAAATTAAAATTGGTTTGAGGATTATTTGTCTCATTTTATTCAAATTTAAGTAAAACTATAGTAAAATTGTTTTCTGCAATGAATGTATGCTTTCTACTGTAGGCCATTCAAAAAGTTTATTGTAGCACCACGTGTGTTCTTTAAGAACGTACTGAACTAATTAATTAACAATTCGGAATGTACCAAAACGAAAGAAATTTCTTAAGCAATGCTGCCAACATTGAAGTATTTACGAAAAGCCCATTTTCAATGACATTAGGCCTTTCATTAGAAGACAAAAAATATAAGTGGCAAAATTCTGTAAAAGGAATAATAAAACATGGGTGATTTCATAATTATTATAACCTTTTGATTTTCGTAATAAGCGGTTTTCGGTAAAAAAAAATAATTACAAAAGGCCTATCATAAGCAAATGATTCACTTATGTATGTATTTAAATGTTATAAAAATCCACTCTTCTTGACCTTTTTTCTAACAAAAATAACTTAATTCTTGACAAAAACACTTGAAATTTATTGTTGATGGGATAAGCTATTCCTATGCGCATTTCACTGGTTGCTTAGACCAGATCATCAGGAAACTTCATCCATAAAGATTTTAGAAAAACTAAAGATATTAAACCAAATAAAACTGTTAAACGTATAAGAATTATAATTATAATTATAATTGATAATAAACAGGCAAGTGCACGGCCTAAAAAACACTTAATTGACAACATCTTTTGTAAGTTGTTGTTGTTTTTGTTTTGTTTTTCTTAACCTACTTACAACTACAATTAATGTTGAGAGAATTTCAACTAATTGTAGTGGGGAATGTAAGATGAGATAAACCCACTGTTGTTTATTGTTGATGTGTTTTGTTTAAACTTTGATATTATTACAAGTAGAACTGTTGCTATAATTCTTATACGTTTAACAGTTTTATTTGGTTAAATATCTTTAGTTTTTTTAAAATCTTTATGGATGAAGTTTCCTGATGATCTGGCCTAAGCAACCAGTGAAATGCGCATAGGAATAGCTTATCCCATCAACAATAAATTTCAAGTGTTTTTGTCAAGAATAAAAACTGGGAATTAAGCACGAATAACAAAATCTTTTGAAATTAAAATTTTGTATTCCCAAAAATTGAAATTACTTTTTGAAAATAACTTAATTTTATACGAAAAAATTATTTTTTGTTGACATGTCGTCAGCTCAGAATTGGTTTGGAGCATATGCCAAAAAATCGTACAGCCTAAACGCCTGAATCTAAAGTCTTGAAATTTGGACCGGGGATCTCTCCCCCAATCGATCCACTAAGACGGGATTTTTAAAAATTCGAATGTTTAGGGGGTAAAAAAGGGTAAATTCGGAAACCTTTTATCTCCAAAAGTAAAAGAGATACAAAAAATCTGTACTACATATCGTTGTTCTTTTGAAAAACAAGTGGACAGGTGTTTGGTACATTTTTGCAATTCGGCTCTTTTAGGGTGAAAACGGGTCAAACCTGAATTTCGGTATGTTTTTGTCAGCCCATCTATCTTTTGATCCAATAAACCTAGAAATAAAGTTTATACCACATTCGAAACTTATCAAAAAAATACGAATACAAGTTTGGTACTTTTTCGAAATTTGAACGTTTATAGGTCGAAAATCGTAACTATTTTTGGTACTTTTTTACAAAACATTTTGCAATTTTTGATACTATAATGGCGGGCAAAATAGTACCAAATGGGAAATACGAGAAATTTAATATCTTTCTTCAGCTTTTTGGTTCTATAACTGGTATTTTTAAATTATCGTTAATATTTGACCTCAAAGCATAAAATTAAATTTTTTTAAAAATGGTCGGTAGGTCAAACCAATTCTGAGCTGACGATGTGTTATTTGAAGTTTAGAAATATTTATATGAGTATTCTCGGAGAGCCAATTGTGCCCGAACCTACACAAATATTACACTGTACTTTATAGATAAATTAAACTTGTTTCTGGAAAATTGTATAGCAATTACTTTATTTGTTATAATTTTGTTTAATATTTCGGAAATGGTCTTTATATAATAAATACATAACTCTTTGATGCTCATTTATGGCTCATAAAACAAATTTTATAAGAATATAATTTTTTAACTTTTTAGCCTAATTTAATTGATTTCAGAATTGTGTTTTTTATGGACCCTGTGAAATAATTTTTAGCCGATTCGTATAAAATTTGGCAGTGTTATTTTTAATTGGATGTCCCGGTAGACAACTTGGAAGAGAGGGTCGATTCCAGCCAAATACTCTGGCCTGCTTCACTACAACGGGATGAAGGCTTGAGTTACTAAAGATCGGTTAATTAGGTTCGAATATTATTTGTAAAATTTAATGAGTGAATAAATGGTATCCGTATCGTTGCGAATTTAGGATTGGACTTTATATGGGACCTTTGGATAATTATGAATTAAGGGATATTAACATGCGACAAATTTTACAACGATTGAATCACTTAGCGCAGAAACGTAACTGCTGGCATTTACTACATGTACCTTATTTGAGTATTGCTAAGAAACCAGTGTAAAATCTAAGACAACTTCAAATTAAAGTCAGTTCTCCCCTCTACGAGCTTAGAATATAAAACTTGGATTTAATTGATTATCTCAAAGTTAATGGTCCCTTTCTGCCATATCATGATTGATGTTTCACTTCTTACTAATTTTAAAATTCATTTAAATACTTCTTGCACTTTTCAAGTTTTGATTTAGATTAATTTTTAAAACTTTGCTTATAACTTAAATTTTAAGTTAAATACTGACGTTTCTCGCTATCGATTCTATAATAATTTTTATTATTTTATGGAAAGTAAACACTTTTTGCAATGAAACGTAAACAATTTTTAACCAAAATAAAAAATATATTTCCAAGATTGATAAGAAATATGACTTAAGTTGACTCAACTTTTTAAAATTGGTTCTGCACTTTGATTTATGGTTTTCTTTAGTAAATCAAATTGCCTAAAAAAATATAAACAGTTAAAGACGCATTTCTAAAAAGGAATGGTTAATTTTGAATTTCAAAAAAACTGTTACGCGGTACAGTTATGCGGCGCCAAACTAATAACAAACGCGTAAAACGTCCAAAGACAGACAAAGAAGACAGAAAAAAATAAAAATTGATTTCAATTAAAAACATTTGTGATATTAATTTAAAAAATGTATTAAATTTGCACCAGTAAACAAATCAATAGCATCAATTAAACGTTGCATTAACTTAATTAAACGTTTAATTCACTTGATAACATGTTTTAATTGCAAAAATATTAGCGAGAATTTTTTCTGTCCCTTCAGAAATAATTTCAATGACGCGCAAGCGGATTAAAAAACTTAGTATACCCTCATTCATCACTTCTTTTGGTGGAGGTTTTAAAAAATAGGAACTAACATCAATGTGTGTATGCGTCTGTGTGTGTGTGCAGTTGTAAAAAAAGCCTTAAGGATATGATGACATCTTAAAATTTAAAATACAAAACATGAGTCATAAAAATGTTTTCATTCTTTTAAAAGCAGACAATTGTGAAAAAAACAAAAGAACAGAAAAATTTTCTTTAAGAATTTTCTTTTCTCATTTTTATTGTTATTCAGCGTATTTTACTTTATGAGATTTTCTTTATCCGGCAGGTCTTTTCCACAGGGTCTTTCAAGTTAAAGTTGCTTTTTTTTAAATGGAACTTAATTAAAATTTAGCTTTTTTAAAGAAATTAAAACTTATTTTAGTAAATAATACACGTTCTACTTGACACCTATCAAAAGGAATAAAAAAAAAACTAAAAAATACAACACTAATGAGTTTGAAACTCAAACTTGGAAGATCCTGTTCTCTTGTTATTATGTTCATTCATTTAGTCAATCAGACGTACACACCCTTTTAGTGTTAAGCAGCGACAACAGCAGTGACAAAAATATAAAACGCTTTGAAACTACAGCTAAATCCATCAAAGGAACGAAAAAAAAAATTTTAATTTTGTCGTTTTAAATAAAAGAAAAAGGTCTGCATAAGAAATAGGATCAGAGTTAAAGAGAATTAAAGAAAAAACAAATGAAGTTGAGGTGCTAAGTGCTCTGTGTCAAATAAGAAACGAACTGCCAACCAAACAGGCATTTAAGCAGACAGCCAACTAGGAGACGATAAAAGATGAACAAAAAGGAAAAAACATTTGTTTCCTTTTTTTTTTTTTGCTTAAACAAAATTTTAAATCCTTTTTCTTGATCTTTGCAAGATGTTTAAGTGTGTAAAACGTCGCAGGTAGTATATTTCATGAAATAAAACCCAACAAACAAATTTTTAATTCCTTCTGTAGATATTAAATCGAATTCTCAAAGGATTTTGTAACCATATTAGATCTTTGGTTTTTCATTTGACTTTCACATTGATTAGAGCTACAAGTAATTGCGCTGCGAACTAAGTTCATTAGCTACGCCACGAAAACAAAAATTAGGGAAATAGTTCATTATCAATTAAAACCCCAAAATTGAAAATAAAAGACATCCATAAAACAAAACTGAGCTAAAAACCCATAAATGTAAGCTAATTTCACAATGATATAACTCCCAAACACCGATATCAAATGCCGAATTTAGAAACTTTAGTTAGCGAAGCCGGTGTTTGTAACACCATAGACCATAGAGGAATAAAATTCTTGCTGCTGGCCAAAGTCCAGCCATGCAGACAGGGCTGCCAGGTAAATTTGTGAGGAAATCGTCAATTTCCTGAGAAAAAATTAAAAAATCGTCTTTCACGTTTCGAAAAATCGTCAAAAAAATCGGACAACTTAAAATTTAGTTTTTTTTTTAACAATTTTTGTACGATTTTTATAAAAAAAAAACATTCAAACAAAAAAAGCGGCACGCGTTTGCAATTGGAAAACCCGATATTGACAGCTCGTTTATAGTGAAGTTGGCTGCTATTGTTAATTAATAATGTCAATTTAGCTATTTTTGGTCAATCTAGCATTTTTATGGCTATTTTTATTTATACTTTGAGGATTTTATGGAACAAGAAAGATATCACTACTGTTCTTGAAAAAACGTTGACGCTCTTGCTTAGGTTTGGCATATCAGCGTAAAAGCTAAGCGAAAGGAAAGTGTTCAACCTTCCGCTCTTGTTAAGGTACGGCTGTTCCAAGATTCCAAGATAAAATAATGAACGTGTCATAAAATTTAATGTTTTATTCAGACTTTGAGGACTAAAAAAAAATCGTAATTTTTTAGAAAAAAATCAGTTAATCGGACCTTTGCTTATTTCGGGAAAAAAATCGTCAAAATGACGATAAACCGTCAAATCTGGCAGCACTGCATGCAAAGAAGCTTTTGTTGCCGAAGCTGGTAATTGTTATACCATAGAGAACGAAATCCTTGCACCCGGCCAAATGCTGGCTTTGCCGGCATATTCATATACCAATATTTCTGCGGCATGAAACTTTACAAGAACTATGTAGAAAATAATTTCGCACCTCGCACTACCCATGAGCAAATGCGAAAAATCAGAGCAAGTTCTTAGACCAAACATATGTTCAACGTCAGCTAAATGGCGTTGCCAAATACATAAAATATAGGGTTTATATCGAAAAAAGTTTTGGTTTGGCAACTACTAATGTAATCATCAACCGTAAAATTTTTTTGGTGCTACAAGCCAAAATTGGACAGACATTTTTTTTAATTTAATCAAAATGAATGCTGCGAAATATAAAACAAAGCAAAATTCGAGAAATATAAAAAATGGGCAGATTGCAAAATTCAAAAAATTATAGATTATTTAACAGACAATCGAAAATAAACTCTTATAATCTGTTATTTTGCGTCTGCATTTATGCACTTGCTGCTAAAATGTATGCACACATCATCTAGTGCACAATTGTGACGTGAATTACTCTATTATTTGTGTATAATTTTTTTAAAAAATTTGGGGACTTACTTCATATGAAACAATACCTCACCCTAAAGTTTAAATTATGTCAAAAAAACTGAACAAACTCCCAAAAAGTCATTGTTGCTATTATCTGTGTTAAAACATGTGAAATTAGTTCATATTTGCTTTCGGGACTTAGTTCATTGGGAACTTAGTTCGTAGTGCCAGAATTTATATCAATAAATTTTATACAATTTTACAAATTATCTTAAAATTATTTCAGACAATTTTTGGTTTTTGAATCTGTTAAAACATCAAAGTAAATCAGATAATTTGCTGGGTAGATTCATAGACAACAATGATTTTGTTGCTTGAATAAGGAATTTCCTTCTTTTTTTTTTTGCAATGATTTTAATCAGTGTGAATCTTTATTTTTTTGTTTTATTAATAAACTCAACATTTTAAGAGAAATAAAGCAATTTTATTAACAAGAGAAATTTTTTAAAGCTTATTCTTATCAAGGTCTAATTGAATGGTGGCAATATATATTTCGTCTTATGACAGAGATTGTGAGGAAGAATTGTTAATTGTAAATGCTACACTCAAAAGAAAATCAATTCATTGGTATTCAAATCAATCCGAAGCGGCATTAATAGTACGTTGAGAAAGGATTTTCTTGAATCAAGTTCAAAATGATTGATTTAAGTACGGATTTTCAATCAAGAAATACACAGAGAAAACAGATTCGTGATCACAACCGAATTTGGCGCCAATCGAATTTCGTCGGTTGCATGTACTATCACACAATTCGGTTCCAATTACTGAAAATTTCGTTGATTATCATAATATTTTTGATAGCAACATTTGAATTTTCGTACACTATCAGTCATAACAACAGATATTGTTAGTTGTTAGTATGATTATTAGAAACAAAATTGTGCTTATACCCGAATAAATGATAGCTGCAACTGAATTAACACATAATTGGTGTTCATAACAAGAGATTTGATTGTCGCTATCAATATATTTTTTTTAACCGGTCAAAGAGGCAACGACTTGTCCAAAGGTAATCTCAATTAATGGAAAAAATGGGTTATTTTACAGTACGATGTCCTAGGGCAGGACCATATAACACAGCTTGCATTACAAAGGGGAAGTCTTAAAACTACTCCATGGTATACTCCAGAGGATTAGCTTTGAAATCGTTTCAAAACGAAAAAATGTCGTTAAAAAACGAAGACATGTCGTTTCACTGCAAACTCTTTTTAATAATGACATGGTCCATACTTGCACTATATTGGACCAGTCCAGGATCAAAATGGATCAAGAAGTCCAATATAATTTGCAGGGTATAAAAAATAATACATACATTCATACATACTGTGAGCGTCAAAATAAAGTGTACAGCTTGTTTTCCAGTATAAAAAGGGTTATGTTAGTTATAAAAAGTTAAATTTCTACTTTGCCAATTTTGATCAGACTTCAAGCTTGCTGTCATCTGTGAAAAATACGTTGCTCCAAAAAGTGACAAAAGCAAGTTGGACAAAAAAAAAATACGTGATAAAAGGTAGAAATAAGAAATTCAACGGAAAAAATATAGTATCTAAAGTGAAGCGTGATAGGGTTAGCTTTTGTAAAACCTCCTAAAACAGATGGATCAGCCCAATAGTCGCTCGATATCAACTCAAGTAAACATCTGAAAACATTTGGACAGACAAATTAAAAAAAAACATTAGCAGCAAGCACTCTCTGAATAAAATTCTGCAGGAAGGGTAGCCAAAATGTCTACTGAGCTAACTTTAAAAAGGGTGGAATTGATGACAAAGAGACTAGAAGCCGTCCTAAAAGCAAAAAGAAATCAATCAAAGTATTAGCCACTTCACTTTTCTTAGTATTTTAAAACTGTACACTTTTTTTTGACGCGTTTAAAACGGAGTATAATATTAGTTTTGTTATTGTATTGTTTTTGTTGTTTTTGAAGTACCTATTTCAAATTTTAAATAGTAATAACATTGTCCAAAGTTTTGTAAATGATAATAAACTTCTAAAAATTTTAATTATTTTTTGCTAAAATATCACTTTTTATATTGGAAAACCAGTTGTACACTTTATTTTGACGCTGACAGTACATATGTATGTACGTGTATATGTTCATACCTATAAGAATACGTAAATTACTTACCCCTATTTATTATGTTTTTCACATTTTCCATTTTTGACCGCAAATATATTTTTTAAATATAATATTAAAAATTAATTTAATCTATCAAATGTTTTGACAGAAAAGCAATTGGGGCTTTTAACTATTTTTTGGTTGTGAATTCCGAATAATTATATTTTCATTTGTTGTACTCGAATTGAAGCTATTGCAACAATCAATAATTAGCTGCAATAAATGAATAATCATTTATATTACAAAATTTATTGACGAAAGCAAATTATTGATTGCAATGACCAATATTCAGTATTGCCCTATATTAAATTCGGTTGTGATTCAAACCATTTGTACTAATTTTTAGAACTTAATTAAATTAGTTATCATAACTAATAAAAGAATTAAAGGAATCATATTTCAGTTGGAACATCATTTTTATAATCAAGCGAATTACAAATCAGTTAGAACTATACATTTTTAATAGTTGCAATAATAAATCATGTTACTTGATCAATATTTTATTACTGCAACCGTTTCCCAACCAATTTGTTTTCTGTGTGTACTTATCCATATTCAATCCCGAATTCGTACTTGAAATATAATTAGAAAATAAGATTGATTTAAGTAAAACTTGAACCAATCTCAAAATGCGCTTGATTCAATCAAATAAACCAAAAGCAAAATTAGAAGGAGCATTTTTTATGATTGGTTTACTTAGCCATTTAACACTATACAGAATTTCGATTATAAAACACTAGCATAATTCCTGATATGGGGTATATGTACTTTAAAAATCTTATGAACATATTTAATGAAAATAAAAACTAAATGAGAAGCAAAAGTCCTAAATTTTACTTTTTAAACATGCAAATAATGTGTCTTGTCTTGTTGTGTTGTTTATGTTGTTTCTACACACAACAAGCAACTGTATGGTGTTGTTGAAGTGTCTTCAACAAAAATCAATTACATTTAAAACAAAAAACCATTTCTAAAATTTGTTTTTGTTTTAAATGTAATTTTCTATGCGAACGTTAACGTGTGACATCGTGGGCCTGGCTGTAAGTTTACGTTGCTTATAGCCAATTGCATCAATTCTATTTCAGTATCAAATCATATTTAAATCAGTGTTCGAAAATAAACAGTACATTATCTGTTTTTTTAGTGTTTGTGTAGACGAACACAACCCTAATACCGTTCCTAACTATATTCAAAAATGAGCCGAACATTATATAGTGTTCTGTTCTTCGTTAAGAAAAAAACAGAACAATTGTAGTGATACTGTATACAAACTCTATATTTTAATGTTCTGTAATGTATCTTTTTTACATTGGTAAAGAAATTAAAAAACAAAAATTTTACTAACGGCCGCAGCACGAACAGCTTGTGTGTGTATTGCGTATATGTTTTGTTTGTGTAAAATTATTTTGCTGGCTTTTTTTTCGTATGTGTATTTTGTTTTTGTAAAAAATGTTTGGTTTTTTTACCAGCCAAAAGGGACGAACGTTAATGGGCCGAACCGAGCACAACAATGAAATTTGTGGATTTGCGGAATGTAAGAAAAGATAAACTCACTGTTTATTGATATTGTTTTTGTAAAAGCTTTGATATGGTTACAAGTTAGACTTTTGCTTATAGTAATTCTTATTCGCTTAACAGTTTTACTTGTTTAATATCTTTAGCTTTTCTAAAATCTTTGGATGAAGTTTCCTGACGATCTGGCCTAAGCAACCAGTGAAATGCGCATAGGAATAGCTTATCCCTTCAACAGTACACAGAAAAAATTTTCTTCACATGAAATGAAATTTACATTAAAATTCAACCTATGTAACCCTTCGTTAAATTAATGAAGGATTAATAAAATTAATGTCATAAAAAATTGCTTTTTATTTACATAAATTAACCTTAGGCCCTATTAGCTTAAATAAAAAACAAATCAATCAATGACACAATTTTCATTGATTTTATGAATCCTCATTGAAAAAATGGATAAAATAAACGTTTGTCATTAAACTAATGCAAAACTTTCACTGATTTTATGAAACATTTCATTAATTCAATGAAAGGCTACATAGGTTGAATTTTAATGTAAATTTCATTGGATCTGTGAAGAAAATTTTTTCAGTGTATGTTTCAGTGTTTTTATCAAAAATAAAAATTTGGGAATTAAGCATGACTAACAAATTTTTTTTTGGATTAAATAAAAAGCCCGAACGGAATTAAACGTTCTCATCTTTTGTTGAGTTTTATAAAAGCAGTTTTATTTTTGTGTTCGAAAGATGACTAATAGCCTTTTTACACTGATCAACATCTAACATCTACCATCAATTTGCCACCATTTGCGAAGATGTTAACATCTTTCCATAAGAAATACATAGGACTAAAAACCAACATCTTTAAAAGATGTTCCATTATGTCATTAGAGTTTTTAAAAATTTTTAACACTACTAATTGTTTCGGTTAATATTGTTAAAAGACTGATATGAGAAGATATGATAAAAAACAAATAACTAAACACCAATACATAAAAAGTACGTGAAACAAAAAAAAGGTATTGGCAATCATATATTTAACCCATTTTTCGCCACATTCCTGTTGATCGATGAAGAAGATAAGAAAAACATTGAAAAACAATGTAATTTAAGTCATTGGTCGGCGGAAAATGGGTTAAAATGAAAATCACTGAACACCTTCTTTGTTTGTATGAAAAAATATTTTCTAAACAAATACATTTTGTATATGTGATAAAACAAATAATTAAAAACACACAAAAAAATATGTTATAATACTACAAAATAATGTAAATTTTGTTACTTCGGTTAATCGGTTAATCGACTGAAATTAACCGGTTTAATCGTTAATCGAAAAAAGCCAATTTGATATTAACCGATCAGTTAATCGGGTAGTAATTAATCGGTTAACCGGTTGACGGTTAACCGAATGAATACCCTAGAATGTAGGCAACAAAAAATAATGACTTACTTTTGAATGCGTTCATTTTGGGACATCCCTTGAAAATTCATTGGTTCTTTCAGTAGAATTGTAAGTAGTGCTCTTGTGTTTTTCTGATTACTCGACACATTATTTTGTAGGCGAAGTTTTTACTGGGATGAAATTAAATGTTTAACTTAATTTTTTTTATTGTGTTAACTACCCAGTAAAAACTTCGCTTACTTTTTCAAAATGAATAGCTTCTTTCACTGATTATTTAGTACCTTTCTTCTATAACTAGTGCTATAACAACTTCTATAACTTCTATGTAGGTAAAAAAATAATGACTAACTTTATAATGCGTTCATTTTGGGACATCCCTTGTAAAATTCATTGGTTCTTTCAGTAGAATTGTAAGTAGTGAATTTATGGCGAAGTTTTTACTGGGTATATGTTGTTGAATGTGCTCCTTTGAGTTTAATTTAAATTTATAAAGCTTTTTACAACAGCATAAAAAATATTGAGGGAATAAGACTATTGTAAAAAGCTTTACAAATTGAAATTGAACTCATAGAAGCACATTTAAAAAAATAGTTAACATAATTAAAAGAATTTATGAAAAACTTATAATTCCCACATTCTATTAATTTTTTTATTTTAACCTTATTTTGGATACAATTTTCAACAAATAAACAACCGAAATATTTTGGTCACCATAATAAATTAAAGTACAAGTTATCGTTGATTCCAGTAACTCCTTTCAAACACTTGCATGTCTAGATATTTTTTTTTTTTTTTTGTATTAAAAGTTTCCAGCAGCAAATACAAATTAATTAAATTAGTATATAATTAATAATTAAAAGTCACTTTATACAAAAAAAGTAAGCAACTCGATTTTAATACAAAAATTGCGTGTGGCATGCCACAGAATAACATTAAAAGTGTTTTAGGAAAACAAGCATAATTAACTTGGACATCTGATCTTTAAGTTCTGCCTTTTTTATTTAATTTAACATATTGCTTGCAATATGATAAAAAAAAGTGGTCACTTTTGAGTACTTTTGGTTACTTGTTTTATAAATAGAGTAAAAATTATTTTATTTAAGTCATGACCACCCTGCAAATGATAGGACCAGTCCAAACACGCGTGTAAAGAGTAGTCCACAAGGGACCAGGACTAGTCCAAAACTAACCCAAACGTATGGAAAAAACCTGGTCTATTTAACATTACGATGTCCTAGGAGAGGACCATATAACCCATCTTTGGACCACTAAGGAGTAGTTTTAAAACTACTCCATGGTATACTCAAGAGGATTAGTTTTGAAGTCGTTTAAAAACGAAAGCATGTCGTTAAAAAACGAAGACATGTCGTCTCACTACAAACATTTTTAAACAATGACATGGTCCATGCTTGCATTACATCGGACTAGTCCATGGAGTAGTCCATTTTATCAAAATGGGTCAGGTGGTCCAATTTTATTTGCAGGGTTGCCCTTTAAAAAGTGTTTGTAGTGAGACGACATGTCTTCGTTTTTTAACGACATGCTTTCGTGTTTAAACGACTTCAAAACTAATCCTCTTGAGTATACCATGGAGTAGTTTTAAAACTACTCCTTACTGGTCCAAAGGTGGGTTATATACCATGGAGTAGTTTTAAAACTACTCCTTAGTGGTCCAAAGGTGGGTTATATGGTCCTCTCCTAGGACATCGTAATGTTAAATAGACCAGGTTTTTTCCATACGTTTGGGTTACTTGTGGACTAGTCCTGGTCCCTTGTGGACTACTCTTTACACGCGTGTTTGGACTGGTCCTATTATTTGCAGGGAAGTATTGGCACCACTACATTGAAAGCTTTGCATGTGTGGCATTGTATTGGTTTGTTTACGTTTGCATTTGTTGGTTTTATGCTCTTTTGCTCTTTGTTTTTTGTGTATGTATACACATCGTTCGCTCTTTTTGCATTTTGATTTTGCATTTGCCCGTAGCTGGTCATGACGGATGATTATTTTTAATTTGAAGTATGATGAAGCAAAACTGCTTCCTTCGAGACCATACAATTTCCATAAAAGTTTGTCGTAAGCCGTTGTGAAACAAAATCTATTTTATTTTGAGAACGTTTTTTCTAATGCTCTCAGATATAGACACTTATTCTCCCGACAATGCTACCGTACTTTCATAAAATTTCATTTTTTTTTTTTTTTTGTAAACAGAAAATGAAAAACGAAAGAAAGTAAAAAATTAAAACAATAAAATGAGAGAGAAGTCAAAGTTACTATCGACTTTTTAATCATGGACTTTGGGATTTCAGCCAGAAGTTCAAGACTCAATTATATTTGAATACTATGGCTGCTAAAATTATTGTAAGCAGAAAACGGAAAGAATCCCTACATAATAAAATTCCTAAAATTGTAGTTACTGCTTCCAAATATAATTTTTTTTTTATCAAAAGTTTTCTTGGGAGTCAAAAATTTTTTTTAAGAAGATTCTTAAAAAATTCTTAAAAAGGAGCACTAATGTGCTGTTTCCAAATGATATATGACAAGCACTAAAAACCCAAAGTGCCTTTTCTTAATTTTATTGCATAATCAATCGCCTGTCATTTGGAAAGAGCACATGAAACTTTTGAGTTAGTACCTTGAATCTTCTTGTTTGTTAAGTACGGGTTTACACTATGAAAGTTTTCTTTCAGAAAGTCTGTAGTTGTTAATGAAAGGGGCGAGAAGAATGGAGTGGGGTACATTCTTTCATGTACCTTGAAATTCTCTTATGTTTTATAATTCGTATATATCAATCTGAAGTTTTGACTGTGCTTTTTAGAGATGTTCTTTTCTTTTTAAGATTATTTTTATTAAAATGTTTTGCTAGTCCACTTAAATATACCGTTCATTGCAAATGGAAAGGGTATATACAAGTTTGTCATTCCATTTTTAATATCTAAAATATAGATTTTAAGACAAAAAAAGTTTATATATTTAGGGTCCTTATGAGTAGCGTAGTAGAATAGTGTCCACCTGTCTATATGTCTATTAAAATGGGATTCCCGAAGACTGCTTATTTCTCTAATATTGATCTTAGATTCCATAAAGTATATACGTATACTCTGGGTCCTTATGAGGAGTGATGTTTATTTACGATGTCCGTTTGTCTATTGAAATAGGTTTTCCAAAGAATCCAGAACTAATGGGGACTAGGTTGGTATATATTTATGTCACGTTTGTTCCGTTTAATTTTTTCAACTGAAACTCAGGCTGATCACAAATGGATGCGATATAGGCAAAAAACCACGACTGCCTCTTATTTTACCCACAAATCCCTTGTTTTTTTTCTGTGTGCCTGAAGAACGGCAAGAGCGAAAGTTTTCAAATTAGTTGCAAGCATCTTGATTATCAATAAGCAACATCCGACAAAATCTGATTGGGATTGAAGACGTGGGTTTTTATATATCTTGCTGCTCTTATCGCAACATAGTGAAGGGCATATAAGATTCGGCTAAGCCGAATAAAGCCCTCTTACTTGTTAATGATTAGAATATCTCTGACAGTTGGTTTCAATAAAACGGTGTCAGACGTTCTGGGTCCTTATGAGTGCGAAGTTGATTTAACGATGTCCTTCTGTCCGTGTGTATGTTGAAATGGGTTTTCCGAAGACCCAGAAATGATCGCCAGATCGGTTCTTAAATGATTGAGATATGAGCAAAAAGCCACGACTGCCTCTAATTTTAACCATAAATCACTTGTTGTTGTCTTTTAATGCTTATCTGCAGAATGGCAAGAGCGAAAGCTTTAAAATTACCCAGGCAGAAAAAGACAATCACCACGACGCTGTGCCGACGTTGCAGGGGGTACTTACTATCAACATCAATACAACGTACTGTTTACCAAATTTACAATGTTGTCACAATATTCAAATGATAACGCCAAATGTGCGTCTTCCGACTCTTCTTTTTAGTGTTGTCACAGTACTGTAAATTTAAACTTACAATGTTGCATTCACGAATTTACAACGTAGTCACAACCGTCTTCCGACTCTTATTTTCAATATTGTTACAAATAAAAATTCGCTAAATAAACAAGCAAAAATTTGTATATTTTCTAACCTAAAATAGTTTTTGTGTTTTCATTTTAATACGACACTATTAAATTAATAAGACTACATTTTTGTATATACAGCGTTGTAGCGGTATAGCATTATTATAAACACGGTATTAAAAAATTATGGTTTAATTCTTGTATATACAGTGTTGTAGCGGTATAGTTTTATGGTAAATACGACTTTAAAAAACTAAAGTCGTATATTTGTATTAAGGGTGTTGTACCGGTGTTGAATCTTATTTAAAAACGGTATTAAAAGCTAAGGTTGTAATTTTGTATCTACAGTGTCGTGATGGTACCATATTTTTGTTAGAGTCACAATTTTGTATTTACGGGGTTGTGGCGGTACATAATATTTAGAAGAGTCGTAATTTCTGCCTGGGTAGGCACAAGCATCTTCGTTAGCATTATGCAACATCCGACAAAATTTAACCGGTATTGGAGAAGTGGGCGTGGCACAAAACAGGTTTATTAATATCTTAAGAACGTTAAAAGCAAAATTGTCCAAATTTGGTACACAAAGCTGGGTTTTCCATAGACAACTTCTCTAAAATTGAGGTGGGAGAAATGGCCGTGGTACCTCCCGTACAAAGGCATTATAGATATCTGTAAGGTTTCCAAATTAGGTACAAGCATCTTGGTTACGGCGCTGCGAAATATGGCCCCAGGAAATATGGCCCCAAAAAATAAATGAAAATTGACCCCAAATTTGGGGCTATTTTTCATAATGCAATATGGCCCCATTTTTTTAATGAAAAATTACCCCAAAAAAATGAAAAATAACCCTAAAAATAAAATGAAATATGACCCTAAATTTGGGGTTATTCTTCATTATGAGAAATCACCTCAAAATTTATAATGAATTTTAACCCCAAAAAAGAACACAAAGAAAGTGACATTAAACATTTTCGGTGGAGTTCATATGCCCAAAACTAAAAATCCCAAAAATTAAATCCCGATTTCAAAATCCGGATAATTATACAGTTTTGGTTTTAAAAATCGTACGATTGATAGCACGGTTGGGCTTTCGGCCATGCATAAGGATTTTTTTCTCTATGGTATAACGAACACTGGCTTTGCTTACTAAAGCTCTACGTTATAGCCGGCCTTCGGCCGGGCGCAAGGATTTTTTTCTCTATGGTATAACGAACACTAGCTTCGCTAACTAAAGCTTCTCTGTATAGCCGGCCTTCGGCTGGGTGAAAGGATTTTCTTCTCTTTGGTATAACGAACACTGGCTTTGCTCACTAAAGCTTCACTGCATAGCCGGCCTTCGGCCGGGCGCAAGGTTTTTCTTTTCTATGGTATAACGAACACCGGCTTCGCTAACTAAAGCATCTCTGCATAACCGGCAAGGATTTTCTCTACTTTGGTATAAGAATTCGGGTTTTTTATGTTATCCCTAGAAACTTTTACATAGAATGTTATAAAATTTGTGTAAAAAGGTTTGGGGTTATTTTTCATTTCTTTAAACTTGCATTTTTTATAAGTAGATGAAAAATAGCCCCAAAGTAAAAATTGTGATTTTATTTGGGGTCATTTTTCATTCCTTGATATTGGGGTCATTTTTCATTCCACTTAAATGCAAAAACACCCTAACGAAAAAATGAAAAATAACCCCAAAAAAAACAAAAAAATTTCGCCAAAATTGCGTGTTGTTGTGTCTCATGTAAAATTATGGGGCCGTTTTTAATTTTCCTGTTGGGGCCATAATTCCTGGGGTCATTTTGCGCACCGCCCTTGGTTACCAATACACTACATCCGTCAAAATTTGGACGGCATTGGAGAATTGGACGTGGCACAAAATAGATTTATTTATATCTTAATAGCCGTATATTAGTATGTATACAAAACTATGAGCTGGCATCACTACTTTATTTGAGCACCCATTTAACAGCTGATTGTTGCTTTGAAATTTCATCATGAATCGACTTACACCAGAGCAACGCCTGCAAATTGTTGAACTTTTTAATCAAACTATTTCGGCGAATGGGCTGAAGCAAAAATTGATATTGATTTTTTATTTCCACTCCAAATTTTATTTTACAAAGAAGCCCTTTTCTGGTTAAATGGGTACGTTAATAAGCAGAATTGTCGCATTAAGAGTGAGGAGAATCCACAAGCTTTTGTCGAAACACTATTACATCCACAGAAAATTACTGTTTGGTGCGATTTATGGGCTGACGAAGTCATTACCCATATGTCTTCAAAAATGATGATGGTCAGATTCATGATTCGAAATTTTTTTCTTACCCCAATGACGTGGCATTAATCTTGCTGAACAACAGAACGGTGCCACACAGCGGGCGCTACAATTGATTTACTCAAAGAAACTTTTAATGAAAAACTGATTTCACGTAATGGCCCAAATAATTGGCCACGAAGATCGTGTGATTTAACCCCATATGGTTATTTTCTTTGGGGTTATGTTAAGTCACTTGTCTATATTGATAAACCACAAACAATTGAACACCTGGAAAACCACAGCGTGGTGATATTAAAAATATATTTCCTTGTTTTATTATGATTTAAACTTGTGTCACTCCTAGTGGTTCTAATGGTGTTTTCTTTTCTTCAAAAAAATATACCACCTTGTTAAAAGGTGCATTTAAAAAATGTCTTGCAAACATTCTTATAATGCAATTTCTTATTTGACGAGAACAAAACACAAAATTGGATCGCCATGTTTTTAACAGCTGACAAAATGGTTGCTCTTGAAAAGATAAAAAAATATACATGTGGGAACTGGTGGCAACGCCCGGATCACCCGTACTGGCCGCACTTTTTAGAAATGCGACACTATCAAATGGAAACTGAAGAGAACTAGGGTGTGACTCTAACGAGCGACCGTTTAGTGTCGACGTAGATTAAAGGACAGGTTTTTTGAGTACTTTGGACTATCAAACAGTGAACATTTAAATTTAATCTTAAGCACATTACAATACATTTTATTTGAATAAATGTTTTTAATTTGATAATTCATAAAAACAACAGTGTTTTCATTAAAAAACCTATGTACATTAGAGCGACTCAAGTTGTATGGAAGCAAAATTCGTGCTCGATGTACCCTCCTAAAAATGAACCTTGGAAGAAATGATACACGATCTGAATTTTTTTTAATTTGCGAAAAAAATATGCCGCCAAAAAGTCGTGGACCATTTCTTTTTTTTTTTTTTTTCTTTAGTCCTATTTTCATCCATACATGATCTAGAAACTAAATCCGCTATCATATAAGAGTTACTACAAAATTGCATTTATATATATTCCAGAGCACTGTGTAAAATGCATCTAATTTGCACAAATCCAAATTATTTACATACAAAGATGATATTCTTGGCAAAAGATAAAATTTGATACCCATATTGCCCTATTTAAAACGAAGGGTTACCACCCCATTGCATTTTTGTCAAAACGCGAACTAACACGAATTTCAAAAAAAGCTGATACACGTATTTAATTAAATCGACTAAAGATTAAAATATGTTAATTTGACACTTTTATTACAAACAACCCCGAACAAAAAATTCAAAAACCGTTTTTTTTACAGAAAATCCTTAAAAAAAAAAGACATGGATGATCGTCCTTGGACAAATCTTATATACAGTTGGACTTGCCTTAAAAAACCCTTTCTTACGATACCCAACTTGTATATGTTGGTAAGGAAACAGATGCTTAAAGTAACAAAACATGCAAAAATAGACCCTTTTTCAAACTGGTCCAGCTCACGAGAGGTCAACCCTGGAGCCAAAATATTTAAAATGTCATCTTAAAAAAGTCCAAGGTTCATTTTTAGGAGGGTACATCGAGCACTTTTTTTGGTGAGTCGCTCTAATGTACATACATAAGCCAAAATTTAGTTATTAATTGATAGAAATAAATAAATCTGTGGCCGTATGGAAAAAATAGATAACTCCATTTTTTTAAAACACGAGAAAAACACACTTAAAGTTTTAAACATATTTCGCTTACTATTTAATATGAATTTATGTTACTATGCATGCGCATAAATAATGTTAAGGATTTCTGGTTCCATTAAACTAATTTTTGCACATTAAAACAGAAAATCAATGTCAGTTATCTTGTTTTTTCGAAAAATGGAGTTATCTAGTGTTTTCGAAAAATTTTTTTTATTTCAATTTATTTATTTTATTTTAAGGAATTAAGGTAACTTAAGTAATGATTTGTGAAAGAACATTAACTGTTTGACTCAGCACGTTAGTTGACCTGTTTTTTACGACAAAATGAAGTTGCCCAGTTTTTCCAAAAAATATTTTTTTCCTTTTATGATTATATGTATTGCATATCAAAAACTAGCATTAATTTTGCTTTTTCGTGAGCGTCTCTTTTTCTTTCGTGGACATATCGCTTTATAGCAACATAGTCATATCTCAAAAAAAAAAAAATCAAACTTGGAAAAATGCGATTAAAGTTTTCAAAATGTTATAACTTCGGATCGGTTTGAGATATAATGCTGATTTTTGTTTTACATATAAGAAAGGTATAAAGGACCTTTTTTGCTTAAATAACTTAGAATTTAAAATTTTTTGAAATATTCACTCACAGGTACTTATCCACTCAGGACGTTGCATGTTGAATTTTATGTTTATATGTAG
Organism: Pollenia angustigena; assembly: GCA_930367215.1. NCBI lineage: Eukaryota > Metazoa > Arthropoda > Insecta > Diptera > Polleniidae > Pollenia > Pollenia angustigena. The sequence goes on from OV884056.1 coordinate 183,840,633, forward strand.
GTAAAAACAAGTTGTAAAAACAAGCTAAAGAATGGAATTTAGTTTCCCGTAATTCCCCCTTTTTAGTACTTCTTTCTCCACATTAAAGTATCAGAAAATGCAATATTGTAGTGGGAGTTCAAAAATTAACGGTCGAATTTCGCAAAAGTTCGAATGTGATATTAACTTTATTACTATGTTTAAAAGAAAGATGGGATAACAAAAAAGTTCCAAAATACAGGTTTTATCCGTTTACTCTGTAAAAGGGACGAATTTCAAAAAAGTACCAGACACCTGTCCGCTTATCTTTCTAAAGAACAACGATCAGTATCAATTTTTTTTGTATCTCTTTTTGTTCTGGAGATATAAGGTTACCGAAATTATTCGAAACACTCGAAATTTATACAATCCCGTCTTAGTTGATCGATTTGGGAAGAGACTAACCTCCTGTCCAAGTTTCAGGTTTTAGCCTTAGACGTTTACACGCAGAGAAAAAATATGGTTGGGCATGGTTACGGCAACAACACTATGTTTAATGTAACAATATATTGTTATCGTACACAAATAATTGTTAGTTTTATTTAATATCAACAATATTATAGTTACTGTAAACATATCAATGTTTATCGCAATTATGAATTTGAGTATTGTTGACTGAAAAATAATTATTTTTGTAACAACTTAATTATGATAACTTTCTAAACATATTATATTTCTCACAACCATATCATGATATTTAAGAGCCATAACATGATAACTTTCTATGCATTTATCATGTTATGTTAAAGATCCAATCAAACTATTTTTACTCTAATAATATTATGTTAGCGCCATTTGTAAAATAATTTTGAAGCAGTTGTGTCGTTTTTTTATTTGTGAGCGGTTAAACAATGAAAAGATAAAATTCCATAAAAAAATAAGTTTAAAGATATTAAAAAATTAAAATATTAGCGGAGTTCATTCAAGTATTAGTGATGTAATAGTGCAAATGCAAAATATCATGGTTTTTTTGTAAAATCCAACAACAAAACACACAGAGATTTCGTTATATTTTATAAAAGTGCTACGATATTTCTGTGGTTTTCATGGGCAACCGTGTATGTCTTAAAACAAATTTTTCAGGAAAGCCGGAAACCCATTCTAGATCAAACTATGATCCATCTTTTTCAAAAAAATGTAAAGAGCGTTCAAAATTAGGCAATATGGCATCAACATCTTAAAATCGAAAAAATGGACACACGCGGTTGCCCATGAAACCCACAGATTTTTCATTTGCTCTTTTGCAAGCCTTATATTGAACTCCGCTATTTGATTAACATAAGGAAAAATTGTAACAAGCCACAAAATAAAAATCAATGCAAAAATATTTTAATTTATTTTGTATATTTATGACAGCTATGAAAGGTGCTGTATCACAATATGATTGCTTCTTAGCTTATTATGATTAACATAACAACAGTATGATTAATTTCTTAGCTTATTATGATTAACATGACAATAATTTGATTACTTCTTAACTTAGTATGATTAACAGAATAATAATATGATTAAGGGAAAAATATTATGATGGCATATTACGAGTATATTTAGTCATAATATGATTTCATAATAATCTTAATATGGTGACTACAATCATAATTCTTATCATAATATGCTGCTCTTAGAATATGTTTACCACAACCATGTTTTTTCTTTGCGTGTAGGCTGTGCGATGATAAATCAGTCAGTAACATTACAATTTTATACTACTATATAAAGATTAGCCGAGTTTTTGTCTATTTTTATGCATCAACTTTATTCAAAGATTTACCTTTATTGATTTACCCTGGCGGCATGAAATAACCCCCCAAAATATAACCCCCCAAAAAAATAATGAAATAACCCCCCAAAGCGTGGGGCCTTATTTCATATGCAATAAAGCCCCATTTTTGAAAATGAAATTAGCCCCCTACGAAATGAAATAACGTCCCAAACATAAATGAAATAATTCCCTAATTTTTGGGTGCTTATTTCATATGAAATAAAACCCCAATTTCTGAAATGAAATATAGGCCCAATATATGTAATACAATTAATTATACAGTTTTGTTTTAAAGAATCGCGCGATATATATATATACAAACACAAGCTTCGCCAACTAAGGCTTTTCCGCATAGCCGGCCTTCGGCCGGGCGCAATGACTTCTTCCTCTATGGTATAACAAACACCGGCTTCGCTAGCTAAAGCTTCTCTGCATAGCGCCAGGATTTTCTCCTCTATAGTATAAAAAAACCGACTCGACCCGGCTACGAAGAAAATCTTTAGTTAGCGAAGCCGGTGTTTGGTATACCATATATAAGAAAACCATTGCGCCCGGCCGAAGGCCGTCTATACAGGGCAGCTTTTTTTATCGAAACCGGTGTTCTGTATACCAAAGTGGATAAATCCTTGCTCCCAAAAACGTTTTCATTTGAAAATGAAATAATCCCCCAAAAAATATATTGGGGCTTTATTTCATAATGAGTTTTTGGGGTATAATTTCATATGAAATAATACCCCAATTAAAAAAATGAAATAACACCCCCCAAAAATCGTTTTTGTTGTTCTCTGTACAAATTTTTGGGGGGTTATTTCATTATTTTTTTGGGGGTTATATTTTGGGGGGTTATTTCATGCCGCCATTTACCCTTCCCGATTTTATGAAATTCATAGGAAAGTTTTGTGACGTAGATTAACGTTATACTCAGTTTAACATAGGTTAAGCGGAAAAACATTATTTCAATAAATATCAAATTTTAAACTAAAGGTGTTCCGCTAAATTTTTATACTAAACTTGGTAATAAAATGGTTTTTTAGTTTAGCTGACCAAAAACACTGTCTTAACTTTGCAACAGAAAAAATAATTCTTATTGGGAAAGGTTTCTCAAAGTTACTGTACCACATAGGGTACGGTAGATCCATGTGGGTTAAAAACTATTACTCAAAAAGATTTCGGGTGTTTGGCAATCGTATTCAATAAATGAAAAACTTCAGAAATGATATACATAATATGCATATAAAGAATGCGTATAATTTTCTTTATATTATCGGGAGTTGCAATTTTTATGTTCAACATTTTGACCCAAAGTGCTTGTGACCAGAATTTGTCCTATTTCGCGGAGTTAACTTGCTTTTTCAAAAAATACATGGAGTTATCTAGTTTTTTTCAAAACATTTGGTATTTTTCTAATTTTTGTTTTTTAAATAACTTTTAAATGAGAAACTATATCGAAATTTCGATCTGACAGATTGCTAGTAAATGAAACACACTTTCTATTTTAGTGTTAACTCAATTTTTGCAAAAATTGAACTTAACTGGTTTTTCCATACGGACACAGAAATCAAAAAATAAAATTAATGACGAAATTCCAATTTCTTTTGTTTGTTTTTCATAAAATATGTAAACAAGAAAATACCTTTGCCAGATTGCCGATTGATTGACACTAATGGCCGATTTCACTAATTAACTTAAATATCAATTTATCTTATATTAACATAGAATTATTGAAATTGGCCATAAGGTTTTAAGATTTTTTGATTTGACGTTTTTTTTTTAAATAATTTTATAACACCGAATCCATTTAAATTGTATATCACTGACAACCTGCCATTAACAATATAATACTTTCTTGTGTTTTTAACTCTAGGATAATAGAAAAAATAACTATTAACATTTTAAATGTTTACTGTCCTGATTAGAGGCGATTTTTTCCCAACTTCGTCTGGTTGTCCTATATAGAAAACGATGTCACCTTGTTACAGGGCATTATCAACACAGTCGATTTACGCGGTGCGTAAAGTGCCAATGCCTTTTGCCATTAGTAAGGGAGAGTCTTTTTAGAATATACATTTAGCATTAAACAAGCCAACCTTTCAAAGAGCAAAGCATTTTTAAGAAACGAACGCCAAATTGCATTTTTTTAAATAAAATGTCACATTTTTTGAAGCAAAGAAAATACCATAAGTTCAAACACATACATACATATTTTATTTATATGTATAACTTTCTGTTCTTATCGCAACATGTTGAAGGGTATGTATGTATATGGCTATTTCCAAAAAAACGTCAACCACCAAAAATGGAAGAAAAAAATTTTTTTTTTCAAGATTTATTTAGAGAATTGCTTATATTTTTTTAATATATGCGTATAAATTAATTGATTCGAAAAAAAAAGATAAATGGTAAACGAAGTACCACAACTTTTACCACATACTTGTGTATATTAGAAAATATGCATTTGGAACAACAATACTCTAATCTAAGGCATATTTATGATCTGAAAAACATTTTTTATTAAGTTTCTTATATAAAGGATTATAAATAGCAACATAAAAAAATTTTAAATCATGGTGGAAAAATTGTCCCGTTTACAATTTCTTTAACAATTTATTTAAAAAAATGTAATTCATATTTTATTTTGAAATCGAAACCATTTTTAGGGCACATTAGTACTCAACATTTTAAAATTAATCCCAATAAAATATTGTGTCAGGTTTCGCAGAAATCACTGTTTAAACGGTTATCCCTTAAAACCCACTTCCGTTTTTTGTCCCGTTTACAATCACTGGTTTTTTGCAATTATCTCGGAAACCACGACAGTAAGCGAAAAATTTCATTTGCGGAAATTAAAGAGCTAATTGAGAGTTAAAAGAATTATTAATTTAAAAAATTAAAATCAGGTTGTTTTTTACAGTTTTGTCAATATAAACGTGTGCGAATGTCCCGTTTACAATCTTGGAAGTGCCCATATAAGATTCGTCATAGCCAAGTTTAGCATTCTAACTTGTTAATTGCTAAAAAATGTTAAAAAAAATTTTGTAAAAAAATATTGGTATTAAATTTCGTAAAACGAAACTTTAACTGCTGTATTCATAAAAATATTTTTAATCTAATACAGATTTACAAAAAAAAATTAAACTTAAAAAACGTTTGTTAAATTTAATAATCGTTTATGATAAAGGGGCTGAATTTTTAAATAAATTTTTCGTAAAATATTTTTAATTTTTTAATTAAATTTTCAGTACTAAAATTGTAGAAAAATAACGCAGAGAAAAACTTTGCGCGAGTAGGGAAAAATTGGATTTTGCTTAAACTGTGGTAGTTATTTTTAACAAACCAATCTAGCAACACTGTCAAGAGTATTTAAGTGGTTTTAAATAATATATTTTTCATCATTTATTTAAGAGTTATTGACATTTTATGTTCAATGTTTGTTTTAAATAATTTTTTTTTTTTTTTTTTTTTTTTTTCAAAAAATTGTTGCTTAATCTTTAAACAAAATAAAATAAATTATGTTCATAAATATTTAAAAATAAAATTAGATATTAAGGAAAAGTGAAAGACAAAGTATTAATTATTCTTTGTTGAACATGTACATTGTCTGGCATTAAAATTAACAATTCGTCAGAAAAGTTTTAAACATAAAAACAACAATTGTTGAATTAAAGTTCGGATTAGATTTTAGAATAAATTATGACAAACTTAAGATAAAAACAAATAAATTGAAATAAATTTACAAAAAAAGGTATAAATTATATACAAGGATAGGTATTATATAGATACGAGGGTTGGAAAAAAGACAAGATAACAAAATTTTTTTCCAAGTCCTCATTAAATAGGCCTATCCGGCTATGCATATATCGCATTCTTAGTTCAAAAGTGGCTCAACTCAAAAAACTTAATTTTTTGGAAATCGAAAAGAAGACTTTATTATTTTTGACCAAAAACACTAGTTAAAGACAAATCTTTGGCCCATTTAGGTTATGATCTAAAACGTTGTTTTTTAATATTAATACACTTGATCGTCACAATGGACCATATTGGTCTCTGGGTGCGTGTGTGAAGAGTGTATTTCGCACCTATACACTAGATAATGAAAAATTTTTAGTTGTGTAATTTTTGATGATGTATTATTTGCACTAGTCACCGAATTATTTTGAGTTATGTCACTTCCGCAGAATTCTTTTCAAGTTTTGACACGTTGCCAAATTCAAAACTGACACAAGTCTAATAAATTTAAACTCCAACAAAGATTTATTTTATCAAAAGTATTACAATTCGATTTAAGACTAGTTAGCACTTAACAGTAAGGATCTACTACCTTTATATTTTCTGACACAACTAAAAAAAGTCACTTTTATGAATTAAAACTTTATACCAATTGACATATACAGAAAGTCATAACTGTTTTTACCAACAGTTAACAACAACAACAAATGAAACAATTTGTTTTTTAATTTTGTTTTTTCTTTATACCCACTTACAACTACAATTCGAGTCGGAAAGAACCCAACCAATTGTAGGGGGATGTAAAAGATAAACTCACTGTTTATTGTTGGTGTTTTGTTTGAGCTTTGATATTGTTACAAGTAAGACTTTGAGTGTTTGGAATTCTTATTCGCTTTAGGGTTTTATTTGTATAATATTTTTAGCTTTTCTAAAATCTTTGGAAAAGGTTTCCTGATGATCTGGTCTAAGCAACCAGTGAAATGCGCATAGAAGCTAGCTTTCCCTCAACAATAAATTTCAGTGTATTTATCAAATATGAAAAATTGGGAATTTAGCACGTCATACAAAAATCTTAATAATAAATTTTGTATTCCCGGAAATAACTTTGATAACAACAAAATACACTGATATTTTTTTTATAGATACACAAGTGTATTGTGCCTCAACTATATAAACTATATAAATTATTGCGCCCGGCCGAAGGCCTGCTGTGCAGAGAAGCTTTAGTTAGCGAAGTCGGTACTTGTTTTATTATAGAGGAGAAAATCCTTGCGTCCATGGACTTTATGGCACTGCTCTGATGGACATTATGACACTTTAAAAGTGTCATAAAGTCCATGGACACTATGACACTGGACGTTATGACATGCCACCGTTTAAAGCATAATAAAACAAGGGCATACATTTCATAAAATTCAATGAAACTGGCTTTATTTGAAAGAAAATTTTATCAAATTAATGTTTATATATGATTTCTGCCATGGCTGGCGCGTAGATGGCGCAATCTGAACACCAATTTTCAACAACTTTTCGACAACAACATTTTGAAGGCATTTGGGCCAATGACTCCGCCAGGCCAAAAGTCAACCAAACAGTAATTTTCTGTGGATGTAATGGTGTGTTGACATATGCTTGTGGATGTAATGGTGTGTTGACAAATGCTTGTGGATTCTCTTCAATCCAAATGCGACAATTCCGCTTATTTAAGTACCCATTCAACCAGAAATGGGCTTCATCGGAAAGTAAAATTTTGAATTATTTGTATTTTGAATTGAACAATTATTTTGATTACAAATTTTAACAATTTGCACGCGTTGCTCTGTTGTAAGTCGATTCATAATGAAATTTCAAAGCAAACTTAACAACAAGCAACTATCAGCTGATAGAAAGTTGTGACACTTTAAAAAAAACTCCCTTTATTGAGTTAAGTAACTTTTGAACTGATGTGCGTTATCCCAACCAGTTTTTTTGTTAAATAGATCAAGTTTTGACAAAATTTTACCCACAAAATTTTTATACAAAGAATTACGCCCATATTCATAAAAAGAGTTTTTGATTTATAAAAGGCATATTGAACTTATTTTCATACAGTTAATTTACAGTTTAGTAGGAATATGTTTAGTTAATACTGTAATAGGAAAAAAAATTAAAAAAGTTCAGCAGGCCCGACCATACGCAAACCCTTTTTAGAACTTTTTGTCAATCATAGACTTACCAACACAAAATTTAATTTAAAATTACGATTTATAAAAATGCTAAATTTATATGTTGCACTTATGACTACTTCTGGGCCTACAATCATAAAATTGTTGATCAAGAAATGATTTTTTGCCAAATTTAATTTCAATACAAACATTTAAGAAAAAATTGTTTCGCAGTAAAAGCGATTTTTGGAAATAGTACTTTTAAAAGTAGAGTTCTCATTTGCGCACACATTGCGCACTCTTGCGCATGAGTCAAAAAAACACTCACATAAAAACTAGCGCATGCACATGTGTTAGAGCGATATTTTATATTTGTCTCTTACGCACTCATGTTTATGCGCATTTTGTTGTTGAACATTTCGTGAATGGCGCATGGAATGAGCAATGCATCAATGCCCATGTGCATGCACACAGGCATACAATTTATTGATGTTATTATCAGCGTTGCCAAATTAAATTTTTGATGTGACAAAAATTCCTAAACGATGTTTTAAAAAAATAAAAAATACTTGTTAGAATTTTTTTTATATTCTTAAAAACAGTGCTGCCATAACTTTTTGATGAAAATACAGACATAATCTGATGCAGACATAATCTGATGCAGACATAATTTGATGCAACAACAAAATTATGTATTCCAAAATTTTTACTGATCATAAAAAATTATTTGAAGGTTAAGTTTTTTTGTAATTTCCTTCAAATAAAGAATGGCATAAACAAAATTCATGTATATTTTTGTTTTTGTATGTTAAAATTGTCATGTATTTTTAGACAAAATAGTCTACCTGCTTTAAGTGTTCTAATAAAATGTTTACAAAATCATAAAGCCAAAAAATTCCGATACCTTTTTACACAGTTATTGCATGTGTTTTTTAAAAGAATGGTTAAATAATTTCCGTATAAGCAACAACCGGTTATACAAGTTACATATCAATTCCAGTTTTTTCATGCCTACTGTTGAAAATATTTATTATTCAAATTGGTATGTATATTACTTTCATATGTTGTATGTCATAAATTAAAATTTCATAAATAGAAGATAAATGCAACATAAAATTATTTATTTTAATATATTTATGTAGGAATTACCAATATAACCAAAAACCTTAATTTTTGACTAACAACTATTTCATAATAATATTTTACACGATGAACTGCATTTCTGGCAACATTGTTTGCAATAAAGATAAAAAAAACCAACATGGCTTCTATTGAGTGTGCATGCGTGCGCTAGTATTTTATGCTCATGCGCATATGCACATGAGTTCCATCGATCATTGCTCATGCGCTTGAGCATGCGCATTGATATAAGAAAATGTTGCACATGCGCATGCGCATGAGCACAAATTTAAGCGCATGTGGTGCACACTCATGAGCAAATACGAACTACATAAAAGAGCTTTTGTAAAATCTGTACTGCTTCTCTGACAATTTAGGTTATAATTAACTCTATAAGGGCCTGTTCGTCGATTTCGAACGAATACATCGTTCGCTTAACTTACATTTAAAACAAATTATAAAATATTGTTTTTGTTTTAGATGTAAGTTAAGCGAACGAAGTCTTCGTTCGAAATCAGCGAACAGGCTATAAGGATGAATTTTATTGAAATAGCAAAATAATCAAATGGTTTATGGGCACATAAACTCGGTTCAGAAATATTTGTGTTAGGGCTTAGTAAAATTGTAAAGCGACTCTGATTATAAAGGACCTTCCAAACTTTGACAACTGCTAGCGGCCATATGCGGCTCAAAACAAATCTCATCGCTCAACTTCGTTTTGCGGCTTTATATGACAAATACCGCAGACTAATTTTCAAAATAAATTTGAATATTTTGGTAGCTTTGTTAATGATGTTGTGCCAGAGTATACTGACCATACATCTTAATTTATTCATTTATTTTATTTTTTAATAATATTCGAAAAATTTTAGCTTGTGGCGGAAAATGTACGTACAGTGGCTTTGCTTAAGAAACAACAACTTTTCAGCAAAATTCTGACAAACATTAATGAAAATAAGCAGAAAAATCTTTAAACGTAAAAATGCACACAAGCAAAAGCTGGAGGTCCACACCACGCCTTCAATTCGATATAATGATATCTGCGGCTTCCCTACAACAAATATAGTCCAATTCGACGCTGTTTATTTGCAAGTACTGTAGCAAACGATAGAGTTCGACCAACTATTCTATATTGTTTTTGGTAAAACTACAATTTAATCACTTTAAAAAACTTCTAAACAATAAACTAAACAAAATTAAGCTGAAGTAAAAAATATCAAAAGAACTTTGTTTTCCCAAACTATTGACTGATTAATCAAAAAACAAACAACAACAAATAAATAAAATCTCTATGGAGTTTCCAGACAAATACAAATCAAAAAAAAAACTATAGTTTGGAAAACTTTTATTTCATTCACAAAAAAAAAAAAATCTCAGCTCTTTTAGTTGGTTTGTTTGGCAGTGTGTATTTGTGGTGGTGTTTAGTGTTACAAAAAAATCCCAAACAAAAACAAAGAAAAACCTCAATTTGGTTTAAATATTATTTTTACTTTGCTTTTTCTAACACTTTTGTTGTTTTTGTTGCCTTTCGCTAATACAGAAAACCAAAAACACAACCAAAATACTAAAAAAATAAACTCATAAACATAACAACAACTACATGTCGTACACTGAAAATAAGCAATGTTTATTAAAAATGTTTATTTTCTAATCCACCATTTTTCATTTAAAATGAGAAAATTCTAGATGAAATTGAGAAAATTCCAAATGAAATTGATAATTTTAATTTGAAATTGAGAAAATTCCAAATGAAATTGAGAATTTCAATTTGAAAATGAGCCCTACGTTTGCCGTACGGTTGATACACAGTGCTTATTATAGCGTCTAACACGATGAACAACCAGTGCCAGTGGGAAAAAAGATATTTTTGGCAAATAAAATGTGTTTTTTGTTTAGTCCGATAGAACTAAGGAAAGGGTAAGCTGTCAAACGAACTGTAATATTGCACTAACTTTTTGACATTTAATATAAGGATATTGTGGCAAATAATTTTGAATAGATTCAAGCTTAAACAAAGCTTCCGCTTTATCTAAATTGACTTTGAAAATCTGTTATCGATTTGCTCAACTTATAGACGGCTTCGTGGATTTTATAGCCCACGGCTCATTTTTGGCTCAATGGGTTTGTTAACAAACAAAATTGCCGCATATGGTGTGACCCTAATCTACGACAGAATCTATAGCGTCCAGCAAAATGCACTGGACTTTATTTCTTAAAAAAATTTCCAAATAATCTTCGTCAAGAACAACCGCGGTGCCTAGAAATCATTAGAATAAATTAATTTTGTTGTTTAAAATTTTATTTCTTGTGTTATTTTTGTAATTTCAAGTTCTATGGGAGGTTTTTTTTTTTTTGTTAGAATTAGTACTCAAGTGAAGACCCCTACTAATGCTTTAATGGGTTATGGGAAGGAGGATAGTGGGAGTACTGTTTGTCAACATTCGGCTTGATCTTATTAACGTTGAAAGTGAGAGGGAAGACTTTCACGATTCACCGGCCGATCGACCACAAAAGGATGGGCTCTTGGGGGAAAACGTGTATTACGAACAAACGTACACTCAAAAGAAAAATCAATCCATCCGTACTCAAATCAATCCGAAGCGGTAGTAATAGTACGGTGAGTACAGATTTTCTTGAATCAAGTACAGAAAGATTGATTCAAGTACGGATTTTCACTCGCGAAATACTTAAATTATCCATATTCAATCCCGATTTCGTACTTTAAATAATCCGAAAATGAGATTGATTTAAGTAAAACTAAGATTAAATCAATCTTAAAATGCGCTTGATTCAAGTATTATAAAGTTGATTTTATCCCGAATTCGTGTTTGAAAAAACCAAAAAATAAATCAGAAAGAAAAAATTATTATGACTGATTTACTCACCCGTATTAAACCTTACATATTGATAAAACACCAACATCATGCCCGATATCGTTTAAACTGAATGAAAAGCAAGAGTTCAAATTTACTTTTCAACCCTTCTACTACCGGCCTTTTTCAATGTGTATAGAAAATCAAAACATACGTAAGCCGGAGGGTTAAACACAACGAAAAGTTTAATCTTTTTTTACTTGATTTAACAATTTTATACTTATCTCAAGAAATTCCGAGATTTTTTAGTGTTACTCGTACTTGAATTTTTGAGTACGACTCGTACTTAAAGTAATCATTAAAAAACTTCATTTTTCCCGAGTATTTTTCTTTCTGTGTACTGGTTTCGGGAATCAGAGCACATAACATTGTAGTAACGATAAAACAGACAAATACAACAAATATCGGGCTTTTAAACAGCACAGAACAGATACACCAATGAGCAAAACCGTATTCGAGTTTAAGTTTCGACGTTATACTTTACTCTGGACCCACGTTAAGAGATTAAAAAGTACTACATTTTGGACAATTAAAGAAATTTTATGTACTCATGAGCCCTTCCTTTTGGAAAAATATTGGCTACAATATCGAACCTGCCACAAAGGCATTATCGATACTAAGCCTTGGCCAAAGCTTGACGAACGTTTTATTTGATTTGCAATTAACAGGAAATTTTTACATACAAGGACAAATCTTATTATACATTTACCCCCCGTTTCCACATGCAAGTGCAAGTTCGAAAAACTTAATACACTCACACTTTTTCGGCTGTTTCTTCAAATTGATAATACGTATTCAGCACTTGCGAGTAATTACTTGCATGAAAAAAAAAACAAATGAATATGTAAATGTTAAAACAATTAAATGTATCTATTAATAAATAATAATAATAATAATTACTTGCATGTGGAAACGTAGGGTCACTGCATTTGTGCCTCAGTTTATTTGAACAAACACACAACGAAAAAGTTCATTGAGTTAACAACCAACCAGTCAGCACAGAAACGAAAATTCAATAGAGTGTAAGAGAGCTAATGTTTATTTTGTTAGTTATTTATTACAACCAGGGAAACCGTTAATTTGCAAATTGCTTTTTTTTTGAATGTATATATCAACTTTTGTGTACAAAAATGTTAGTTTTTATTGAATTTTTATACTCTATACAAAAAAAAATTAATTAAAATTATATTTCAGTTGTATTTTTTATTTTTATAATTCTTATTTTTCTTTTTTAAAAATGTTTGTTATCTACATATAAAACCTTTTTAAAATTCATAAATAAATAAACAACACTTTTTTTATTTATTTATGAAATCCCGAAACCGGGATTTTCTAAAATCAATCCCGATTGGCATCCCTAATTAATATGTACTTACGAATGGCATATATTATTATTTCTTAGCAAGAATTTGTTGCGAAATAATTGATCACAAAGTTTTGTGACGCACGCCACAAAAAGTGGAAGTAACTTCAAAGGTTAAAGTTTGTTTTCCTAATTTTTAGCGAATTTTGCATCATAAGGTATAAAAAATCTATTCGCAGCCAAAAAATGTTGTGATTTTTTGACAAAAGCCGTGAACCCTTTGTGACGCACGCCTCAGAACGCACGCTAGACTTTTCCCAGTAGTATATTTTTATTATATGTATTTAATTTATTTTAACAAAACAAATCATATTTTTATGAATTGCATTTCTTAAACTTATTTCATTCAACATTTTTCATTTTTCGAATTTATTCTATGAGCTAAATTTCAGTTATGTATTTTATAAAGCTTTTTTGTAACAGTCCTATTCCTTTCAATTTTTCAGAAATGACTTTATACACTACCAGACTATTATATTGTATTTTCTTGCTACATTTTACCTTAGCTTTCCTTAGGGCAGCAATGGTTTTTCTCTACGTCTCATATTTCTTTAAATTTTTTATATTTTTATTTCTATTGCTGTTTTTGTATTGGTAAAACCTTTAATAGGTTTATACAATTCTAATGTCATAATTTATACAAATATGACATAAAAGTACATACGTATGTATGAATTTTAGACGCGTGTAGAAGGAACAAGTGTTTTTGTGTATTTTTTCGTTACACATTCGTCAGGCTCGTGTTTTAGTTATTAATGTAAAACTGTTGTTTAATTTTAATTTTGAACTTGGTAACGAAATTTTAAGTGGGTATGTATTTAAAAATTACTGTCTCGTTGGCAAAACTTTTTTTTGCAATGTTTTGCTCTCTCTCTCTCTCTCTCTCTCTCTCTCTCTCTCTCTCTCTCTCTCTCTCTCTCTCTCTCTCTTCCTTTTCCCTTTGAACACATATAAAGACTGAAGTCTGAAAATTGCAATTATCATCAAAAAAAAAAACATGGAAAAGTACATCAAAGTGCAGTGATTCGTTTTATAAATGCCAGTCGTTATAACCTTTTCAAATTATCAACAAAAAAAAAAACTTAATCTCATAATACCTTGTTATTATAGATATGTATTTAAGAAAAATTTTTACATTTTTTCAGTTAAATCGTTAATTTTGAAATTCTAAAATATTCGCAAGAAGTTAATCATAAACTTCTGCTAAAAAAAGTTTAATCAAATGGGTTTTGATAATAGTTATAATCAGTGTTGCCAGAAGTAGGGGAAATCCCATCATGTAGATATTTTTGATAATAAAATAGAAGCATAGGGAAAATCGGACAGATTTTTACAATCTCCAAAATATAGGGATTTTTCGTCATATGGATTTATTTATGAAATAAATGCAGAAAAAACTGTTTTTAGTGATATATTCTTGTCCAAAACGGTTGAACAATTTTCTTTTCCTAAAATCGCTTTAACGTATATTTCCAGAGTTGTTTGTGGTTTCAAATGTTGGCGACACTAATATGTATGAATATGTTTTTTCTAAAATACCATTCAATGTTGAAAGATTAATATGAATTTAATTAAATAATGTTATCTACACTGATTGAAAAATGCATATTCATATTGATGACGCCCTAACATCAGAATTGTGACATCAATATTACTGCAAATGGCTTCAATGATAAAATAACCTTAATCCAATGACTAACGTCTTCGTACAATTTTGTCATTTTTTACGTGTCATCTTTTTTATGACTATAGTGACATCAATTCGATGCCACATTTTGTATATTATTAACATTATTTTCATGATTACAATGTATTATAATATATTCAATTTTTTTTTAATTATTTAGTTAAATACATCAAATTTTTAAAGAAGAATGATTACAAAACCCATAGGGGCATGGTGCTGGTGTCTTATTATTGAGACTTCTGCTGTAAACAAAGGTCGTAATTCAACAAACGTGAAACAAACATATGTAACGGGTAAGTAATAATTATATTCTCTCACTTTGACTTAAGTCAATTCCACTGACTTGGACTTAATGACAAACTGTCATTAAATTGATGCTAATGTGTCCTTTCGCCGATGTTTCTGCGTCATCGCACTGAGAACATGTTCGTCATTTCTGTGATGCCGATGTGTCATCCCATTGATGACATAATTTCATTTTGACCCCGATGACACTTTGGCCAAGTGATGTTAAAGTTGACATCACCATGATGAAAAGTGTCATGGGGTCAAAAACGAAGACACTTGTCATAGTACTGATGTCAAAATACATCAGCGTTATGACGCCTTTTCTATTTGTGTAACTACTTTTGTAACAAACAATTAAAAAGTGTGCTTTTAGGCAAAAATATTATAGTACTTAGAATTTTTTTTAAATTTTTGATAGTTTGCTTATATGCATAATTTTTATTTAAATTTATTTTAAAGAAATTGTTTAAGATATTTCCTAAATGACTTCTTATTTAAAGCATTAAGAAACTTGCAAAATTTTGAGAAGATTTTTTAATTTTTTTAAGATTGTAAATACAACAAAAAAAACACTTAAACTGAATTTCTATGTATTTCGAAATCAATGCTTCGAAATTACTTTATATTTTTATATTTCTTATATTTTTTTTTTTTTTTTTTTGAATAAAAAAGGTTTTGTAGGTGTTTTTCAATATTAATGCCTGTATTCATTAAAATATTTAAAATTTATTTTAATTTTCTATGATAATTATCCTTAATTAACGTTTGTTAAATTTTATAATTGTTTATGAATATGGGGGTTAATTTTGATCATTTTAAACTGGAAAAAATATTAAGAAAATAATTAAATTTATTTATTTAAACAAAAAAAAAGTATGTTCGAATATTCGAACATTCAATAAATGTTTTATTTTCAATATATATTACAGTTTTTTATAGTATTTTTCGACAAATGCCGAATTATGTAGCTTATTATTTTCAAAAAAAAAAAAAATTATGTTTAAGTTGAGACAGTTAAGCTTTGTTCACAATGGCAGCAATATTTTCACTTGGTGTTCACAATAAAGCAACAATTTTTTTCGTAACCACACACACGCATTTTAAATTAAGAAAACGTTAGCAAATTTTGCTCACAACAATTATTATTATTATGTCCTGTGGTTCCTATAAGGAACAAAGGGCCACCACAAACTAATTCCATTCAGTTCTATGCGATGCTTTATGCTTAATTTCTCTCCAACTAAGACCACTTTAAGTAATCTCGCATTCCAGTTGGCGCCTCCATGTGTGCTAACAACAATACTACGTATTTATTACTATATTTTCAAACATTTTTTTTTTTTTTTTTTTCATTTAAAACTTAATAAAATTATTATAAACGTCATTTATAATTTCATACAAATTGTTGCTGAAGTAGAAGTAGATTCAAATTAAAAAAAAAAAAAAAAAATTGGTAACATTTTTGTTCAAGACATGAAGGGAAAATACATGAAATATTTTGGAAAAAAATAAGATGGAAGCAAAAACGAAATGGTTGGTTGTTATCATTGTAAAAAAAGTTTTAATTAAAAAATTCAAAAGTCCGGAAAACATTAAGTTTAAATTTGTGTATTTAACGAAATATTTTTGTATTTCGTAAATTTATTATTCTTAAAAAATTGTTTCGTTCCTTTTAGAAAAAAATTTTAAATTAATTATTTATATAAGATTAAAGATTTTTCTTAAAAATTTTGCACCATACCGATATTTAAATAAAAAAAATATTCAAAAGTTTTATAAATTTTTGAATGCATTTCAAACATTTCGTTAAATAGATTTATTCGTACCTAAAGAACGGTAAGAGAAATATTTTAAAAATTTGGTGCACATACGCAGTCTTTCTTAATTACCCAGGAAAAACTTTTTGATTTTTAGTAACAGGTGGTAGTTATTTCATACATTACCTGGTAAGTAGTTGTCATTATAATTGTCATTATTCTGACAACTTCAATAAGTACTTACTAGTAATGACCTCAGCAACTACTTATTACTTCTGTTATTTTCACTACTGAATATTTGCTTACTGGTAACGTACTCAATAACTACTTATTAGGTCTATTAACTATTGATTTTTTGGCTTCTGGTAAGTTTATTGTAAGTACTTACAATTCAACTTACTAGTAGTTAAATAATAACTAGGTATTTTTTGACTTCTAGTAAGTGTATTTTGTAAGTACTGAATTCTTTGGACACCTCGAACAAAAATATGTAGTTATTCAGCCGAAAAATAAGTAGTGTTTATTTTCTCCAACATTATTTGCTAACTTACCAGGTAAGTAAAGTTTTTGCTGGGTACAAAAAATAACTTTTTTTAGTTGGTTGTAAAAGTTCAACAAGGATTTGAATACAAAATAAATAACAAACAACAATAAAGAAGCGTCACTTCACAATATTTTTAAAACTTTTGTGGAACAATCATTAGTATTGTGTTTATTTAATTAAACTGTTTACGGTTTTTCATCCATAGTTTAATATTTTATAATCAGGTTGAAGTTCATCAAATTTAATTTGCATTAAATTATTTTTATGAAGAAAGGAATTTTACAACATGAAAATATTTAAAATTTAATGATAACTTTTAATTCCTGACTGAACTGGGAATCGAACCCAGGTTTTTAGGGACCTGACATGTTTCGATTGTAAGCACACAATCTCTTTAGAGGGGTTTGCCGTTTAACACTCACCGCCATTGCCGACGGATGGCAGTCAAATATCAATCTTTAAACCAAATGGTATTTTACTTTTGGTTAATCGAAATTTTCTTCGAATGATTGTCTATTTTAATTGATTTACATGTTCTTCCTTACTTCTGTGTTTCGTGCTTTTTGTCAATATTTTTTCTTAAAGTTTATCAACAATAAATTTCAGTGTTTCAGAATAAAAATTGGGAATTAAGCACGACAAACAAAATCTAGTCCACAGTACATTTTTCCGTTTATCATGTTTTTCTTTCTTTTTTTTTTTTGTTGACCTTTTTTTGTGGAAAACTAAAATTTATAGTTCTAGCGAATCCTAGAGGATATGGGCCTCTCTCTTATACGCATTAATCGTCATTATTGTTGTTGTTGTGGATAAGATGCACCACTTTTAGTTGTGGAGCCGCCGAGGCTCTTGACCATCGTCAAAACAAATTAAGGTCTATCATCAGACCTCTTCCCGAAATGAAAACCAGTTTAACTCTCAGCTGCCACATATATACATATGTAAGTATGGTTCACGTTAAGGGACAAGGGACAGCATTAAAAACAACTTAAAAATTTACTACCGCTCTTATGACCGTGAAGTGTGACACCGCCAACGGACGCCATGAAGTACAATGACAACAAACACAACTAACACGATTTTCTTCACAAGTAAACCTAAGGTCTCCCTTTTCCCTAATGTCAGCATAGTGAAGTGTTTGACACCCTGCTGTAAATATACCTTTTCTTGCATTAAATTATACGTTACCCGCCCTTTGTCATTAATCATCTCGTCCCCTACTTAAAATCATAAACATTCAGCGTTTTAAAAAAAACTGTTAAAAATTAAATTTGTTTACTACTTTTTTTTACTTAACGCCTTAAAGCCGTCTCAACTTTTTCGACGTGGATAGGTTAAACCGGACTACAACAATGTAGTAGTCAGTATGTGCACATTCAGGAAAACACGACGTTAAAACCACGTAAAATAATTAATTATAGGAAGAAAAAAATTAAAAACACATGTTCAGGGAAACGTAAAGGAAACAAAATTGGAAAAAAGAAAAAAAAACGAGTAAAAACAAAAAGTTAGAAAAATAATATTTAACAATAACAAAAACAAGGTAAACAATTGTACTTAGTTAATTTGAAAAATACGGCAACAAAAGCAAAGAAAATAATAGCCATGAGGTTAAACTAACAGCAATCTTAAAAATGTATTATTGAACGTTTTAGTTTTTTTTCTTTGCCAGTGGCTTTTCTGTTGGCTCTTTAAATTTCGTAAATCAATACCAATCAACCAAAAATGTCTGAAGGAATTTTGTTATTTTAAACTCAAGAATTTGAATATTGCAAACTTTTTAATATGTAAAACAATTCTTTTGATTATATAAATTAGAAAAAAAATTCAACAAATAACGTTTAATAACTAATAATTGTTCTATTGGGGTATATAGAAAAAATATTTACACTTGAACTTTTAAAAGCAAAAAGTCTATTTTTAAAAGTTAAATATTATGTTTTATAGTCAAAATATACTTTAATTCACTTTTTGGTATTATTAAACTTAAAAGATATTCATTTTACTTTCTGCATTATTTTTCCTTTTTTATAAGGCCTTAATACGAACAAAAAAAAATTATTAGCCAATGTTCGAAAATTCGAAAATAATTTCGAAAATGCAATTTTTGCTCAAAAACACTATTTTGTCAATTGTTTATAGCAATTGTTAACTCATATAATAATAACTTTGATATTTTGTTGTCTTTTAAATGTTCAACATTTTTGTTTTCAATAATCGAATCATGTTTTCATTAAAAATTATGTAAATAAATGGTTTTCAATAATTTCTAAGTAAATACCTTCAAGTTAAGCATTTTAGCCAATGTTCGAAAATTCGAACATAATTTCGAAAATTCGAATATAACTTCGAATATATATGTTTTCATCAAAATCACAATTTTTTTAAATATTGTACTAATTATCAAAGTAATTTTGGGAATAATAAAGATTTTAAGTGTTTTGAGTGTAATTCTCATTCACACTGCAGTTTTATTTGCATATCAGCTACCAGTGAATGCGCATAGGAACTAGCTTTTCCTCAAACAATAATTTTCAGTGACAAATAAAATCTTATTAATTGACAATCTAGACCTTAAAATCATTTGGACATAACAAATATTTGCTATTAAAATTTGAATTTTCTGAAAATAGAAACCCAAAAAAGTTCTTCAAAGGAAAATTTTACTGTTGAAAATACTTTAAAAAAAAGGAGAGATTTTAATAACGAAAAATTTCCTAACGAAAATTATTATTTAAAAGACTTTTAAATGTTAAGCTTTGTTCACAATCAGAGCAACAATTTCGTTTTTTCTTCTATCTTATTTCTTCCCAAAGTATTTCATATATTTTCCTTTCTCTTTTCAAACAAAAATGTGACTTAAGTTAATTTCTTGTTATGTATTATATTAATTTCTTAATAGTTATCTGCCATTAGGTCGATAAGGCCTTTAAGCGAATGTTTTATCATACGAACATTATTTCAAAATTTAGTAAATTTTCGAGAAAGCGCAACTTATTTCCGGGTTATTCTTGAATAAAGTTAATTTATTCTTCCTTTAACTAAAAATAAAAACCTTACAACATGCTACTTACTAAACGCATTTACAAACTACATACTTTCCTTTCCAATAACTTTTAACCCATAACGATCATATACAGTTTTCCTTTGTCAATTCTACAACGTTTAAAACTAAAGTTTCATATCACAAATCTCAGATTGATAGCTGATACGCTTGAATAGGCAAACTAACAAATGCAAATCTGCACAAATGAATGATTTAGTGATTGAATCAAAACTTGTTAAAAACAAAGTGGAATTCATTTCAAAACTACAAACGCAAAACTTACACAGTCTTACCCATTCATAATAACAATTTTTTTTAAACCTAAAAAAACACTATCGATTGAATAGAAGCGAAAAACAATAAAATAGAAAAACAAAAAATACCGTCGACAAAACTACACAAATGAATGAATGAAAGCAACTGCCTGGCATTTTATTTTATCTATTCACGACAAAAAAAAAAGAAATTCTAAAAGAAATATTTCACAGAAAACAATAATGGGAAAAATAAAGGCAACTTTCGGAAATATTGACAGAAAGACAAACAGACAGAAAGGGCTACATGTCATTACCAACAAGGAAAAATAATTTTTTTTTTTTTTTTTTTTTGACCATCGTACTTAAACACATGTCAAAGCTATTGTTCTTTTATTTCTTAGTAAAAACGTTTGGAATATGGGGCAAATAGATGGAAAAGGAAATTGTCTTCCTTTTTTGCTAAAGGATCAATTAGTTTCAATTAAGGTAGTCAAACAGGAATCAGTTGGTAATTGGATAGAAAAATTGTAGAAGGCATAATTTCGGTGCAGAACTTGAAAGATAAAAGTATTTGAAAGAGGAATATCAAGAATTTTCATACCCAGAGGCCGAGAAGAAAACTTAAGGAAGCTTCAGATAATGACTTGAACCTGGCCTTATCTCAGTTTGTCGAACTAGTCAATCTCAAACTAGAATTATTTCCTCTCAATTATATGGCCTTACCTTAAGCAATAGGTCTGTACTAGAGAACGGCTTTGTGCGATTGCAAAAAATTCGCATTAAATCAACAACATCAAATACACTCATTTGTGTTCATGCAATCAAACTTTCTCAGCCACACATATCGGCTAAACATGGTATGAATGTTACCACTCATACCATGTTTAGCTTCGTTTGTTAATAATTGCTTTGGTAAAAAACATATAATGGGTGATTTTTTAGCCATTATCTTTTTGGCAACACTGGTTTAAACAGCTGACGCACGTTTCGTGTTTTGTTTCACTGTCAAACATCTTCAGTTTGGTCTATAATTTAACCATGAATCGTCTTACACACGAACAACGCTTGCAAATTATTGAACTTTATTATCAAAATGCGTGCTTTGTTAAGAAAGTTCATCGCGCGCTTCTTGTGTTCAGTGACGAAGCTCATTTTTGGCTCAATGGGTACGTTAATAAGCACAATTGTCGATTTTGGAGTAAAGCTCAACCAGAAGCATTGCAAGAGCTACCAATGCATCCAGAATAAGTCACAGTTTCGTGCGGTTTATGGGCTGGTGAGCGCTACCGTGAGAAGATATCCAACTTTTTTTTTGCCCAAAATACAAGAGCTTAACTTGCATGACGTGTGGTTTCGACAAGACGGTGCCACGTGCCACACAGCACGCTTAACAATGGACTTATTGAGAGGCGACATTTTAATTCACTTTCGGGACCGGTCAATTGGCCGCCTAAATCGTGCGATTTAACGCCTTTAGACTAGTTTTTGTGGGGTTATGTTAAAGCTCATGTCTGTACACATGCCCGCTTCAATTGACGCATTGGAAGACAACATTGAAGCATTAATTCATGAGATACCGGCCGAAATGTTGGAAAGAGTATGCCAAAATTGGACTAAGCGGATGGACCATTTGAGGCGCAGCGTGACTGCATTCAACATTTGCATGAAATAATCTTCAAACATTAAATTATATGGACCGTACTATCGATTCAAATAAAGATTTCATGAATTTTTCTGAATTTTATGTTTTTTTTTAACTTTTCTATATCTCTTAAAAAAGCACCCGATACAAAGAAAAATACACAAAAATCATCGCTCGATGACTATTCAGCAGCTGAAACAATTTCCATTGAAACAGAAGGAGTTTTTATTTTTTTATCATTTCTTAAAAAGAACAGTAGTTCTGCATGTACAATGTATTGTTGTTATTGTTGTTAATGTTTTAAAAAAATATCCTGCAAATAATAGGACTAGTCCAAACTCGCGTGTAAAATGTAGGCTACAAGGGACTAGGACTGGCCCAAAAGTAACCCAAACGTATGGAAAAACATGGTCTATTTAACATTACGATGTCCTAGGGCAAGACCATATAACCCAGCTTTGGATTACAAAAGAGTAGTATTCAAACTACTCCATGGTATACACAATAGGATTAGTTTTGAAGTGGTTTAAAAACGAACACATTTCGTTAAAAAACGAAGACATGTCGTCTCACTACAAACACTTTTTAACAATGACATGGTCCATGCTTGCATTACATCGGACTAGTCCAATGAGTAGTCCATTCGATCAAAATCAAGTGGTCCAATATTATTTGCAGGGTAAACACAAAAACAAATTGGACAATACAACTAGTTTATTTGAACTTATGCCCACAACAATCATGCCAACAAAGCGACTCGTACTCATACCAATTTACATTCGTCGTTGTGTCATCGAGTGGACACTGACTACTTAAATGCAAAAGCAAAAGAATAAATGCCGTTTGACTTTAAGAAATTGTGTTATTGCGTGCGCAACAATAAATGCAAACAAAGCACTTTCAATAAAAAAAACTCACACATGCAAAAATCAAATGTGTACAAAACGATGTCAAAATTACCAACGTTGAACTTTGTTTTGCAGGCATAGAGTTAATGTAAATTATAGCGTATGAGTAAATCAACAAAAATAGTGGATTTTGCAGTTCCTCTGGCCTAATTTTGTTTTTTAGGTTTTACAAAAGTTCTTCTACAACTTTCTTATCTTTGTTTCATTTTTGGTTTCTTAAGTTTAGTATAGACACAGGGCACAGTGGGTTGAAACATAGGAAAACTAGAGATTAATTCAAAGCCTACTATTATCGATATATATTATTTTTTGAATAACAAACAAAGATTATTTAGTAAGATAAAATGGCTTTGGAAAATAAATGTGTATAAAATATTTTCTTAGTCAGGGATCACATTATGAAAGTTTTCTATCAGAAAGTCTGAGTTTATTGGTGAGAGGGGAAGAAAACATGTTTTTCTTCTCTCCTCTCTTACCCATAAACTCAGACTTTCTGAAAGAAAACTATCATAGTGTGAACCCAGACTTATATAAAAATGAAGAGAGAAATTATTAGAGCATTAGGTATCCCAAAAGATTTGAATTTGTCGCTATTTGTCCAGTAAAGTGTTGGCAACCCTTGAAAAAAATTCGACAGCTGACAGCTTAGGGCTACTAAAAATGGAGCGTTAAACGAAATAACAAAGTGTCTTCGTTATTGAACAATATTTTCAAAATATTGAAAGCTTGGCGGCTGCAGTTCGAAAATTTTAAAATATGGCCGGAATAGTGTTTTGACTTCGTCAACTGTGAAGAGATTAATTGAATAATTCAGTTTTCGAGATGTACAGCGGTATATACGTATTTCGAAAATGGAGGTAATTGCACAACATAATTTTTCAGAAATCGAAAAAAAAACTGTTTTTGACCTAAAAAAAAAATAGTTACACCAGCGTTTAAAAACTCCAGTTAAAGTAGAAAAACTGTCATTTCTTCCACTTCTTTATTTGGCATTGTCCAGAAAAAAACTGTGGCTTTTACTTCTGATTCATTTAATCTAAGCAGTCGCTGTCAAACCAACTCAAAAAGCTAAAAGTTGTGCACAAATGTTCGTTTTTTTGTTCGACAGTTTTAGGTTTCGACTGCAGTTTTTTAAACCCTGGTCTTTGGACCATTTTGTAGAAAATCCATACAGATTATGATCTAAAAAGTTTTTTTTTTTTAATATTTATACACTAGATAATGAATAATTTAAAGTTGTGTCAATTTTGATGATGTATTACTTGCAAAACTTGCCGAATTATTTTGAGTTATGTCCCTTTAGCTGAGTTCTTTTCAAGTTTTGACAATTTTGCCAAATTATAAACTGACACAAGTCTAATAAATATAAACTCCAACAAAGATTTATTTTATCAAAAGTGTCACAACTCGAATTAAGACTATTTAGACACTTATATAAACTGCAACTTTATACCAATTCATTCATAAAGAATGACAACCGTTTTTTAGTTAACAGTTAACAACAACAAAATAAATTGATATTTTTTATAGATAAGCAAGTGTATTTTACATACACAGAAAAAATTATTTTTCCAATTCAAACAAAAAATTTGTAGAATCAAACAATTTTTTGTCTGAAATCGGTCCTATAAACAAATTCGCATATTCAAACAATTTATTTGCATTTTGTTTATTGAAAACAACACGGATTTTTTCAAACAAATAATTTAACTGAATCAAACAAAAAGTTTACTGAAATTCATATACTAAATTTCAAAATCAAAAAAAAAACTGGTTTTTGCACAAGCAATGATGCGCACACAAGCAGGCACTGTATTAGAAGATGATGGCAGAGAGAGCAGAGCGGCCGGCTCGCTTTGAGACACATTTTTTTGTTGGAATAATTTTTGAACGAAGTTCTTTTTTTATACACACAATGTTTTTCGTCATCACTCACTGTTGCTGTATCCTTTTCTTTGCTAATGAAGAAGAAATGTAACCCAAAAACGGCGACAGACCGACTCGATATGTTTTTCGTCATCATTATATTTTTGTATTTGATGTATTTAAGCAAACAGTTTGAAAAAATTTAATACGGGATTTTGGTTTTTTTTTAACCAGCTTTGAAACCAACCAAAAATTTATTTTGTTTCTTATAATGTTGTTGTTGTTTCTGTTGTTTAAAAAGAGTGAAACGTTTTTTTACCTGCTATTTTTTTTTTTTACTTCAAACCTCTTCATCTTTCTTACTGTTGTACTTTTTTAAAGTGTCCAAAAATAGACTGTATGTGTTTTTTGTTGTAGTTCTTATATTTCACATTAGGAAGTGTTGCTTACGATCAAATAAAAAATGCAAAAAGACGACAACATTAAAAAGCATTAAATATTTCATACAAAATTATGAAAACTTGAAACCAATAACGCGTATATTATATTTTTGAATGGTTGTCAACATTTTTGTTGGTTAAATAAAAATCAAAAAAAAATTTTAATTGAATCCGGAAAAAAAATTTGTAGAAATTAAAAAAATTTTCAAACAAGCGTTTGTTTGAAAATAATTCGGCAATAATTTTTTCTGTGTAGTTTAAGCATATATACCCTAATAATGAAAATTCTGAGATGATTCACTTTTGAACATAACACCAAAACGGTTAATTTAATTGAATTAACTAAACATACCGAAATTCGGCAATAAAATTTTAATTTATCGATTATAAAAACTTTTAACAGGTTATTAACTGTTTCGAAAACAAATCGTCGTTAAAAGGAATGCAGAATTGTTAAAAGTAATCAAAAAGAATCAAAATAATAAAACACAATGGGACAATGGTCGAAATGACAATTAAATATCGTTAATATACTAACGGTGTATTATCAAAATATTGTTACGAAATTAGGTTTATCTTAGAACTCTTTATGGTTTTATTTATAAGTTATTTTGTAAATTGTAATTTATGTCTTTTTATTTTTAATTATTATTTGCTCCACTGTATTGTAGACTTTAGATTTAATTTTAAAATTAAAAATAATTCGCACAGAATGTTCTGGAAACAACTAGAAGGTTATTGAATCCAAAGGGTGGTTAAATGCCGATGTTGACTGCCAACCAGACCTAAACGTCAAGTTTTTTCTGCATTTCGTTTGACATTTCTCAGTGTCAGACTAACTCAATTTGAACCATGGAAAGATACACAAACGAGCAACGCGTTAAAGTTGTTCAGGCTTTTTATGAAAATGGGCGTAAAAATCAAAATGCATTTCGTGCACTTCATCTTCAGTGATGAGGCACATTTTCACCTCAGTGGATTCGTCAATAAGCGGAATTGTCGCAGTTTAGTCGAATGATAATCCAAGAGTGATTGTCAAAAAACCAATGCACCCACAACGAGTGACTGTTTGGTGCGGTTTATGGGCTGGCAGCATCATCGGGCCTATTTTTTCCAAAATGAGGCCGATCAGGCAGTTACTGTGAATGGTGTTCGCTATCGTGAGATGATAAAGGCGATCGTACACGACATGTTTTTGTCATCGGACATGTCAAATTTCCCACTGCAAAATACATACATGTCGTGTGTTACCTTTTAAACTTTGCTTCTGTAAAAGTCAGATGCAAAGTCATCTGACAAAATTTCAATTAGAGCGTGCTCTGTTTTCTTCTGACAAACCATCTGACATCAGAAATCTAAGCCGAGAAGAAACTGGCAGCGGCGTCCACTATTGACGGAATCATTAGCCGGCTGAAGTTAATATTTTACAATACCGAGATATGCATGATCATCCCACTATTGAATAGAATTTATGTAAATATATATATAAAAACCGTTTCATTATAATATCCTAAATTGGTATCTGTGAATTAAACGAAAAATATGTTAAGATGGCTAAATAATTTAACGGCGTAAATACAAATTTTCGTGGCGGCATTTTTATTTTGGTTTTTGTAACAACAATGGGGAACAAACAGAGACAATGTTAGAAGCAAATTACATGTACGTTTGTGACCAAATATTATAAACCTTCTGTAAAACAGCCATTTTGACAGACATGCACAATTACATGTGACTTGAAAAGTTGAAAAGTCAGATGTAAAAAACATGTCGTCTACATGCTCCTTAACGAAGATATTGATGTGGACGATATGTGGTTTTAACAGGACGGTGCCACTGACCACACAGCTAACGAAACAATGGCTCTTTTGCGCGACAAATTCAATGGTCGTGTTATCTCACGTGGTGGCGATGTCAATTGGCCGCCAAGATCATGCGATTAAACACGGTTGGACTTCTTTCTTTGGGGTTATTTGAAAGAAAAGGTTTACGTCGATAAGCCAGCAACAGTTCAAGAGCTATAGGATGAGAACATCAATTATGCCTCGGCGTCATCAAAAATTTGGACCATGGGATGGAGGTGTGTCGCCGATGTCGATATTTTGTTCCATAGACAATTGAACCATACCAATATTATCATAATAAAACGAAATGACAATAATTTCCTAAATAATTTCTGTTTTATTCAAAATAAACATCGGCCCTTAAAATTTAACCACCCTTTACTACTCTTCTAATTCTTTTGGTTGTGAACTAAAACTTCAGGCTAACTCATACATGTTTAGTTGAGTTTGTTTGGACAATTAATTTCAATAAAGTGGAATAAGTGTGTGTATTTACTTTGATTTGCAATTAAAAGAGTTCAGAGATTTTATTTAAAAGGGAGTAAACCGAAACGCGTTTAATAAAGGAAAAACTTTACAACATCAACAACATGTTGTCGAAATGAGACAATTTCGTTGTCATTATGTTAACAGTTTGTTTTCAAAATGATACCAAATGTCGACAAAATAAAAAATGAAGTGGCTAAAAAATCTTGACACATATCCGTTGTTCTTATTGACTTCTTTGTTTTGGACTCAGTCAGTATTTTAAGGTATTTTGCAATTCGCTTAGCTAAAGCTAAATCTCCATCGCTAAAATGCCTTAGAGAATGCAAAATTTAACAATTTTAGCGATGACATTAAACAGTTTCGGCGAACTTAATTTGTTTGGCATTGTCAAGTTTAGCAATGCACGTTACAGTATTGCATTCGTAGCCAAAAGTTGCTAAATCAACTTTAAAGATTTTTAGCAATAGAGATTTAGCTTTAGCGAATTACAGAATACGGCAACAGATGCTTTAAAGTTAAGTTTGTCTTCAGTCTTAGAGGAAATACTAGAATTTTAGGTTCTCACGCATATCTAAAAGTAGTCTTATTTAAGGTTGTTTTTGAACCGATTAAAATACATACTTTTTTTGCTATTTTAAATACTTCCATATTCTTCAGAGAGATGAAATTCTCCTTTTTTATTTTATCTATTTAAGGCATTATGGTTTTAAAATGTTAAAAATATAAAGAAAAAAGAAAACCAATCTAAAAGAAAATCTAAAAAAAAAGCATTTCTGTCTTTTGCTGTTTTTCCTAGCAAATTACCCTCAAATGTTTTGGCAGGCTTCAGACAACGACGCCAAAGCTGACGTTAACGTTCATTATCAAGCGAATAATTTTTACAATCGTAATATTTTCTTTTTTTTTTTAATTTTTTTCTTATTTTGCTGCAGTCGTCAGTTACAGAACGACGTAATATATTTTGCTTAAGCCAAATTTACTAGACTTTTAAAATTCCTGTGATTTTTCGCCTCTGAGATGTTTTTTAGGGTAAAATTTTGGTTCGCTGCTACATAAAATACACATAATATAATAATAACGATGACAAAAATAATAATGATGTTCGTGATGTTGTTGATAATGATGAATGATTATGAAGATAATGCAGCAGTTGCTTGCTGCTGACACAATTATTTCTGCACAAGCAAAAGAAGAACAAGTGCACGTAGTATATAGTGCAATGCACACTTATGTATATAACTTTGTACATAAGCATAAGAGCATACGAGCATACATTTATGAAACTCACACATACATATGTATACTAGATAACAATATGTGTATGTATATGAACACTTGCACAAAGCAGAAACAAAAAAACTACCACAAGGTGGCGGTTTGGTTTTATCAAACAAAAAAAGTTATATATTTTTTTTAAATCAAATAAACACAGATACCAACAAATACAAACAAACATTTAGTCGACGCCAATGTGTGCAATAAAGAACAGATACAAACGTAAAAGAGAAGAGTTCTAGGGAATGAAAAGAAGCAAAACAAAATTTGCAGCAAAATTTTTTTTTTTTTTTTCATTTTATTTTAAAAATATTGTTTTTGTGTACAAAATGTTTTTTTCTTTTCTGCAGAGATAACAGCTGCAAATTTAGCACTACAATTCACAAAAAAAAAAAAAAAAAAAAAAAAAATTAAAAAAAAACACTAGTAGTAAAACAAAAATTTTTTTCTAAGGGCTGAGCATAGTGCAATTAGTGAAAACTTTTTTAAGATTTATTGTAATTTTAATTATAGTAAATATCTAAATAAATAAATATTTTTACTATCATGTTATTGTTGCCTCCTAACATCTTATGGTTAATAAAAACAATAATGTGTTTATTAACTATATTCTTTTTGCTGTTTTTCAAACACAGTATGTTGCTCTTGGAAAAGAGGCAAATGTTAATTTTAAACCATACAAATATTTGTGGTAAACATATTATTATTATTAACCAAAACATAAGACATGTTCGCAGGCAACCATAATATAATTGTGATCTGACTTAATCATAATATTGTTGCTGGTGACGAAATATGGTTAAAGTAACTATAAATACAATTTTTTTTTTTCTTTTTTGACTTGTCGTAAAAAAAGTCTTGTCGACCATATAAAGGGTTGTCCAATCATAATGCACAATGTTAATTTTGAGCCACACCTTAACGTCAAGTTTTTTGTCCAACTTAATTTGACAGTTCTTTGTTTCAGTGCTTGACAAATTCAACCATGGAGAGGTACATTATTGAACTTTAATGTATGCTGGCGTAGCTGCAGAGAACCTGGAACTGAAGAGGCAGTATTTCATCTTCTTTGTGATTGCCCGTGTTTAATTTAACACGACATGGATTATTTTAAATTACCATCTACAAGGATTCAATGAGATATCGAGGTTGAAACTTGACAATTTGGTGAAATATCTTAACACATCCAACACAATTGAGCAGCGCGTTAAGATTGTTGAAAACTTTTACGAAAATAGGCGTTCAAATCCCAATGAACTTCGCGCACTTCGTGATGTTTTTGGTCAACATAATCGGCCAAATGTGTCCACAATATTGAGAATTGTTGGCAAATTTCAGCAAACCGGGCAGTACGAAATGTGAAAATACCTGTGCATGCTCTCCGAGCATTGCTGTTGCTCACGATAGTCTTTGAAAATTAGATCGGCCAAGCAGTTACCGTGAATGGTTTTCGCTATCGTGAGATGATAACGGACTTCTTGAGGCCAGCCAACAATGACTTCTTTACGCGAGAAATTTAATGGCCGTGCTATCTTACGTCGTGGCGATTTTAGTTGGCCGCCACGATCATGTAATTTGACACCGTTGGGCTTCTTTCTTTGGGGATATTTAAAAGAAAAAGTGTACGCCAATAAGCCAAGAGTTCCCCGGTAGACTAGCTGGTATTGAGCTAGTCTATCAGCGCCAGGGTTGCGGGATCGATTCCCGCCTGAGACTCCGTTTTTTTTTCCTGCAGACAAGCGTAGAGCTTCGCAGTATTAGCTTAGAGAATTAAAAAATAAACTATTCAAGAGCTTAAGGATGAGATAATTCGGCACATTAACGATATTAAACCTCAATTATGTCTCATCAGATAGAGGTGTGCCAAAGAAAGAGTTTTGTTTCACACATTATTATCATAGATCGATCCTTCTTTCATAAATAAAAAAAAATATTAAGATAATTATCTAAAACCAGTTTGTTTTAATTACAATTCGTTGGACAGCCCTTTAGTAAAATATGATTTCCCTTCGCGTAGAAATTTCGTATCGAATTCTTTAACTGAAAATGAGTTTGAGTACTCCAATAACACCCCAGTAAAAAATTTTATCATTTTGCGAAGCACTAAAGGTACATTTAAAAAAATAAGCGCACAAATATGCGCTACGCAATAAGACATACAGAAATGCAGTAAAGTAAGTGAAAGAACTCTCAACAACTTTTATTAAAAAAAATAACATTTCAAGTGCTACGGCATTCCCTTACCACGAAGCAGGTTTGTAAGGGAGAGTACTAAAAAATAACGGTATCAAAACATTCAGTGTGTAAAGCTGATCGTTACATATAACAATTTTTATGTGCGCTGAATAATGCGCTTTTTGTGTCAAAAATGTATTGCTTCAAAGTGGGAACTCGCCATATAAAATTCATGTCTTCCGTAAGCGCAATGGTAAGCGAAACTTTTATGTTTCTCCCTTACAAACCTGCTTCGTTTGAAGCTCCATTTTTTATTGGGACTGATCACCTAAAAAAAAGTAATTGGAATAAAAAGATTTTAAAGGGCTAAATTTAAATCCGTGTTCACTTAGGTGGGCCTTCATTTTTTATTTTCGATTTTCTAAAATCGTAGCCCAGTTTTGTGTTAGGTTAGGGTAAAAATAAATTTGGTAAAATATGAGCTCGATCGGTTCAGAAATGCCGTGCCGCACGCGCATTGAAGTTTGTGAGCATAAAATTCGGGTTAAATGTAGAGAAAAACGCACGTTACTACTGAGCAGTCACCCATAGAGATGTCAAATGCATAAGCAACCCCTAATATTTTTACATCTCAAATATTTCTCTAGAACAAACTTATCCTCCATCTCCAGCCCTTCTATAGTCCCCATACAAAAAATTAAATTTTCACCAAAATTTACCAAAATATAAAAAATAGACAATTTTTAAAAAAATTTGTATTGCTTTATTGATGCTATTAATTGCTTATTATCAATGATTTTTATGAAATTGCTTTTTTCAAAAGTCGGATATTTTTTCCGATAATCAGCGACAACTTCTCCTCTTCGTTCCTGCGTAATATCCGCTCGTTTTCGCCGTTGTTCTTCTGCTTCGGCCCGTTCCAATTTTCAATGCCAGCAAGAGTCTCGTCAATGTCAATCATAATGCCTGGGAGGCTTTTTTTTCTCTGCGAACTTTATAATAATTCTTTCTTTCTAATTCGGGATAAAACAACATTATAATACGTGAACCAAGCGCATTTTGATTCAATCTTAGTTTTACTTAAATCAATCTCATTTTCGGATTATTTTAAGTACGAATTCGGATTAAAACAATTTTATAATTCTTGAATAAAGCGCATTTTGAGATTGATGCAATCTAAGTTTTACTTAAATCAATGTAATTTTCGGATTATTTTAAGTACGAATTCGGGATTGAATATGGATAAGTAAAGTTTTGTCGCGAATGAAAATCCGTACTTGAATCAATCTTTTTGTACTTGATTCATGGAAATCCGTGCTCACTGTACTGCCGCTTCGGATGGACTGATTTTTCTTTTGAGTGCAGTTTTGTTCTATCGGGCTCTTATTTGTTTTATGGGCATGACTAATATTTCGTACTAATTAAAATGTTTTTGCACATCGGCGAATTGGTTTAAAAGTCCAACAGTTTTTTGTTTAATCGCGGTTCTTTGAGAAGTTAAATTGAAATATTTTTGTTTTGAACGTAAGTCCTAAAATATATTAATTTTTGGAACAATTGTGGGTCTTAATAAAGTTTATCTTTATATAATCATAGATCATTAAGTTTTATCGCGTTTTTATATGAATTGTGGTCCAATTCCTAATTTAATCGTTGAACAATTTTTTGTTCAATCCTCGATCTTTATGAAGATCATTAACGATTGAACCAAGAACTAAACTATTTTAAGCTCAATATAAAATCTTAAATGATCCAGTTTTTTGGTTAAATAGTCCAGCCTAAAATGTTTACAATTTTAATCCGATCGTAGACCCCTAAGGCAGCGCAATTTTTATTTCGATCGTGGGTTTAAAAATATTCAAGTTCTTAATAGATCCGTTAATTTTTAAGTTATGCAATTTTTTGTTCAATAGTAAGTTGTTAGGGGTTGGGGATGGACTGTGACAAGTAGAGGTTGAAAGTTCTTGATAGCCACTCACTTGGGAGTGGCCAAGGATGATTCCTTTGCGTCACAGTCAAAGCAGCTCCCTACCTTCGGTTTTTACTAGGTATTCCCCGGGCAATGGCTTTAGAACACCCGTTCAGAGGCTAGCTAGAGTGAGAAGGTGGCTAAGTAACCTGAATGGTTGAAAGACGTCTCAGGTCAGTAGGAAGAACTTCTGAAACTTAGTTTCTGTAAAGTATCCTGATGGCTCGTTAAGGGCGTCTCAGGAAGTAGAAGGAACGCGGATAATCTCTGCATTTGAAAAACTTTACAAATTGCCTGCCTGGAGGTTGCTGGCAGCCCCAGCACCAGGATCGGATGCGGAAGCCTAATAAGCTACCGCATCTTAAATTATACTTATTAATGAAACCTCAACTATATTTAACCAAAAAAAGATCTGGGGGCCCTATGCTCCTTATAGTATCTTCGGGAACATATATATGTATATATATATACAAGTTGTAAGGTAATCTATATGTCGGTTCAAATATTATTCCTTAAGAAGTGCTATCTTTTTTATATTGAAGTAGCTAATTTCTTGGTTTAAGCGAAGATCTTTTAGTAGTCCAATTATTGGTACAGTTTAAGTTCTTAAATTAATCCATTTCTTGCTTTGATTGTAGAACTTAAGGTTGGTTGGTTCAAGAATATGGTTGCAGCTTCTTAACGGAGGACTTATTTAACCATAATATGGTTGCTGGTAACAAAAATATGGTCATATTTACCATAATATGATAAAAAATATACGTTAAAAATTGTTTTGTTAGAAGTGACAGTGTTTTTCTCGGTATGTAGACTAGATTCCACCAAAGGTTTTATGTCAGTGAAGGGCACATTTGCAAATCGTATATACGCGTGCATAGGAATAAAAATGCTGCTTGTGTAACGTCGACACATGTACACTATAAACATCTTTGTGTGGTATGTGACAATGTACGTTCGGCTGTTGCTTCGTTGTTATTTCGTCAACACAAGCATAAATGTGATAGTATGTGTGTGCCCTTCACTGTTTTATGTACACCAATTTTTTGGTTCAAACGTTTAATAAATCCTTACGAATTTCGTTCGGTTTTTCAATCATTAAAAGATCTTAAGAGTTTTCCGAAGACAATCATTAACTTTCTGTAGTTTTAGTTGCTTCTATTAGATCAGCTTGTAGGGTTTTAATTACCTGTGCTTTCCATTTTCATATTTTAATATAAACATTTATGGAATAATTTTATTAATATCCTTTCTGATGGTTTAGTCCTTCTTTTAGTACACACATAAAAGAAATAGTAAATTTTGCGGATACGGAAGTGCATTTAACTTTAAAGTTTTTACTTTTACAGGCATAAATGTATGTTAGTACTAAATGTGTGTCTTCTGTTCATATGTAAATGGATGTGTGTTTCTACCATAATGCCACTAACTGCTGCATTATCACAGAAAAAATATTTTTTTTTTCTTTGGATTGTGTTGCAACAGAGACGACATAGTGCTCTGCTGCATAAAACTGCTGTGGCACCCAAAAATTTTCTGATGCTGTTTTTTTTATATAAATTGTCATTTAGCAGTAGTTGTTTTTGTATTTGCTTTTTTGGGCTTGGTTGTGCTAAAATTTTCTTTGTTTTTGTTTCCATGAATTGCCTGCCTGTCGTTTTATTTTTTTTTTTTCGTTTTTTTCCTCCAGTTCCATTGTTACACACATTGAACTGGAGGCTGTTGAACTAGTGACTCTAGAGTATTTTAGTAGTTGTTTTTGTTGTTACGTGTTTTCTTTTACTCTGCTTGACCAATATTTGTGCCAAAAATAGTTAGACTCATAGATATTTTTTGCACGTTGTTTTTACTAGTGTATTTTTAAATTTTCCTTTTTTACAAAAAACAATAGAGTATAGAAAATTATAATATAAACTTCAACCATCTAGTATTTCGTGTGTGTGTGTGTGTGTGTGTGTGTTAAGAGATAAAAGAAAAAAAACTTCTCTGTCATCTCAAAATTGTACACGTTCAAAATAATATTGAGTTCAAAAGTCAATGGACGGAAAGGAGGAAAACATTTTTAAGCTGCAGTTGTTTTTCCTCTTATTTTATCTGTTTTTGGGTAATAATGGAAAATTTATTTAATTTTCATAAAACAATTATGGCTTTTCAAAAAAGTAGGCCTCAATTTATAGATGTACGTGCAGCCTAAAAGTATGCTGGTTATTTTATAAAACAAAGTTATTTTTATGATATTCTAACAATTTTTACAATCGAATTAATGAGGGGACAAAAGAAAATGTCACTAAGGACATAAAATTATAGATATTTTAAGGACATTGGTGTTGGAAATTAAAAAAAAAAAATTACATAATATTTAATAATACTTTACAACACAGAAACAGATAATAGGGTTGGTTCAAACAATGGATTCTAGTAGAGAGCAAAATAAATATACTTGCGTCGGCGTTTTGAACGGGGAACGAAAAGAGCTAAAGTCTCTAAATAAGGCACAAACATCTCGGTATTCCATACACAGTAACTCAAAAAATGTGGGCGGGTGTAGCGAAGTGGGCGTGTCACAAATTGTTTTTTATGTCTTAAGAACAGTAAGAGAAAAATTGCCTAAACTTGGTACACATAGCTGGGTTATCAACGCGAAACCTCTCTTAAATATGGGCGGGATTTGTGAAGTGGGCGTGGCATTTCCCAAACAAAGACATTATAGATTTTTAAATATCTTCAGAACGGCAAGAACGAAACTTTCCAAAATATGTACAAGCATCTTAGTTATCAATACGCAACATGAGACAAAATGTGGGCGGGAGTGGAGAAGTGGGCGTGTCATAAATTGTTTTTTATATCTTAAGAACGGTAAGAGAAAAATTGTCAAAATTTTGTATACATACAACCTCTAAAAATATAGGCATGCTTGAGGAAGTGGGCGTGTCACCTTCCATACAAAAACCCTATTGATTTTTGAATATTTCGAGAACGGCAACAGCCAAAGTTTCCAGATTAGTAACAAGAATCTTGGTTACCAATATGCAACATCCTACAAAATGTGGGCGGGATTGGAGAAGTAGGCGTGGCACATCACAGATTTATTTATATCTTAAGATAAATATTCATGGTAAAGAGTATTTAAGATTCGGCATTGCCGAATATAGCCCTCTTATTTGCTTGTATTTCTTTTTTAAGGCAACTTCCATAAACTTATTCAAATTTCACCATGTCTCTTTTTTGCAGCCAGAGTTGATCTTTTTCTCTGATTAACTTATTGCGTTATTCCATATAATTATGATGTGGTTGGATTTTTTTTAATTATTATATTTAGGCCCGTTTTCACAACTTACCGATAGCTAAAGGTAGGATCTTATCGGCCGTATAAAAAGTGTTCCATTATTACAACTTTACTTCAACCTACCAGGTAGGATGAACCTTAATTTACTTCATCGCTCACTTAAGGTTAAAGCGAAGTTTTAATAACAGAACACTTTTTATAAGGCCTGTTAAAGTGTACTTTTAGCTATCGGTAAGTTGTGAATACGGGCCTTAAAGTTTTTTATTATTCTTTATACAATTAATAAGCTCTTTTCACATTAAAATAAGAATAAAACATAAATTAAAAAACACAAATACATAAGCGCAAGGAGTAGTTAAAAAACAAATAAGAAAGTATAGTCGGTCAAGCCCGACCATATGATACCCTACACCACAGTATTTAAACACACATCATGCTTATGTGTCCATGTGAATATGGGCTTATCTATGTTTATAAACTTCATGAAAATCGGTTTGAAAGTTTGTGAGAGGCAGAAATTGGCTCCTGCCTCCCCTTGTGGTCCTATTTTTTACAAACTGTATAGCTAATGTGTCCCTATAGATATGGATCTATCTATGTTTTAAATTTGATTAAAATCGGTTTGAGAGGCAGAAATTGCCCCAATCTCCCCTCGTATTCCGATTTTTTTAAAAATTTATACATTTTGTGTCCATATAGATATGGTTCTATCTATGTTTTAAATTTCATTAAAATCGGTTTGATAGTTTCTGAGAGGAAGAAATTTCCCGCTATCTTCCCTCGTGGTCCTACGATTCGGCCCATTTTCAATAGGCTTGGTCCTTGTGCCAATAAGAACCTATGACCCAAATTTTATCAAATTATCTCCAAAATTGCGACCTGTACTTTGCGCACAAAGTTACATGGACAGCCAGCCAGCCAGCCAGCCAGCCGGACGGACATCGTTAGTTCGACTCAGAAAGTGATTCTGACTAGATCGGTATCTTTTAAGGTGGGTCTAGGACCACTATTTTAAGGCGTTACACAGATCAGCACAAATGCATAATACCCTCTCCACTATTGTGGTGTGGGTATAAAAAAAGAAACACAGAAAACAGAATTCATGCCTTTTTTCTGACGTTCTTTCTTCTCTTACCAGCTCGCTATCAAACGAAAAAAAGACATGATTTAAAAATTGTATAAAAAATCATCATACAAATTGGCTAATAAAATTAGAAACTTAGAAAAATTCAAATAAATTTTAAAAATTTTCCGTTTTTGCCTAAATAATTTCTAAATTTCCTAATTTGTATTTCAAACAAACATTTTAATTTATTATTTTAATTGCAGTGATTATAAGTAATTAAAAAAATGTTTACAAGCAAAAGTACGTGATTTAAAATTGCCAGGAAATTCAACCAAAATGTTTTACGTACATACTTAAAACGAGCAATAGATTTTATTTTTTTTTTGCACCTAACAGTAGACTACATTTGTTTTGATATATCTGTGAATTTAAACAAATAATAAAAAGTTGTGAATTTATTAGTTTCTCAATTACAGTGGAATATACAATAAATTAAAAATTACCTTCATGCAATAAAGTATACTATGGACATACTTTCATGCTCGTAATTATAGTGTATTTTTTTAATTGTTATTGATTTAAGATAAAAATAAATTATAACTACAAAAGTACGCTTTGAATTAAAATAGTCTATAAACCATTTTAATTGTTTTAAATAGTAATTTATTGCAACATTTCTTGTAATTATAATGACCGTTCCATTAAAAGGTGTTAGAATCTCTGAGAAAGAACATTTATTTCAGAAATATTAAATAAACAATTAAATTCCAACAGTAAGTACTTATTATGGAAACATTTTAAGCAACAACTTATTTATACTAAGTTGAACTTAGCATTTTTTTTCATCTACATTTGCTTGTTAATCCCCTTAAGTAGGCAATGAAATTTCATATATATTTGTAAAACATGAAAATATGCTTTACATTTTCTGGATGCTTTGAACAACTTCTCATTTAGCAGCTTAACTATTTTGCTTTATATAAATTATTTTTGTAAAGTGCTAAAGCGTTAATAGTTGTAAACTATAAATGCCTCTTTGCATTAAACTCACATACTACTTTAGCAATTTGGCTTAGTTTGAAATTTATTTCAATCTAATTTTTATTTTAAACAAACTTTATTTAGGAGCTTAAAATGCTAACATGAATGAATTTGTATGTATGTCTCTCTTAAAAATGTTGCAGGCATTAACATTATTTTTCTTAAAGTTAATAAAAGTTGAGTTTTACTTTTTGTTATCTTCCAAATTAGCTAAAATTTTAGCTAAAAAGTTTGAAAATGCTTTTATAATGCAATGAAATTTATTTAAATTATTTACAATTTAAAACTGTCAGACTAAAAATAATACGGTGATAAATAAGTAAAGAAAACTGGTAAAACCCGACCCCACTCTACAATATTTACGGTCAAAATTTTGAGAGTGGAATCGTTTTGGGACCCATTAGTAATTATGGAACAAAAAAATTATGCTATGAAGCTAAAAGTTTTTAGTACCGAATATTCACCTTAAACTTTAATAAAATTTCCCTTGAAATTGATTCCCTTTTTCTTAAAAATATATAGGGAAAAGGAAAGTTTCGAGAAAAACAACTGTTCACTTTTTATCAACGATAGGCGTGATTATCTATGTAGTTTTCTTTATCAACAAGAGATTTTTATACCCTTCAACGAAGTGAAAACGTAACATTTTCATTCGGTTTGTAATTTCTACAATATTTAGCCTAGACCCTATAAGGTATATTTTGGATCCTAATGAGCAGAGAAGCTCAAATCACAATGTCCGTCTGACCGTTGAAATAGGGTTTTCGAAGACCTCAGGCATGAGGGGGATCAGGTATTTATATATTTATGTCACATATAGTCAGAAATTGTTCGCTATTAAAATTCAGCCTGATCGGTCCATAAAAAGCTGAGATGTAGGTTAAAAATCTCGACTGTCTATAATTTTATTCATAAATCCCCTGTTGTTGTTGTTTTTAAAATGTTTGTATGTATATCTGGAGAAGGGCAAGGGCTAAATTTACAAATAAAGTACTGGCATCTTGGTTATAAATAGATAACATCCGACAAAATGTGGGCGGGATTGTAGAAGTGGGCGTGGCACAAAATATATTTAACTATATCTAAAGAACAGCATAAAAAAAAGTTTCCAAGTTTGGTACACACAGCGGGTTTCAACAAACAACCTCTCTAAAAAAATTGGCGGGATAAGAAAGGAGGGCGTGGCACCTTCTGTGCAAAGCCATTATAGATTTTTGTATATCTGGTGAATGACAAGAGCCAAAATATCCAAATAAGGTACAAGCATCTTGGTTGTCCGTATACAACATCAGCCAAAATGTGGGCGGGATTTGAAAGTAAGCGGGGCAAAAGAATGGCATTTACTTAACCTTATGTTCTTATCGCACCATAGTAAACGGTATATAAAATTCGGCATAGCCGAATGAATATAAATTACAACTGTTCTTTAGTGTTCGGTACGGTAGAAATATGGAGAACGCAAATGCTAACTGCCGTATTCATAAAAAATTAAAATGGATTTGAAATGCATTTTAAGAAAAATTTTTATGAAAATTTTGCCTTTAACCACATTTTAAACTTATTTTATTTTTTATGAATACGGCAGGTAAAGTGTCTGTGCAGTTAATACCTTAAAACGTTTCTCTGTTTGTGATCTTCCTACACAATTATAAAATACTGTACGTAGTGTTCGGTTTAGCACATTAATGTTCGTTCGTTTCAGTTGTGCTCAGCGCATTTTTGACTGGTAAAAAAAACAAAATTTTTTTAACAAAACTATTTTAACAATTTTTATCTTAATGTTTTAACAAACATTTCAAATAAATTTTGAGTTAGTACCCTCTTAACGATAAAGTGCGATATGTTTTTTTAACAAAAAAAAAAAAAAAAAACACAAAAGCCAACCGCCAACCGAAATTTTTACAAAAAACAACAATATTGTTGTGAAGCGTTGCTAAAATTTTTCTTTGCTCATTCCTTCATCAATGTGGACAAATAACACTACAGATCATTCAAATTTAATGTATGTCTACAGAACCACTACAATTGTTCTGCTTTATTAAAAAAAACAGAACACTACATAATGTTTGTTACTTTCGTGAAAACAGTAATAAACGGTATTAAAAGTTGTGTACTTATACAAAAACACTAAAGAAAAATATATATCAATTGTGGGTGTGTGTACTGTACGCTAAATAATGTTCTGTTTATTTTTGAACCTCGATTTAAACAGGTAAGTTCCATGACTAAGTGGGAATAATTGGCAAATGTGTATCTTCGAAAATGTCACACAAATTAAACAGGTCTGCGATAAAAATCTTTTATAAATAATTTTATATAAAACAGGTAGATGTTAAAAATCCACGTCTCATTTGCGAGATAACGGCAACTCTCATTCAGGCGAAAGCCAGAGCGAAAGTTGGAGGCAATTTACCGCAGAAGATATCGATAGAAGTTACAATGCCGTAATTTGGCGGGATATAAATAAATTTTATCTTGTTTGAAACGCTACTAAATTTCACGTTGAATAGTGGCTAATTGTAAGACGAAAAGAGACACGAATAGACAAACAAACTTTTAACGCTAACTATATGCATCCTTCATTCCTTTAAAAGTTCAAAAAAAAAAACAAAACAAAAGTTCAGTTTGAATAATAGAACAGAAATTTTAAGAATAAAAATGTTTTTTGAAAAAAATTAACAAATAAATTACATTAATGTATATTTTAAACGGTTTTGTTATTCGTGCTTAATTCCCAACTTCTATTCTTGATAAAAACACTGAAATTAATTGTTGATGGGATAAGCTATTCCTATGCGCATTTCACTTCATCCATAAAGATTTTAGAAAAACTAAAGATATTAAACCAAATAAAACTGTTAAACGTATAAGAATTATAAGCAACAGTTCTACTTGTAAAAATATCAAATTTTAAACAAAAACATTAACAATAAACAGTGAGTTTATCTCTCCTTACATTCCCCACTACAATTGATTGAAATTCTTCCAACATTAATTGTAGTTGTAAGTAGGTTAAGTAAAACAAAATGAAAACAAATAAATGTATATTTTTAAACAGGATATAGATGTGGGCACTTCCACAGAAGTGTCACGTTACGCCACCGAGCATTTAAGCTTGTATTTTAGACCCTTATTGTTAAAAAATTTTCTCTTTTTCACTTATTGCGCTTAACACCAAAAGTAAACTAATATATAAATTATTCATCCAAAAACAATTTAAAAAGCTTTGTGTGGTAACATGTCAAAAGTGGACTTTACTGTGGGAATACTCATTTCTAAAAATTCATTAACGATAAAATATAAAAAAGTATACACAAACAAATAAATGCGATTTCTAAGCAAAAGATATAACTCAGACAAATAAACTTTTAAGTTATTCCAAAAATTAGAGCATTCATTCGCCCCCGGTTAACACTTTAAACAGGTGAAATTTTAAATTTAAAAAAATAAAACATTTTAATTTTGATTGTTTGTAAAATTCGTAAAGGTTTTTTTGCTATTTGGTTTTTCAGTGTTAAAAATGAGATTTGTAACATGTGGCAGTGCCAAAAATGCTCAGAAAGGGTTGCCATTTCACATTAAATTGTCTACACTGCTGAACAGTCATTTTGCGGTCTGGAATTTGTTTGCAATTTTTTACTAATTTGAGGTAGCTGATTTCTAATCTAATCTCCATTTATATGTAATGAAAGTGCCTTAATTTTGTACATAACGATATATCTCGAAAAGTAGAGCTTATAGAGAAAAATGGAGGCTAGATTTCAAATCAGCGACCTGAAGTTAGTGAAAATTTCCAGACCGCACAAAAAAGATCGAATTTGTTCCCTTGTGCTATCGAACGAAAAAAAACTTGAAAATCATTAAATTTTATTATCAAAATTCGTGTTGTGTGGGAAATGTGTTTCGTAAGTAACGTAAATTATAGCCGTCATAATAGACCTACCGAACAGACTTTTTCAGGCTGCTGTAAACAAATTTTGAGCCAGTTTCCCTTTTTTTGATATTAAGCCAGCAACCCGTGTACGAAGAGTGCTTTCCAAGGAGATAAGTGCTGCTTTATCGGCCAGTGTCAATGAAGATCAAGAACAATAAAAATCGTACCGTTACAATCAATGGAGCAGAGTGCAGGGCGGTAATTTCCGACTTTGTTTGCCCTAAATGGAAGAGTAAAGCTTGGTTGACATGATGGTGCCACATGCCACACGCACGCGATACCATGCACATATTTAGAGGCAATTTCTTTATTTAATAAGCACAGATCGGCGACTCCAGAGAAGGATAGATAGCGATAGCGAAATTTTGGTGAGCGGTTATTCTCACGTTTTGGCGAAGTCCATTGGACGCCAAGACCATGCAATTCAACCTCACTCAACAACTTTTGTTAAGTCCCTTGTGTACATGGACAAGCCAGCCACAATTTCAGGCCTAGAAGACAACATAACCGCTGCCATTGATAAGTAACCAGGCGATATGCTAAAAATAAATATGCATAAATTGGAGCTCACTGATGGACAATCTACGGCATAGTCTCGGGCAAGTTTTACTTACAGCTTAATCCATTAAAGGCACAATATCGCTTCAGGGGGCAGATCGAGATTAAGAATTTTTATTGTAATTTGCCCCCAGTTTTTTGTAATTTTTCGTTTACATTTATTGTATATTTGTAAAGGGTGCCCCAAAATTAACGCAATATTTAAATTAAATAGAAAACAGAGTTTGTATTAAGTCTTTTCTTTAAGCTAACCATAACTTAACTACACAAATGGCGACCGATTCAAATCTTGCGTTAATTTTGGGACACCCCATTTTTTATTGATTTTTTTATATTATTAATAATTATTAAATTAAACTAACATTCTCTAGTTAATTAATCAGTTTTATAACTTTAAAAGGCTAAAAAAAAATTTTGTTTATTATTTACCCAAAAGTATGCTGTATTTTTACGCGTTTGTTTAACTCCATAAAGTATGCTTTAATAAACGGCTGGATGTTGTTTTAAATAAGTGGTTTCGTTTTTAACAGGTTTTTGTTTAATGATGTTTTTTCTAAATATTTTTTAACTTTATTTGTATAATAAAATTTTAACTTTTTTAAAGATTTATAACTAGAGTATAACTATGGCTAATATTTCATAAAACGGAAGCTATTAATATTTTCGTCAAATATTTCTTTAATCCGAATATTTTTCTTTTCTAATTAATTTTTTTTTTTTTTCAAAATTTTAAGTTAAGTATTTTTTTAGTTTTGCTTAGTTTGTATTCGAAATC
The DNA here is from genome assembly GCA_930367215.1 of Pollenia angustigena. Lineage (NCBI taxonomy): Eukaryota > Metazoa > Arthropoda > Insecta > Diptera > Polleniidae > Pollenia > Pollenia angustigena. The sequence goes on from OV884056.1 coordinate 183,884,482, forward strand.
TTTAATAGAGATATTTTTTTTTTTTTTTTTTTTTTTTGTTATTGGTTAAAGTAATAATCGCTTTGAGTTAAGTGAGTTTTTTTGAAGTATACTTTTAGGATTTATTTACTTTTTTAATCGCAGTATTTTATAAATAACATGTTTACTAATTTGCCATATTTTTGCTTTGTATAGTTTTTGGGGGTAAATTTTAAACCATGCAAAGAGTTTCTTCTAAAAACTCTCACTTAATGGTTGAAATATTGTTGCTTTATATTTTAGCTAAAAAGTTCAACGTTTTGGCGTTTTTTTTTTTTTTTTTTTGTTAAAATCTATTTTTGAATTTTATTTTTAAAAATATATTTTTTTTGTTTTTTGTACGCGCCCGGTTTTTAATTTCGTTCGTGTTTTTAAACCGTTCTAATGCGCTCGTAAGTTTTATTAAGACTGAAATTTTGTTCTTTTATTTTTGTCTGACGTTGCGCTGCCATATGTTAAAAGTGTTGTTCTTGTTTGTGTTCTTCGCCAAGTTAAGTTAGAGACCATATAAAACCCTCAGGATAATAATTCACAATGGAAAACTGTTATACCTCTATAAATACTGTCTAAAGAGAGTGTTCCCATTTCTAGTTTCTCACTTTGAGAATTTAAGAGCTTTTAAGGCTCTTAAACTATTTTACCGGGTTTTATTTTGTTTAAAGCAGAAAAGAATGTTGTTGCTTGAAAATATTTTAATGCAATTTTTATTATTATTGCTGTTGCTGCTGCTGCTGCTGCCCCGTATTTTCCTAATAGTTTTTCGATTTTTCGATTTCTTTTAGAATTTTCTTCTTATTTTTTTTAATTTTGCCTTTTAAGTGTCACATAAATGCTTGAAAGAAGAAAACTTTTAGAGAAGTTTTCATTAAAAATGGATTTTTTTTTTTATATACAGCTTAAGTTTTTTGGGTTTAATAAGAATGCAAAAGTTTATGCAGCATTTTGGTTTTCTTGAAAAGTTGTCAATTTGTAAAAATTAAATAGAATTTCTTAATTATTTATGCATTTAATAGATTTTTTTTTTGTGTTTAAGAGGAAAACTTACAGAAAATTTTATGCATAAGTGTTGAAGGGAAAAAATTTATATTTGAAACACAGCAAGCACATGGTATTTTCAACTGAATTAAACTTTTTAGGTAACAAAACACAGTGGGGCAGATTGTAAGATATTTAATAGGATACGGGGTGCAACTTCTTCCTAACATTGTAAAAGAGAGAAAATCAACAAGGAATGTCTGTCAACTTTTGGTTCAAACTAAAGCAACACTGAATTTGTCTCTATATCTTTGGATGGAAAGCCAGAATGCAAATGAAAGGTTAAGAATATTACAGTACACAACGTGACCAAATCCACCTTTATTTTTAAGCGTTTTCTAAAGGCTGCCGCCGCATTGCATAACAATAATAGAGCAATTTTTCTCTATTTGGTATTCTCCCCTTACATTAGTTTCGTAGAGCCTAATCGTCTACATAATATCAATATCGTCACTCTAAAATACACTTAATTTTATACACTTAAGCTAATATACTTAACATTTTGACATGTTTGCCAAGCCAATTTTGCTCTTAACTCTTCAAAATGCCAAATAAGTTATCGAAGACACAAACCAAGTGTAAAAGAGTTAGCCACCTGTTGTGTTGTTAAAGAAATGATCACACCTAACAACTATTTGACGAAAAACTCTCAAAAAAGCGTGACCAGTACATTTAACAAACTTAAGATTTATTATTCGAAATCAAATCTTGTAACGTTAATTTAACCGCCTTATACTCAATGCAAATGGATGAAACTTTGCAGGCATACATATTACCGATGACAATACACGAATACATGGGCGTAGCCGGGATAAAATCTAGAGGGGGGGGGGGGCAAAAAATTTTTTTTTGTAAAATGCCTTTTTGACCGCCTTTTATTCAATGCAAATGGATGAAACTTTGCAAGCATACACATTCCCGATGACAATACACGAATACATGGGCGTAGCCAGGATAAAATCTAGGGGGGGGGCGTCAACATTTTTTTTAAATGTTATTTTTTAAGAAAAGCGTTTCTTAAAAAAATTTTACTTATTTAGAAAAATTAATAATTATAATTAAATTATAATAATAAATAAAGTAAAGGAGTTCTAGCAACTGAGGCTCTCGACTCTATGTTGGTATGTATATACATTTTAAATAAGGTTTTGTAAACCATTTGTTGTTACAAATTTGTAGATTAATTTAATATTTTTATCACACGTGTGTCTAAGTAGACCAGTTGGTGTATTCGTTCCGAAAATGCGGGTTCTGGATGAATTGTATGTAGGGCATACGTCAAGAATATGGGCCATGTTGAGGTGTGTGTTACAGGTGGAACATACTGGAGCTTGAGTTCTTTCGAAAATATGTTGATGGGAAATTTTGTAATGACTAATTCTAAGGCGTACAAATAAAATAGTTTCATTTCTGGAGCAGTTTTTGGGATACAATGGTTTGTCTCCCGTTGGGTTGATGTGCTTATAATTGTGCTGGTACTCGGACCATTTTTGTGCCTTTGTTGACGTCAAAAAGGTATTGATGGTATTAAAGATATCCCGGGTTTCCATAGTCGAGTATTTTATCAAAGGTCGCAGTTTAGCTTCTTCGGCGGCAGAGTCAGCGTGTTCGTTCCCTATAATGCCAACATGGGAAGGCACCCACATAACTTTGATGTTATTCAAATTTTGATTGCAGATATTTCTTATTTGGTTGATTATCGGTGGTTCGTACCAAGAGTTTTTGACGGCAAGAATTGCTGAGAGACTGTCGGAGCAGATTATAAACTTGGAACTATTTTTTGTCGCGTACTGTGCTGCAACTAGGATGGCCAATGCCTCAGCTGTGAAATTGGAGCAATACACGTCGATGAAACCGGTGTTTATGAGGCTACCCTCGTGGGTAACAACAGCAAAGGTAGTGTAGTTTGTTGATTTGGATCCATCAGTGTAGAGAAAATTCCAGCTATTTGCAGAAAAACTCTCGGTGATAGCTTTAAACATGGCTTTGTATATGTGGGAGGAGGTAGTGGCCTTAGGCAAGTCTGCCAAGGATAAAATAAATGAATGTTCATTTGTCAGCCAAGGAGGTTCTTCATAATGGGTCATTAGTGAAGGACGAAGCTGTAAGTTTAGTTTTTTTGAGAAATCCATGCACCGTCGGATGGAAGATTGAAGTCTAGGTATTCTAGTTCCATTTATAGTTTTTTTAACCTCTTCAAATAACATTTTATTCCGGCAATTGAAAAGTTTGGGAATAAGTTTTCACGTTAGATATTTAGTTCGATCGATGATAGAAGGCATACCAGCTTCTGCTAAAAGAGTTTTTGTGGGGCTGGTTGGAAAAGCTCCGATGCTTCGACGCACTGCCGCATGGTAAGGTGCTTGTTTTAATTTGAGATGCGAGTATGCGCACCATCCATATATAGGAAGTGCGTAATCTATTTTTGAGAGCATAATTGACTGCGTTATGTTTATCATAGTGGAAATATGAATTTTAAAGTTTTTAGATGTTAAATATTTTATAATATTTAATCTTGAGTTTAGTGTTTTACGCAGTTGTAGACAGTGTTCCTTAAATGTAAAGCCTTTGTCGAAAACTATACCAAGGATTCGTAAGTTATTAACGCGTTTAATTTTTACCATACTGTACTCGATGTCAGAGAACGTGCAGTTGTGTTTTTTGCAGATGTGCAGAATATTGCATTTTTCTATAGAGAGCTTAGCTCCAGACTTTAAACACCATTAATCTATTTGTTTTAAAGTATCTTCGATGATCTTCTTAACTTTGTTGTTGTCGTTAAGTTTTGTAAAAATAACTGCATCATCAGCATAAATTGTGTGTTCTATGTGTTTTTGAGCAGATAAGATTTTACTAAATTCGTTAAACGATATAATAAATAAAATCACAGACAATGGATATCCTTGAGGGATGCCGATGTTTAGTGGTGAAGTTTTAGAAAGACTCCCATTGATTCTAACTTTAAATTTACGGTTGCATAAAAAGTTTTTGATTGTTAAAAACATGTTTTTTCCTATTTTCCATTCATCAGTTGCTTCAAAATAATGTGAACGCCAATTCTATCAAAAGCTTTTTCAAAGTCAGTGGATAAGATAGAGACATGGTTTTTGCTCGACAGAGCTTTAGCTATGAAATGTTGGAGGTAAAGAAGGACATCATCTGTACCTTTCTTCTTCATAAATGCAACTTGATTAGGTGTTAGAAAATTATTTGATATAATAAACCACATTAATCTTCTAGCGATAATTTTTTCGAAAATTTTGCTGACACAAGAATGCAGAGAAATCGGTCTGTATCCAGAAACAGTGTGGTGATCTTTATTAGGCTTTGGGATTGGGATAACAATTGCAGTTTTCCATGCTTGCAGGAAAATATTGGACGTGAGTATATTGTTGTATACTGAAAGCATATGTCTTTTAGCTGTCAGACATAGATTTTTTAGCATTGCATATGAAATACGGTCTTCACCAGGGGTTTTACCCGTTGCTGAATGCATGGCGTCCTCTAATTCGGAGATGCTGATGGGATTTTCAATTTTTTTTGCATGTTTATTGTAGTTTTGGTGGCTGTAAAAATGGTATGTAGAACTTGCTTTGTTATCATGAAAAAAAGGAGAGAAGTTCCTATCATCTGATTGTTCAGACCAATGTGTTGCAAAAACATTTGAAATTTCCACTGAATCCGTAATGCGATTCGAGCCTGATTGCAGGATGTTAATTATGTTTGTTCTTATTTTTAACAATTTCTCTTGATTAACTTAACTTTACTTGTAAGAAGATAATTTTATAATGTAATTTAGAAACTGTGAAATGATGTTTGATCAAGCCAAACATTTTGCAAAATCAAACACTTTTTTAACCCATATCGTCCCAATGTTCGATTTTTCGAACAGTAAATTTTACGCGTTTTTGTAATTTTTTTATTTTTTTTAGGTAAGACAAAGAACTAATTTTTTAAACAAATATATATTTTAAGTGGTTAGCTACAAATATAAAAATAAAAGTTCTTACCCACTTCACTCCTCTCCCTTGTATGACAAGGGGGAAGAAATACCCTTAATTTTAGCATCATTTTAAAAACGGAAAACTTTTGGATAAAATATAAAAAAATTAAAAAGTGAAAAAGTGAAAATTTAGTTCCATTAAAAAACGATTGAACTTTCAACAACAGCAAAAAAAATTCCGCGTTTTTCAATTGTGTTTTTGTTATTTGACTTGAAAAAGCAGTGTTCGATTTTTCGAACACTGGGCACTATTGAGCACTTTTGTTTTTTCTCTGAAATGCTAACTGAATCATCGCATATTACCATAATATAAATTTTTCACGCATTTGAATAAACAGAAATATATTTACTTTGTTTTTGCTGATCAATAAAAAGTTAATGCACAATCAGCGCTCTGTGAGAAATGTTTTTCGTGAGATTCGAGGAACTTACGGTGCGCATAATCGGCCTACTGAAACCACAATTGCAAACATCATTCGCAGTATTGAGTCTCAGTTTACATAGGTGGATGATATTCGACCGGTTAGACCACATCCAGTACGTAGTGAAGTCAATATAACAGCTGTAGCTGAGAGTGTAATTTTTCAAAATGGAGGAAAATCAGAGCCCTCAGGGGATGACCCCTACTATTGCATTGCAGCGGGTTGGAACTAGGAAAATAGGTTATGGGAAGGAGAAAAGAGGAAGAAGTACCTGTGAACAGTCCACTTGAATTTATTCATGTTGACAGTGAGAGGGAAGACTTCAGCAGGAAGGTTATTCCACATACGAATTTTCCCTGTAACGCGTTGTACGATTTACCGGTCAATCGACCACAAAAGTATGGGCTATTGAGGAAAAACGTGTATTACGAACAAACGTACGGGTTTCGGTCTCGGCCAAGTGTATCATTCACGTTGTGACTCATACCACCAACATCGGGCACGCTTGGTCTATAATCAAATGATTACGAATGGCAAAGGTTGCTGTCATTAGAAAAAGAGTAGATAGGGTTGGAAGTTTGACATAGGAGGTCCAATTTTGAACTCGTTTGACGAAACTCCATCTATAACAACTCGTATAGTGCGATCTCTGAGAAAACTCAATATTAATCGAGAGAAATTATCACCGACACCAAATGCAACAAGTTTTGACAAGAGTGCACCATGTCAGACTCTGTCAGACTTGGAAATATCTTAAGCAATTCCCTTACTTTCGCCAAAATGATAACAGGGACAGGAGGTATCCAGTAGAGCAATCTGAAAATCAAACGAATGATCTTGGTGAGATCTTGTTTCAACAGGACGGCACTTTGAGCCATACATTTTAATTTAATTTCATAATTTGCTTTGGTAAATTAGCCACCTAGATCGTGCGATATCACACCTTAGACTACTTTCTCTGTGAATATGTGATGTCTGAGGTCTTCCAGAATATGTCAGCTACGATTGACGTTTTGGAAGCTAACATTACTCGTGTTATTCGCGAAATACTAGTCGCTATGCTCGAATGAAACGCCCAAAATTGGACGTTCCGAATGGACCACCTCAGACAAAGTCATGTCCAACATTTCATGATATCATTTACATGCAGTTAATTCCATAAATTTTTATTTTAACCGATAATAAATATATCAAGTTCACGATGAAACACCCGATATATCTATAAACAGGTTTTTTGTATTATCAATGCTCAGCCCGGTCCTGTGCGAGTCGGATAATCGAGGTTCAACTGTATATTTTTAATTTTAATAAATGCCTTGTTCTATTTTTCTTTAATTAAATAAAATGAATTACGTTCAGTTTATAAAAAACTAAGGTTTTCTATATTTACAATCTATAGGAGCAATTAAACAAAAATGCTGAATAGTGCCCAATGTTCGATTAATCGAACACCATTTTTCTCAAAAACAAAAAATCTAAAAAAAATTGGACATCAGATTCGTGTTTTCTTGTCCCATATTATCTATCAGCCACCACGTTTTATAAAGTTACTCGAAAAAAAAATCGCTGGGACAAATGGGTTAATAAAACTAGTTGTTAAGCTTAAGCTTAAGATTTGTTCAACCTTAGCAAATATTTGAAGAAAAAATAAAATAAAACTGACTGCTAAATTAATCTACTTTTTACATTCGTTTTAATATTTTTTTGATCTACTCAACGTTATTGCTAAAAAAAAAAAAAAGGAAGAATGTAATTAACAAAATGTTTAATGATGTTCGACCTAGCAAACATTATGCAAAGTCAAACAAATGTTTAATAAAAAAAAGTGGTTACGTGTGGGGTGTCAAATATTTGTTAAATGTGACCGTAGCCTAAGTTTAAGTGTTTGCTGTTTGGGCATAAAGGATACTTGTCAAACTGTTTGTGGTGTCTAGTGCTAAATGTATCACTTAAGTCACTACAGAGCGAAAACGTACAATCATATTTATTCGCAAATGTTAATTCTTTAAGCAGTTTTATCTTCCACTCTTTACTGCATATTATTTCCCCTTCTTTCATAATTTCTCCTCTTTTTTAAACAAATAGCGAGAAAAATTGCCGCAGCACTATACTCGTCTGCATTCAAATAAAATCAAAATGAAAAATTCATTACCGTATTCACAAAGCCAGTTGTATCGTTGTATCAATTGTATGTTGTATTAAAATACATAGTTCACTATTGGTTTTTTCATACAACATACAATAGATACAAGGGGTTTTGTGAATACGGCAAATGTTTGTACGTAAAATGGTTACTGTTGTGTACTTGCAAAAAAACAGAAACAAAGTTGTATTACAAGCCATTTGTGTGGTTTATTTTGCCCTTAAACACCTGCCAATTATTCTTATTTAATCATTAAAATAGTCTAAACAAAATGTGGTTTTTCTGATTCAAAAAGGTATCATTTGCAAGAGTGCAGCTTAAACACATCGATTGTTCCCCAAAGCATATTCTGATTATGTTTTATCGATTTAAATGTCCAGAAGATGGTTTATAACCAGCGTTACCGTTATGCGACTAAAGTCGCATTTTTGCCCCTTTTTTAATGCCATGCCGCTTTCTTTGCCCCTTTATTTTAAATCCCCTTTTGTATCATTTTGTATGTTTTTGTGCCCCTTTGCCCCTTTTTGAACTTCCAGCTTTTATATGATTGTATGTTTTTACTTTACCGCATAGAAGTGCATCCGCTAAACGGATTTTTTTTTTTTAAATTAGCGTTATAAATAAAACAATAAGTGGTCCAATAGACTGAAAGTTGATACCCGGCAGTCAACATATTTTCGGAAATTAGATACTTATATAACAACTAAAGAAACAGCATAGCACTGTAATGCATTAATAAAAATCGTACCACTACTAACTTCTCCTAATACGAAATATCAGAACTAAATTTGGTCCTTATTTTGCGAATATTAACGTGGTTATAAGTCTATTACTGAGTCAATTAGTAACCGATTTTGTTAAATTAAAAATGGAACGACAAACTTATATAATAACAAACTTATATATTTCCAGCTGTGGTGAAGGGTAAAATTATATGCAACAGTTCATACACGTTAACTTGCAAACAAGACCTGTTTTTTCACTGTGTATATATACATTCGAACATCTCTATAGTGAAGTTCTATAAAATGAAGCTTTCTATATAATGAACAAATTTAAAAATTATTATAATTTGATCTCCTTACACACAAAAAAAAAATCATAGGTAAAATTACCTAAAAATATGGCATACAATTAACTAAGCGCAAAGGTAGCATGGCAGTATCTTAGTTTCTTGATAACGATTTTAACAACAGTCGCTCGTTTTAGTGGACAAAATGTAGCAGCATTTCTTTTAAAATAAATTTGATCATTAAAAGTTAAATAAGCAGCACAAAAGGTTTTGTAGCCTAGCAGATTATTTTCCAGCACTTTATTTCTTACAAGCAATTAAACACTTAACGCAAAAGTTTTCAAACTGTTCCTTATATGGATATTATTGAAGCAAATGTTAATAGATAATCGAACTAAAATACCAGTTGTTATAAGCAATAGTAAAAAAATGTTAGTTCTGTATAATATAGGGAAGTTCGACTATATATGGATGTGTCAAATGCTAAAAGGCCTTACTCCACAAAATAAAGACTAGAGAAAATTAGTATTGTTTGAAAAATGGATTTTCAAAATTTAAAATGCTACAAATAGAAATTTGCCAAACACGCGCAGCTTAGCAATTCATATTTAAGCAATATATAATGGCCTAATTTTGTTATGTATATTTTCCTTTTATACGGCTGGTAGCTTCGGAAAAAATCATATAAGATTAAAACCCTATACCAATTTTTCATATTTTTTAAAGGAAAATATTTAAATTATAAAAGAACCAAATCATTTTCAAAGAGTTCACATCTAATTAGATAGTAATCGGGTATGTTCTGTAAATCGAAATGAAGTGGATTTAAAACCGAACAAATTTTGAAAACGAGACTTTAACGAAAGTTCATAAAAATATTCCCTTTTATATACTTCATACGTTGAGTATCAATTATATTTACAAGAACAGCTCTTGAAAACAAAAAAAAAACTACAGTAATTTTGTCAATAATTGAAATCAAAATCTCGTTCGATTTCAGTTCCACTTCATTTCGATTTGTAGAACATGCCCGAATATAACAAAATTGAGAAATTTTCGAAAAGTGGAGTTAGGCCTTTTATTTATACATAAGAAGAGGCTTATTTTTTGTAACGTTTATGTTTTCCGTGAAAATAACTTAATAAAAATGAAAATGGTCTTATTTTTAAAGTTGTCCCTTTTTTTCTCAGAATTCCCCTTTTTGTGCCACTTTTATTTTGAAAATTCCCTTTTTGTGCCCCTTTTTGAAAATTTTGAACGGTAACGCTGTTTATAACATGCGATTTAATATATGCTGGCATTATTCCATGAAGATCCGACTAAAGGAGAAAATTGGAAGCCACTCAAAAGGCAACGTAAGGGTAATTGCAAGCAGTGATGCCAGTAGAAATTTAAAAAAAAACGCTACGTGTTTAAGAAAAATTCCTTTTTTCCCTACAACCAAAAAACTTTCCCTACGTAAAAAATTGTTGGCAGCAAAAAAATATTTTTTTAACATTTTGTAAATATTCTTTACAATTAATGTATTAATTAACATTAGCAACACTGTGCTAGTTGAATAAACAGACGAGCCGGCCACATGGCATTTTATCATAATTTGGGTACGCTGAATCCAAGCGAACTAACCGTTTTTTTAGGTTAGCTCGAGACATACCGTTATTTCGAAAATTGAGGAGGTTGCTCAACATATATTCGCGTTACTCAAAAACGGTTTAGTTTCTTAAAATTACTGAAAAAAATCGAAATTCCGCAATAAAATTTGCTTTAAGAAAGGTTAAACTTTTTAAAATTGGAAAATGCAGCTAGGCTTCTAAGGCTAGGCATTTATGCGACTTTTTCTTCAATATATTTCTAGTCTGCACTGAAAATTTTGTATAAGAGCCCCCTTGAGGAATGGGGATAGCGTGTAGGTATGTTAGAAATAAATAATTAAGATGAAAATTAAAGTGGGGTTGGTTATACATTTGACCCATCTAGGGGCGTCCTACGCGTTGTACCGGCTCAATTTAAGAATTTCAACCATACAAATATGGCGGTTTAATAAAACTTTTAAATTTGGCCCCTGCATATTAAAAAAAAATTACCTTTCTTAAAGGTAATGTTTAGGTAGCAAAAAAGAGTAAAAACGGGAAAATTCGGTAACCTTATATCTCCAAAACTAAAAGAGATACAAAAAAATGTAATACTTATCGTAGTCCTTTAGAAAAATAAGCGGACATATGTCTGGTACTTTTTTTGAAATTTGGCGCTATTAGGGAGTGTCTTTTGAACCAATAAACATAGAAACAAAGTTAAAACTTATCAAAATAATACTAATACGAATTTGGTGCTTTTTCGAAATTCGAATATTTAAGGGGTGAAAATTGTTACTTTTTTGGTACTTTTTTATAAAACATTTTTCTCCATTCATTGACATATTCGTACTAAATTATGGGCTGCCACTACAATATTGAAATCTTTGCTACTTTAATGGGAGGAAAAAATAGTACCAAAGAAAGGAAATACGGGAAATTTTACATTTTCCTTTAGCTTTTTGGTTCAACAACTGGTATTTTTTTAATTATCGATAATATTGGACCTTAAAACATAAGATTCAACATGCAATATCCTGAGCGGATAAGAATCTATTGCGGAACTGTTTGGTACTTTTTTGTTCTTTAACTGGTACTTTTTTAATTTCCGTTAGTATTGGACCTAGAAACATAAAATTCAAGATCCAATGTCCTGGGTGGATGAGAATCTGAAAGAGGAAACTTTTTGGTACTTTTTTTTATTGTTTGACTGGTACTTTTTGAATTTCCGTTGGTATTGGACCTAGAAAGATATCATTAAACATGCAAGGCCCTGAGTGAATGAGAAAATAAACTTTGGCATACAGATATGTCCACGAAGAAAAAGGAGACGTTAACGAAGTAGCGGCCCCTGCAGCGCCTAGGAAGCCCCTTGATGGGTAAAATGTATGACAAACCTTGCTTTATTTTTCATCCCAATCGTTTGTATCTAACATACCTACGCGCTATCTCCATTCCTTGAGGAGCTCCAATGCAAAATGTTCAATGCAGACTAGAAATATATTGAAGAAAAAGTCCCATAAATGCCAAGGACCTGCACCTAGTGGGATATAATTTATGACCGACCTCAATTAAATTGTTTCCCTTAACATTTTCTCGAGACATACTTGCCCCTTATCGCCACTTCTTAGGGGGGATCCCATACATATATTGCGTTTTATGAAATTCTTAAATAAATTTAACTTTTGTGAATAAAATAAAAAGTTGCTCACAGATTGGCATAGGTGGGGTGCCATAAAGCCATAAATCAATTCAAATGGACATAAAACTATAATTTTATGTCCCATTTGATGTTTTGCGTTACAAATGCTTCTATCGTATGGAGGTGCTTTAAAACCTTGTGAGATAAGGCCATGATGGCTTTATTGCTCAATTTAATAAGAGATAAAGCCATAATGGCCTTATTGCCCAATCATTGAGAGGTAAGGTCATATTTAAAATTTTGCGAAATGAGAGATATAGCCACATTTTTGTTCGAAAATGAGAGATAAAGCCATATTTTTTCAGAATATTATTATGCATGGTGTAAACATTCTGTAAAAGGGAAAATCCTTAGTTATCATTGAAAAACATTTTTTTATTTTTGTGACGCACACAGGAAAACTTTATTCAGCGAAGCCACCTGCCGGGTCCTACTGGAGGAAAAAACCCCTAAGCATGGCTGCAGGCCGCCACGCAGAAAAACTTTAGTATGCGAAGCCAGATTTCAATACTTAACTTTAGTGTCTCCGGAACTGAAATGAGAGATAAAGCCATTTTCTAATATTGCTAATGTGAGCTAAGACCATGATGGCTTTATATCCCATTCAAATAAAAAAAAAGGCTTTAGCTCCCTACTGAATGAGAGATGAAGCCATCATGGCCTTATCTCACATGGTATTAAAGCCGAATACGCAGAGAAGCTTTAGTTAACGAAGCCGGTTTTCGTTATATTTTTAATATATACACCCAGAGAAAAAACAACAAAACAATTTCTATATTTTTTTTAATTTGGGACTTAGCTCACTTTCATTAGAAGACATTTTTCACTCTTGTGGAAATTTGGTGAAATTGGGGCTTAGTACATTCCTGTTTAGGGACTTGGTTCACCTGTTTGGGGGCTTAGTTCATATTGGCTTTTCGGGTTTTTTCTTTTTACAAAAATATAAAATTATTAATGCTAACCAGTATGGACTCCAAAAGGAAAAAAATATAAATAAGCTTTTAAGGCGCCCGTACACGACATGTATTTGTCATCTGACATGCCAAATTTTCAAGTCACATGTAATTGTTCATGTCTGTCAAAATTGCTGTTTTACATAAGGTTTATAATATTCGGTCACAAACGTACATGTAATTTGCTTCTGACATTGTCTCTGTTTTTTTCGCATTGTTATTGCAGAAACGAAAGTAGTTCTCGGTTTCAAAATAGCTTGCTGCCGCCACGAAAATATTTATCTGCACCGTAAAATAATTTAGCCATCTTACATTTTTTTTCTTTTATTTTAAAGATACCAATTTAGAATTTTATAATGAAACGGTTTTTATGTATATATTTACATAAATTATATTCAATGGTGAGATGAGCATACATACCTTGGTATTGTAAAATATTAACTTCAGGCGGCTAATGATTCCGTCAATAGTTGACGCCGCTGCCAGTTTCTTCCCGGCATAGATTTCTGATGTCAGATGGTTTGTCAGAAGGAAATAGAGCTCGCTCTAATTGAAATTTTGTCAGATGACTTTGCGTCTGACTTTTGCAGAAGCAAAGTAAAAAAGGTAACACACGACATGTATGTGTTTTGCAGTGGGAAATTTGACATGTCAGATGACAAAAACATGTCGTCTATACGCTCCTTTAGTAAACTTCTCTTCTTACATAAATGAGTGCTTAAGCAAAAATATTCATGTTCTTGTTCTATACATTGACTTTAGCAAGGCATTTGACACATTATCTATCGCATAGCAAGATGATTCAAACTCTCGAAAGAAATGGTATCAGAGGAAGCACATTAAAATGGCACATTAAAGTGTAGGTCATTTTGTGTTAAAATTAACAACACTTTAAGTAGCAAAGTATTATATGATTGCGGAGTGCCACAAGGATCCAAACTTGGACCAATTCTTTACATAATTTATGCAAACGAAATGATGAAATGCCTGAAGGAAGGAGCAACTTTTGCATATGGCTATTTCCAAAAAAACGTCAACCACAAAAAATGGAAAAAAAAATTTTTTTTTCAAGATTTACTTAGAGAATTGCTTATATTTTTTTAATATATGCGTATAAATTAATTGATTCGAAAAAAAAGATAAATGGTAAACGAAGTACTACAACTTTTAGTACATACATACTTGTGTATATTAGAAAATATGCATTTGGAACAACAATACTCTAATCTAAGGCATATTTATGATCGGAAAAACATTTTTTATTAATTTTTTTATATAAAGGATTATAAATAGCAACATAAAAAAATGTTAAATCATGGTGGAAAAATTGTCCCGTTTACAATGTCCCGTTTACAATTTCTTTAAGAATTTATTTAAAAAAATGTAATTCATATTTTATTTTGAAATCGAAACCATTTTTAGGGCACATTAGTACGCAACATTTTAAAATTAATCCCAATAAAATATTGTGTCAGGTTTCGCAGAAATCACTGTTTAGACGGTTACCCCTTAAAACCCACTTCCGTTTTTTGTCCCGTTTACAATCACTGGTTTTTTGCAATTATCTCGGAAACCACGACAGTAAGCGAAACATTTCATTTGCGGAAATTAAAGAGCTAATTGAGAGTTATTTAAAAAAATGAAAATCAGGTTGTTTTTTACAGTTTTGTCAATATAAACGTGTGCGAATGTCCCGTTTACAATCTTGGAAGTGCCCATATGCAGATGATACTGCCATAATTGTCGCTAACAAAAATGTAGAAAATGCTTTAAAAACGATGCAAAGACAATTAGATATTGCTGCAAAATGGAGCCACGACAATGGCCTTATCATTAACGCAAGCAAGACAAAAGTAATGCACATCAAACCTACTCATCTGGTTCACTCACATGTAGAATTAAAATTGCATAATACAGAATGTCTACATAAACAAGCAACGCATAATATAAACTATAATGACAATTGTTCAACTACTATAGAAATGGTTTATTCTTACAAATATCTTGGAGTATATGTTGATCACAAATTCAAATGGAAAACGCATATTGAGAACTTACAAAGAAAACTACGTCAATCCTCATATATGTTATATCACCTAAGTAATTGTTCTACTTATAACGTATTACGTCAAGCATATTTCTCTTTGATTGCATAATATATTAGACATGGAATAGCCGCATGGGGAAATGTTAAATATAGCAGCACGCTACAAAAAACACAAAATCAGATACTCAAAATATTATGGAAAAAGCACCAATACGACATAAAAAACACAAACTTAAGTAATACTTTCAATAACCCTTTAAATGCCCATAACAACAACAATTTAACACATGAAATCACAGACTCTAACCACACAACAAACATAATTAATAGAAACACAATTCAAATAACACAAACAAACTATGCAAATAACATAGATAACCCAAACATTCAAAAAACTATAATCAAGGAATTTTCCAATGACACCACATTTACACAACGCATTGATCATGGCCATAATACAAGTCAACGTGCACGAGGAAGACTTAAAGTAGCCCGTTTTAAAAATGAGTATGGGAGAAGTACCCTTACTGTTATGCTGCCAACAATTCTCAGCAAAATACCAACAGATATCATTAATATAAAGATGAGTTTAAAAAAAATAAATTGATAAAAAATCATTTAATAAGTTTGCAATGAATTTTAATTACTAACTCTTTATTACTCTTTATTATTTGAAATGCATCAAACATAATTTATATCTAAAGCTTTGCAGGTCTAGTATAAGAAAAGTTTGTACACTAAAAATTTTTTTAACATAAATAAATGAAATGAAAAAAAAATAAACAAATGAACGACGTCCCCAAATTTGGGGGCTAAGTTCATTTTGGGTGTGGGGAGTTAGTTCATTGGGGACTTAGTTCATACCGCTATTTTTGACATAAAACAGGGCGACATGAAACAACAATGCATTTTTTACATGAAATAGGGTGACATGCAATCATTATCAAAAATGTGGCTTTATGTCTCATTTTTTGAAAAAAAATGTATGGCGTTAAGTCCCATTATATTGAGACTTAATGGCATATGCCCTTGTGTCTCAATGGATTGGGACTTGACACCATATGGCTTTATGTCCTATGGCTTTATGACACCCCACCATTGGCATAACAGATTAGCATAAAGAACTTTTACACGAATCTTAATCTCATAACAAAATTTTTGATCTGGCGGGTTCATGATTGCCCATGGGTGCCAAAAAGGTTACACTTTCG
Source organism: Pollenia angustigena (assembly GCA_930367215.1). Taxonomy (NCBI): domain Eukaryota; kingdom Metazoa; phylum Arthropoda; class Insecta; order Diptera; family Polleniidae; genus Pollenia; species Pollenia angustigena. The sequence continues at coordinate 183,900,599 of OV884056.1, forward strand.
AAAATGTGTCTTTATTTACTGTTGTGTAGGGTATCAAATGGTCGAGCTCGACAGACTATACGTTCTTAAATGATTTTTTTGGACGCGTTATCCATTTGTTTGCAATTTGGCAATTTGGCCTTGGAAAAGTTTGTATCAAACGATGGCCTGTATTTCGAGAACATTTATAAAGTACCAATGTTGCCCAACAAACGTTTAAAATTTATCAAAAAGCACGACTTAACTTAATGCGGGGCTTGTAAGTATTGGCGAGAATGCAGAAATTACAAAGGTGACATTAATGAAATGCCTTTTAAGACTGTACTTTCTTCTCAGAGGCTTCGTAATATTTTTATCAGTTTTATACAGCAACAAAAGTTTTGAATACAGATTAACGCATAGAAATCCTAGTTTGCTGTTTAATGGTGCCATTTCAAAAATACGAATTTATTTAAAGAAATCAAAAACAATTAAAGCCCAAAGCCTTCGCCCTACTAATAACCACCTGGGTGACCATTTCGGTATTATTTGCAAAACAAATTCCTTAAATTTGTTTAAGTTAAAAAAAATAAGAACATTTAAAAAAAAATTTTTTAAGAAACGCTTTTCTTAAAAAAGAACATTTAAAAACAATTTTGCCCTCCCTCCCCCATCATCGGGAATATGCATGCCTGCAAAGTTTCATCCATTTGCATTGAGTAAAAGGCGGTCAAAAAAGCATTTTACAAAAAAAAAAATTTTGCCCCCCCCTAGATTTTATCCCGGCTACGCCCATGTATTCGTGTATTGTCATCGGTAATATGTATGCCTGCAAAGTTTCATCCATTTGCATTGAGTAAAAGGCGGTCAAAAAAGCATTTCACAAAAAAAAAATTTGCCCCCCCCCCCCTAGATTTTATCCCGGCTACGCCCTTGTATTCGCGTATTGTCATCGGGAATATGTATGCCTGCAAAATTTATTTTAATTTAATAAATTTTTATTTACTGTAAAAATTGTTAAGTTCTTTAAAAAAACTGGGAAAACTTTATTTGACAAACAGTTGTTCATCATATGTGTAGTACCATGGGAAACGATGTAAATACAAAAACGCCTTTGTTAAGACGAACGTTAAAACAAATATTTGACGTGAAATTTTGGGCTCCACGAAAAGCCCCCCAATGAAATAACGCCCAAACGAGAAATGAAATATTCCCCAATTTTTTTTCATACATTTTTGGGTGTTATTTCATATGAAAAAACTCCCAATTTTTTTGGGCCGTTTTTAATTTTTTTTGGGAATTATTTCATTCTTTATTTGGGGTTTTCAAATTATGAAATAATCTCCAATGAAATAACACCCAACAAATTTTTAAAATTCGGGGCTTGTTTCATAGCGTGTTTAATTTGGGTGTTATTTCATTTTAAATTCGGAGGTTATTTCATTTTTAACACTAAAGTTAAGTATTGAAATCTGGCTTCGCATACTAAAGTTTTTCTGCGTGACGGCCTGCGGCCGTGCTTAGGGATTTTTTCCTCCAGTAGGACGCGGCAGGTGGCTTCGCTGAATGAAGTTTTCCTGCGTGCGTCACAAGAATAAAAAAATGTTTTTCAATGATAACTAAGGATTTTCCCTTTTACAGAATGTTGACACCATGCGTAACACTATTCTGGAAAAGTATGGCTTTGTCTCTCAGTTGTGAAAAAAATATGGCTATATCTCTCATTTCAAAAATTTTTAAATATGACCTTACCTCTCAATGATTGGGCGATAAGACCATAACGGCTTTATCTCTCATTCAATTGAGCAATAAAGCCATTATGGCCTTACCTCCCATGGTTAAAAAGCACCCCCCCCCCCCCCCGTGTAAAGGCCAAACGTAGAAGGCAAATTGTCTTCCGAACTGCAAAAATAGAGCAGGCCTACAAGGATCTACGGGCGGGTAAAATAACTGCAGCAATATTTTTGAACCGAATATATCCTTATTATTAAGAAGACACCTGCGGGCCTCCACACGATTCATTTCAATAATTTTGCGACTTTGCTGTTGGTCCATATTGACTTCATGAAATCCTTGGTGAAACTGACTCTTTTATGAATTTTGGGCATAATTTCATTTTTGTTGCTGATGGGGTTAATTTCATTGGGGGTTATTTCATTTTCATCATTGGGTGTTATTTCATATGAAATAAGATCAAAATATTGGGGGTTGTTTCGTTTTGGGGTTTATTTCATTTCTTTTTCGATGCTATTTCATTCACTGCTTTTGGGTGTTAATTCCTATTTTTTGGGGATTATTTCATTGGGGGCTATTTCCTGGGCGTTATTTCATTGGGGGCTTTTCGTGGAGCCAAATTTTGTTGGTAAGTATAAACGCCAGATCGGTTAAAAATTTTGCCGATTCGATTCGAATTTCCTAATTAATTGAATTACAATAACAAATTTTTAGTTATTTATTTATGTACACTTCTTTTTGCCTACTTAAAAAACAAATTCAATCACCACTGGACGTATGAGTGTTATCAATTAACAGCAAACCTACATTCAATTTTTATTACTCATACGGCAAGTGGAACTTAAACTCTTTTCTATAGAAGTGAAATTTATTTTTGTTTTCCCAATAATTCAAGTGCTTGGTACAAAACTACTCAAATGACAAAAAAAAGAAAACATTTATAAAATTAAAAGCCCATTTTAATTCGGTAAATAAAAAAGCATTCACAGATTCAAACACACACACACAGTCATACTACTTAATAAATAAAGTTGTCCTGATTTTTATTTCTAATTTTCCCTTATCTTCCATTTTTTTATAACCCAGTTTTAGTAGCAGCACTTTGGTTTCTTCTGCACTTTAAATAGTCGAAAGTAACCCGTTCTTAACATGTGTATGTCATTAAAAAATGTTTTTAAACTAAACGGAAATTAATAAATGCAAATGCTGAAAAACTAATGCACAACTACACACACAAACACATACACACATATATATAAAGTTGAATTAAAAGCATACACATCTTTATATGAGCATGAAAATGTGTAAGATAAATGCCCACTTTTACAGTGCATTTGTAGTTGTAAGCTTCACGTACACACACACTTTCATAAATTTAATTTTTTTTAAAGGACAAAGGAAATTCTATAGAAAACGGAAACCAACAAACATGGTTTCTTTTCATTTTTATCCTGCATAGAATTTCGCAACGCTACAGCAGCCTTACAAACTGGAACGTTTAATAAACAGAATTTTAATAAACTCGCATTAAGATTGTGCAGCTTTAAGTCGTATTTTTTCATTATTAAGTGAAAAAAAACAATTTACAAATTTTTCAAATTTGAAAATAAAAAAAGAAAATATAATTTTTTTTTTTTAAATTCTTGTTTTAAGGTGAGAAAAGAGAAGAGTTTTTCATATATTTAAGCGTAAAGCCCTCTTGAGAGTTTCTCTTAGAGAACAAGAGAGAAATATTAGCAATTTTTACGGAATTTAATTTAACATTTTGTATCTTCTCTTAATAGAAAATTAAACTCAAGTCAGAAATAAATTCAGTCTACGATAAATTATTCTTAAGAACACTCATAAACAACCAACATAATGAACCAACCCAATAAAAAATGGAGCTTCCAACGAAGCAGGTTTGTAAGGGAGAAACATAAGGGTTTCGCTTACCATTGCGCTTACGGAAGACATGAATTTTATATGGCGAGTTCCCACTTTGAAGCAATACATTTTTCACACATAAAGCGCATAATTCAGCGCACAAAAATATTGTTGGATGTAACGATCATCTTTACACACTGAATGTTTTGATACAGTTATTTTTTAGTATTCTCCCTTACAAACCTGCTTCGTGGTAAGGGAATGCCGTAGCACTTGAAATGTTATTTTTTTAATAAAAGTTGTTGAGAGTTCTTTCACTTACTTTACTGCATTTCTATATGTCTTATGGCGTAGCGCATAATTGTGCGCTTATTTTTTCAAATGTACCTTTAGTGCTTCGCAAAATGGTAAAAATTTTTATTGGGAAGGATCTGAGATATCAAAAGTCAGGTGTAAGAATGGTTTTTTAATAGAGTAAAGGCAACTCGAAAAGATAAAGGCGAACTTTTTTTAAAGCACAATTTCTGGTGCTATTTCAAACTACACTGAAAAACATTATAGGATAGGCCCAAGATGAATAATGTGTCAGTTATGTATGGCAACCCGGAACATTTATTCAGAGCGAGGTAAGCAGCACATACGGCATACGTGAATGAGGTGTCAATTGAGACCAGTGTTCGAAAATAAACAGAACATTATTTAGCGTTCGATTCACACACACAGAGACGGTATCTATTTTTAGTGTTTGTGAAGACGAACACAACCCTTAATACCGTTCCGAATAGTGTTCTGTTCTTCGTTAAAAAAAAGAACAATTGTAGTGAATCTGAAGGCAAACATTTTATTTAACTTAATGTTTTTTGGGATTACCAAACAGGCTTTCAAGGTCTAATTATTTTCTATATGTAAATAAAAGATTTATTTCATATTTTCCTCCGACGTTTCGTAGGCTGTTTTCCTACTTCTTCAGGGATTATTTTTATTGAAATCTGGCAACAACAAATTATAAAAAGCAATAATATTCAGTACATTAACATCAAAAAAAATACAATTACATTTAAAGAACAATTTAACTTACATAAAATCTTGAATTTGTATTTACATTATAATTTCTAATTTAAATGTGGTTTTAAGCAATACACACAGTACAATTAAGCACACAAATAAAACAAAAATATAAATGTATAATTAATAAAAAATATATCACAGTTAAACTTTTCCTAATGTCAGTATCACAGTTGAAAATGGACTAAATTATAATATTGCAATGGTGTAATTTGCATTCGTTCGGTCTTTGTCATCTTTTTTATTTACAGCTGTATTAAGTCTCTCCTGTATTCGTAAGCTTTCCAGCGTAAATCTTCTGTTTACCCTCCGCTCTACGTCTAGTACTTTAACATCGTTTAGATTTGGTGTGTGCTTATTATCAATGCAATGTAGGGCTTAAGCTGTTGAGTATTTTAATTTGTCAATGTCTGCTTTATGTTCGTTTATCCTAGTAGCTAAATTTCTTTTGGTTGTTCCAACATACACTTTACCGCACGTTTCGTCATTATTACCCTCACATTTAATTTCGTACACGACATTGCTACGATCATAGTTTTCAATTTTGGTTTTTGTTTGTGTAAAAAGTGTGCTAATTGTTTTATTGGGTTTATGAGCTAATGATATTGTTTCATCTTCTATTATCTCCTTCATTTGTTTGCTCTCTGTCAGTTTTGGTATATATGAGAGACTGTAAAATCGTTTGGTGATGCCAGATGCATTATTTATAGTTATTTAACGTTCTATAATGTTTTTTTTTTTTTTTTTTTTAATGATAAAGAAATGAAGAAACACAAAATTTAAGCAATGATCGCAGCACGAACAGATTGTGTATTAATTGTGTTGATGTTTTGTTTGTGTAAAAATTTTGCTGGCTTTTTGTGTTCCATCCATACCACTTGCCATTCTTGTTGTTTGTATTCATTGCTGTAATTCAAGTAAAATAGCAAGTAAAAATTTGCGGCAAAAAAACTGTGTGTGTCAGCGTTGCCATTTTGGTGCCTTTCGGGTATTTTTTGGTGCTTTTTTGCTTATGCAATACCCGAAATTTTGTTAAACACCCGTTTTTGAAAAGCAGGTATTTATAGTGCTTTTCACAATTTCTCACAGTGCTTTTACAATATTTATTTTTTTTTTTTGTACCATTTTTTAAAACTTCGATTATATTCACGATGATTAAGATGAGATTTGCTATTTGGGGTACAATTTTGGGAAGGCCTATAAAGATTTTAAGGTTTCAAATGATAAAAAAGTGATAAAAGAAAGTTGCATTCGTTTTACCAAAAACTTAATTTACGAGGTTAGAGCTAGGCTTCCTAGCAATTTGGAAATTTTACAAAACGTTTACTTTTTAGCGTTGACAACATATTTTTTTTATTAAAATTTGGGCTGTCATTAAGTTTTATAAAGAATGGTCGGTCACTGCAAATTTTCGGTAATTGCAACAGGCCAGGTTCAGAAATAGATTTTAAAATCGGTTGAAATTCATCACACCTTTTAAAAACGGTCGTTTTGAAATCGATTGATTTCCATCACATAATTTTAAATGAAAATGGTGACCCATCAACGCCATCGCCTTTTTTAAATTTTGGAGGTACATATATTATATTCGGCACAGCCGAATGCAACTTGTTTTGTGTTTAATTAAATCTAAAAAATGGCTTAGTGCTTTTTACGCTTTTTTTTTGTTCAAAATAGTGCTTTTTAGTGCTTTGATTAAATTTTAAAGTGCTTTTTGCTCTCAAAAAGTTGGCATCACTGGTGTGTTTAGCTGCTGTAACATGTCTTCATAGCTGTATTTTTAATAAAAATAATATCGATATTGATATTTTTCCTATCGATATTTTCGATATTTTAAGACTATCGATAATATCGATAGTCTATCGATAGTTTCCCAGCACTATTAGCTACAGAATGTCGGATGCCTTTTAGTAAAATTGCGAAGCATTCGAAAGGAGCGCTTACGTGTATACCAGGAAACGCGGACTGCCAGCGTACCTATAAAGCAGATGAAGTAGCCAAGCGAGGTGGCTTATAGATCAATTCGTTGGCTTACTAATTGCTTATTGTAAGCGCGAGTATTATGGATTTGCAAAGTTAAGGTGGGTTCATGAATCCACCTGCTCTGCATCCAGACATTGCGGCCTGGCTATAATAGACGAAGAACATGTTTTGCTGAGGTTAAACAGGGAGTAGATTAGGACAGATATCGCGGTGATAGCTAAGCACTGGCGGGTAGGAACACATGTGAGTTCTACGGCTACTGTACAAGTTCTTACGACGAGGAAAAAGAGGCAGCTATATTTAATTTTCTGCGTCAATATCCAAGAATTTAGGCGTATGGAAGAGATAGTCTTTCATTAGAAAGACGAATTGGTTGAATTCCGCCATAAAGGCTATGGATCACCTGCTTTATAGGATGGAGTTCTATAAGCGATAGAGAGCTGAGGATTGCTCTCGTCGATAGATCTGTTAAATTTACCAAAGGAACGCATTAATTTGCTACTGTCACTACTGAATAAGTCACAGCATCTTTGAAAACACGAAAATATGCTCTTTTGCAAGAAATTTTATTTATAAGATTCGGCGATTATTCAAGCGAATTTTAATTTTCTCTCAGATGCCACATTCACTTCCTCCCTTTTGGTTATCGAAAAAATAAAGAATTTAATAAACGTTAAGGGCTAAAATCAGTTCAAGTTAAACTATCTTTTTGGGTCAAAATGTGTGTTTAAGCCACACAGATAAAAATTGCTTAAAATCAAAAATTTGTCATATTAATTAAAAAATTAATTAAATTTGCACCAGTTAACAAATTCATAGTAACAAATTCATATCTTGTGATGTTTACAACATTTTCTGTTTAATTGAAAACAAATTGCCTAGAATTTCTTTTGTGCAGCAAATATATAAATCAGTGAACGTATTAACCAGCACAAAATTAAACTACAAATACAGACCATACGAATTTGACAACATTTATCGTAGAGTTGCCACAATATTATTTTTTAAGCTACGTAAAATATATGGGACACTTATTTATTTAAAGCTGTTGAGTTTAAACTACATATATATTTAAGTTTAGTTTAAACCAGCGTTTAAGCATCCACTGATTTATCAGCACTGAATGAGTGTTTTTGAATTGAAATTAAACAAAATTACTAGATGTTTTTACGGAAGGCTTTTTATCTCTCTTCCAAATGTGTAAAAAACTTTTAAATAATACCGTATTTTCTAATGCATTTCCACGAGTTTTGCCTCAATTTAGTTTCTCTTAATATACTCGTAATCAAATTTCTTGTAACTAGGACATGCGCATGTCACTCTTTCTCTATCCCACTCACTCAATTTAAGTGAGTTTCTACAGAGAGTATTTGCAAATGTTTTGTAATTTTTGTATAACAGTTAAAAATTTCGCATTAGAATTAAAAAAAGCAAAGAGAAATAAGCAATTTGTGCTCAAAATAAAAAAAAGTATGTAACAACAAAGCCAAAAATATACCGGCGGTATTCATTGTCGTATTTATAAAATGTTGAACCGTTATAACTTAACGTATATTTTGTATTTGGAATTTTGTTAAACGTAATTGAATTATTGTGTGTTTGTAATTTTGTTCCCTACTATTTCCCTACATTTTCGTACATGCGTTTAGTCGGAGGAACAAAATTGTAAGCAATTATACGAATTAACAAGAGAACTTTATTCGGCTGTGCCTCACCTACAGTTAGAATATTATCGGAGTGGGCTTTATAGGGGACTAATGGTAAATTAAGGGCAGATCTTCATGAAAATTGCCAGTGTGATTTCTAGTCTTTGAAACTGTAACAGACCGAATTTTATTATAACATCATTATTCGTTAAGGTTGTACGCGTACTAAACGGTTTACCGCGAGCAGGTTTTATATGGGGTATATGGTAAATTATGGACTTGTCTTCACGACTGTTGACAGTGTATTTTCTAATCATATATAACGAATTTGTGCAAAATCTCATATCAATACTATTTTATTTCAATCCGAAACTGCTAAGGAGAACTAGACGGACACACGGACAGAAGGACAGAGGGTCACACGGACAGACAGACGGGCATTGCTAAATCAACTTAGACTTACTCAAGGACCCGGAATATATATACTTTATAGGTTCATAGATGAATGTAAAGAAAGTTTCACACGGAATGGCAAACTAAGTATGCCCTCCTAACAATAGTTGTAGTGTTGTAGGGTATTAAAATGTTTGACAATTTCAGTGATGGCTGAAAGATAAAATGTTGAAAACGTGATAAGACTACACTGGCTAGTCGTATGTTTTTTAACATGAACTAAGTATGCCCTCCTAACAACAGTTGTAGTGTTGTAGGGTATTAAAATGTTTGACAATTTCAGTGATGGCTGAAAGATAAAATGTTGAAAACGTGATAAGACTACACTGGCTAGTCGTATGTTTTTTAACATGAACTTAATGAATTGGAAATGTGTGACGAGTTAAAAAGTGGTCAATAGTAATTTGGTTAATTTAATGCGCTTACAAATGGAAACTTTAAAATTTTTAAGAAAATAATCTTAAAAAGCACCTTTTCTTTAACTTTTTGTAATAATAGTTTTAAGTAAAATCTAAGTACAAAAAGGATTAGAACGTGAATAATTTGAATCGTTATTATAGACTTAAAATCATAATAACCGTATGAACACAATTACACCGTATAAACGTAGTAGCGTATAACGTAAATGCGCTGTCAAATTAAAACGTATAATATTCATAAGCGTTTCTACGTCGTCCGTCGACTTCGATCTAATTCTATTTCATACGCCGGTTACGACCGTATTGTCATAGAAAAAGAAAATTAAAAATATAAATTGAAATTATATTGGTTTTCAAGGCGAATTTATTACAGGTGGTCTTAAAAGCCCTGCTGATATTAGCTAAACTCACTGTTGGATGTCAAAAATTTGTTCATTCTCTTTTATTATCTTTGTTTCTGTTTTGTTTAATTTCTGTTTTTGACATTGTACAATGATTTTACAAAAACAAATTTCTTGTGGTTTTTGTACGAGTTGTACTTGTTGTAGTACCGAGATTACCTGGGATGAATTCGCCTTGTTTGTTTTCAAATAGAATATTTGAAAGAAAAATAAAAGAAGGAAAGAATTAACAAAAATATAAATAAATTTGGATTTTTTTAACACTTATTTCAAAAGAAAACAAAATACGTTTACAACGGAATTGTGGGTAAATTTTAAGAGTGTACGGCCTTACGTCCTAAGTGCTTACGACGTGCGACCCAATTGCACAGAAAAATTCTTAGTAGTTTTTTATCAATTAAAAAATGATTTAAAAAGTATTTAAATTTCATTAATGTGATAATTGAATCAATTATTTATTTTTTTTTGTTGAAAGAAAATTAAAAATATAATTTTGACTAGCTAACCCGGCAAACGTTGTTTTGCCATATAACTTATTTCTTTCAGATATTACAGTGTCTGGATGTAAAATTTTAAGACAACCGGTTGATTTGTTTAGAAGATTCTGGAGGGGGAGCTTTTACCCCTCTTGCCCTATTTCACGCCCTAAGGAATAAAAATTATAGGCTATAGATGTTACACTATGTGCCTGCAAAATTACAAAAAAAAAACGATTAATTAGTTAAGAAGATATAGAGAGGGGATCTTTTGCCCCTCTTGCCCCATTTCCTTTCAGATGTGTCAGTGCCTGTATGCGAAATTTTAAGAAAACCGGCTGATTAGCTTAGAAGATTCTGGAGGGGGAGCTTTTACCCCTCTTGCCCTATTTCACGCCCTAAGGAATAAAAATTATAGGCTATAGATGTTACACTATGTGCCTGCAAAATTACAAAAAAAAACGATTAATTAGTTAAGAAGATATAGAGAGGGGATCTTTTGCCCCTCTTGCCCCATTTCCTTTCAGATGTGTCAGTGCCTGTATGCGAAATTTTAAGAAAACCGGCTGATTAGCTTAGAAGATTCTGGAGGGGGAGCTTTTACCCCTCTTGCCCTATTTCACGCCCTAAGGAATAAAAATTATAGGCTATAGATGTTACACTATTTGCCTGCAAAATTTTAAGAAAATCGATTAATTAGTGAAGAAGATATATTGAGGGGGTGATTTACCCCTCTTGCCCTATTTAACGCCCTCTAGCGATATAAAATATACTTTACGACCAATTCTGATGCCTTACAAATACACATACATATAAAAATCGGTCAAGCCATTTCAGATGGAATTCAGAAATGGAGGGCATTTTGTTGATATTTGTATGGGAATATATACATAGGCAAATATAAATGCCATATCTCCGGAACGACTGAGTCGTCGATTTCGTCCAAACTTCACATAAACCATCTACACTACTTTCCCCAACGTACCCTAAAATTTTGAAATCGGTCGACCCGTTTCCGCAGTTAAAGGTGACAACAAAGTATACACTTCTTTTTATATATATAGATTTAAATAATACTTTAGTTGTATAAATTTTGAATTAAAATAATAATGAAATAACAAAAAATTACTTCGCTTAAAATAAAATAATTAAAACTTGTGAAGTTGTTGTTGTAAATTGTCAAAATCAATCATCACATTGTTTGAAACGGCAAACATTGTTGATAATTTTTTTAATTAAAATTAAAAATATCATTTATTAAAAAAAAAATATTAAACAAATAAAACCCTAAAGCGAATAAGAATTATTAACACTCTAAGTCTTACTTGTAACAATATCAAAGCTTAAACAAAACAACAACAATAAACAGGATGTAAGAAAAGATAAAGTCACTGTTTATTGTTGGTGTTTCGTTTAAGCTTTGTTGATATTGTTATAAGTAAGACTTAGAGTGTTTATAATTCTTATTCGCTTTAGGGTTTTATTTGTTTAATTTTTTTGGCTTTCATAAAATCTTTGGAAAAGGTTTCCTGATGAGCTGGCCGTAGCAACCAGTGAAATGCGCATAGAAGCTAGCTTTCCCTCAACAATAAATTTCAGTGTATTTATCAAATATAAAAAATTGGGAATTTAGCACGTCATACGGAAATCGTATTAAAACAAATTAAATTTTTACAATTTTTAATAATCAATATAATATCAATTTGGTAATAGGTGCAAAATCAACAAATTGGTTGCTTGATTTTATGAATTTGGTAATTAGAGACAATTTTTAATTTTTTCTGTGTGTGTTCCTAGCACAAACAAGTCAGAAAGTATAGTCAGTGAAGTGCTACCTATTTGGGACAATTGGGCAATCATTGTCCCGCCAGAAAAAAAAATATGTTTTGAGTTTAAGATTCAAAAATAAAAGTAAAAATTTGACTTTTTTTTAGCCAAAAAGAGAAATTTGATAATAGTCCTTTTTTAAATAGCTGCTTTACACAATCACACAAGTCTTACGTATTTTAAGAAAAAACAAGTTAGAGTGCTTATTCGGCTGTGCCGAATCTTTGATACCCTCCACCGACAGTTCAAATGTTTTAGGAGTAATATCTGTATGATGTCTATTTATTATTTATTTATCTTTATAAAAATAGACATCTGCATTATAATTGGTTGCGGTTTAGACCTACATATATTAAATAATTGACCGACAATCAAAAAGTTTTATGCAATTTTAAATAGCTTGAGTAAAATATCAAAATTCGTAACAGTTTAAGCCGAACTTAAATGATTTTCAGGAGGGGAATTTATATTGGAGCCATGGTAAGCTATGAACCAAATGTAGAGGTGAAATTAGCTTTAGCGTTTGCCGTGAATTTCAGAAGGCTGCTTAAAATGGATCTTAGGTTTATTAATGACCGTATATCACAAAATTGCATAACATTTTTTCTGGCCATATGAAGCTAAGTTAGAAGGAGGTTTACCGCAATATCTATTTGCTACGGTTTTAGGCGTATTTAATTATTTTACCAGACGGGCCTATAGTAAATTATAAACGGATCTTCACGAAATTTCAAGGTGTCATTGTTAGTCCTCTAAAACTCTGACGCACCAATTTCTATTATGATAGCATTGTGAATTACGGTTTTAGACGTACTAAACTGTATTCCGGGAGTAGGGTCTAGGATAAATTATGGACTGCACCTCACGAAATTGCACAGTGTTGTTGTCCTATAAAACTGTGACATGCCAAAATTTGTTATGATAGCATTCTTTTTTACGGTATAAGGCGTACTAAGCTGTTTTCCGGGAGTATGGTTTATATGGGGCCTTTGGTTAATTATAGACCGATCTGCACGAAAATTGATAGCCTTATTTCTAGTCCTATAAAGCTGTGATGTATCAAAATTTTGTTATGATAGCATTATTTTTTATGGTTTAAGGCGTACTTAACTGTTTTCCGGGAGTAGGGCTTATATGGGGCCTAGGGTTAGTTATAGTCCGATCTTCACGAAATTTTACATCATGATTTCCAGTCGAATAAAACGAATTTTTGAAAAATCTTATATCATTCTGTGCATTGTTCCACCATTTATGTTAGTTTTTGTAACAACATTATCAATTTTTTTTAGGTGGTGGTTCCACATTTTGATTCATAGCTCCGATCCTACTGAACCGATTTTGGTGGATTTCAATCCCAAACTGCTTAGGATAGCTTCAAACAATTTGACACCAAGTTTGTTTATTTCTTTTGAGTTTTTCGAAAGTGAGCGTGTTTTCAACAGACGGACAGACGGACATGGCTAAATCGACGTAGAATTACTCAAGGACCCAGAATATATATACTTTATGAGGTCTGAGATGAATAATAAAAAAGTTTCACACGGAATGACAAACTTAATATACCTCTTCACAACTACCCGGTGGCGTTTATGAGCGACATTGTCATTATGACATTTTCATCGATGAATAATCGCACCAGAGTCAGTAACAAATTGATATTTAGGGAGTTATGCATGACAACGGCTTTGCAATGTCACTGTTCCCTTAAAAGGAAAAACTTAGCGGCATTGTCTGTTATGAATAGATCACGAAGTGAGCGCTGCAGGACTTTGTCTGCTACATGTCTCCGTCAATGAATAAATCAGAAAATAACGGACCGTTTCTTTTTTCTGTTTGTTCTGTTCCATTTATTACTTGAGTTCATTCTGTGTTTTCCTTGTCACTCTACCTGAAAAAATTGACTAATGAAAGTTAGTTAGGACTCTCAAACAAATGGACGCCTACAAGACTAAATCAACATTGGTCATCTATGACAGTTTGGACAAATACTTTAAAAATTCATATATGACATCAAAGTAAAATCAACACTTGTCATCGATGATTTTATATTGTCAGCGTTTGTCACGCTGAATCACTATGACGTTCGCCACCGGGTGTATAACTGTCTTTAATAATAAATTTTTCGTTACTTTTAAAAATATCAAAGTAATTTTTGGGAATACAAAATTTTCAATTAACAAGATTTTGCTTGTCGTGTAATCGGATATAGGATATCGGTCAAATATAAACTTTTTTTTGTACTGTACTCAATCGAATCTTAACTTTTATTTTTGACTTAGAAAATATCAGTTAAGGAAACTGTTATTCAGTCATGTCTCAGAAACGGAATTCATTCCGTATTTTGTTGCAACAGAAAATGATGAAAAATTTTTTTCGGAATAAAACCATTTTTGTTTTCATGAAAGGAATGGAAGTTTTCCGTATCTGAAAGGCCGAAAAACTATTAAAATACAATGAAATATGTTTTCTTCGGTTCCGAACGGAATTGTACTCTGCGACAAGGCTGATTGTTTTTTGAAAGAAGTATTAAAAGCATTTTAAGGATTTTATTCCTTGGCTAATGACCATCACAGTGCAATACTCAAATAACGTATAGACTAATTCTTTCTGTCTAACTTTTTGAACTAAAATTTTGATAATAACTGTTATTTTCAATCCCTGGTATATGAGATTTGTTTGCCTTGAAGTGATTTTAGGAAACAGGTTTATATGGAACCAATGGTTTACTTTGAACTCTAACTACCCGTCTCCACCATCCATCAACTTGGTAAGAACAGCATGTCGCACATGAATTCTACTCGTGTAGACTGTTCATGTTCATGTTTCGTTCATGTGCTGCCATCGTTGCCTAAACATTCGTCTTAGCATCCATGTGCGCCATGATGTTGGCCATACAATGTATTTTTGGTATACAACCAAACGCACAACAACAAAAATTGTGGTCAATCAGAACATGAACATCAACACGTATTCGCCACATACAAGAACATGATCAAATTAATACCGTTGCTCTGCCGGCGTTATGGTCATGTCATCTTCTAATCGAAAGCGCATGGAGACGTGGGGTAAGGTAGGCATGAACAACGTCTGAGAGCTAGATATAATGATAACTGTGGAACACCTTCTATGTGATTGTCCTACATTGACTAAAGGTAACTGGCCCAAAAGAGAATCACTACTTTCGTTTAATTCTAAAGCATCTCTGGCATTGGGTTGAATTGCAATTTTAAATTTGTTAGGAGTTCGAGTTGGGAGTTCTGTTGAGTTAAATTTCATAGTATTTAAATGGATCAATGGGTATATGCAAGTGTTTAGTTGAAAATTAACTGCTATTTCTACCTACACAGAAAAAATTTTCACCAAAATTTTTTCAATTAAATCAAGTTTCAAACTCAACTTCAGTTGGGTTGCCATCCGTAATCGACCATAAGAAAAACAAAAGAGTAGGGAACTGAGTGGCATGTATTTTTAGATAAAAGAGAGTTATACAGAAGTCTTTATTTCCTGAAATTGTCCTCTTAAGATTTCCGCTGTATAAAAGAAAATGTTTCTGAGAAATGCCTACTGTTAACTGATTAAGTCAGTTAGTATTCAAATTTATTGTATTTCATTAAAATTATAAATATTAATTTATCTACAAAGTGATTTCAAGAAAAATAAATGCACGCAAATGAAAGTTTAATATCGTAATAATATTGAAAGACGTCATAAGTACTTTAGAAAAGATTAGAATACTTCAATCATAAATTACTTTGTATAGACATTTTAATTAAACTTAAAAATTTTAAACATTGAAAGACACTTCAGATAAGACATGGAAAAAAACCAATTTTATTGCACAAAGTTAAAAATGAATAATGAAAAAGAAATACGAAATATGTACGTTTAAATATTTAAGAGACAGCAATAAATAGTAAACGAAATAACAAGAAAATATGTACGTTCCAGAGCTTTTAAGCTACCCTCATATACTACCTGAAACATAAAAACTTAGTATTTCCTTCTTTCATAATCTCGTTTACACAACTTTCTGGATTATAAACTTTTAATTTAAATTAAACAAATAAAAGTGCTTTATTAGGCTGTGCAAAACTTTTGATACCCTCCACCAGGAGGAAGAATGTTTCAGATGGGGGATTTATAGGGAAGCTAAAGGTAGGTTAGGTTAGAGTGGCCGGTTGCAAAGACCCCGCATAGACCAAATAGGTCCCTAGCGTTACCACGTTGTACGATAGTCCACGGAAGAATGTCAGAAAAAGGTCATTCCGATGTAATGGTACTCAGAGTACCCCACACTCTCTTGACGAATGCCAGGAGTCTCAGCAACCCAATTCCGTAGACTTCCCCGAGACCTTGGAAGTAATGATCTCCCAGACAATTCGCCCTGGAGCGCACGAGTGCCGGACATTAGCAGAGTAAATGCTCCACTGTCTCCTTTTCCCTGGTACCCCACAGAATCTACAATTGTCACTATTTAACCGCCTCGCCCTCTGGGCGTATACCGCAATCCAACCTACCAGAAGGCTACAGTCTCTTCTCGGTAGCGACAGAAGAATTACCTCGGAGACCCTGCACGTTCTGGTGTTTTCCCAAATCGCCTCTGATCTCCTCCGTATAGCAGAGTCCGTATCTCTCCTTATATTCTAAATTGGAGCCGGTATGGCCATCACCCTATCGTATGGTAAATGGACCCCACTTTTCACCAATTCGTCTGCCTCCTCGTTACCTTCTATGACCTGGTAACCGCGAACCCAATAGATGTGAACTCTCCTAATCTAAAGGTAATAAAGGTAATACACCAATCTAAATACAAACTGGCCTTACAGTATTTAAATTCATTGCGGTTTTAAGCGAATTCCAAACTAGCGTATTTAGAAAATTTGGTTGTGTGTTTTCCAGTCTAATAAAACCATGACATACCAAATTTGACCACAATAGTATTGGGGGATTCACAAGGTGTGCTACCAAGTCATATCATCATAAAGTCCTAACAAAAGCTTACGGTTGAACGACAGCTCGAGTGAATTTATTTATTGTTTACATTTTTTGTTTTCGTTTATTTATTTTTAAATAACCCCTGAAGATGGTCAACAAAGTTGACCGAAATATTGGGATATAAAATAAAATAAAATAGAATTTTTAAAACAAAATATGTTTATATTTTTTATTTAAAAATTTGTTTTAACTCATGACCTTATGCCGAACAAAATTAACAAACAACAAAACTAAAGGTCAACAATTTATAACTTTAATGGCCATTTTCTCATTAGGCAATTATCTTTTTTCCCAACGAAAAACTGCACATTAAAGAAATTTGGTTTTCTCAATGTCTCATTTGCTTCGATTTTATCGCAAAGCTAACCGGCACTCATCTGCCAATTATTTATTTTCCTTTTATTTGTCGTACAGATAAATTCAATCAGCTGACTCCCAACTTTTACATGTATTTTGAGTGGCGTTGCCAGCTGAAAACAATGTTTTTTGTCGGTAGATTGAGAAACCCAAAATCGTTAACAGACAGTTTATCGGTCCAATAAATTTATGTTGACATTAAGTAACAGGCAGTTTGTCGATACATTGAGAAAATGGCCATAAAAGTCCTAAATAATATTTAACAATTGTTTAAAAAAATATATTGTTGTGCTTCAAACCAAATAAAAATTTTAATGCTGTGTGTGCATTGATTCGTCATAACTGTACAGTAGAAATCTAAGTTATAAGAGCTTGCTCAAAGCAGTCATATATATTTCTTTCTATTATTTTAAGACATATGACTTTACAACTTTATATTATTTGTCACATTTGTAGGCGTACTAAAGTATTTTCTAAGAGTAGACTTGATATCGGGCCTATGGTAAATTATGGACCGATCTTCACGAAATTTTGCAATGTAATTTCTAGTCTTGTGGATTTAAAAAAGACCAAGTTTTAATACAAAACAATGTTCGTTTTAAGGCTTACTAAAATATTTCTCGTGATAAGGCTCTATGGTCTATGGTAAATTATGGACTGAATCTTCACGCAATTGTTGTATGATTTTTAGTCATATAAAAAGTCATATAAAGTGAGCGTTTTAATCTCATTTAACATATCAAAGATTGTTGCAGACACTACAACTACACCACATAAGTTGTTAAACAACGAAAACATTATGTTCATGTTTACGTAAAATTGAGAACTCTTGCTTCTCATTAAGTTTATATTTTAAGTAATAAATTTCCCTCAACAGTAAATTTTAGTGTATTTCTTACGTTTAATATTTTCGGCTTTTCTAAAATCTTTGGAAAAGGTTTTATGATGAGCTGGCATAAGCAACCAGTGAAATGCGCATAGAATCAAGCTTTCAATCAACAATAAATTTCAGTGTATTTATCAAATATGAAAAATTGGGAATTTAGCACGTCTTACGGAAATCGTATTAATAATAAACTTTGTATTCCCGAATGTAACTTTGAAAATGTACATTAAGTTTCTGTAAGGTGTAAAACGGGTAAGTAAATCAATCATAATAAAATCTCCCTCTTATTTCACTATTGGTTTATTTAAAGTACGAATTCGCGATTGATTTCAAGTACGAATTCGGGATTGAATATTGATGAGTTAAGTATTTCACGATTGAAAATCCGTACTTGAATCAATCTTTCTGTACTTGATTCCAGATAATCCGTACTCACCGCTTCGGATTGATTTGATTACGGATGGATTGATTTTTCTTTTGAGTGTCTGAACGAAATTTAATGGTAATTCGTCCATTGTGCACCAGTTAATGTTAGTTTTTTTTACAGAAATATTTTGTTTTTTTTTTGGTTGGTTGTGCCACATTTAGGGTAATAACTATTTTTTAAACAAACCGAGTGTGCTGAATTTCAATACCAAACTGCTTAAGCTACAATTAAACACCAAGATTGTTATTTTCTGTTGAGTGTTTCGAAAGTGAGCGTGTTTTCAAAAGAAGGCTAGACAGACGGAAGGACAAGGACATGACTTTTTAGGCTTGCCAGATGGCCTTGACTTTTCTTGATTTACAATAACAAGAAAAATCAAGAAAAATATGTATGTATTGTCAAGAAATTTTAAATCCCAATTTATTTATCAAAAATTGGGAATTTAGCACGTCATAGAGAGAACTCTATGCTCAACTCTAATGACACTGGTCGGCGAAAAAACAAAAAAAAAAGTAAATTGACTTAAGCGTGTTATAAGCTACCTGGCTTTTCTTCTTTGACATTTGTAAAACTCTATATGATTAAAAAATTGCAAACAATTTTTTTAAAGCAAGCTTTCTGCCTCTGCTAAACATTTTTGAATTCTGAGTTGTGCCAATTTAGGATTTAGTGTGCGATATGTATGTTCATGAATGTCCGAACGAACCACAGCACTAAATAATCAAATGGATACAAAACTGTTTACCAAAATAAGATAATCAACAAATCGATTAAATCTATTTTTGCAATAAGACAGCACAAACATTAAGTATTTCTCAACACCTGTAAATTAAAATTTAAATTTTATCAAATTTATTGAACACAACCTGCCACACCACTACATCTACCAAAAACACATTTTGTTCTCTTTTGCCTTTGGCCTGCAATACATACGTAGATAGAAAATCGTATCTATTACTTAAGCAATTCGCTTATCATACGTTCTAATAATCTCAAATACCTGCTGTTGACCAATTTTAAATGGAATTTATGATTAGCAGTGTGTTTGAGTTATTGTTCAAAATTATAACGTTAGCGGCGCGCGGTGAGAGCTTTGTGTGTCAAGAGCTTTTATTTCGTTTTAAATTATTACGACATCGTCCACTCACAAATACACGTAACTCATCATGCCTCGTGGTTTATGAATTTGGCCTATTTGTTTGAGCAAAGAGCACAGCACATATTTGTATTGGTGATAGCAGTAACACAGATATTTGCAATAACTAAACTGTGATTTATTTATAACCACCTTTTTCCATTTATTGTAAGTTATCTATTTATTGCATTTATATCGATTTTGTTTGTTTATCGCCAGTACGAAAATATTCAAAAATGTTTATTTTTAAATGCGGACATTTACAATGTATGTAAAGCATTTGTGTGTATTTGCATAGAGGAAATGATTTCTGTTTCAAATAAAGGTACAATCGATGCCATTATTTTTGGAAACAGGCAACATGCAATGACAGGAACATAAGCTGGTCAGAATTTTCTATAGCTTGAGCGTACAAATCGAATTTCGCTTTGACAGCTCTGCAGCTATTTTAACGTTGCTTGCATAGACCAACGATTTAATGGTCTTAAGAGGGTTAAATCACACGAACAAGAACCTAGAACGCTAGAACCGTTGCGTAAGATACATTCCTCGCCGAACTCGGTCTTCAATATTTCGGTTGTGCGGTACGCTGTATAGATCGATGCGGCGACGCCCTGTTTTAATCACGTATATCATTTCCCAGTAGCCATCGCTGTTGACGGTTGCTTTCGCGCCGTGTTCATTTAGTGTTGAGACAGGCCAATTTTGAAGCATGAAATTTTGGAATTTTGTTTTTCTTTTTAAAAGCGTTCTTTGTGCCAAAAATGGGCGTTAAGAATGAAGTGGGCGAGGCACTTCTCACAAAAGCTAATTAAATCATTATGAAGTTTTAAAGGCTTTATACATTTAGAGCTCCGGTGGACCCATTTCAACCATTTTTCTGAATAAGATCTGTATGTAAGCATGAGTTAAATCGGACAAAGTTAAATCAAAATTCTCAGTATCTCTGAATACATTTTATTAAGATTTAGCAAGACAACCCTTTTATGGAACGCAGGAGACCTTCTACCGCCAGGACGCGACCTTTAGTATTCCACTGGGTGTACTATTATGAGTGGTAAGCATATTTTTGTTATTTTTTACCATAACATGTTCGAAGGCTTCCACAATATAGTTGTGGCTTCTTAATGGAGAACTCATTTAGCCATGTTATGATTGCGAGTTAAAATAATATGGTTAAAGTAACCAAAATATGTTTAAATATTTTTCCCTTAAAAAAAAGAGTTGTTGGAGGTGACCATATCGAAAATGTGTTTTCTCTGCTTGCTCGTATAGGAAGCTTCAAAGACTTTAAGCTTTTAAACGATATTTGATATCACAACTAGGATATTGAAACGCAATTAAACATGGAGGCTTGTGTGAATACTAAACCGCTGCAAATTGCAACTCCTGGCGACTAAGACCGGCTTAATTTTGAGAACAAAATACCTACAAAATTGCTAATCAAAGATGATTTTATTGAAATCAACTAATAAATTTTTTTATAGCAAAAAATAGCTAAATTCATATTTTCATGTGTAAACAAACTCCTAAGATAGCTAAGTTGGCAACACTGATTGCAACCAACCATACGTGAAAGAGTATTAAAAGCGGTGTTCGAAACATAAACACTAAATATTGCTCTTTGGTACATAATCGGTTCGGTACATTTGTTTTTGTTCATTTCTTTATCAATGTAAAAAAAGAAACATTGTAGAACATTAAAATAGAATGTTAGGCTACAGTTTCACTACAATTGTTCTGTTTTTTAACGAAGCACAGAACGCTATATAATGTTCGCTCTTTCTTGAAAATAGTTACGAACGGTATCAAGGGTTGTGTTCGTTTATAGAAACACTAAAAAAAAAGATATCGATCGTGGGTGTGTGAGCCGAACGGTGAAGGTGAAGTGCATAAAACTATACTCACGATATTTTACCGTTCCCAAACAAATGAAATTTTTTTAAACAATTATATATTGTAAGTGGTTAGCTACAAAAATAAAAACTAAAGTTCTAACCTACTTCACTCCTCCCTTTTATAATAAGGCGGAAGAAAAAAACAAACATTTTTATAAAATATAAAAAAATGAAAAAAGTGAAAATGTAGTTCTATTGAAAAACGAATTAAACGTGTTTTCCAATTGTTTTTTTGTTACTTGACTTTAAAATGCAGTGGGCACTTACTTACTTACTAGGCTTACTAAAGCATCGCATAACTATTACCATAATATAACATTTTGAAGCATTTGAATAAACGGAAATAAATTTATTCCGTTCAATAAGAAGTTTTTGCACAATCAGCGTTCTGTGAGAAATGTTTTTCGTGAGATTCGAGGAACTTACGCTGCGCATAATCGACCTACTGAAACCACTATTTCCAACATCATTCGCAGATTTAAGTGACAGTTTACATTAGTGGATGATACTTGACAGGTTAGACCACATCCAGCATCTAGTGAAGTGAATAAAGCAGATGAACTGAGATTGTTATCATTGATCCATATTTCTTCAACATTGAGGAAAATCAGAATGTTACCTACCGTCAATGGTAATCCTGCACCATGTTTTTTTTTTTTTGTTTTGTTAGGACCAACACTTGGGTGATGACCCCTACTAATATTGCATTGGGTTGGAACTAGGGAAATCGGTTATGGGAAGGAGAGAAAAGGGATTAGTGCCTGTGAACATTTGACTTGAATTAATTCATGTTGAAAGCGATAGGGAAGACTTCAGCAGGAAGGTTATTCCACACACGCACAGTCCGGCCAAAAAACGAATTTTCCCTGTAATGCATTGTACGATTTACCGACCAATCGACCGCAAAAGGATATTGAAGAAAAACGTGTAATACGAACAAACGTGCGGTGTTCCGTCTCGGCCAAGCCTATCATTCATGTTCAGATTCATAGTACCAACATCGTATCCGATTACGCTTTCATTTACAAAAGAGTCTATCAACTCTGAATGAATTTTGAACACACCTGAATGAATTTTGAACTCCTTTGACGAAACTCCATCCATAACAACTCATATAGAGCGATCTCTGTGAAAGCTCGATATAAATCGAGAGAAATTAACACCGACACCAAATGCAACAAGATTTGACAAGAGTGCACAATGCCAGGCTCTACCAAGAGCCTTGGAAATATCTTAAGCAATTACCTAACTATCGCCAAAATTTTGAATGGAACAGCACCATTTTTCCGATAACAGGGCAAGTAGCTATCCAGTAGAGTGACCTGAAAATCAAACGCATGGTCTCGGTGAGCTCTGGTTTCAACAAGACGGTGCTTCGAGCCATACAGTGCGTGAAACAATGACCTTGCTGAGAAATCATTTTGGTGAGCATTTAATTACACGTTTTGCTCTAGTCAATTCGCCACCTATATCGTGCGATTTCACTCCTTTGGACTATTTTCTCTGGGGATATGTTAAGTCTGAGATCTTCAGGAAAATGTCAGCTACGTTTGACCCTTTGGAAGCCAACAATACTCGTGTTATACGCGAGATACCAGTCGCTTTGCTTGAACGAGTCGCCCAAAATTGGACCTTCCGAATGAACCACCTTAGACGTTGTTATTGCCAACATTTACGTAATAGCATTTTCAAACAGTAAATGCCATAAATTGTTCTTTTAATCGATAGTAAAATTTGTAAGTTCACGTTGAAATTTATGTGTTTTATTTTACATTTTAAATCAAAACTCAAGATGAACCACCCGATATAATTATTAACTTTTTTTTTATTATCCATGCTCAGCCCGGTCCTGTGCGAGCCGTATAATCGAGGTTCAATTTGGACTTCGGATTCGTGTTTTCTAGTCCCAAATTATCTATCAACCACCAAGTTTTATAAAATTACTCGAAAAAAATCGTTTGGTTTAATTTTATTCAATTAAATAATCTCAAAGTTTTTAATTAACTTTCGAGCATTTGCTTATAAATTTGCTCCCTATTTGACAAGTTAACATTATTAATTTTAATTTGGACCTTTAGGCCCCAAAGCGCGTATATAAGGGTTGTTACAAGGTATATGGTAAATTGTTTTAGGGGCTATCTTTTGGGGCACCCCTCTAAAATGTACCAATAGCCTAGAAAATCCGAATTACAAAGTTTAAGCCGAAGCGGTTAACGCCAACACGTGTCTCATTGAGCATAAATTAGGAAAAAAACTGCGATTTTTCACTAAAATTCGTATTTCTTTGTCCTTAATTATTGCTAAATATCTCTTTATCTATTGGTATAAGGAACAAAACTTAAAAGAGTAAAATTAATAAGAATAAAATTTCTTATAAAACTAGACTCGACTTAGGTTCCTAGAATTATTGGTTTCGGTTATAAAGACAAAGAAATAAGAATTTTAGGGAAAAATCGCTGTTTTTCCTTTATTTATGCTCAATGAGACACGTGTTAGCGATATCCAATTGGGCTGAAACTTTGTCAATCGCATTTTCTATCCTATTGGCACATATTAGTGGGTTGCCCCGATGGAAAATCCAACTTTGATTTATTGTAACCACCCTATAAGGGTTGTTACAAGGTATATGTTTTTTTTTCGGGGCTATCTTTTGGGGCTCCCCTCTAAAATGTTCCAATAGCCTAGAAAATCCGATTGACAAAGTTTAAGCCCATTCGGATAACGCGAAAAACAGCGATTTTTCACTAAAATTCGTATTTCTTTGTCTTTAATTAATGCTAAATATCTCTTTATCTATTGGTATAAGGAACAAAACTATCAAGATCAAAGGTAATAAGAAAAAAATTCCCTATAAAACTAGACTCGACTCAGGTTCCTAGAATGAATAGTTTCGGTTGTAAACACAAAAAAATTAGAATTTGACCTACTGGCACATATTAAGGGATTGCCCCGATGGAAAATCTAACATTGATTTCTTGTAACCACCCTACACACAGAAAAAAATCAAGTTAAAAACGTCGAAAACAAGGTTGAGATAACATTTTTCGGTGGTGATTTTGCTTCATACGTTTTTCATGTTAATTCAACCTGATTTTACAATAACTGCGAACAACGTTTTTTCTTTTGAAATAACTATAATTCATGTTAATTTAACATTGCAGTAAAGTTAGAGCAAAATGTAATTTATATTGAAATAACAATCGGAATCACGTTGAATGAAAGTTATTTCAAGTTGAAACAACGTGAATTTCATCTAGAATCAAATGGGTTTGAGTGTATTTTAACAGTGTGAAGAAGCTCAGAGACAACATTTGCATTAATGTTAGAATAATTCAAAACATTTACCCTGTAACACATGTTTCACTTATTTTGTATTCGCCTTTGTTAACAGAAGCATTAGCAGAATCGCCCGATATGGTCATCATTCTACTTTGAAAACTTGATGTACTATTTAACTAAACAATTTTAATTAAAAGAATACGGGAATTGTCTTCTTTTAATAACATATTTTAAAAATGAAAATAAAAAATGTACATACTTAGGTATGTATGCATGTTAATTTAACAAGATACACTTTTGATTTTAATATAAAACAGGTTTTTATGGGTTCAATATTGAATCCAGATTTATTTATATTTTAATAATTTTTTTTTTATTTTTTTAACAGGGAATAATATTAAATAAACGTTATTTAAGGTTATTTTAATATTTTTCATTTAAAATTAATATGAAATAATGATAAATTTAAGTAAAGGGCATACTTTTGCTGAAATTTAACATGATTCTCAATCAACATTTTTCCATGTTAATTTTACATGGGTATTTTTTTCTGTGTGTAGTGTATATTTTTGTAAACTGACTTTAAAGATTTTTATAATTTTAAAACCATCATCTATACAAACCAAAATCGTATAAAATATTTTTGAACTTCCGAAAATTAAAACACGACTTTCTTTTTCGGCAACTTCTAAATTAGGTATTTAAAATTAAATTAAAAAATGTACTTACCCTTAACTGCTACTTTTGCTGTAAAATCTTGAATATTGAAAAAATCTTGAATCTTTAAAAACAATCTTGAGTCTTGAGTAAATATTAAATGCTGAGTGGTTGTAAAATGATGAATTAAAAAAATGTTTTGAAGATTTAATTAATGAATCCAACTTTAGGTTTCTTGAAATTTTTTCTTTAAATTTTATCTAAAAAAAAACAATAAAGCAAAATAAATTGTGTTATTTTTTATTGAGAATAAGAATTGTTGTTCTTACGACAAAATAA
The DNA here is from genome assembly GCA_930367215.1 of Pollenia angustigena. Taxonomy (NCBI): domain Eukaryota; kingdom Metazoa; phylum Arthropoda; class Insecta; order Diptera; family Polleniidae; genus Pollenia; species Pollenia angustigena. Next base: position 183,926,400 of record OV884056.1, read on the forward strand.
TAAAAAACATAAATATTAAATAAACAATAAAATAAATGCACGGCATTGTAAAATTTTATAATCCTCTACCAAATAATTACCTTACTTATCAAATAATTATCTAAAGAAATTTCTAAATTTATAAGACTCCAAAATAAAACACTGGCAACTTGTGTATTCTTGGAGTTAAAACAAAATGCATACCTTTGAACTTTTTAAGATTGATAGATATTCCTCATTCTTTCATTTAACTAAAATATTTTTAAGAAAAGTTTAATAGTTATCTGCTAAAGTTTATTTAAATACAAATTTTCAATATTTGTAATCAGTCTTAAGTTCATCAAATTTAATTTTCATTAAATTATTTTTAATGAAAAAAAGAATTTTACAACATGAAAATTAATTAAAATTGTTATTGATAATCATTCATTCTTGACTGAAAAAAGGTCAACAAGAAAAAGAAAGACAAACATGAAAAAACAAATATGTACTTTGGACTTCAAGAAGAATTCTTGACAAAAAGTACGAAAAAACAGAGGTAAAGGAAAAACATGTAAAATCAATTAAAAATGGATAATCATTCAAAAAAGCTAATTTCGATCTGCCAAAGGTTAAAATACAATTTGGTTTAAGGATTGATGTTTGACTATTGACGTCAGCAGTCGTCGATGGCTGCGAGTGTAAGACGGCAAAACCCTCTGAGGAGATCGAGTGGTAGCGATCGAAACATGTCAGGGTAACCAGCCGCCTGGGTTCGAATCTCAGGCCAACCGCCTGGGTTCGAATCTCAGGTCAGTCAAGAATGAATGATTATCAATAACAATTTTAATTAATTTTCGTGCTGTAAATTCCTTTCTTCATTAAAAATAATTTAATGAAAATTTAATTTGATGAACTTGAGCCTGATTACAAATATTGAAAATTTGGATTAAAAACCATAAATAGTTAAACAAAATTACCACAATACTAATTATTGTTTATTTAAATATTCATCTTTAGGTTCTTCAGAAAAATAAGCGGACAGGTGTCTGATACTTTTTTGAAATGCGGCCCTATTAGGGAGTTAACGGGTAAAACCTGAATTTTGGTACTTTTTTGACACATCATCTATCTTTTGAACTAATGAACATAGAAATAGAGTTTATACCACATTCGTAACTTATCAAAAAATACGAATACGAATTTGGTACTTTTTCAAAATTCGAACATTAAAGGGGTGAAAATCGTAACTATTTTCGGTACATTTTTGTACAAAACATTTTTCTCCTTTCATTGCCATATTCGTACTTAATTATGGGCTGCCACTACAATACTAAAAGCTTTGCTACTTTAATGGGGGAAAAAAATAGTACCCAAAACAGGAAATACGAGAAATTTGATATTTTTCTTTAGCTTTTTGGTTCTACAACTGGTATTTCTTTAATTATCGTTAATATTATACAATGTCCTGAGTGCATAAGAATCTATTGCGCAACTGTTTTGTACTTTTTTGTTCTTTAGCTGGTACTTTTTGTATTTCCGTTAGTATTGGTTCTAGAAACATAAAATTCAAGATGCAATCTCCTGGATGGATAAGAATCAATAAGAGTTAAGTTTTTGGTACTTTTTATTTGAGTTGTATCGTTAAATCAACTTCGCTTTTCATAAGGACCTAGAATATATATACTTTATAGGGTCTTAAATCAATATTGTAGAAATTACAAACGGAATCTCACCTGTGGTGAAGGGTATAAAAATAGTACTTTTTAGGATTTCAGTATATTGGTCGTAACTCGGATACTGATTCGACTGATTTAAGTACCAACGTGTTAAGGAAAAAATTGTCCATCACCTGCGGTTATAAAACTCGGACTCAGGAAGACCTATGGTTCCCGAAAATTATATTTTCAAAAAAAAATTATGTTTTGGTCATAACTTTTTTGTATCTGAACCGATTTTTACGAGTTTTTCAGAAAATATGTTCTACTAAAGATTTCCGATCTGTTGGTATGTATGGCGTATCCATAGGTCAACAATTCAAGTATTTATAAAATTGTCCATGTTTTCTGTACGGGATGTATCACGCCCACTTCTTTAATCCCACCCACATTTTGTAGGATGCTGTGTATTGATAACCTTAATGTATGTACCTAATTTGGAAACTTTGGCTCTTGCCGTTCTCCAGATATACAGAAAAAATAAATTAAAAAAAAAAACAACAAAAACAAAGGATTTTTAGGAAAAATTAGAGGTAGTCGTGGTTTTTTGCTTATATCTCAGCCATTTGTGGGCCGATCTTGCTGAATTTAACTGCAAGAAATGGTGGACTATATGTGACATAAATGTAAAACAACCTACCCCCTATCATGTCTATGGTCTTCGGAAAACACATATCAAACGTAAGACGGACAAACGGACGGACGGGCATCGTTAAATCAACATCGTTATAGGGTCTAAGATCAATATTGTAGAAATTACAAACTGAATGACAAACTTATATATACCCTTTTCCACCTGTGGTGAAGGGTATAATAACCATGAAAAGTAAAAGCAAGATTAATATTTAAATAACAAATTTGACTTTAATTTCAATGTAAAACAAAAAAGAAAATATCAGGTATGTGATGGAAATCGATTTTAAAAACGATACGATTTGAAACCGAAAATATCGTTTTCAGTATCTTTTAAAATGGATTTTAAATGCATATTCCTTTTATTTTCAGTGTTTATTCTTTAAAATTTTATATTATATACGTAAACTGAAGTGTATTCTGAACGAAAATTTAAGACTTTAATTCAGAAATGGATTTTAAAATCGTTCGAAATTCATCACACCTGTTTTGAGTTAATCGTTTTATAATGTTTATTATTTTACTATCTTTTATTTTTCTGTATCAGCCAATGTCTAAAAAACCTCTTTAAACTGTTCTGGGTTAACTTAGGCATTGGCTGATACAGAAAAATAAAAGAGAGTAAAATAATACACATAATGAAACGATTAACTCAAAACAGCAAAATATTGACATTGGCCCTTTTATCACCAAGTCACAGATATAAAGAAGACTTTTTGATACTTTTTTGTTTTTCATTTGGTATTTTTTATATTGAAGATAAAATATGGATCGGAGGTTGGTCCCTCGCCAAATCGATCCAATTTGAAATAAATGCTCGAAACAAATAAATTCATATGTACTTATATGAATTATGTTTTCTTCATATTTATATACAAATTGATGGTCGAATTTTGACCATAAGGCGAACACTAGTTTTAATAAAACTAAGTAAATTCGATTATTTCCATTCATAACAGAAACAAAAAATAAATACTTCATATCGTTTTCAATTAAATGAATACAAAAGAGGGCTTTTGCTTTTAATATAGGATCACTAATAGGAAAGTTCGCCTTCCTCTTGTTTTGAAACCAATTAAACAATTCTGTTTCCATTCTTGGAAACTCACCTGTTTTTAAGGCCCTTCTATTCTTTGATCCGAAATTAGTCTATTCCATTTCGCTCAAAAGTTTCCGTTTTGATTTTATAATTGTGCATATTGATGACTTTGACAGATGATATTTATTAGATAAAGCACTTAGGCGCAGACCCTTTTACTTGATTTTTAAGAATTTAACGTTTTCTTTTGGGCATTTTGATGTCAACTGTACAAAAACTTCACAAAAATTACGTAAAATTTGAAACAGAAAACCAACATTTGTTTTGTAAACATAAGTAAAAATGACTTTGTAACGTACTTTGTAACGTACAAAATTGTATGTTGGCTTTCTTTGTAAGAAAAGAAAATACTTCTCTAAACTCGATGTTTTCAGTATAATCGCTATTAAAATATGATTAAAATGTATACAAAAACAAACGAGAATGAATGGAAATATGTTTGCATTCATTATATTTTGTTTTTTAAAATTTTTTTGTAAAAATTCGTTATATTGAGTACAAAAATTTGCTGTTTGTTCGTAATATAAGGTACTCAATGGAAAAAAATGACGGTACGTTAAATCGCGAATTCGTAAAACTGAGTATTCGTTAAACCGGGATACCACTGTATTTTGTTTTGAAATAAATTTCTCTCGGATCACTATTTTTTAAAAACTTGAAGACTTGCTTGAATGAAAACAGTAACACTTTTTTTAGGGAAATTCAGTTAGGGAGTTTAAAATTAGTTTCATAAAACTGTTATAGATTTTGGCCTGTTTTTACAACTTACCGATAGCTAAGGAGAGGATTTAGTCGGTCGTTTCAGCAGTGTTCCATTGTTTCAACTTCACTTAAGCTACCAGGAAGGATGAGCCTTCCATTAACTTATCGCTCACTTGAGGTTACATAAAGTACACTTGTAATAATGGAACACTTTTTTTATGGTCCATAAAATACTATCTTTAGCTACCGAAAAAGGGCCTTAATAGAATCAGAAAAAGAAATGATTTTTTGTTAAACAACAACTTGACCTTTTTAGTGTTTTTTTTATAATTTTTTTTATTTATTTATTTAAAGATTTCTTTTCATATCATTTTTTTTTTTTTTTTATTTTAAAAACTACAATACATTTACAGCGGAGGGCAAAAAAACCAAGAAAAAACAAAATGTTTCTTTTTTTATACCATATCTCTTGTTTTTTTTTTTAAACGTTAATTTATTATATAACTTTTGTTTTTTTTAATATCATTATTATTTAATAATTATTAATTATGTAATAAAAAATTTTTTTCGTTTTCTAACTTTTTTTCCAAATTAAATGTTTTCTAATCTTTTTAAAGAAAAAATGTTCAAAATTATTAAAATAAAAACCAAATATGAGAAGATTTAAAATTATAATTTTCAATTTCGAATGCTTTTAACAAAAAAATAATATTTTTCTTTTTTTTCAACTAACAATAATTAACCTTTTAATTAACTAAAAAAGAAATTCGAAAATAAAGTTTTGAAATTATTTCTTTTTATATTTCTTTCTTTCTTTTTTTTAGTTTAAGTTTCATTCAATATTCATTTTATTTAGGCTTTAACAAAAAACACAGAGTGTAGACAACAATAGTTTGTAATTAAATAATTGTTTTTTTTTTTGTTTTTTGTTTTTTCAATTAATTAAATTAATTATTATTCATTATTATAGTTTTAGCTATAAAATTAGGGTTTTTGTTGTTGTGTTTTTAGCATTAAGGGTTGCGTTTTAGTGTGAGTGGGTTTTTTGTGTTTGTTTATTTTTGTTTTTTTTTTTTTAATTAACTATCAAATTAGAAATGTATTGTTGGATTCTAAATTTGTTTATATTTATTCAACTTAAATTATAATTTTGAATAGTGCTTTCTGTTGTGGCGAAATTTTCTTTTGGAGTGCGGAGGGGAGTTGTAATTTTTAATTAACAATTTTTAATACATTATTATTATTATTTATTTTTTCTTCTTCATATTTTTTTTAAATTAAATATTTTTTTTTTTTAATGAAATATACAGTTGGCGGCAGTGTTGAAATTATTTGTATTTAGTTGCTGGATTTTTAGATTTTATTCAGTTTGAAAATTTTAGTTCGGAAATGGAAATTGTCTTTAAGTTTTTATTAGATTAAAACATTAAGGTGTTCCTTCCACTTTCAGAACAGTTATATCTGTGGTCATATGGAAGAGTAGCTAAAGTCGATATAACACAGAACCGAGTTATTGCAAGTGGAAAACGCATAAAATCTTTTGTATTTACTAAATTTTTTTTTAAACATTTACTTTTAGCCTCTATTGAATTTGTAACTAATACGACAGACTTAAAGACTTAAAGCAAAAAACTCCTCAAATATCTAGGAACTCGACATAAACAATTTTCTATATTAACACAAATTTGTTAGCTCTCTCAGCCGTACGGAAAACGTTTTCTAGATGTTTAAAATTATCATGTCCATACAATTTGTATGAAGCATCCCAAAATACGGCGGCGTCCACGCTATCCGATTTTGACAGCGCGTTTAATAGTGAAGCTGGCCGCTTTTGTTAATGAACAATGGCAATTTAGCTATTTTTTGTGAATCTAGCGGTTTTATCTCCATTTTTATTTCTATTATGTGAGTTTTATTAAACAAGAAAGTCAACACTTCTGTTCGTAACACAACGTTGACGCTAAGCGGAAGAAAACGTTTCGCCTTCCGCTTTTGCTTAGGTACTGCAGTTTTAGAAGGTTTTTTAAACAGCCATACCTAAACAAGAGCGGAAAGCGTTTTCTAGCTTTAAAAAATTCTAATGCCCATACAATTTGTACGATGCATCCCTAAATAGTGCGGCGTCAACGCTTTACAATTGGAAAATTCGATTTTGACAACGCGTTTAATAGTGAAGTTGGTCGCTATTGTTAATAAATAATAGCAATTTAGCTATTTTTTTTTGTCAATCTAGCGGGTTTTCTCTTCTATTTATTTCTATTATGTGGGTTTTATTAAACAAGAAATTTAACACTACTGTTTGTGACACAACTTTGACGCTCTTGTTTAGGTAGAAACGGAAGAAAACGTTCCGCTCTTGTTTAGGTACGCCTGTAAGTGGTACCAAAATTAAACTACCAAAATTTATTTCAATTTAGGACCCTTTATTAAGTAGGGTTGTTTTTCTTTCCAGAATAATCTTTCACTATTTCTTATGGTTTCACTCTTCATTTTCTTCTTTTTTATCTTTTACCATACTGGTTTCTGGGTCAGGGTGTGGAGATTGGCTTCGCACCAGCCTTTCTATCTTACCTAACCTTTTATTTTAATTATGCTATGAGATATTTTGGTACCAAACATTCTTACGAATGATGGGTAAAATGTTAACATTTTAATTTTAGTTTGAATAAAAAACTAAAACTTTAGCAACATTTTTGATAAAGTACCGCATATTTAACCTCACAACAATATTCCCAATTAATCGTTAAGATCTTTTGGAATATTGAAATTTATTTTGTTTTAGTACTACTTAAGGCCGTTACACTCTATCCCACAAAGTCTTTTGTATTTTTTGAAAATGCTTCCCTGATCTAATTGTTGTTTATAAATTTTCAAAAAACAATACATAACAACTTATCATGACAGGGTTGCATTTTCATAAAATACCTAAGGCCCAGAACTGACGGTAAAACGCAACTGCGACGAAACCCTTTAGAAATTATTGTTTTCAATCGTTTTCCACACACCTTGCAACCTAAATTGTACAAGAATGTAATGAAATTATCACGATCATTTCGATTTTCTTTGAGAACAGATGAAACGCAAACACGAGTTTCCTGCACGCCGGTTTCAATGCAACTGATTTCCAATGCATTTCAAACCGGTCTCAAAATGGTCGCGTCGTGTATGGTCCCTCAAAGGAGTCTATGGCATAAACTCAACTGAAACTCGAAAATAACTAAAAGTTACAGTTTCGTTGCAGTTGCGTTTCACCGTCTGTTCTGGGCCTAAGACTTTGTGGGAAACGGTGTAACGGCCTTAAGTAATACACCATAACGAAATAAACATGCAACGTGGTCGCAACATGTCATTTAGCCCTTGAAACCATCACTTTGTTGAGCCAAACGTTTAGTGACCGAATTACCTCAAGAAATGGGCCTGTGAAATAACCTTTGGACTACTTTTTGTAACGGTACGTACGTCAAATCATCTTAGGTCTAGACCGAGAAGACAACATTTGACACATTGTTGGCGCAAAAAAAACGGATATGTTCGAAAAACTGGTAAAAAACTTGACCGTCGCGGAGACCATTACCCAGAAATTATTTTTAAAGATTAAATTTAATGAAAATTGTGAGCTAATTAAGCCAAAATGTTGGTCATTCCATTGAATTTATTGTTTTTTATTTAAAAAAAAAAAAAGTTCTATTAGGGGTCTACTGAAAATTGAAAACGCAAGAAATTTAAAAGTCGGTTTTAATAAGATTTTTGTAATAAAAGAATATACAAATATTTCTCTATTAAACAGAATTGTATAACAAAAATTAAATTAAATTAAATTAAAAAAACTTCTGAATTCTTGCGTTTTACGTTTTCAATTTCCAAAACACCCCTGTATGCCCAAAAAAAAAACACACCTTACACCATGGTACAGTTACACAAGGTAGACTAACTCATTTGTCAAAATCGTCTCCTTCGGAAGGAAATAATTCCCAGTTTCTATTTGTTTAAAAAGTTTTTCTTTTAAATACAACACTGGAATTTAACGTTCAATGTTAAATCAAATATCTATTAACATTACATTTGATAAAATCTTGAATTTGAATTCAACAATTTATCCTTGGGTTTGACAGAATTCAATTCAACTTGAAAATGTTTTGAAATATACAAACCATAGGTCTACAGCGTGCCTTTTTGTATAACAAAAAGAGTTTCGATCAAATGCAACCCAGAGGTCTAATCACCGCATTCGTTATCGATTGAACAATTCGTATTTTTATGCATACGATAGACACTGACGTATCGAATGAAAACTGAAGAGATGTTATGACTTTAGTTTAGGCGACCGTACACGACATGTTTTTGTCATCTGACATGTCAAATTTCCCACTGCAAAATACATACATGTCGTGTGTTACCTTTTAAACTTTGCTTCTGTTAACGTCAGATGCAAAGTCATCTGACAAAATTTCAATTAGAGCATGCTCTATTTTCTTCTGACAAACCATCTGACATCAGAAATCTATGCCGAGAGGAAACCGGCAGCGACGTCTACTATTGACGGAATCATTAGCCGGCTGAAGTTAATCACCCTTATTGTGTTTGTCGTATTTAAAATACGCCTACGACAGTTTGGTAATAGATTAAAGGAAAAAAGTTCACGTTCTCTTAAATCTATTACCAAACAGTTGTAGGCGTATTTTAAATACGCCAAACACAATAAGGGTGAATATTTTACAATACCGAGATATGTATGATCATCCCACTATTGAATAGAATTTATGTAAATATGTATATAAAAACCGTTTCATTATAAAATCCTAAATTGGTATCTTTGAATTTAAAGATAAATATGTTAAGATGGCTTAATTATTTTACGGCGTAAATAAAAATTTTCGTGGCGGCATTTTTATTTTGGTTTTTGCAACAACTATGGGAGAAAAAAACAGAGACAATGTCAGAAGCAAATGTACATGTACGTTTGTGACCGAATATTATAAACCTTCTGTAAAACAGCCATTTTGACAGACATGCACAATTACATGTGACTTGAAAAGTTGACAAGTCAGATGTAAAAAACATGTCGTCTACATGCACTTTTACACGATATCGAACGCTATCATCTCAAATTACGATTCATTTCATTCGATATCGATTGTCATCATACCAAAATAAAAAACTGCGATCAATTTAGCTCGATATCGTAAGCGGTTAAATGAAATTATAACATTTCAAATTTGAATTAAATAATTTGGCCTACGGTTTTTGTCGGTTTATAAGAATTTCAAAATATTTCCTATACCAACATTAAACTTTTTTTTTAAATTCAGATTTTGACCCTTGAATTTTCAGTGTTCCTCAAAATCTTTAAACATTTTCTCTAACTAAAAGAATATTTCCTAACTGCCCGTCTACAACTGACATGATTTGCTGTTATAACTTGATGTTATAAAAGCGTTGTTAAAACATTTACATTAACAACCGTGTTATAACATGAGAAAAATTCTAACATGATGCGTCTATACTTAACACTAACATCATATCAGTGTTAATGTTAAGCATTTCATGTCAGTTGTAGACTGCAAATAACAATTTCATTGTAAATAAAATGTTTTCTTAATCCCTTTACAACAAAGAAATCTTTATTAGTTTTCGAATATCTTTGCCGCCTTCTTTATTAATTTCCAAAGATATTCATTCCCCAGCTAAGCGAAAAATTACTCTCCCAAAATGCCAACTACATATTTTATTTTTTTTTTTTTTTTTTTATTTAAAAATAAACAAAATTATTTTGAATTAAACACAATTTTTATTTTTTTTTTAAGTTTTTTCAATTTTTTTTTATTATTATTATTATTTCAACTTTAACTTCCTTTTTTAAGGTTTTAAACTTTTTTAAGTTGTTGTTTTTATTTTTTGTTTTTCAATTTTCTGTTTATAAAGACAATTTTAGTAAATAAAATTAATTTGTTGGGTTGGTTTTCGGTTTAAAAATAAGAAGGAATTTCGGCTTTTTAAAGGTTTAAATTTTCAGTGAAGGGGGGACCGTTTAACGTTTTTTGTTTTTCTGAGGTTGTAGGGAAGGGGGACTTGTTATTTGTTTATAAATGTAAAATGCAATCCAAAGCACTATTATTATGTTAAAATGTTGTTTTGTGTGTGTGTTTTTTTTTTAATGATTTTAATGTTTTATTTGTTTTTGGTTTTGTTTTTATTAATACAATATAATTTTTGCTTATTTTTGTTTTTCATCATGATACTATTAAAAAATTGTTTTTTTTTTATTTTATTTATTTATATTTTTTCTTAGCTTTCGGTATAATTTTTTTTTTTTTTTTTTTAATCAAAAGAAAAATGTTTTTACTAGACCTAAGTTTGTTTTTTTTTTTTTTAGAACTAAAAAACTTTTTTTTTGTCATTTATTTATATATAATTTTTTAAAGAAAATCTGTTTCAGGTTTTTGTTTAAAAACCAAAACGGATTTTAGTTTTGTTTTTATTTATTAAAGATGCTGCTGATTTTGCGTATTTTTTTTTAGGTTAACAAGAGTTTTAGTACTCTTGAGATTTTGTTTTCTATGGGTATCCTTTTTAGGTTATTTTTTTTTTTTTTTATTTAACTACTCTATAAATTATTCTTTTTTTTTTTTTTTGTTTTTTAATAAATTTTCTAAATTTTTATATTTTTTACTTAGTTCAACATGCGTTGTTTTTTATTTTTATATATATCATTTTCTTTAAATTTTTTCTTTGTGTAGAGTGAAAACGTTTAACGGTATACTGCTAAAACTGTTTGGTTTTCTGTCAAAATTTGTTGCAATACAATATTTTCTGTTTTAAAGTTTTAAAAGTAAATTCAACCAATCCTCTGTTCTAAGCAAATCGAGGAGCCGCCTTAGATTTGAAACTAAATGAATAATAAAGAAAGCCATTAAAGGCTTTGCTCGAAAAATAAAACGAACTTGTATCCCTTAAAATGGCTGGCCTTAAAGAGAGCAAATAAAGCCTATAGCAAGAAAATGCTATCAACAAAATTAATTCAATTCAAACTAAATATTTTATAAAAAAAAAAAAAAAAATAACAATTACAGCTAAGCTTAAGCCAGCGCGTAAAGTAGTGAAGTTGGCTGCTAATATTAAAAAGTATTTTCAATTTAGCTCTTTGTAGGTAAATCTAGCAGTTTTATGTCTATTTTCATACCCTTCACCACAGCTGCTGGAAAAGGGCATATATTAGTGTTGCATTCTGTTTGTAATTTCTACAACATTGATGTTAGACCCTAGAAAGTATGTACTACATGTAGGCTGGGTTCTTATAAGTAGCGAAGTTGATTTAACGATGTCCATCCGTCGGTCTGTCTGTGTGTCCGTTGAAATTGGTTTTCCGTTAACCCCAGAAATAATGGGGGCTAAGTTGTTATACATAAATGTCACATATAGTGCGGAAAGGTTTGCTATTGGAATTTAACCAGATCGATCTACAAATGGCTGAGATATGTGCAAAAAACCACGACTGCCTCTAATTTTACCCATAAATCTGTTGTTGTGGTTTTTTTATATTATTTTTTTTATATATGTTTATCTGAAGAACGGCTGCAGCGAAAGTTTCCAAATAGATACAACTATCTTGGTTATTAATTCACAACATCCGACAAATTGTGAGTGGGATTGGACAAGTGGCCGTAGCACTTCCCCTACAAAGACATTAAAGATGTCTATATATCTAGAGAACTGCAAGAGCCAAAGTGTTCAAGTTACGAACAAACATCCTGGTTATAAATACACAGCGTCTGACTAAATTTGGGAGAGATTGGATAAATGGGCGTGGTACTTCCCACTAAAAGACACTAAAGATTTCTGTATATCTTGAGTACCACAAGACCCAAGGAATCCAAATAAGATACAAACATCTTGGTTATCAATTCAAAATATCCGACAAAATTTGGACGAAATTGGACAAGTGGGCGTGGCACTTTACATACAAAGACATCAAAGATTTTTGTATATCTTAAGAACGGCAAGAGCCAAAGTTTTCAAATAAGGTACACACATCTTGGTTATCAATTCACAACATCCGACAATATGTTGGCGCGATTGGACAATTTGAATTATTTATATTTACACTATCTGTTATTTTTGCAGCATGGTGAAGGGCATAGAAGATACGGCATAGCCGAATAAAGCAATTTTACTTGCTTTAATTCTATTTGGGCGGGTTTTATTAGAGATCAGTGAGTTTACACTAATGCTCCTGACACAAAGTTGACGCTCTTATTTAAGTATGCGCCCGTTTAAATTAAGCGACTTTCGTTACTGCAAGTCTTGCTTTGTCGGCAAAAAGAGGAATTAAACTGGTTGCAACAGTCCATGTATTCGTTTTGTTCTCTCATTTGACAAAAAAAAAAACCTCAGGTTCAGTCGCAAATCTGTTTTTCATGCAGAGATAAATAAAAAATAGATGCTATAAAAATTCGTCAATGTAAATGCAAAACCATTTTAAAAGAATAAACGACAAAAGTTGCGCTGACAAAAGTCACTCAATGTAAACAAGCACTTTCCTTTCAGCTTTAAAGCTAGACTTTTGAAAACGTTACGCTTGACGCGCTGCTTAAGGTTGGTCTGTTAAAGAGAGAACAAACTCAATTTATTAAAAATAAAAAAAGTTTTAAGAATATCGAAAAAAAAATCCTTTAATTTTTTTTTAGTTTTTTTGTATTTTTGTTTTTTTTTTTTTATTTAATTTAAATCTTATTTATTTTATAATTTAAATTTACTTAATCGTTTAAATAATTATCTTTCTCTTTATTAAATAATAATTAAAATTAAAAAATAAAAATAATAATAATAATTGTTGTTGTATTTTGTTGTTGCTTCTCTGTTGCTGTTGTTGTTATTGTTGTTGCCATTAATTTGTAGGAAAAAAAAGAAACTAAATTTAAAATAACAAAAGGCGGCGGCATAAAAGAATAATGCGCTCCTTCTCATTCGTTAATTATAATAATAATAATAAATTTAATAATTTGTAGTTTTTTTTGTTGTAATTATACTTTACTGCTTATTATGGTTGCTTTTTTTTTTTTGTTTTTCTTCTTTTTTTACCTTCAATTTTTCTTTTGAAATTATTTTCTCATTTTCTATATATAATTAATTATTTAAAAATTAAAATAGAAAAAAACATCCATCTGTTTGTTTTTCAATTTGTTTTACAAGATGTTTTTTTAGAAGCTTTTGGTGAGAAGATAAATTGGTAGTGGTAGTAGTTGTTGTTGTTTTAGTAGTGGTGTTGGTGATAAAGGTTGAGGTGAATAATTTTTGTTTTGAATTGTGTTTTTTGTTTCTTTTGTCGATTTTGGTTGTGTTGAATTTGTTGATTTATGGGAGTGGCGCACGTTTAAGGGCGGCAGAGGGTAAGAGAAATGGATGAAGCAGCCATATATAAATATATATAACAAAAATAATGTTGTTGATTTGTATTGTTGGTTGGTTGTTTTGTTTAATAGTAGGTTTCTTGTTCCAACCAGCCTCCGGGATTGCGACGCAAGTAGAAACGTCTGGTTTCATCATAAATGAAGATGGCCAACGCAAATGGAATGGCTGGGAACCACCAAACGAGTCTGGAATACGAAGAAGAATGAAAAATAAACGATTAAAAATACATTTGCATATTAATAATTTGTTTTAATTTTAATGTTTTAAGAATTGCCAAACGATTTAAAAAAAAACCATAAATTTAAAAGGTTTTGTTATTCGTGCTTATTTCCCAATTTTTATTCTTGATAAAAACACTGAAATTTATGGTTGATGGGATAAGCTATTCCTATGCGCATTTCACTGGTTGCTTAGGCCAGATCATCAGGAAACTTCATCCATAAAGATTTTAGAAAAACTAAAGATATTAAACCAAATCAAACTGTTAAAAGTATAATGGCTACTTTCTCATTAGGCAATTATCTGTTTTCCCAACGAAAACCTGCACATTAAAGAAATTTGGTTTTCTCAATGTCTCATTTGCTTCCATTTTATCGCAAAGCTAACCGGCAGTCATCTGCCAATTATTTATTTTTCTTTTATTTGCCGTACAGATAAATTCAATCAGCTGAGTCCCAACTTTTACATGTATTTTGAGTGGCGTTACCAGCTGAAAACAATGTTTTTTGTCGGTATATTGAGAAACCTAAAATCGCTAACGGACAGTTTATCGGTCCAATAAATTTATGTTGACATTAAGTAACAGGCAGTTTGTCGATACATTGAGAAAATGGCCTTAAGAATTATAAGCAACAGTTCTACTTGTAAAAATATCAAAGTTTAAACAAAAACATCAGCAATAAACAGTGAGTTTATCTCTCCTTACATTCCCCACTACAATTGATTGAAATTCTTCCAACATTAATTGTAGTTGTAAGTAGTTTAAGAAAAACAAAATGAAAACCAAAACAACTTGCCAAAGCATGTTGCCAGTTAAGTTTTTTTTTCAGGCCGTGCATTGCCAGTTTATTATCAAAATAATTTTTGGGAATACAAAATTTTTAATTTAAAAGGTTTTGTTATTCGTGCTTAATTCCTTCCCAATTTTTAATCTTGATTATTTTGATAAAAACGATGAATTTTATCGAGAAATTTTTGGTTAAAAAATTCATTAAAATTATGTTTTAATAATAAGTTGAATTTCCACAAAATAAAATCCATATCCCAAAAACAACTATAAAAATATTTTAACAATCGAGTTCTTTTTTAATTTTAATCTCAAGGACCACTTTTGGTACTATGTACAACTGCTATTTGTTTTCGGAAATCATCTTTTACAAAAAAGATAGAATATCCTTAAATGTTTATTAGAATGAAATGTAATCCTATAAAAATATTGAAAAGACCTTTAAAAAATATGTATATATTTTACCATAAAGACGCTTCAGGAAAGTACAACAATTCAATAATTCATTTAATAGAAATTGAAATTATGTTAACCATTAAACAAATTTTCAGAGCATTGACAGGTTTTACAATGCGATCGTGCCTGGTCGCATGATGTAATGAGGTGGCGGACGAACTCGCGAGACAGGGTTCGAATCTAAACTGCGAGGTGAGGGACGGTGGTGGTACAACCCCCCTTATGACACTACTATGAGGTGATCCGGAAAAGATTGCGCGATACCGTTAACCGGTCTTGGTGAGATAGAACGGATTGCAGGATGTCTTGGACATGACGCAAGGTAGATTTCCAACGAACTGGGGAATATCAGTGGATGTCATCCAGTCGATTTACCTGGTTTTATTTGGGAAAAAGGACGGTTATTTCTGATGAGGGACCAAAAGGTGAAGTTTTGTTTTATCTACTGTCTACTATGTGTTTTAAAACTAGCTGGCAATTCTTTTCTTCTTCACATCTCTCCTTCTTCTTCCTCTATATTGAAGGTTTTCACAATGGACCGCATTGGTCTCCCAGTGGAGGTGCGCTGTTTTTTAAGATAACCTAACCTAAACAAATTTTACAAACCAAACACGAACACAACTTTGGTCCCTATAAGGAAGCTGCTAAAGAAGTAATTAAATTTATATATAACTTTGCTTATTTAAAAATCATGTCACAGGAAAAACTCGAAAATTGTATCAGACGTTCTTTTGACATACTCAAGGTTGCACAAGGAAGCCTTTCCAAAAAAATTTTGGATGGCAATTTACGTCCCATTGTTTTTGGACTCAAATAATGTACATTTTTAAGAGGGAGTTTACACGGTGTCTATTCAGACATGTCTAACAAACACGTTTGTTTTGTTTGTAGGCGATCGGGGTAGAGAAGAAAGAGGGGTTGCCAAACAGACATGAAATGAGTTTTCATGTTTGTTTATATGAATTTCCATGTTTTTCATTTGTATGTATGTGTATATTAGACTATTATACATGAAAACAGACATGTTTGGAAAGACATAGTGAAAAGACAGCATGTTCAAAAGAGAATGTCAAAAACAGACATGTCTGAAAAGACTCCGTGTAAACTCCCTCTTAGATTCTTGTATAAGATTGTTACGTAATAAAAATCATTTGAGGAAAATTAACCGAAATTTGGGAACTTAAAATCCCGCTATTACTGTCAATTCAACTAGTAAAATATACATTTTTTTTTTTTTTGCTATTTAAACTGAAAAGTACATTATTTTTGGACTAAAATAGGTGAAACTCGTAAATATCCATTGAAAACATTCAAAAGGAATCGGTCTACCTTGAGGTACTACATCCCCAGTCCTTAGAAGTCAAAACGGTCTACGACGAAGCCAATTTTATGGTCAGTCTGACAAAGTGCATAGTAGTAGTCTACTAACTGCCGAATTAGTCTTAAATTGAACTCTTTTCTGTAATTGAAGGCTCTGTAGTAGAAATATGTATGTATACAACGTTTGAAAGTATGTTCTGAATAAATTCTGCTGACCCTGATAGCTGTTTCGTCATTCTTTAGAAAGTTGTCAATGTATCTTAGTGTCTTATGGGCTTTATATTTTGGTAAGTTTAGGTCGAATAGATAGCCGACACGAAAATGGCTCACTTGGGTCCTTAAAGCGGTACCTTTCTGATACCCTGAGCCAGTGACCATTGTAAGAGCTATATTACTCTATAGACATCACTGCACCCTTCAACCATTTCGATCATAAATAGCTTGTTTTGTAAAAAGCTTCGTTTTTTATATGTATGTAAATTAGAAGCTTAGCTGCATTTTCCAATTTTTTATGAATTTTTAAAAAACAAAAATTTCGACATTTTGATAAAAAAAAATTATTTTTTTTTCCAAAAAAAAAAAATTTATTTCTAAAACGACTGCTCATATTAAAAAAGTTTGACTAAGTTTTAAGGCTCAGTTAGTCTCTACTTTCTGTTTCTGTTCTGTTCCGTGCCGTTCTGTTACAAAATTGTGGTAGTTACTTTTTCTGTAGTAACTTATCAGCCATTTATGACAAATTTATTAGTTTTGCACCGTTCGTTGTTTATTTCAATAACTTTAATGCACATGAATTTGAAGAATTTAAATTTTATGAGTTCTTAAAATCAAAAAACAGTTTATTTCAATAAAAATATGTATTTTTTATTATTTATTTTGCTGTCACTTACAAATTCTTAACAATTTTTTGATTTAAACAACTGAACCGAAACAGAACAGAAAAACTAATCAATTTCATAGGTTGTTTAATAACAAAAACAAATCAACTGATTGGTAACAGAACGAAAAGTAAAGACTAAAGGCTCAGTTAGGCGAACGTTGCTGTACCCGTAATGTACCGCACCGTACTGTAAGCACGTTGGTGCACTTATAGAACGTTTAAAAACGTGCCATATGTTTTCCCATAAATAAACAAAAAGCAATAGTATACATTAAACAAAACACACAGTGATGGGAATTAAAAATGTTCAAATGGTGGCTGTTGTACGGAAAAGGTACCACGTGATTTAAATGGTATTAAAACAGTATTTTGTGTATGTAAAAAATGTTAAAATTTAATATTTATATAATAGATTCACAATAAATAAATTTGTATTTTGTATATTGTAAATGTGCGTACACCAAACAAGGTTTTGGTACCATTTAAAGTATTTTATATGTTTTACATTTCCATTGTATGTGTATATGCATTTGTTTATTTTAAACATCTAAACATATGTATACTTGGAAATATGTTGTATTGTAAGTTGTTTTGTCGCAATTCCATAGATATACTGAAAAAAGTACCAAAAAAGCAAAATTACCCCCATTCAATGAAACATACAAGCCGCCCATCACTGTCTTACAAATGGCACGTAACAACGGCATGAAATTCTATTTTATACAGATTGGTACGTTGCAACTACGGTACATTGCATTTCGGTAAGCTTTTGTATTGGTTTTCATATAGCAAAAAGCGAACAGCTGATTGATACAGTACAGATACGGTACAGCAACGTTCGCCTAACTGAGCCTTAATTCTGCCTTTAAAGGAAATTTTATTGCGGGATTTCAGTTTTTTTTTTTTATTTTGTTTTTTATATTAAAAATTTTGTTTTTTTTAATAAACTGAACCGTTTTTGAGTTACGCATAAATGTTGTGCAACCTCCTCCATTTTCAAAATAACGGTATATCTCGAAAACAAGAGCTAACCATTGGATTCAGCGTACCCGAATTATGCTAAATCGCCATGTGGCCGGCTTGTCTAATTTTGCAAGTAGCATAGTGGAATTAGACCAGGAATTCGGATGGTATTAGAATTAAATTAAAGAATATATCTATCCTCTTAGAATTTTAATAAGCTTGGAATGAGATAAGAAAAGAATTTCCAATAGATGTGGCGAATATTGGGTTCAGATACTTCCACATGGCTGGCTTTGTCTTCAACTGTCTAATAAATCTCATAATAACGATCCATTAAAAAGAAATGTAGGTAAGGTTCAATAGGGGCAGTCGACACGAGGACGGCTCACTTGGGTCCTTACAGCGGTGCCTTTGTGATACCGCTAGCCAGTGACAAGAGTCAACCATTATACACCAGATTATTCCCCAGACATCACTGCAGTCTCGAACCACCCTCGACTCCCTGTAAAACAGAAAGATCGATTTCAGTCCTACACTAGAAATATCGTCCAACTATGGCAAGTCCGGTTTACCAAAATGCCTAAGCCTAATATCCCCGACACCAGGGCATTGACAGAGAACATAAAACACCGTCTTCTCCTCCTCCTCATCATCATGACAACTTCTATAGTAGTATATCAAGAACCGTTATTCCCGCATGAGTCCCTATCAGCCAGTATAACCTATATCACTGTCCTTATCTGGTCCCTATGGAAACCAAGTAGCACGCGCATTCTCGCCGCGTTGTAACCAGGCCATAGAGTCCTGGTCATCAAGCAGGGGCCTAATTACCGCATTCGATAACGAGTAAGCTATCGTATCGAGTAAACTATCGTATTTTTCTGCATACGATAGACACTGACGTATCGAATGAAAACTAGAGAGATGTTATTTATGTCTTTGGTTACTCGATATCGAATGCTTTCATCTCAAATTACGATAAATTTCATTCGATATCGAGAGTCAAATACCAAAATAAAAAATTTCGATCAATTTTGCTCGATATCGTATGCGGTAATTAGACCCCAGGTATGCTCGCCCTGACATCTCACCTGAGTCCTTCTGTACGACTCACGTCTCATGAGAGTCTTGCAGCGAGCCATTGAAATACCGATCAGGCCGTCGACGAACATGTCGCAGTTTATATATACAATTCTTTTACAGCAGTTGAATTGTTTTTTTTAGAAACCTGTATGTTAAATAGTCCGAATGGATCCATTATTTCATATCCTGTTGACATAAAATTACGACCGACAGAATTGGAGTAGAAAATTCAAAATTAACCTAATTAATAAATTTATTTTTTAAGGTTTTTTTTTAACTTCAAACGGGTTTTTTCTGGAAATCCCAATCAAGTGAAAATGAAATCAAAGGAGATTTTCTGTCACAATAGTTTTCCTAATTTTAAGACTAGTTCCGTTAAGGTAAGTGAAACTAGTAACAGAATCGTTTTCAAAATGTGTTCGATTACAATCTCACTCGTATTCGACTTCCAGAACGCGACTGAAAGCTTTGAACTCGCAGATTAATTTTTCATATAAATCTAAATATTTTTCATATTACAAATTTAAAAATCTTTTTGCAAAATCTCAAAACATTAAAATATAAAACTTGAACTTTTCAATTAAAAAAAAAAAAAAAAACTTACTTGAGTGGGTACATGCGAAGACCCTTTTCCATACCGGGACAGTATGATAAGAATGCAGCCAAAATGGTTTCAAATACTAAACCAAAGTTTAAGGCCCAATTTCTCATGCCCTGTTGGAAAATGGAGTTTCGTCGTGTCTTACAAATGATTAAATCAGCCCATTGCACAACAACAATGGATACGAAGAAAGCAGTATGGCAGGTATATTCCAAAGTTTTACGATCACGATAAGTCTATATTAAAAATAAAAACATATATCAATAAAATGTTCTTATGTAAGCAAATTTCCATTTATAAGTTTACTTACCCATTCTTGACCATATGAATCGGTTAAATCATTAACAGCCTTGGAGTCCCACATTTTACGGATACCGAACAGTTTCAATGGCAAGAAACCATTTTCAGCCATAATAACAAAGTACACAAAGAAACCGGCAGCAGCTTGGATCATACCAATTTGTCCATAAGCCATGGAAATCAATCTGTTTTTTTGTTTTTAATCGTCGTTGAAGGCAATTGGTTTAAGGAAAAATTTAAAGTTTTTTATATTGATTAATTTGTTTTTTCTGTTGAGTGATGATTTATTTATATTATTTAATTTTATTTTATTAATTTTTTTTTTTTTTTTTTTTTTAATTTTTTATAAAAACAAAAGTGTTAGTGTTTTAATTAATTTGGAATGCAAAAAATGGAATTTGTTAAAAAGAATTTGGATTACAAACATTTGGCATTTTTAAAAGCGGGCGAGTGGTTTGAGTAAATTTTTATTAAAGAATTGTTTCTAGATGTTTAAGGAATTTCAAAAGTTTTAATTTTAAAATATTCATTCCCATTTATTCGAGCTTAATTTATTCATATCATAATGTAGTGAAAGCAAAGTATGGAGTACTTAGTGCCGAGTGTCGAGTGCTTATACTGTTTTGATTACTCAGTGCTTAAGGCTAGATTACACTATTATACTTTGTATTAATACATGTCAAAAACTCAAGTAATATGACAAAGTGTGATAGTGTGAATGCAATGTGTCACGAAAATGACAAGTATTATGAAAAATGTTTGACATCCCATACGACTTCATCGTTTTTTGAAAAATATCTAAACAATAATACTTTTCATTGGATCAGGGTTGCATTTTATTTCATGTGTAAGTGTTTATACTTTGTGTGATGGTGTGAACACAAACTGTCATGTTACATTAGATTTTTTGACAGTCGCATCAAAACTTATTAGATTTTTTATCTCACAAAGTATTATGGAATACGTAAGACTTGTGAGATAGTGTAATCTAGGCTTTAAGAGTATTTACTTAATACTTTCAGAGTTGTTTTTTTCCAACAAAGATCAATACAAAATTTAACAGTTCTATTATAAAATACAACTCTGTTTAAGTGTACAATACTACCTTACACTACATTTGAACCGCTGAAAATATTGAGTAGTACTGAGTACCCAAATGAACTGTATTGAGTATTTTTTGAGTAATGAAAAGTATCTAGTAGATTTTTTTCAGCACTTTATAAGAGAAGGTTGAATAATTTATTTTAAAATATTTTAAGATTTTTGATATCCATATATATTAAATATTTTTTTCTCTTAAATTTGATGTAATTGTTTATTTAGTTTAATGAAAATCTGTATTCAAACCCTTTCCTTTTTAAGGTTATGGAAAATGCCAAATGTTTGTTGATTTTTTTTTTATCGAAAATATAACAAATGGTGGATTTTTTGAATGCCGAATTATTATTTTTTATTTTGAATTTTTTGTTAAATTATTTATGTGATTTGTTTGGTGAATTATTATTCTTTTTGTTAATTTCACTATGCCTATAATTTTTTTTTTTACTGTTAATTACACTTTGTTACAAAAGAAAGATGTGAAAAAGCAGCGTTTTGAAATTTTTTTTTTTTTTTAAGATTTCAAAATTTACAACTTCAAAAGCTTTTTAATGGTTGGTGGGTGGATGTGAGTGTTAGCAGCCAAAGAAAATTCACTAAAACCAGGAAGGTTTAGTAAATTTTCAGACAAAACAAACAACAACAAAAAACGTTGGCAAATAAAGCTTTAAATATTAGTAACTTTTTAGCTGATTTTTGTTACAAATGCGTGGTGGAATTGCAGCAAATTAGAGAGAGAGAGACAGAGCGAGAGATAGAAGCAGTAGTGGAATTACAAAAGAGTAGAGAAAGGTGTGGTATAATACAGACGCGTTTATTTTGTTAACAAAAAAAATAAAATAAAAAATTGTTATTTAATATTTTTTAGTTTAAAAAAAAAAGCAAAGCACTTTGATGGGGCTGGACAAAAAAACAACACAAATGACAAACAAAAGATAAAGTTTATCTTTAAAATAATGAGAGATGATTTGTTATATACAAGAGAGTAAAGAGTAAAGCTTTAGATTTTTAAGTTTAAAAGCTTTTTTTAAAAGAAAATCATGCTTAAACATGCTGGTTTTCTTTTTTTATATACATATATAGTACTAAATAATAAAAACATGCACCAAGTCTTAAAATAAAATATTGAAATAAAAGTTTAAAATTTCACAGAAAAAAACGCACAAAAATTTACTTACGCTTAAACAACGTTATTTTGCATTTTTTATTACTTAAATTAAAAATTAATAAAATAATTACATGTTAAATAAAAATATTTTTTTTTCAAAATTTTTTGAAAAAAATCTCTTTTTAGTTAAGAAATTTTTGGTAAAACTTAATTTTTTGGCACCTATAAACCTGTTTTTTTTTTTTTTTTTTTGGAGATAATATTAAAATATAGTATTTACTTTTGGGTTAAAAAGAGAGGGAGAGAGAGAGAGTTTAGGTCTAGGCTAAGGAAATTATATATAGAAACTAGCTTTACATCTTATTTACAGGATTACTAAAAAAAAAAATTAATTAAAAAGATATAAATATTTCAAATGTAATTAAGAGAATTGAGATGAATTAGGGAAGAACTAATATAAAGCAATTTTCAAACTAAAATTTTAAGTGAATTGAAGTAGATTAAAAAAAAATTTATAAGAAAGTAAAGTCGGTCAAAACCGAGCTTATGCGTTTAGGCAAAGACATGATAAAAACGGATCAGATGGAAATAAAGATTGTGACTTTAAAACAATTCGTTTCGTTTTAAGTTTAACTCACCTATTACTAAAAATATTCCGAAGCCTGTAATAAGGGTGATTCCCTTAATGTGAACAGCGTATTTTAGAAAGATCTGTTCAATTATTTGAGACCCTTAAAAACTGTTTTTTTTAAGACAAGTTGCTAAACGTCTGATTGAATTTATCGGGCCTAAATGGAAGTGTAATTTTATGTGTATGCCGTGGATCTAACTAAAATCAATTGAGCAAATATTACCGAAATATTTGGTTAAAACTGTAAATTTTCTTCACGCTTCTCAACTATAAATTGTTAAAAGATTACATTATATGTGTTTGATTTGGACCCGTACATGATAATAAAGAAGAGTAGCTACACTGATAGAAAAATGCATCTTCATATTGATGATGCCCTAACATCAGAATTGTGACATCAATGTTACTACAAATGGCATCAATGATGCAAAAAGTAACATCAATCCAATGACTAACGTCTTCGTACAATTTTGTCATTTTTTACGTGTCATCTATTTTATGACTATAGTGACATCAAATCGATGCCACATTTTGTATATTATTAACATTATTTTCATGATAACAATGTATTATAACACTAGGTCACAAATAACAAACTTTTGTCTGTTATTTGTTTCTAGCATACTTTTTCTCATGGATTTGGACCTACTGAACACGAAAATGAATTTTAAAAATTTTTCTGTCGATTGGTTTGCGAGATACAAATTTTTTAATTTTTTTTTTTTAATTTTTGGAGGTACACTTACTATTTTGAGCATATCTTTAGTCTTCTTTGACCTATTTTATCCTACTACTACTCAAATTAAAGACAATTGAGCCGTCTACAACTTATTTTCAGAAAATTTTCAAATCGGGTTAGTAGTTTTGATGTTGGCGGCTTAAAAAGGTTAAAAAACTGGGTTTTTTTAGTAAAAATGTGGCTGAAAAATTCATATAAAAATTCATATAAAATATAAAACGCGATGTTAACAGCGATTTTAATTTTTTTACGTATAGCTGACACTTTTCCAAAGAAAATAAGCCCTTACTTAACAAAATCTGATGACAAATGGCCGACTTATTATTTTTTTGGTAAACGACCGAAATTCCTCTATTTCACGATTTTTTGATTTTCATTATTTGCACAGCTTACCTACCCAACGCAAACGAATAAATACATTTGAACTTAATTTAAAATAAACAAATTAGTCTTCGTATATTATTTTTTAATTTATTTACAGCACTACATGCTCAATGTATCGCACAATTAGCTAAACTAACGAAATTAAACTAACTAATTAAATTAAGCAAATCAACGCACAAAAAAAATTAGTAAAAACAAAGATATAAGTGTACATTTTATGCCATGTGGAAAAACTGCTGACTTCTTCTTTGTTTTTTGTATTCGCTGCAATCGGTCTCACGTATTAGGGTCCAAATATAGTCACCCATCATAGCCGTGTCATACATGCCCTGATAGCGTCGTTCCATAGCCTTCAATTCCTGATGAAAGCGCTCGCCGTGTTCGTCGCTCACGTCTCCTAAATTCTCAGGGAAAAAATCCAAATGAGAATGCAGAAAGTGTATTTTAAGTGACATGTGCACTCCCATGGCTTCATAGTTCTTTACCAGATCCTCAACTATGTCCTTATAATTCGGGCTTTTGTTGTTTCCTAAAAAGTTTTCCACAACAAGCCTGAAGGAATTCCATGCTGCGGCTTCGATGGGTGATAACAGCTTTGGGAATTTTTCATCTTTCAAAATTTTTTTTATCTCGGGTCCTGCGAAGACTCCTTCTTTAATTTTTGCCAGCGAAAGGTAAGGGAAAATTGACCGTAAATAGGCAAAAGCTTCACCTTCTTTGTCTAATTTTTTGGCAAAATTTTTAATCAAACCCAATTTTATGTGCAGCGGCGGAAGTATTATATTTTCACGGTTCTCTATTAGTGGTTTGCGCTGAACATTCGCTTCTCCAACTACAGGTTTCGTTCGTACCGACCATTTTTTTTTTATATAATGCTGATCATCAGCGCGGCTATTCCAAAGGCACAGAAAACAGCAATGTCGCGTATAGCCTCCTTGGAGTCCACACAGAATGGCCACAACTTTAAGGTCGGCGCATATTTTCCAATTGTATTTCCTATACTCTATGCATTTCAGCAAAATGTCCATAGTTTCATAGTTCTCCTTTGAATGAACCGCATGAGCAATAGGAACAGATGGCTTTTCATTCCCATTATGTAAGAGAACTGCCTTCAAGCTCTCTTTGTTGCTGTCAATAAACAACCTCCATTCGTTGGGGTTGTGAATTTGGTGAAGCTCTTGGAACAAGCCTGAAATGTCGCTGCAAAAACATATTTGGTCTTTCTTTGTATAAAATTTTGCATACTCCTTGTGACGGTTTCTGTACGTTGATACTTTCACTTCTGAAGCCGCAAATCCACACTCTATCATCCGAGACGCAAAAAGTTCGGATTTCTCCTTAGTGAGACCAAAATCGCGCACCCAATCGTTTAGTTCGGCCTGTGACAGTAATTTTCGCTTTGCACCCGGCTCAAATTCGCTTGCATTTGACTCGGACTCTTCTTCTGACGATTCTGCTTTTTGAAGAGATGCACCAGGGCACACTGGATATGGCACATCATGCGAATGTGGTACTGGAAGCGCAAACGATCCCACTTGAGCGTAGTTCCATTTAAAAAATCTTCCTACCCCACTGTTTGTGGTGAGGCAAAAATAACAGTCTGTGGAATGGCATAGCGGCTTTTTCCACATCATTGGTGTATCGAATTTCATATGGCGGCTAAAATTAAAATAAATTACTATATTCGCTATGTATAATGTGTTTAAATAAAAATTCTTACCTTCCGCCAGCTGCCCAGTTGGTTAAGATTATATAGCAAAGATCACACAGCGACTTAGGTGTCCATGGTTCTGTGATATTTGGTGAAATACCAAAATAATTCAAATAGTGCAATTGTACTGCTGGAGTAAACTTGTGTGCGTGATTTTTTTTTATAAACTGGCCACAAACATTGCAGAAATTGTCTGGATCGTTCAAACACTCGAACACACGTAGTCTTTTACTCATTGTCTTCCTTGCGTTTTCTAAATATTAACTTCTTTACACTTTCACAGACAGTTTTGAAATGCAATTGATAACCGTGTCTCCTTATGTTTAAATATGTATGAGCATGTAGTGCTGTAAATAAATTAAAAAATAATATACGAAGACTAATTTGTTTATTTTAAATTAAGTTCAAATGTATTTATTCGTTTGCGTTGGGTAGGTAAGCTGTGCAAATAATGAAAATCAAAAAATCGTGAAATAGAGGAATTTCGGTCGTTTACCAAAAAAATAATAAGTCGGCCATTTGTCATCAGATTTTGTTAAGTAAGGGCTTATTTTCTTTGGAAAAGTGTCAGCTATACGTAAAAAAATTAAAATCGCTGTTAACATCGCGTTTTATATTTTATATGAATTTTTATATGAATTTTTCAGCCACATTTTTACTAAAAAAACCCAGTTTTTTAACCTTTTTAAGCCGCCAACATCAAAACTACTAACCCGATTTGAAAATTTTCTGAAAATAAGTTGTAGACGGCTCAATTGTCTTTAATTTGAGTAGTAGTAGGATAAAATAGGTCAAAGAAGACTAAAGATATGCTCAAAATAGTAAGTGTACCTCCAAAAATTAAAAAAAAAAATTAAAAAATTTGTATCTCGCAAACCAATCGACAGAAAAATTTTTAAAATTCATTTTCGTGTTCAGTAGGTCCAAATCCATGAGAAAAAGTATGCTAGAACCAAATAACAAAATGGCTGTTGCCTAGTGTAATAAGCAAAAATTCCTATATTCTATTTTTGTAAATTATTTAAATACGTCAAATTTATAAAGTAGAATGATTACGAAAACGATATGGGGCATGGTGCTGGTGTCTAATTATTGAGAGTTCTGCTGTAAACAAAGGCCGTAATTCAACAAACGTGAAACAAACATATGTAACGGGTAAGTAAATAATAATATTCTCTCACTTTGACTCAAGTCAATTCCAATAACTTTGACTTAATGACAAACTGTCATTAAATTGATGCTAATGTGTCCTTTCTCCGATGTCACTGCGTCATCGCACTGAGGACATGCTCGTCATTTCTGTGATGCCGGTGTGTCATCCCATTGATGTCATAATTTTATTTGACCCTGATGACACTTTGGCCAAGCGATGTTAAGGTTGACATCACCATGATGAAAAGTGTCATGAGGTCAAAAACGACGACACATGTCATAGTACTGATGTCAAAATACATCAGCGTTATGACGCCGTTTCTATCAGTGTATTCCAATAAAGGAAGAATAATGGAACAAAACCAAATATGTAAATATTGGTTCCAAGTGAGCGTGAGAGAGAAAGAGAGCCCTTTACTTAATATGCCAAAATAATTTGAAAGAATGGCATTAAAATGGATGTATAGCCAATCAAAATAAAGTTTATATTTGAGATCCAAATATCTTTTTGTCTCCAGGAATGGGAGATACAGACCTCTTTGCTATTTAAGACAGTAAGAAAACTTCCCTCTTTCTCTTTTTATATAAACTCAAAATCATTTAGAAAACATAAGTTTTAAAAACATTTTACACATACATGTACTTAAATATGCAAATAAATGTTGCACATCTCCTTTTATTTATACCCTTCACCGAAGGTAAAAGGGTATATATAACTTTGTTTTTACCTCAATTCACTTAAAATCGAACTAATATTTTATCATTAGAAAAAAAAGAAAAGGGATTTGATCTAGGAGAACTATTGAACGATTATTTTGATTTAACTATTAACAACATGAGTTTCTTAAACTTATTAACTAAATAAAAGTGTGGCTAACTCGTAATTTTTTTTAAAGGCGGGGCAGCACTAAAGACTAATTTATTTAACACTACAACTAAGTAAAAATAACGGCTCTAAAAAATAATTATTTAATTTTATAAAATTTTTTTATGTGTTTTAACAACTATAAAGAAATAAATATATAAGATCATTTTTAAACATAAAACATTGAGAGAAAAGAACTGAAAACATCAATTAGAAATAAATCAAATCGTTTTTTTTTTTTTTTTATTTCAGAATACCGAGAAACAGATCAGCAGCCGTATTCTGTAACACTCTTAAGCTAAATCTCTATCGCTAAGAATTTATAAAGTTGATTAAGCGATTTTTTGCTACGAATGCAATTCTGTAACGTGCATTGCTTAATTTCGCACACGCAGAGAAAAAATATTGTTAGGCATGGTTACGGTAACAACACTATGTTTATTGCAACAATATATTGTTGTCGTACACAAAAAATTGTTATTTTTATTTAATATCAACAATTTTATAGTACCTGTAAACATATTAATTTACAGTATTGTTGACCGAAAAATAATTATTTTACTTACAACTAAATTATGATAACTTTCAAAACATATTATATTACTCACAACCATATCATGATATTTAATAGCCATGACATGATAACTTGCTATACATTTATCTTATTATGTATGCAATCAGACTATTTTTACTCTAATCATATTATGCTAGCGCCATTTGTAAAATAATTTTGAATCAGTTGTGTCGTTTGTTTTATATGTGAGCGGTTAAACAAGATAAATTAGCATAAAAAATAATAAATTTAAAGAAATTAAAATAATTAAAATATTAGCGGAGTTCGGTATTAGTGATGTAATAGTGCAAAATATCGTAGTAAAATCCAACAGCAAAACTCACAGACATTTCGTTTTATTTTTAAAAATTTTGGAGTAAAATCCAACAAAAAAACACGCAGAGATTTCGTTTTATTTTATCAAAGTGTTACGATATTTTGCATTTACTCTTTTGCAAGCCAAATATTGAACTCCGCTATTTTATTTATATCAAGAAAAATTGAAAAAAGTCACAAAATAAAAAATCGATACATACAAATTTTAATTTATTTTGTATTGTTATGACAGTTATTAAAGAACCTGTATCATAATATGATTGCTTCTAAATTTATTATGATTAACATGATGACTAGATGACCCGTGCGAATATTTCGCACCGTAATTTTTATCAATGAAAATATTAATTTTTCAATTTCTAATTATTTTTCGTCATTAGTGTTAGAAATAAGCTTTAAAATGAGATATCATTCATTAAATTTGATGCGGTGGTATGAGAGATATTTGCAACCGACAAAAAAAAGTGCTTTAGAAATAATATATATGATAATATGTTTACTTCTTAGCTTATTATGATTATCATGACAATAATATGATAAATTTCTAAGCTTATTATGATAATTATCATGTTAATTATATGATTGATTGTTAACTTATTATGAATAACATGACAATAATATGATTCATTCTTAACATATTATGATTAACAGAATAATAATATGATTAGGAGAAAAATATTATTATGTAACATTACGAATATAGTTAGTCATAATATGATTCAATAATAATCTTAATATGGTGACTACAATCATGAATCTTATCATAATATGTTGCTCTTAGAATACGTTTACCACAACCATGTTTTTTCTTTGCGTGCAATGCCATAAAAATTTAATTCGCTGCAATTTTAATTTTAATGTCATCGCTAAAATTTTGTATTCTCTAAGGCATTTTAGCGATCGAGATTAAACTTTAGCTTAGCGAGTTACAGAATACGGCTGCAGGAAATTCTGAAGCAAACAATAGTGAAGTTTCGCTTTTAATTGATAAGTGAGTTCAAACAAGATCTAAGGAATTTATTTTTAATTCGATTAAAAACTTTTTTTAATTGTATAAAATAAGATTCATTTCCAATTTTTCTTCTCGGAACCAAATTTCAAGTAAGTATAAGTCTGGGTTCACTCCATGAAAGTCAAAGGTCTAAATTCATTGGCGAGAAGATGAACAGCATGTTCGTTCTCTTTTCCTCTTACCGGTAAGCTCAGACTTTCTAACTAAAACTCTTATAGTGTGAACCCTGAGTTAGGAGAAGAGGTCTTTTAATATCATTGTCTTTATAATACCATTTTTTTGTTTATTTAAATTATTTGATTTTTTTTTCTTTGTATTATTAAACGATTTGATTATATTATTTAAACGATTTTTATATTTGTGGCATTTTGACAAAACATCTTAAGTCAAATTTAAAAAGTTGAAAAAAAAATGTTTTTATCATACGAATTTTCATTTTTATTAAGGCCCAGGCCTACGATGTCGACAAGAACATTTCCTTCGAATATTTGTATTGAAAACAAAAACAAATTTTAGTTTTTTATTGTTGTTTTCCATATAAATATGCGAAAGAAATGTTCTTGTCGACATGGTGGGCCTGGCAGTTAATTTTGGTTTATTTTATTTTTTAATAAAAATTATTTTTTCACCAAGTTTTTTTTTTTAATGTTGCTATCTTATCTCGTTTTAATATGTTTTGTCAAAATGCCACACATATACATATATATTTTTTTAAATCCAATTTAATAAAAAATCCAATCAGAATATAAAAAACAAGAATTTATTTTCTTAAGTTTATAAAAAAAAAATATACTGAACACACAATTGAAAAAGGTGCTGATATTTGTAAGAAGAGTGAAATGGCTGATACATAAAAATGTATGAAAAACGAGTTTGGCCAATCGTTTTAAGAACAAAAAAAAAAAAAAAATGAAATAAGAATAAGAAAATTGTAATTGGTTTTTGGTTTGGTAGAAAAAACGATATTTTAAAAGAACAAATTCGTTTTAATCTGCTTCTTAACCCTACAAAATTTTTATTTTTTTAAGCTATAAAAATTTCTGATAGTCTGATCCCATTTATATCCTGAATTCACCGATTAAAATTGATGTTTAGAAAAAACTACATACTTTTCTTCTTTGATATACATCCTTTAATCCAAAAGGATGCAGTGATAATCTTAAATGTTTTAGATTTTAGAGATTAATGTTGCAAAGTCCATAAACCCATAGACAAGAAACCGAAATAGTCCAAGAGTCCCTTAGTTGGAAGTCCTCTTTGTATGTAGATCCTACAATCGAATACCCCCTTTCACACTCGGCAAGTTACTTGCGCAAGTTACTTGCCGACAACAAAAAAGTCTGTAAGGAAATAACAAACTTCAAAAAAAATTTGTACACACTTTGTTGTTGTCGGCAAGTAACTTGCCGAGTGTGAAAGGGGGCTATACAAAAATGCTTTTCTCTTATTTAAAGTTTTAGAGTGTTGATTCTCTGCGTCCCTCTAGATCATACACAATTCGAAAGGATGCTATATCACTTAAAAAAGTTTTAGATTTTATAGTTTTTTTTTTTATAGAAACCCAAATAATTTCTAAAATAATTTTGAATTATACAAGTCATCATAAATTTAAAACTTCTAGCGAAAATTTCAATTATTTTTACAGTTACAACGCCTAAAAGTACTTTAATATAAGCGGTTTTCACCCTTTGTATTAAGAGTGCAACTCTGCTTTACGAAGTACGATTTTATACAGTGAAACTTCGATATTACGAACTTCGTTATAACGATAAACTAAATATAACGAATTTTTAGCTGAGTCCCTTGAAAAAACCTTTTTATTGCAAAATTTTTCATACAAAAATGCTCTATAGCTTTAACGAAGAAATGCTGAGCTATAAAGCCTCTATATAGCGAAGTATTTTTAGAAGCCTCTATATAACGAAATTATGATTGAGAAATACATACATATAACATTTTAAGTGTGTAAGTCATTAAAATCCCGTTATCAAAAGCCCATAACTAACGAAGTCTAGAACTAAGGCCTCCATACAACGAAGTTAGAATAAAGCAAAATTAGATTTTAAGCAAAACGGGGAAGTCCCTTTTAAAAACAACGAAAGGTACATAAATGTCTTTGCATGTGTAAAGCGCCACAAATGTAGTCAGTTCTGTTTTGGTTCTTTGCCAGAATGAGTGTATTAAAGCGTAAATCAATTTCTGTGCGAGAAAAAATTTTTATAATTGATGCTGTTGATCGCTAAACAATTTAATATACCGCCGAGTACTCCTTTCTACACCGCAAAATACAAAAAATCTTGACGGTTGCATTCTAAACTTGCGTAAACAAACAAAAATTACACAATATTTTACTAAAATGTAATAATATAAAAAATAAAAACATAATTTTTTATTTACCTCTTAAATAGTGAATTTTTATTATGTACATAGTATTTTCGTGTTAAATAGAATTTGGACAAAAAACTGTAATTGTAACGAATTTTGTTCGTATTTCTTTAAATTTCGTTATACCAAGGTTTCACAATGGATATGTATATGGAATCAATAGCTATAACGAAGTAGTTTTCGATCACCTCTAGATTCGTTATATCGAAGTTTCACTGTACTACAAAGCGTGAGTGTCTCTTGTGTTAGTATTGTAAATTAAGGAAGTTGCTGAGTGTTGCTTTTTGTTGGATTTTTCAACCACAGCGTAGTAAATTTAAGTCTAATACATTTTGTTGTTGCAGTGTTGTAAATCTTAGTATTTTAACTAAATTAATAAAATTCACAAGGTCTGCAAGGGACTTTACTATCAAAGGTGAAAACCGCTATTATTAAAAGGTAAAGAAATGTGAGTGTTAAGGTTTAGAGGGGCAATACACCGCCTAAACGAAAACTAAAATAGTTTTAGATTAGATCTGAATCATCTTAACTATAATATCCCTAAGGTACTCCGTCTATTGGTCTTTAGCGTAGAGATACTCAAACTTTTTTTTGTATACCCATATGACTCCTACAATGGCCAGTAGTATAGCGAATAACTTTGCATAGAAATGCGACAATTAAAACGTTTATACCAAGTTATCTCGAAAATTGCGACCTTGACCTTTTAGGTACAACATCTACATGGACGTGGGGACGGACATCGTTAGATCGATTCAGAAAGTAATTCTATGCAAAAAGCCAATATTTTTACTTTGTCAAAAATCAGCAGACCTACCTTTCGCAGTTTACGCGTCAAGGCATCTTACGCTTTTCTGCATTAATACAACTTTTTGACAGATGCTTAGAATGCAAACAAGTGTAGGGTGGACCTGAAGCCTAAGATTCTTATTTTAAAATATTCAGCCATGTCACAGAGTACAATTCCGTTCGGAAACGGAATTCATTCCGTATTTTGGTGCTTCAGAAAATGACGACAAAATGTTTCGGAATGAAACCATTTTTGTTTTCATGAACGGTATGGAAGTTGTCTGTATCTGAAAGGCCATAAAACTATCAAAATACACTTTCCATAAACAAACAAATATGTTTTCTTCAATTCCGAACGGAATCATTCCGAACGGAATTGTTCTCTGTGACATGGCCCATTATTTGCCCTAAAGTATGCTTAATTTTTTGTTTAACAATTATGAATTATTTTTACCGTTAACCAATTACAATTATCAAACTTTTTCAAGCAAATTTTTAATAGAATTTCAATTTTTAATGAAATCTTAATGCAATTGATCAGACAAATATCTCTAAACAAAACACAAATAAAATAGAAAATATTAATTGAAAAAATAAAAAAATCTCGTTTCTAAACTGAACAAGAAAAATTAAAAATTAACAATTATAAAAATCAATTTTAAGAACAAAACGAATCTAAATAGTTTTTGCATTTTTTTTTTTTAACTTCCAAACGAAAAACTATTTCAAATTACAACCAGCAGAACTTTTTTTTTTTTTTTTAATCTAAAATCTTAAACGACAAAATGAAATTAAACAAATGAAGTCTGTAGGTGTATCTCACGAATTATTTTGTTTAAGAAATTTTTTATGTTTAAGGTTTATCATTGTAGTTGTATGGAAAAGTAAAACCAAAATGTTTTAGATAAAAGTTGTAACCAAATATAATTTTTAACTATGAAAATGCACTAAAAACACACTAAAAGGCTTTTTATTTTATTTGTTTTTTTCTGTATAAATCAACTAAAATAACTTGAGTGTGTATTAATTTTTTTTATTTTTTTTTTTTTTTAATAAATTCTATTAAAATATGTTTTTTTTTTTTTTTGTATATGTAAGTGTAAAAAATGTTTTTTTGGTTTTATTTTTGATTTTATTCTGACCTGCGATTGACCAAGTTATCACGGTAGGGATTACGGGGTTGACGTTTCATAATATCACTTTCTGGTTTCTCGTAAGCCAGAGAAATAGCTGGTACCTTTTATTTTTTACAATTTATTTTAGAAAACCAGAGCAATTGGATTTTTTTTTTTTTTTTTTTTTTTTTGCAAGTTTGAAATGTTTTCAAATGTTTATATTTTTTTAAATCAAAATAATTTTATTTAAAAGACAACAAGTAGAGTGCAGTAGAGTTTTTTTTTTTTTGGTAGAGATTTCAGTTTAAAAAAAAGACGTTTAAAAAATTTTTTATTTTTATAAAAAATATAACAGGAAAAAATTTATAAAAAAAGAAAGTATGATTAGATTCTTTAAATTCGTTGTTTTTGTAAAACAAATTTTTATTTTACAAAATGGCAAAAGAGTTGGTTTTTCAAATATTAAAAAAAAAATCAAATAAAAATTTAAGAAATTTAAATTTTTTTTTTTTTTTAATATAAATTTCTTATAGAGAAAAACTTAGAAAAACTATTATGGCAAATTTTGTCTTAAATAATATAATAATTTATGTTTAATTTCATGTTTATTAAAAGATTTTTATTCTAATGAGAGTGTTAGAAAAAGAGTCTAGTAGAAAAATCTGTTATTACTTTATTAGTAAATAATTACTACTCTAGTTTCTTGAAGGAAAAAACAATATAAATAAATAGTTTATTTTAATAAAATAGTGATAATCTTAGAACAGTAAAATAGCTTTAATAAGTTTAGGAAAAAAATTTATTTTTAAATATTATTAAAATGTTTATATTAAATCTAAAATTATTATAGTAATAAGAAAATGTTGCTACAAAAATTATAATAATAAAATAGTTTTAAGTAAGTTATAATAGTAATCTAGCAATTATGATTTTGTATTGTTCTATAATAATAATATTAATAATAATAATAGAAATGTAAGTTAAGTTTTGTTTTAAGAATAACATTCTCTATATATCGAAAGGACTTCTAAGAATTTTTCTTTTGGTTATATACAGATTTTCTTCAGATATAAATTTCTTGAGGTTTTGTTTTCAATAGAGGTTTTGGGGAATTGTTTTTGGAGGAATTTTGAGGAAAAATAAAAAGCTGCTAAGGTTTTTTGTTTTCAAAGTAAAACTTACCTTAAACGAAGTTTATTTAGTTTAAATTAAAGAAATTGCTGAAGTGTGTTTTAAAACAAAAAAAAAATCCTAAAAATATACTTTAAAACAAAATAGTTATGAAGCCTAAAAGTATGCTTTAATTTTGTTTTTTATGGCCCTAAAATATTTCAAACACCTCAAAGTAGGCTTTGATTTTGTTTAATGTTTATATTTCTAGTTTAACCCTTTGCTCCTATTGGAATTATACATATGTCCCAGCAATATTCCTTAAGTCTTTACTTTTGTTTAACCCTTTATATTGTAATATGTATATAAAACATAAGCCTTAAGTTTAAAGAAAAACACAGTTTATCTATAAAGGGAAATATGTCCCAAATAGATTGGGATTTCTAATCAAGAGGGATTCAATATCCCAGTATAAGTTAAAACTACTACAAGTTTTGCATTGGGACATAGATAATATCTCACCGTAAAATCCTGTTGAGATTATGTGTCCCAGGATAACAACTGATGGTTCGCCGACTTCTCCTGTATCCCCAACATCTTTTATTATTGCCTTGTAAATGAATTTGCCATCAGAATTTAAATAAAAAAACCTGTCAGATTTCGAGATATAACTGCGGGATGAAAGGGTTAACTTTGCACAATCCGAAATTCCATAAACAAAAAACGAATTACTTTCCGAATAGTTGTAAAAATTTCAAAACTCAACACCTAAAAGTATACTTTAATAGTGTTAAAAGTATAGATTTCGATTTTAATGTTCCATAATCCAAAAATCCATAAACAGAAAAAGCAAAAGCAAAAGTCTTATGGCCATTTTCTCAATGTATCGACAAACTGTCTGTTACTTAATGTCAACATAAATTTATTAGACCGATGAACTGTCTGTTAACGATTTTGGGTTTCTCAATATACCGACAAAAAACAAAGTTTTCAGCTGGCAACACCACTCAAAATACATGTAAAAGTTGGAAGTCAGCTGATTGAATTTATTTGTACGGCAAATAAAAGGAAAATAAATAATTGGCAGATGAGTGCTGGTTAGCTTTGCGATAAAATCGAAGCAAATGAGACATTGAGAAAACCAAATTTCTCTAATGTGCAGTTTTTCGTTGGGAAAAAAGATAATCGCCTATTGAGAAAATGGTCATTATAATATTTGTAATTCATAGACAAATTTTGGAAACTTTCCTAAGTTATAAGGCCTAAGAAGAGGCTTTAAACTTTTATATAATTTTTTTTTTTACAGATCTCGTGTATTAATTACCCAACTATTTGTTTCAAATTTGGATACTTTCACTGTAATAGTTCTGCAGATATAGAGAAATTTCTACTGGCTTTGAATGAAAGAAGTGGGCGTGATACTGTTTAGCCGCCCTTTTGAGATGTTCTGTTTTGATAACCAAATTATTTGTACAAAATTTGAATATTTTTACTGTAACAGTTCTCTAGATAAAGAGAAATTTATATTTTCATTGTATAGGAAGTACCATGCCCTGTTCTTAAGCCCAGGCTACTTTTTGGCAGATGTTTTGTATTGATAACAAAACTATTTGTAACAAATTTGTATACTTTTTCTGTTATATTTCTCTCGATTTACAGAAATTAATATTGGCTTTGTTTGGAAGTTGTCACGCCACCTTTTTAAAGCCAGTCACTTCTTTGACAGATGTTCTGTTTTGATAAACAAAGTATTTGTACAAAATCTAAATATTTTTACTGTAACAGTTCTCTAGATATATAGAAATCTATATTAATCTATAAATTAATTGTATAGGAGGTGCCACGCCTTCTTCTTTAACCCAGCCTACTTTTTGGCAAATATTTTGTATTGCTAACCAAACTATTTATAACAAATTTGGATACTTTTCCTGCTGCCTTTCTGCACATATGCAGAAATCTATACTGTCTTTGTAAATGGGCATGGTGGCAGCGCCTACTTAAAAACTTTAAAATAGTTAAAGTCTATGTTAAGAACCAAGTGTCTGTAGCTGCGGAGTCTATAAAAAACTAACAAAGACAAGCATTTTCATTTTCGAAAAAGCCGCAATGCCTAAAAGTATGCTTTATTTAAGGTCCCACAGTACAAAACCGCGATGACTGAAACCCTAATGGTCTCCTTAAAGTTTTCAGTTATATTCATCATAAAGTTGAGGTGAATCTTAAGCGTTGGTAAATAATTTTTTAATTTCTTAAACATTTTATCTTCT
The DNA here is from genome assembly GCA_930367215.1 of Pollenia angustigena. NCBI lineage: Eukaryota > Metazoa > Arthropoda > Insecta > Diptera > Polleniidae > Pollenia > Pollenia angustigena. The sequence goes on from OV884056.1 coordinate 183,963,782, forward strand.
AGGATCAAATATTTAACTTAGAATATGTTTTTGACGTATGCAATTGCAATAATAAAAAGCTTTCTTAAAAATTGTTAGAGGCCTAATTGGTTACAAAATAGAGTTGAATCACATTGACCAGTCTTTTCCGATGGCATCATCGTGTTTTTATTACAAGATCAAGAAACGAAACTCTTTTTAAACTTTCGGCTTTCTTAACGATGTCAAAACGTTAATTATCAACCTTTCGACCTGATCATTTCTTAAATTCATGTTCTTTAAGTTAAAGGAACTACGATATAAGAAAATTGATGAGCTTATAAATAATAGCTCAGTTTAATGAAGTACTCCTAGAATTTTAATATTTTTCTTAAGCAAATACAAAAAAAAAAATATTTGTAAAGCAAAATTTTCATAAAATAAATCGGTTTAGTAAATTCGATCTAGAACCCTAAAAATATATTTTGAAAAAAAAACACAAATGAAAATACACTTCAGCAAAATATTCTTTAAACAATTTAAGAAGAGTCTCCTAAAAATTTTAGAGTTTTTTAAATTCTAAAAAAAAGCCACAAAATTTTTTATAATTTTCTTGTTTAATAGAAAAAAAAATTAAGATTTAAATTATTTGTTTATAATATATAAGAATAATGAATATATATTTCTTTTGATATATAAGTTATTATATATATTTATGTAGAGAGAAAGAGAGAAGAGAAAAAAACTGTAACGAGCAAATATTATGGTGATAATGGTGGGTCGGTGAAAGAGAGGGCAATAATTAAAAAAGAGGCATATTATTACAAAAAAAAATATCAATGTAAGATATTTTTTTTTTATAAAAAAAATAGAATATAATATTTGGGTGAAAATTTTTTAGAGATTCTCTAGCAAATGAGACTATTCTAATTAAGATATATAATTGATATAAATATAGTTTTTCTTTGTGTTTGGTTTTTTTTTAAATAGCAGAAAAAAGTTGGTTATAGTTTTTTTGAAGTTACAAAAACAAAGTAAAGGGGAAAAATTGTTAAAAGAACTAAAAGTTTTACAGTTTCTTTGGAAATATTTTAAGATAATACTGTTGAAATACAAGCAATAATTAAAGCGAAAATTTTGCAAATATTTGAAGAAACTGTAAAATGAAAAATATAAAACAAAATTTAAGATAGAAAACATAAAGACCAAAAAATATTAAAAAAACGAATGTTTTAATTTATAAAAAGAAACATAGAACTTATTATATTTCTTATCCAACTAGAAGAAACTAAAATAAAATTAAAGAAAGGCATATTAAAATGTTTCTTATAAAACAAGGACAAAAATGAACAAACAAAATATGTATCAAACTCTAATAGACCAACCTCAATCAGCAGGTTAAGCGTTTTCAATCTTTCCAAAAATCTCGTGTTAAAAAAAAAACTAAAAAACTCCGCGTTTCCACGACAATCGGTTATACGCACCGGATGGACGCTGAGTTCAACGAATAATGAACAACGAATGTCAACTCAGCAACACCAATATAAAGGTCAAAATAAACCACACAAATTGCTTGGCAAACATGTCAAAATTTTACGTTTGTACAAATATTTTGTGTTGTTAATTGGGGTGTTTGCTGTTTGGGCAACCATTTGAAGCATGTTTGTAGAAATATTAAAAATTTTAACATTTGTCAAACTTAAATTTTTAAGCAGCATTGTTTGCCCAGCTCTTTGTTTAAATCAATGGTTACCACAAACTATTTTTCTTTACTTTATATTTTTTTCCTCCCTTTAAAACAAATAGCGAGCAAAACTGCCGCAGCCAATCGTCGACTGCATTCATTGAAAACAAAACAAATGTTTTGTAATATGGACGAAGACTAGGTTTATATTCTTCAACTTTTCCGAGTTTTTAGGAGAGAGAAGCATGAAGAAAGGTAATAAAACTGTTGTCACTTTGAAGCATTTAAATCCGAAGAAAGTAACATTTTGTTTGGTTGCAAATTACGGGTGGCGAAGAGAGAATAGTTTTTGTGTTCGGTACTCGGCGACACGCTTTGTTTTCATTTTCTCTATAACAGCAATACATAGTAACAGAATGTTTCCAGCAACATGTTTGTCTGTATGACCGCGAATGAAAAAACAAGAGAACTCCAGATGTTTTCCTGCCAAATGTTCGCTCGTCTTAACTCGGACTTAAGAAACAGATTGATGCATGTGATCATATTGGTAACTCTAAAAGGGAATTAACAAGAAATTGATCAGCAAAAGTTGAAGCAAGATAAGTTTACACTCCACTCCAAGCTAGTGGATGATTGTAGAAAAGCTTAGAGCAGTATGTGTTCGCTGTGCTGGGAACCGGGTCAATGCAACATTACCGGCAATAAGATGGCTGATGAGTTGGCGAGACTGGGCTCGGAAATTGAGAATCCTGACTGAATTGAGAATGCTGGCGGTCAGGTCATCAATAGGCTTCCTTTGTAGAAAGAGCAGGGAATGGGTTCTGAGCTGGACCAATCGGGTCTGGCGGAACCGAATCGTGCACGCTGTCGCCGGTTCTTAAGAAGTCCAACTCGGACGCGCTGCTGGGCAAGAGTAGGGCCTGCGTGTTATCACGTGCCATTGAATGATAGGCAGGATGGCGGTGAGGATGGGGTCTAAATTGTCGGATATATGTGGGTTGTGTGAGGACCCGGAGGAACTGGAGACAGTTGAGCACAATTTGTGTGACTGTTCTAGGCTGCATAACATTCTTAGGCGGTCTGCGGGCTTGAGAATCTTACGTCATTTGAAGGGGAATGACCTGTATGCTCCACAAGAGATTGGGTAGGGGGTTCAAATAGGGGATAGGAATAGCTTATCATATCAACAATAAATTTCAGTTTATCAATAGTATGAAATTGGAATTTAAAGAAAAACTTTTTATAGGGCAGTTTATGTTTAGTAGGGGCTTTCAGCATAATCTAACCTAAGTAACCATTTCTGTTCATGAAACAACGTTGATGCTCTTATTAAATTTCAGCGGTAAAGCTTGGCGGTAACAAAAAAACGTAAAACTTGGCGCGCTGAGATTGGTTGGTCTGTTGTAACTAAACAAAAACAAACGATCAAAAGATAGTCGAAACTAAAACAATTTCACTTTCAAAATTATTGTAAAGCATACTTTTAGTTTGCTTTTTTTTTTATTCGGTCATGTTCTGAAAACCAAATTCAAGTGAAAATCAAAATCAAATCTGATAAAAATATTCCATTTTAAATATTTTAAACATTAAGTACCAATTATCTTTACCAGAACTACTCTTAACCCAGAAAAAACTACGGACATTCTTGAAATAACTAAACTATAAATCTTATTCGATTTCAATTCCACTCAGTTTCAAATTCTAGAACATGGCTGATTACTTTTTAAAAAAAAGCCTAAAAGTATGCTTTAAACTTTAATGATAGATTAAAACAAAAATTGTTCAAAATGTTAAAAATAAAACAAAATTTGAAATGTTTATTAAAACTAGAAACAAGCTTTAGTAGTTTAAAATAGTATATTGAATTATTTGTTTTAAATTTACTAATAAAAAAATGTACTTTGCATTTAAAAGGAACAAAAACGAAATATGATATAGGAAATTGAAAGTTCTGTTTTTAATTTAGATTTAAGAAAAATTTAAATACGCATTTGTTTCATTTGAAGTTAGTAAAAGGCTTTTGTTTATAATAAGATTTTAAATCATTTAGCAATTTGAAATAAATAAATTGTTGTTGACAAAGTGTTGTATATAAATATTTAGGAAAAAGAAAATATTGTACTTTTACTTTCAAGTAAGCAAAATTTAGGGTGTTTCTTTTTTTTAACGTTCGATTTATTAGAAAAAGTTTGTTTATTAAAGACTTTCTCTAGTTGTTCTGATACTTTTTCATTTGTAAAACAAAATCTTTTAGAACAAAAAAATAATAGTTCTATCTGAATTTTTTGTTTTTTTTTTTAATTTAATGTTGACACAAAGAAAAACTTTACCTTTCGTTGACTAGTTTGTCACAAAATGGATTCCTGGGCTGACGTTTCATAATATCTGATTCTGCTTCTTCATAGGCAAGGGAAATGGCAGGTACCTAGTAGGCAGGCATGTTTTACATTTTACGCATTACAATTTTTACAATACACAACAAATACGCAAATGCAATTTGTTAAAACAAAAAGGGCGGGAGCACAGGGTTTTACAATTTTTTAATTTTGTATTTGTTTTTTTTTTTTTTTTTTTTTGTTAAGGAATTTTTCGTTTTCAAAATCAGGTATTTTAAGTTGTGAAGCCGCAAAAATTATTATTATTTATTTTACAAAATAAAATTTTTGTAAAAGAACACAACAACAAAAAAAAACAGAAAATTGAGTTTGTTAAAAAAGGGGAAAATAAAAGAAAAGTTTTAAATGATTAAAAACAACTCTGTTACAAAAATCAAATTATAAAAAAAAACTTACTAGTTTTTTTTCCAAAAATATATAAACAAGTTATACAAAATATTTTAAATAATTTAATTTTAAAAACAAACTTTTATAGCAATATTTATGCCTACAAATTTAAAGTTAAAATAGAAGACTTCAGTTTTAAATAAAATACTTCATATAAATGACTTCTTCCGTCATACTTAATTTTTACTTAAAACTAAAATACTTAATGGATTTTAATGGTGAAATTGTTTTGAATTAAAATAAAATAAAAAAAGAAAACTTAAATTTGTGCATAAATTTTGTTTAAATTTTATATACAATTAAAATATTTATAGAAATTTTTGTTTTCATTGTGTGTATTTTTAGTAATTCAACTAATAAATTTTGCAAAATAACTTTTAGGAGACAAAAGTTCTATTGTATATACATACATATACACATTTGTAAAAACATACATTCAATAAAATTTATTGGAAAATAATAAGGCAATTTAAAAAAAAAAAAATACTTAATAAAAAGAAAGAACATGGGATGTCCCAGGGAATCTTGGAGATCCTAGACTGCTTAAGCCAGACAACGAACAGAATTTGCTTCGAAAAACAATAATCATTACGGAAAAACTTCAAAACCTCTAAATTCCTAATTATTAACGAAAATCCTAACGGGACGCCCTTAACGAAAAAAAATCCTAAAAATAGGAAAAGGAAAAAATTTCCCTCGGAATTATTATTTATTGTAAGGCTGTTAATAAAAAAGGGAACCTGGGATTTCCCAGGGATATCTTGGAGATTCCTTACCGCTTAAACCAGACAACGAACAGAATTTGCTTCGAGAAAAAATTATCTTTGATGGATTCCCTAAAGGCCTCGAAATTCCTAATTATTAATGAAAAAAAAAATTGTAAAAATAGAAAATTTAAAAAAACTCCCTGGGAATTTGTACTCATGCTTAGGCTGCTAATGAAAAAGGGAACCTGGGCTCTCCCAAGGATATCTTAGAGATCCTTTACCGTTTAAACAAGACAACGAACAGAATTTGCTTCGAAAAGCAATTAATCTACGAGGAAAATCTTAGAAACCTCTAAATTCCTTATTATTAACGAAAATGCTATAGGGACGCCCTTAACGAAAAAAACATGCAAAATTTAGTAAAATGTTTTCAGTTTAATAATCAGGCTAACCTAAAAACAAGTCTTCATTATGTACCCAGGGGAAGATGGAGTATTAAGTAAATAGTTATCGATATGCAAACAAAGACTTTCAAATATGTTTGCAACCAGAGAAAAAAATCGAATCTCAAGGTCTCTTTTGTCAGAATAGTTTAGTTTATTTTTATTTTTTTCTATAAAATTCAATGCCCCGGTAGGCTAGCTGGTAGTGAGCTAGTCTATCAGCGCCGGGGTTGCGGGTTCGATTCCTGCCAGAGACTCTGGTATCTTTCCTGCAGACAAGAGTAGAGCTTCGCGGGAATTAAAAAATAAACCTTAACCCTACCTCTCATAAGATATCCAAACAGGGCAATGTTTTAGTCTAATATCCCTCAGATCAGGTCATTGCCAGAGAAAGTAAAATATCGTCTCTTCACCCTCTTCATTTTGGCAACTACTACAGTAGTCATTTCATTGCAGTGCCAGTCTCATTGCATTGATTTGGTCTCTGTCAAATGTTGGTTTTCACAATGATTTGAAATCAAATCCAATCTCAAACGTCAAATAGTTGAAAATGATTTGATAATCATTTGCGAATAATAATAATAACATTTACAACTAAAAGGAAAATTTTGGCTTAAATTCTCAATAGGCATACAAGAAATATATCAAAGCAAAAAATTATATTTTTTAAAAGATTATTTGGTATTTAATGAAGTAAACGGTATAAAACTAGATGATATCAATTTTCCTTTATAAAATCTCATGCATAATCGATTTTGAAAACGAAACTAATTTAAAACTGATAATATCCCTAGAGGAAATTCACTAGTGAATCTGCGCTGATTCACTATTGACACAATCACCAGTACTAGTGACTTATTATACCCCAGACCAGGGCTGCCAGATAAATTTGTGAGGAAATCGTCAATTTCCTGAGAACAAATGAAAAAATCGTGTTTCACGTTTCAAAAAATCGGACAGCTTAAAATTTAGTTTTTTTTTAACAATTTTTGTTCGATTTTTATAAAAAAAAAAAAACATTCAAACAAAAACATAATTACTTCATACCCACTTATATTTTCCATCGTGAAAGAGTTACTGGGAGTATCATGAAGAGTGCCTTTGATCGTCGACAAGCGCATTTTTTAATCGTAGAAGATATCTTACATGAGCATTCTGAAAATAATAATTTAAAGATTTTCTTAACTTGCACATTACAGCCGTACCTAAACATAAGCGGCACGCGTTTTCTAGTTTTTGAATAGAGCGGCCTCAAAGATTTGCAATTGGAAAAACCAATTTCGACAGCTCGTTTAATAGTGAAGTTTGCCGCTATTGTTAATTAACAATGGCAAATAATAGCATTTGTATCTCTATTTTTATATATAATTTGACGGTTTTATAAAAAAAGAATGCTACTGTTCGTGAAACAATTTATGGCTTATCAGCGTAAAATCTAAGCGAAAGAAAACGTTCTGCCTTCGGCTCTTGTTAAGGTACGGCTGCTAAAAATTCCAAGATTAAAAAATGAACGTGTTTGAAAATTTAATGTTTTACATTGGAAACTGAAAAAATCGTCACTTTTTAGAAAAAAATCAGTAAATCGGCACTTTGTTAATTTCGGAAGAAAAAAAAAATCGTCAAATCTGGCAGCTCTGGTTAGCAGGTTTGCATATTAAGCCGACGACTTGTGTTCCATACAGCTACCCAGTGATCGTCTGGCCGGATTTCAGCCATTACGTGTCATTGGAAATCTACTACTGACGTTGGTACAATTGACTAGGTGGTTATTTTGGGAACATATTTATAGACATTGGAACCAGAGAATCTATAGAACATTTTAGTAAATCTAGCCTACACTTTTGGTATGAATGCTAATTCTTTTTTTATAATTGCTTTAACTTTTATAGGAATTTGGCAAATGTAGTGTAGTGTAGACACTTCGTTCACAATGTCACTTAAATAGTCGACAAAACCCAGGTTTTCTTCAGGGATAGTTTTCAGTATCTTTAAAAATTGATTTATAATACATTGCCCTCTTTGGTTTTTGGAAAAGTATTTAAAAAAAACTACCGTTCATTCGAAATAAAAAAATACGAAAAACGTAATGATTTCTTTAGAATCGAAAGACGCAGTAACTCCCCAGGGGCCTGATTCTGGCAATCGTGATCGAGTGCTTTCTCGATTCGAAAGCAATTTAATATCAAATTTAATTAAATCGGAATTATTTTTTCAGTGTTGTAAATAAAGCATTAACTTGAGTTTCACAATACTGAAAAAATAATTCCGATTCGTTCAGTATCGACTGAAAGAATAAGAAATAAAATTGCTTTCGAATCGAAAAAGTGCTCGATCACGACTGCCAGAATTAGGACCCTTTTGTTCAAACGTTTTGGCTCACAAAAATCTTACATTTAAAAATCTTAAATTTGTGGTTTTCATGGGTCACCGCGTATGTCTTATAATCATAATTATTAGAAGATTCGAAAACCCAGCCTAGATCGAACTATAGGCTTGGTATTGCACTTTTTGGACTTTTTTATTACGTTAAAAACTCGAAATTGGGCCATTTTTTTCAAATCCAAGTAAAGAGCGTTTAAAATTAACCAATATGGCATCAACATCTCAAAATCAAAAAAAATGGGCATACGCGGTTGCCCATAAAAACCACAGAAATTGCAGAAAATCATAACATTTGCTTAAATGGGACAACTTAAACGTTATCAATTCCTTACAGAATATGGCAACAAAATTTAAAAAGATAAATATAGAAAAAAATCACAAATAATTTGCTTAAAATCACTACATACTTTTGTTTAAATACACACAAAATCTTATAATAATTAGACGATTTCAAACCAATTAACAAATATATTTAATAAATTTCAAAATGGTGCAGTATTTTTAAAATTATACGATAAATTTATAAAAAAAAAAAAAACAAAAAAATAAACATAGACCCCATTTACATCTATGCAATTAACGCCGAGTTTTTTTTTCTATTTTCTTTTAAAGTAGTTCCTACGAAACTCTTTTCACATTTACATTTACATTTTTTTCAAGCATTTTTTCAACTTTTTCAACCCCGTTTTCTTCCCTACACCTCCTGCTAACAAACAAAAAGTTGCATGCGAAAGTTGCGGCAAGTTGCGGCGTTAATTGCATAATGTAAATATGGTCATAGAAAAAAAAACTTGTAATGAGATAAAAATGTTATTTTTTTAAGGAAAAATATGATAAGAATGATGGATAACATTGACATAAGTATTAAGAGTGCAATGTTACATAAATCTTTTAAAATGATTTATTTATAATTTATTGTAAAAATAGTTTATGATGTAGATGATAAGACAAGATGAGAAAAACCCACAACATCGAATGCCACGTAAAACTGTAGAAAATTATGTATATTTAAAAAAAAAAATATATTATTAAAAAGAAATGAAGGCATTTGTTACAAGATGTTCAGAATGAATTATGTACTTATAACAAAATGGTAATAATGTAAATAAAAAACATTTGGAACCAGGTTGTATAGGGGGACAATGTTCATGTTAGAAGTTCGAAAGATTTGTATCGACAACACAGTAAACATTTATATATAAAAAAAGGCATTTTTAAAGAAGTTTAATTAAACGACGGCAGTATGAAGTTTTAGTAGAGTTTATGTGTAGTAAAGACAATATTTTAATCCAGCCATTTTGTTAGAAATTATCTTAAATAGATAATTTAGCGTTAAGAAATTTTCTTTTTTTTTGTGTTGGTTTAGTAAAAACAAAATGTGTTAATTAGTTTATGGGGTGTTAAATTGAGTTAACATTTAGTTTAAATGAAATTTGATTAAAAAAAAACAAACGAAATAAAGAAAAATTAAAAAGTATAGGCACCTTGAATTGACCAATTTATCGTTGAATGGATCACGTGGAGGACGCTTCATGATATCGGCTTCAGCAGCTTCATAAGCCAAAGAAATAGCAGGAACCTAGATTTTTCAGTTTCATAAGTATATGTAGGCAATTGGTTTTTTTTTTGTTTTTTGTAACATGTACAAAACAGGAGCGCAGTTTTATATTTTATAAAACACATGTTGGTTTATTAACATTTACATAAATTGTGTTTAGAGTGTTTGTGTTTAAAGGAAATTTTTTGTTTGTATTTGTGGTTTTTAAAAAAATTATAATTATACAACATTTAAACAGTAATGTAAAATTAACATTAAAGTTATTGTTTTTAATTTTTTTTTTTTTTTTTTTTTTTTTTTTTTTTATAAAACACCACCACAAATATATTTAAAGGGATTTAACACACATGTATGTAGTTGTTTGAGGAGTTGAATAGAAGTATAATAGAATAAAAGATATAATGAGTAAATATGGTTTTTTTTTTTTTTTTTTTTAAATAAAATAAAATATTTTAGAAATAAAACTTTTAAAACTAAAATAAAAACTAATAAAAATAAAATTACAGAAAACTGCAAAATCGCATAAACAAAATCAATGAACCTCTCTCTGACTTATGGTAGATTGTAGTAGGCCTGATTTGAAACTTTATAAAACTGTTATTTGAAATTTTTAAACCATGTCCAAAGCACGAGAGTTAAGGAAATATTAAGTTTTAATTAACGGTTTCTAACTATATCGTTTAACATTAAGAATCTTAAAATGAAATTAAAGGCATTATTAAAAAGCTTTTAATTGACACTTTTTTTTGTGGCAAGCAAGGCACCTGGCATTTTAACCTAATTCGGGTACGCCGAGCTGACTGGACTGGTGCCAACAGTTTTTTTAGGTTGGCTCTTGTTTTCGAGTTATAACGTTATTTCGGAAATGGAGGAGGTTGCAGAACCTATCGAGCCCTTCCCGCAGAAAAAGCTTAAGCGACAAAAACACAATTTTACAGAAGTTTTTTTTTTTTATTATATTTCATAAAAATTTGTATGAATGTTGGCACTTAAGCTGAAATTGTTTTTGCTATTAAATCGTAACGGTACCTTATGTGAACTTGACATTTAAGAAGATGATGCAAGTGTTGGAAATAAATTCGTTTCTTAATTCGTTTGTTTTTTTTTTGCGGTAAGGGCTCGATATATTCCCGTAACTTAAAAACGGCTTAGTTTATTGAATAAACTAAAAAAACGAAATTCCGCAATAAAATCACTTTTTTCTGGTCGCTTAAGAAACATAAACCTTTTTTTATAAAAAAAAAATAATTTTTTACCAAAATTTCGAAATTTTTGCTTTTAAAAAATTCATTAAAAATTGGCAAACGCCACTATGAGCTTAATTTTTTCTATACATAGAGAACACAAAGTGACAAATAGAACAAGCCATAAATGATTAAAATCTTTTAACAAATTTTAACTTATTCAGAAAAGATGAAATATTTTTAATAGACTTGAGAATTTCATCAAACGCCATATTTGTATGGTGGCCCTCCTAAGGGGTGGAGATGAAGGGCAAGTATGGTTTAAGAAAATGTTTAGGACAAAAAAATAATGGAGGTCGGTCATTTTATATCCCTAGTGGCGACTCCTAGACACTTATGGGACTCTTCTTAAATATATTTCTTGTCTGTTTTGAAAATTTTGTATGGGAGCCCCCTTAAGGAATGGTGATAGCGGGTAGGTATGTTAGAAACAAATAATGAGGATAAAAAATAAAGTTGGGTCGGTCATACATTTGACCCGTCTATGGGCATCCTAAGCGCTGCAGGGGCAAAATTTAAGAATTTCAATAAAACGCAATACTATTTGTATGGGGGGATGGTTAATGCAAAAAACGTGTTGCATTTTTTAACAATATAATGTGGCATCTTTAAAATTCAGAGATGATTTATTAAAAGCTAGCAAACGGCTTAAAGTTTGTTATGAATTAACTCTGTGCCGCAATACAATTTGTATGGGAGGATATGAATGCAAAACGTGTTGCATTTTTGAACGATATAATGTGGCATCTTCAAAATTCAGAGTTGTGCTAACAAGCTGCTAAGCCTAATTGGCCTTCTAGTTAGAAGCTCGTTATACATACGTATTGTTTAAAGTGTGGCTGACTTTTTGTTATAAATATCACTGTTAGTTTCTTTGTGGTTTATCAAACTATTGATGGTTTTAAATCAGGCACAAGTTCATCAAATTAAATTTTCATTAAATTATTTTAATAAAAAGAGAAATGTTAAAACAAAAAATTAATTAAAATTTATTGATAATTTTTATTCTTGACTAAACGGGGGATTGAACTCAGGTCGAACTTACATGTTTCAAAAATAAACACAATAATTGAATTTGTTTTTTTTAAAACATTTTTTAAACTTAAGAAAAGTAAAAAAAAAAAAATGCTGGTTTACGATTCGCTGAGAACGCAAAGTCAATAAAAATAAAATTGTTTACCATAACCTCAAATTGAGAGAAGACTTTTTAAAAATTTCAAACGCAGGATTAAAAAATATCCTTGTCAGTGCTACAAAATGCAATAAGTCACTTAAAAAGAACTCATAATTTTTGAATTTTGCAGCTTGTAAAAACTAAACAAACCAATCTTAACTAAATAAAAAAAATGTAAAATGTCATGTTGATAGCAAAGACCTTAAACTAGCTTACAAAAATTACAAATCTAGCTTTTCTAGCTTACTTTTTTAAATAGCCTTAATTAATACTTTTAAAAACGAACACATTTAGCTTTTTCAGTTACCACAACTTAGCCATTTTCTACCACAATTTAGCCATTTTATTTAAAAGTTCCTTAGTTAGATAAAAAAAAATTTGTGTTACCTTTGATTTACCAAATTATCTACTTTTGAATTACGTGGTCTCCTTTTCATTATATCGGCTTCTGGTCCTTCATAAGCCAATGAAATGGCTGGTATCTTGTTGATCAATTATGTAAAATTTCAATTTCAAAATGTTCGTTTGTTATAATAACTTAACAACTAACTTAATAAATTCATCATACCTAACAAAATAAAATCTTTTGAAATCTTACTTCTTAACAACAACTTAACAATAAATAAGAAAATATAATCGAAATTATAGAAAATTAAAAAGAAAAGCATTAAACTTACCATGTCAGTACCCAAATCAATGCACAAAATAGTAACGGTACCCAAAGGCAAGGGGACATCGCACAAAATGAAAGCCAAGAAAGGTGAGATTTCAGGAATGTTAGAGGTCAATGTGTAAGCAATGGATTTTTTCAAATTATCGAAAATCAAACGACCCTCTTCAACACCAGTTACAATAGAAGCGAAATTATCATCCAACAAGATCATGTCAGCGGCCTAATCAAGAAAACACAATAAAAATCTGTTTCTTTGCACATAATTTATAGGAAAGAGAAACTAACCTGTTTGGATACATCGGAACCAGCAATACCCATAGCAACACCAATATCGGCCTTTTTCAAGGCAGGCGAATCGTTTACACCATCGCCGGTTACAGCTACAATAGCACCCATGCGTTGGCAGCCTTCTACAATGATCAATTTTTGTTGGGGTGAAGTACGAGCGAATACAATTTCAGTGTGGTAACGCAAGATTTCATCCAGTTGATCTGAGGACACATCACGCAATTCAGCACCATGAACAACAGCGGCTTTGGCTTCACGGGGATTGACTTCGGATACGGGGATGTTTAAACGTTGGGCAATATCTTCAACAGTTTCGTTGCCTTCAGAAATGATACCGACAGATTTGGCAATAGCCTTGGCAGTGATGGGATGATCACCAGTAACCATGATAACCTTAATACCGGCGGAACGGCACTTGGCTACGGCATCGGGCACAGCAGCACGGGGAGGATCAATCATGGACATTAGACCAACGAAACGTAAGTTATCAATGGGGAAGTTAACATCATCGGTATTGAATTTAAAGCCAGTGGGGTATTTGTCGGAGGGCAACATAAAATCACAGAAACCCAAGACACGTTCGCCCAAACCTCCCAATTCCATGTAGGCATTGTTAAAAGCTTCCTTCATCTCTTCGTCCAAGACTTTTTCCTTGCCATTAATGAAAATAGTAGCACAACGTTCCAAGATACGTTCGGGGGCACCCTTCATGACCAGTAGATAACGTGGATCGGAGGGATCTTCAGTTTCGTGAATTGAGACCTGATACTTGTTGGTGGAGTTGAATGGAATTTCAGAAATTTTCTTATTGCGTTTACGGATATTCATAACGTCACCGAGAGCCAATTCCATACACTTCAACAAAGCAGCTTCTGAGGCGTCACCGCTGACTTCTTTCTTTAAAATTGGAACACCTTCTTGGCCGCCTTTAAATTCGGCACGGTTGCAGAGAGTGGCAATGCGAGAGAGCGCCTTGAATCCAGGGCTAGTTCTATCGTATTGGACACCCGACTGATCTTCTGTTGTATCGGCCTCAATGATCTGATTATCGAACCACATGTGAGCAACGGTCATACGATTTTGGGTCAGGGTACCGGTCTTATCCGAACAAATGGTTGAGGTGGAGCCCAAAGTTTCGACAGCTTCCAAATTCTTAACCAAACAATTCTTCGAAGCCATACGCTTGGCAGTCAAAGTCAAGCACACAGTTACGGTAGCCAATAGACCTTCAGGTACGTTAGCGACAATGATACCAATCAAGAAAATAACAGCATCCAACCAATGGTAACCCAAAATAAAAGCAATTACGAAGAATGTAACACCCAAAAATACAGCTACGCCGGTAATCAAGTGAATGAAATGGTGAATTTCCTTAGCAATGGGAGTTTCACCAGTATCCAAGCCGGAAGCCAAGCCAGCAATACGACCCATGACAGTGTGATCACCACAACTGATGACAACACCCTTGGCAGTACCTTCGACAGCGTTGGTAGAGAAGAAAGCCAAATTCTTTGTTTCCAAGGGATTTTCATGGGTAAATTCGGGACCACGAGACTGAGGCTCAGATTCACCAGTCAACGATGAATTATCAACCTTAAAGGTTCGAGCCTCAATAATACGAATATCAGCTGGGATACGATCACCGAATTTCACTTCGACTACATCACCCAAGACTAAATCTTCAGCGCGTAATGTGAGTTTCTCACCCTCGCGAATGACAGTGGCGAACTGAGGAACCATATTTTTGAAAGATTCCATAATTTTTGAACTTTTTGATTCCTAAAAAAAACCACATCCAAATTCAATTATGTTTGAAAGGAAAGCGAAGAGAAATAAGAAGTAAATTAATTACCTGATAGTAAGAGAAAATACCAGTCACTACAACTACAGCTGAAAGTACGATACCTAAATATAAATTGTCGTCTGATGGCTCTTCGCTGGTACTAGCCTGAATGGAATAGGCAACAAAACATAAAATAGCACCAATCCACAATAACATGGCGAAACCACCAAACAAATTTTTACAGAATTTTACCCATTCGGGTGTTTGTTTGGGTGGTGTCAGAGCATTAGGACCATCACGTTCTAAATTCTCTTTAGCCTTGGCATGACTTAGACCCTAAAAATTAAGGAAGTAAGAGAAAAAGGGTTTATTTGTTAAACAATATCTTTTAGTTTTTCAATTTGAACAGAAACTTACATTTTCAGGATGTGTCTGAAAGCGCTGATACAGCTCCTCAGGAGTGATTTTATGAAAATCGATATCTAACTCCTGTTTGAGATCATCTAAATTTTCTTTTTTTAAAGCTTTAGCAGGCATTTTGCGTTTTGACTATATTAAAAAGAGTTTAAATAAAGAAAAAAAGGGATTATTTAGTATTTTTAGAGTAAAAAAAGTTTTTTTAAGTGCAAAAGAGAAAGAAAGATGTTTATAGTTTAATTAAAGATGTCCATATACCGTTTTTGATATTTCATATAAAACCCAGTTACAATTCATGCCATTTTTTTTTTTTTTTTAATACAAGTGTGTTTAAGTTTTTTTCAGTATTTTTTGTTTTACATAATAATAATATTTACGCGTGTTTATATAGATAGACCTACAGGGGCCGAAAGACCGTTGTTAGTTTTTTATATTCAAGTTAATAAAACTACAAAGTACATGTTTACCATTTTCACCATAACCTCTTGTTAAAACCTTAATAAACCAAAATAATATAATTTGTTTTTAAGTTTTTTTTTTTTTTTTTAATTTAAATTTAAATAAAAAAAAGTAGTTTTAAATAATTTTCTTTAACAAAAACTTACCTTTAATTTAACTTTGTAAATTTTACTTCAAATTTTTAAATGACTTATATAAAACAAAATATCTATTTTAAATGTGTTAACGGATCGTGAGAAAATGTAAAATTTTTCAAAATTGCAACTTTTTAATTTAATTTAAATTAAATTAAATTTGTTTTAAACTTTTTAGTTAAAAAAAATAAATAAATAAAAACATAAACAAAAGTAGAGAAAAAAATTTGTCACGTTTGGTTTGCAAATCAATCATTAGAAACGTAGCAACAAAAAGAAAAAACTTTTGTTTTATTGTTGTTGTTAAATTGAACACAATTTTTGTAGGTATTTTTTTTTTATTTGTCGCATTTAATTTTAGAATTAGGTGAAACATTCAAAAGATCAAATTATTTATTTTTAAATACGAAGATTTTTTTACGTCACTGATTAAAAATAAATCTCAATATTTTATCAACCAAAAAAAAAGGAAAAAAAATTTAAATGAACTTGTAGTTTTTTTTTTTTTTTTTTTTTGTTCTAAACGTTTCTTTTTTTTGCGATATGATGAAATTGCTGGTTGTTTTATTGACAAAATTTTATACTTAAATGAAAATTTTTTCAACAATTGACGCCAACAAAGACGCAAGTTAAATTCGAAAAGGCATCGTTTTTTTCCATTTCGTAAATAATTGAAGTGGATTTTTTTTTTTAATTAAATTGAATAGACGGAAATTGAAGGATTTGAGAAGATTTGAGAAGGCTTTTATATAGAAAACTAGAAGTAAAAAACAGAACATTCAAATTTTATAAACATTTTCAACTCAAAATTCATAAATTAAGGGGCTTATTTTGTAAAACCCTTCACCTTTCGTTCAGAAATTTTTCATATAAAATTTTTTGAATTTTCAAGTGCGGTGAAGTGTTTTATTGTTAAAAAAGAAAATTTCCTAAATTTTTATGAATTCAATAGTTTCTTAGGGAAGTCTTTGTGAGTTCGTTAGAAAACGTGGGTGATTTTGAAATTTTAATTACGTACGACCACGAACGCAAATTTTGTATTGCAATGACGCCTACGTTTTTACGCGTGATTAATATTAAAGGCAGATTTCGAAAATAAACAGTACATTATTTAGGACTCGGCTCACACACACAAGAACGATATCTATTTTTTTTAGTGATTGTGTAGACGAACACAACCCATAGTTACCGTTCGTAACTATTTTTAAGGAACAGCCGAACATTATATAGTGTTCTGTTCTTCGTTAAAAACAAACAGAACAATTGTAGTGATACTGTAGACAAACATTAAATTTTAATGTACTATCGGTTGATTTTTTAAGAGCTATAGGAAAGTTTTAAAAAAACACATAAAATTGAGAAAAATGCTTGATATCTTTATTTGAATCGATAGTACGGTCCATATAATTTAATGTTTAAAGATTATTTTATGCAAATTTTGATCGTGACTGCGCCTCAAACGGTCCATCCGCTTAGTCCAATTTTGGCATACTCTTTCCAACATTTCGGTCGGTATCTCATGAATAAATGCTTCAATGTTGTCTTCCAATGCGCCAATTGAAGCCGGCATGTGTGTATAGACATGAGCTTTAACATAGCCCCACAAAAAATAGTCTAAAGGCGTTAAATCGCATGATCTAGGCGGCCAATTGACCGGTCCCGAACGTGAAATAAAATGTTAAGCGAACTCGCCTCTCAATAAGTGCATTGTTAAGCGTGCTGTGTGGCATGTGGCACCGTCTTGTTCAAACCACATGTCATGCAAGTCAAGCTTTTGCATTTTAGGCAAAAAAAAAGTTGGATATCATCTCACGGTAGCGCTCACCATTCACAGTTACGTTACGATTCGCATCATCTTTGAAGAAGTACGGTCCAATGATGCCACCAGCCCATAAACCGCACCAAACTGTGACTTTTTCTGGATGCATTGGTAGCTCTTGCAATGCTTCTGGCTGATCTTCACTCCAAAATCGACAATTCTGCTTATTACCGTACCGAATAGCCGCTTCAGTGGGTCGATTAAACTGACCATAAAATGGAAGAAGCGCGCGATGAACTTTCTTAACAGAGCACGCATTTTGATAATAAAATTCAATAATTTGCAAGCGTTGTTCGTTTGTAAGGCGATTCATGGTTAAATTATAGACCAAACTGAAGATGTTTGACAGTGAAACAAAACACGAAACGTGCGTCAGCTGTTTAAACCAGGGTTCCAAAAAGATAATAGCTAAAAAATCACCCGATATAATGTTTCTTTTTTTACATTCATAAAGAAATGAACAAACAAAAATTTTAGCAACGACCGCAGCACGAACAGCTTGTGTGTGTTTTGCGTATATGTTTTGTTTGTGTAACATTATTTTGCTGGCTTTTGTGTTTTTTTGTTTTGTATGTGTATTTTGTTTTTGTAAAAAAATTTTGGGTTTTTTTTACCAGCCAAAAACGACGAACTTTAATGAACCGAACCACCGAACACGATGAAGTTTGTGGTTTTAATAAAAAAAAAACCGAATGGAATTAAATGTTCTCATCTTTTGTTGAGTTGGATAAAAACAGTTTTATTTTTGTGTTTGACAGATGACTAACAGGAATGATTTTCTAATAGTGTTTGATTAGCGTTTGCGTTTTCCAAAAACATATCGAACCGAACACTGAGAAGCGATAGTTAGTGTTTATTTTTGAACACTGATATAAAGTGATCACAATTGTAAATAAGTAATTAAGTATAGTCGTTTAAGGCCGACAATGTGATACCCTACTTCACAGTATACGTGTACGGACATGGGAAATCTTGGACACGGCGAACCAAGTTACGTTATGGGGTTAAGATTCATAAAAGAGTTCTTTATGCTGAATATTCAGCAATGTTCTTAAAATCGATTTCGTGTGAATTAAAATTAAGCAAATTTCCGTTTTATAGACTTCATACTATGAGTCCAGCTAATTTTAATCAGAACTACTCTTAAAATCAGGAAAAAATACGGTTATATTCAAAAAAATTTAACTGGAAGTCTCCATCGATTTCAATTTCACTCGATTTCGATTTGCAGAACATGGCTGATTATCTAGATATCTACATATTTATACCATTTTTTTGGACCAAATGGAGTCTAAATACAGACAAAAACTCTATTACATAGAGAAGTTGGTATAGGGTCTATGTGGCCGATTAAATAAGGGATAAGGGCTTCGGCCTTATAACAATTAAGATGTACATATGTATGCACCAAATACTTTGCGCACAAGGTTTTCATGGACAGACAACCAGCCAGCCGGACGGACGGATATCGTTAGATCGATTCAAAAAGTGATTCTACGACGATTGGTATACTAAAAGATGGGTCTAGGAATCACATCAGGTTACTCACATCAGCAGAAATGCTTTATACCCTATCCACTCTTGTGGTGTGGGTAAAAATAAATCACTTAAAGGGCGCGTTTCTACTTTAAACCAACGGTTCCTAAGCTGGAGTCGAAAACAGAATTTCCGGAAATCCGCCAAAGAAGAGAATATAAAAAATGTTCTTGTAAAATTCGCTGGAATTTTGATGTCACTTGAAATCGAACATTTTAGAAACAATAAAAATGAGTTCATTTTTCAAATGATTTTATATTATGAGTTGACCGAACTATTGAAAATTTCGTTGTGGTGGACCAAATACAAATGTTTAATACCTTTTATTAATTTAAAATATACTGTATTAGCAAAAAATATTTGAATAAAAGTTAAGCCTTTATAAAAATGGATTGAAATGCTCAAATGTTTGGAACAAATTTTTTAAATTTGTAAAGCCGGCGATACACTATCCTATTCAGTCGTACGATTTGTTAAAAAAAAAAACGTGTGTGCTCATAAAGTAGGATAGTGAGGCTTAAAAATCAATTAAGTGACAGATTTTTTTGACAAGTCTGTCCGACTTGCAAACGTTTATGGAAGTTATCATAAAATGATAGTTTCTATGCGATCAGAGTTGCATTTTCTTGTAAAGTATCTGAGTCATTTGAGTTGGCATCATTTTTGTGGGATAGTGAGGCATTGACAACAGATTTTGAAGACATTTTTCAATGTCGGATAGAATTCCATAAGATTTTCGTGTGAATGAATCGTACGATTGTGTAGGATACTGAATCCCGGCCTTAAGCAAACATTTTAGATTTAAAGTGCCAGCTGATAGAAATGAACTGCTGTGAATAAACTAGATCACAATAGGACCTTTTTATCGAATGTGCGCCCTCAAACCATATAAAAATTCGTTCGATCATCTAATTCGACTGTTATTGAAAATCCAATTTAAAGGGTGGTCCAACCATAATGCACGATAGTAACTGCGAGTCACACCTTAACGTCAAGTTTTTTTACCCAACTTAATTTGACATTTCTTTATTTCAGTGTTTGACAAATTCAACCATTGAGAGGTAATTTTTTAAGCCTTTTAGGAAAATGGGCGTTCAAATCAAAATGCATTTTCGTGCACCTTCGTCT
Organism: Pollenia angustigena; assembly: GCA_930367215.1. Classification (NCBI taxonomy): domain Eukaryota; kingdom Metazoa; phylum Arthropoda; class Insecta; order Diptera; family Polleniidae; genus Pollenia; species Pollenia angustigena. The sequence continues at coordinate 183,983,952 of OV884056.1, forward strand.
TTAGCGAAGAGGACCACTTTCACATCAGTGAATTTGTTAACAAGCAGAATTGCCGCATTTGGGCAAATGAGAATTCACGAGTGATTGTTGAAAAGCCGATGCATCCACAAAGAGTGACTGTTTGGTAAGGTTTATGGGGTGGTTGCGTCATCGGGCCGTACTTCTTCGAAAATAAGGTCAGCCAAGCAGTTACCGTGAATGGTGTTCGCTATTGCGAGTGGCCAACAATTGAGGATATGGACCTGGACGAGAAGGGGTTCCAACAGGATGATGTCACTTGCCACACAGCCAAGAAAGACTGCCGAGATCATGTGATTTGAAACAGTTGGACTTCTTTCCTTTGGGGTACGTCGTCAATAAGCCGAGAACAATTCAAGAGCTAAAGGAGGAGATAATTCGGCACATTAAGGACATTGAACCTATATTATGTTTCAGATTCATTGAAAATATGGACCATAGGATAGAGTAATGCCAACGAAGCCGTGGCGTGCATATGACTGATATCTTGTTTCTCACATAATTGTCAAAGATCCTTCTATCATAATAAAAAAATATTAAGATAATTCTCTGAAAACTTTTTGTTTTATTTACAATTATTTGGACCACCCAACCAAATATTTAAATTAAATTTTAATTTCTGGATTGTAAAACTGGACTAAAGATGGGGAAGCAACTCGCTCGTCATTTTCATTATTTTTTTTTTTTTAAGGAAAATCAGGCGCTTTTTTGTTTGTCTGCCTTTTGGGCGTTTTAAATTTCATCCACATTGATTAAGGATTTGGCATAGCTTAACTTTGCCGTGGCGTTATAAGTAGGTTTTCGGCGTTCGACATTTACCATTCGCTTTAACCCAACTTATTACTTCGTTTTTTCTATTTCATTTACAAGCTTTTTTTTCTATAAAACTTCAATAATAAAAAAAGTTAAATGAGCAATATGTATTAATCTGACCGCAAAAGTTTATATTAAATTTAATTTGTATAAATAACTTAAATACATAAAAAAAAATAAAAAACCAAAACCACATGCAAACGAATAACAAATCAAGTATTAAATAGAAATAAAGAGCAAACAAAAACACATAAAATTGTCATCATAAAATTAAATAAATTTAAATGATTAAAACATAAAATGTGTTGTAAAAATAAATTTCAAGAATACAATGTTTACAGTTGTCAAACAGTTATTAAATGTTACAAATATTAAAGAAACAAGAACAGAAGAAGAAGAAGAAGGAATATGTAAAGGAAAATATGAAAGAAAAATTACAAGTATGTATGAGATAAAAGATAAAAATTATATGTAAATGAAAATCTTTACCTTGTAATGGCCATCGGCTGTAAGATTGTCGTCATCAGTTGGTACAACCGTGGCGACGCGATAAGAGTCGGCTCTCCCATGCTATTATGATGATGGTTGTGATTGTGATTGAGTCGTATGTGTTTGTTTGTTTTTTTTTTCATATTTTTTTGTATATAATAGATTATATAGTTTTATATAAAAAATAATGATTTTCATTTGTATATAAAATGTATAATTTACATAAACAAAATGTAAGAAAAAAAAAATCATAAAAATTTTTAAATACCATCTCATAAAGAAGATGACAAAAAAAAATTAGAAAAACGGCACAAGAACACAAATACAACGTTTATAGAACAAGAAAATGATGAAAATTTTTAAAGAAAAAAACCAGTAGACAATAACAAGCATCAGGCATTTAAATAGGCAGGAAGGCAAGCAGGCAGGCATTAGGACGGACGGTCGTTGAGTGAGACAGCCGATCAAATATGAACATAACGAGTCCATTTGTAAAAAAAATATTTTTTTTTTTTTTTGCCAAAAGCAAAATGTTTAAATTGAGCACATAACAAGACGGGTACACCACAACGGATTCACAACCAATTGGCGCACAAATTATAGCAATTTGTTTTGGTTTTTTGTTTTTAATGTTTCAAAGGCAAAATTTAGTAGTTTTTTTTATTAGCATACAAAACAAATGAAAAGAAACAGAAAAGAAAATAAAAACAAAATGAATGAATTGGTAATTTAAGGAAAATGCTTAAAATAATATCAATAATATTTAGAATGGTTATAAAAATAAAATTAATACAATAACTTAAACAAAAAAAAAGAACTTAAAACGATCGAAATAATATATTCAAATAGGTATTATAAATCACTTAAATATACTTGCATACAAGTAAGAGTCATTCATACACACACCCTTTTCGAAAACATTAAAACCCCCCAACCTTTAAAATTTTAACACCCTCTACTTGTCCCCCTTTTTATATAAACGGATGGCAAAACAAATCAATTTTCTTTTTTTATATTTATTATTCACTTTACTTTTTATCCTTATTTAATGCTTTTTATATTCGAACTATGAATCATCAAATTTATTTTCTTCATTTTTCAAAATTCTAACCTAAAATTGTAAAATGTCGCGTGTTTGATTTTATTATGCCTTTTAAGGTTATGAAAACATTAAGGGAGTTTTTTTATTTTCTTTCAATTATTTGTATCTATAGAAAGTTGTTTGTTATAAAATCAAAAGTAGGTCATGTTAAAGTATTTTAAGATACTGAGAAAGAAATTGGTTTAGGGAAAAGGTCTTTGTTGACGCATGAGCTGTTAAAGGTTAAAAGTACAAGTTTTGGAAAATAAAAGAAAAACTCATAGAAGAAAACGGATTTAAAACTCTTTGTATGAAAGAAAAATTTTTAAGTCGTAAAAAACCCATAAATTTACAGAAAGTGTTTTACACTTTCCAGGCGCGGATTCAGGGGGGGGGGGGGGAAATAAGGAAATTTCCCCCCCGTAAATTATAAAAATATGTTTTGTTTATTTCGATAATACAAGAATTCCCAATAATATTATTTTTTTTTAATGTACAAAATTTTTTGAAATACCAGCAAGGTTTTTTTTTATTGAATCTCTAACCAAATTTTCAATAAGTATCGAAATCTTAATCCTAATAGTTATTTATTAGATAAACATTTTTTTCATTTTTCGAATTTATTCTATGAGTTGAATTTCAGTTATGTATTTTGTAAAGCTTTTTTGTAATAGTTCTATTCCTTTAATTTTTCAGAAATGACTTTATACACTACCAGACTATTATATTGTATTTTCTTTTTACATTTTACCTAAGCCTTCCTTTGGAAAGCAATGAAGTATATTGAATGTACAGAAAAATTTACAATTATTAGACACCAGCAGAATGTAATGCATTTTCTGGCCCGCTACGGCCTTCGTCAGCATTCTTTGTGTCTCACTGGATAGTGTTAGTTTATAAATTTAATGTATTTAACTCAACTATTTTAACAATTAGAAATTGGGAATTATTTTCTTGTGAAGGTTACTTTATATTATTATAAACATTTTTTTTTTTCATTTTTCGAATTTATTCTATGAGTTAAATTTCAGTTATGTATTTTGTAAAGCTTTTTTGTAATAGTTCTATTCCTTTAATTTTTCAGAAATGACTTTATACACTACCAGACTATTATATTGTATTTTCTTTTTACATTTTACCTTAGCCTTCCTTTGGAAAGCAATGAATAAATTCGAAAAATGAAAAAAAAATGTTTATAATAATATAAAGTAACCTTCACAAGGAAATAATTCCCAATCTATTTATTAGATATTTTCAATGATACATCTAGTTTACTGTATTCAAATACTTATTATTCTACATTCAATCCCAGCAGATGGCATCTATGTATAACCAAAGGTTGAATTATTAAAAAGCCTTAGTATTTGCAATATTTATGTTTATATGAATCAAAATTCTATTCGATAATTTTTGACGAAAGCACGGATTTGTCGGGGAAAAGCCAGATTTCCTTATCTTTAAAATATTTCAACATACAACAAAAATTTGAAGAGGCTTCAAAGGATATGGATGACGTTGATGTGTCAAGTGATGCGAAGGCACTATCATCAATAGTTCTTAAAGCTTTGACAAATTTTGGTCTTAACCTAAAAAATTGTGTAGGAGTTGGAACAAATGGGTGTCCAATGCTGTCAGCAATGAAGTTATTAAAAAAGTCTAATTCCTAAAAGAAAGATGAATATAAGTGAACTCTAAAATCACTTATTCGCAGCTTAAAAATTTTGTAATTTTTTGATAAAAGTCGTGAACCCTTTGTGACGCACACCTTACAACGCATGCTACAGTTTTTCAGTACTATATAATAAACCCAATTTTATTTATTTTAACAAAACAAATTATATATATAAACTAATTTTGTGATCATTAATGAATGTACGAATGAATATCAATCTTTTTTTTTAACGAAATTTATATTGTGATGAGTCTGCTGTAAGTGCTATTTTAAGCTCAAAAAGCACCTAAAATAATAATTAATTCGTGTATAACATTAAGAGATCAGGGGTGGGGTGGTATTTGGTAAAAGTTATTGTATTAATGATCGTCGAAATACATATTTTTTAATATAAAAATTAAATTATACATCTAGTCTTATATTCCATTAAAAAAATTAATTTGGAAAATTTTTGGTTTGTGGAATGGTTTTGAGATTAGCCCATATACCATTTATTTTAAAACCACAACTAGCTGATGAGCTGATTATGTTTGATAAACGAGATTAACACATTTTAACTTGAGCCTGAACTGTTGCATTGGCAACAAACATGGAAAATATCTGAAAATCCATCAGATAACGTTGTAGTTGCTTTAATTAACTGAAATGAAGATATCTACCCAAATCTAAGAAAAATATTTCAACTTTTCGTGTCAATGCTCGTCAGTAATGCTACGAGCGAGAGGTCATTTCCTACCCTTCGTCGAATAAAAACATGGCTCAGATTAACAATGACAGATGATAGATTGTACTATCTCAATTTGCCTCACAAGGAAATCACAATTTACTTATTTAAAAAGACTTATTTATTTTAATTTATATTGAACGGATCTTATATTTTATTTACCCCTATTGTTTTGTTTTGAATTATATACAGTCATGTCACAGAGTACAATTCCGTTCGGAAACGGAATTCATTCCGTATTTTGGTGCTTCAGAAAATGACGAAAAAATGTTTCGGAATGAAACCATTTTTGTTTTCATAACCGGTATAGGAGTTGTCAAAATACACTTTCCATCAACAAACAAATATGTTTTCTCCAATTCCGAAAGGAATCATTCCGAACGGAATTGTACTCTGTGACATGGCCCATAATAAACACATATTGTTTTTAATAAACTTTTAAAAACAAATTTTTTACTTTTTTGTTTTATACAAAATTTCCCCCCCCGTAAAGCTCGAGCTGGATCCGCGCCTGACACTTTCTAATGTAAAAAAAAACCTTAATTAATAATCACATCTAATATGTAAGTCGACGGCAACGGCACAATATTTAAAAATATGCAGCCTGATAACGGTTGTCGTTGTCGTAAACGACTGTGTCGTTTTTTTTTGTAATAGTAAAAGATCAAAGTAGAACACAACGTCTAAGTCGTTAACGACAACGTCAACTGTAATAAGGCTGATTATCTTAGTCGGCATTGACAATAATCGATTACTATTGACAGTCTTTTAGCATATTCTAAAGTGCTTTTCAGTTTTCGGCGAGTAAAATTTACTTTGTTTTAGTCGACAGGAAATTATTTAACCCGATTTTGATTTCCAGAACATGGCCGTTTAATTTCATATATTTTAACAAAAATGTATTAAAAAAACAAACGCTGAAAGTCAGATTAAAAAAATAATTAGAGATGATATCTTTTCTGTTAGATTTTCTTAAAAATAAACCGATTAACGTCGAAGTGATGGGTACGTTCGTAAATGCAGTTGCTGCGCATCAGTTGCGCATTAATAAAGTTGAATGTTCGTAAATGCATCACTTGTAAGAAACTTGGCATTACTTTCATATGTCAAATGTTTTTTTATGCAGTGATGCCGCAGTTCTGCAGCAAATATTGGCAATTATTGCATCAGTTAATTTTCTGATGCAATAACTTTTAACATAAAAGAAATACCTAGTTTTATTTTTCGATGCTTTTTCTTGTAGTTTATAAGAAAACTATTACTTTTTGGTTAAATAGTTTTAATAAAATTTGCCATCGCTATTGTTGATAACATTTTTTTTTATTATTTTATGTTCGTTCATAAAACTTTTAAAATTTAGCTCTTGCTCAAAAATTCAAACTTTGCACAGCTGTTGTGCAGTAAAAAAGCATCAGCATCACAAGCGCAACTGGTGATCACGCATCAGCAACAATATTTTGCATCACTGCAGCAGTGATGCACAGTTTTGATGCATTTACGAACGTACCCGATGTTGTCATCGACTAGATCTAACAACGACATTAAATTGACGCCGAAATCGACAACGACTTACATAATAGGGATGAATATAAACAAATAAAGTTAATTCTAAGACCGGAAAAACTTCTGTTTCGTGCATTTTTTTTTCTAATTTGATCTAAAGCACGCTACTAAGTACTACTGAGACGATAAGGGCGGTTCGGTCTGAAATATTTTCGTATCGCCTGGCTAGCCTTGACGACTCTGGTATACGAGTGGATAGATAGTTGTCAGAGGCAATAAGCATGGCGAACCATTGAATCTTTCGAGCCGGCAAAATATTCACTACAACAGGTTTAATCTACGTATAAAGCCAATTATTTTTCTAGACGAGAGAGCATACGTTTTTTAAGTTAGAAACATAATGGGTTTCCCGAGACATTTTTGTCGATGAGTTCCAAAGACGGAACAGTGAGTCAGAACAGATGTTAAATCACTGCTTTATCACAGAAAATATAAAACTAAAATGCTATAGAGAGTGACAATTTTAAACTTTTCCTAAGAAATTAAAAAACCAGTATTTCTTAAAACTGTTAAGTTTCTTCCAAATTTGTGTTAGTTAAAAAGCAATTCTTTACTAAATTATACAAAAGAAAAATTACAAATATTTGTGTAACTAAAAACCACTATTTTTCATAAAATTATTGACTTTTACTAGAAAATGAAATAATAATGATGGAAAACAGTTGGAAACTTATACACATTTACACCATATTTTATGTAGCTTCTATTTAAAAACTTATTTATTTAAACAAAAGCTACGATTGAGATATTAAAAACCAGTATTTCTTAAAATTTAGTTTCTTTAACATTGTTTTTATAAGAAATCTTCTTTAAAAAATGTTTGGACTTCTTTCTGTTTTTATAAAAAAAATCTTACAAATATTAAAAGTTCTTTAGTTTTGTGAAATAAAAAATAACCAGTATTTGTCATTAAATAGCTGAATTTTACTAGAAAATGAAATATTAATAATGTAAAAATGTTGGAAAATTATAAACATTATTTTAAATGTGTTTTTTCTTTAATTGGAATATTCTCGAAAAACCAGTATTTTTGAAAATGCATAATATTTGGTGTATAAAAACAACTTAATCAATAAACTTCCAATCGTTTAAATAAAAAGTTTAACTTTAAGAAGTAAACAGAGGTTTTAATTAAACCGAGACTTAAAAAAACCAGTATTTTTGGTAAGACTTATGGTTCTTAAAGATTCTAACTCATTCTAAAATGTTTTTAAGTTGTTCAATGCGTTTTACTTCAAATTTTATGCAACTTCTATTTAAAAACTTTACGATTAAGATATTAAAAACCAGTATTTCTTAAAATTTTAAAGTTTCTTTAACTTTTTTTTTTATAAAAAATCTTCTTTAAAAAATGTTTGGACTTCTTTCTGTTTTTACAAAAAAAAACTTACAAATATTAAAAGTTCTTTAGTTTTGTGAAATAAAAAATAACCAGTATTTTTCATTAAATTTCTGACTTTAACTAGAAAATGACATATTAATAATGGAAAAAAGTTGGAAAATTATAAACATTATTTTATATGTGCTTTTTTTTAATTGGAATATTCTCGAAAAACCAGTATTTCTGAAAATGCATAATATTTGGTGTATAAAAACAACTAAATTAATAAATTCCAATCGTTTAAATAAAAAGTTTAAATTTATAAAGAAAACAGAGGTTTTATTAAACCGAGACTTTAGCCATGATTTTTTAAAATATATAAATACTGGTTTTGTGCTTGCAAACGCTGTTTTAATAAATTAATTTAATTAAGAAAATTCTGAAATTCCATTTATTTATTGCCGAATATAAATAAACTGGCTATAAAATTTATATTTTTTAAATATAAATACGATTTTAGCCAATATTATCAGCGGTGTTCTGGAAATCGAAAACGTAAAACGCAAGAATTTTAAACGTCGTTCTTTAATAAGATTTCTGTTAAAAAAGAATTTTATGACAAATACTATGCAAATATTATATAACAAAAATTATAAAAATTGGTCAAAAAGTCTATAACAACTTCCAAATTTTGCGTTTTCGATTTCCAGAACACCCCTGTATTTGTATTTGTCACCCAAATTAATTTCGATGTTTGTTAATAAAATTCTTAGACATTTCTTTTAATTATTTAGTTGTTTTGCTGGTTAATTATTAAAACCATTTTAAATTCGTTTGTTTTATTTTTTTTTTTTTTTTTTTCTTTTTTTTAGAAAAAGAATTCTGGCAGTTTGAATTTTTAATTGGATTTTAGACCCGGGGCGAATGAACTAATAACTTCGTAATTTATTTATCTGAAGTAAAATGGCATTGAAATTAAAGTACATATTTATCTATTGAAATCATTTCATTTCATTGGTGCTTTCCATTGAGTTTTAATCTAACATAAAATGCCTAATAGTGGTTTTAAAAATGTTAAACAAAATGTTGTAAATGTATTTATTCCCGCAAAATTTGTTTCATTTAAAAATTTTAAGCACGTAATTTGTTTTACCTTAAAAAAGAAAAACATGAGTTTGTACCGTCACCATAATAGTTTTGAAAGCATGTTTTAGATTACAAATTTGTTTTGATTATAACATTTTAGTTAGATAATGTTTTTTATAGTAAAATTGTTAAATAAGAGATAATTTTAATCATATTTTTATTTAACAATAAAACTATGTCAAAGAATAAGAGTGTACAGCAAAATTATTTTTAAAAAAAAAGATAAAATACTGGGATTTTTAAATTTATATTGGAATTAATGACATACATATTTTGAAAAATAAAATAAGCAGTTTTAAAAATCTTTAAAGAATTTTTAATTTTATACGTTTATTTTAACTTATTTCCATTAAAATAAACCAAAAGAAAGCCAAGATTTTGAAACAAAATTTTTAAATTTATATTGAAACAAATTTCAAAATCAAATGTTAACAGTTTTAAAGAAATTTTTTGCTTTTTAGAAGTTTATGTTACTACCAGTGTTTTCATACTAAAATCAAAATTTTTTGTTTACGAATTTATATTGAAAACAAAAAAAATTTGAAAATCAGGCAGTGAGTTTAGGGTTTGAACTCAAAAGTTTGTAGTCATTTTGAAAAAATACTGGTTACAAAGTTTTCATAATATTAAGGCGTTGTCTGTTATAAATTTACAGAGCTTTTATTTTCTGCTTCAAAGTTTTACTTTGTGCCAAAAAACACAATATGTTAAAATAATACTGGTTTTTTTTACCTTTAACAAATTAAGACGTTATTTATTTCACTTTAATAGTAATTTTATGTGATTTTTTTCTTGTGTTTAAAGTTTCAAAAACCAGTATTTTTATAAGAAAAAATGGTTATTAATTTTGGCTTTAAAATTACAATATCTCTTTTTTTAATTTTTTAAGAATTAAAGGAGACATTTAAATATATTTTGGAAAAATTAGTTTTTAAAAAATACTGGTTTAAAATTGTTCACAATTTCAATGCGGTAAAATTGAAAAAAAAAAATTACATGTTTCTATTTTTATATTTAAACGTATATTATTTCCAGCTTGCAAATAAATATTTTTGTTTTGAAAACCTAAGACTTTTAAAAATACTGTTTTTTTTTTTTTAAGAAAAATATTTCCTAAATTTTTTTTCAAAAAGCCTTTAAATTTAGATTGATGAATTAGACGTTATTTATTTTGATTTATAAGTAGTTTAAGGCGATTTTTTCATGTGTTTAAATTTTCAAAAACCAGTATTTTTGCAAAAAAAAATAAATATGTTTTCTTTAAAATGTTAAGTCATTTTTACTCTTAAGATAGACATATATTGTGTGTAATAGAGTTCAAGAAATCTGTTTGATAAAATATTTTAAGAATTAAGCGTTGTTAAAAAATACTGGTTTAAAATTATCTGTAATTTCGATGTGTTAAAATCGAGTATATAAATTTTTCTTTTTTAATATTCAAACATATATTATATACAGCTTCAAAAGATATATTTTTGTTTTGAAAACCAAAGACTTTTAAAAATACTGTTTTTTTTTTTAAGGAAAATATTACCAAAATTTTTTTTTCAAAAAGCCTTTAAATTAAGATTGATGAATTAGACGTTATTTATTTTGATTTATAAGTGATTTAAGGCGTGTTTAAATTTTCAAAAACCAGTATTTTTGTAAAAAAATATGTTTTCTTTAAAATGTTATGTAATTTTTACTCTAAAGATAGACGTATATAGCGTGAAATATAGTTAAAATAATCTGTTTTATAAAATATTTTTAGAATTTAGGGTTGTTAAAAAATACTGGTTTAAAATTTTTTATAATTTCGATGTGTTAAAATCGAGTATATAAATTTTTCTTATTTTATGCTCAAACATATATTATTTCCAGCTTTAAAAGATATATTTTTGTTTTGAAAACCAAAGACTTTTAAAAATACTGGTTTTCTGTATTAATTTTTTTAATTCAATAAGCTTTGAAATTCAATTTAAAGAAATATATGACTAATATTTCGCTTTTAATGTGGTTTTTAGGCGATTTTATGATGGCATTATCTTTTAAATCTTAAAATCAATTGCCTTTTAAAGTGGCGTTTTTAAATTTAAATAACTTTTCAAAATTTTTTTCTATCATAAAAAAGTTTTTCTTATCCCAATATTTAAATTATTTTCTAGGATACTTTTAATTTTCTATGAAATTTTGTGATTTTTAAGCAATTTTGTGTAATTTTTTTTTTTAAATAAAAACCCAGTATTTTTAAAAAACAGTTTGTATTAATAAAATTGTTTAACCATGTTCTGGTTAATGGAAGTTTTTAGAATTTTTAGCTATTTTGAAAAAAACTGTTCTTTAAAATAATAAAGAGTAACAGCCAGGCCCACAATGTCATACGCTAACGTTTCTATGCGAACGTGTTTTTAAACTATTTTCTTCTTTAAGGGCCAACTACATTTGTCAAGACGAATTCACTTGTGAACGTGTGCTGGACGTAATATTCGCCGACATGTCAAAATTTTTCGATTTTCCATCCAGCATCGTCGGTGTCATACATACAAACAGGGGTCTAATCACCGCAATCGATACTATCGTATCGAATAAACTATCGACGTTTTTTGCATACGATAGACACTGACGTATCGAATGAAAACTAGATAAATGTAATGTCGAATTACTCGATATCGAATGCTATTATTTCAAATTCAATACATTTCATTCGATATCGAGTTTCATTATACCAAAATAAATAATTTCCATCACTTTTGCTCGATATCGCATGCGGTAATTAGACCCCAGATTTTCACAATTCCTACCATAATGCCTAGTAAGTATTTTGATAAGTGTATTTGGGCCTTTAGAAGTTTAAAAAAGAAATTAATGAATTAGACTTTATTTATTTTGTTTTTCTTATTTAACTTTTAAGTTTTGTTTTAATTTTTTTATATATTGCAAAAACCAGTATTTTTTAGTTCCTTGTGTTTCACTTATTCAAATGACTTTAAATAGTTTGAAGGCTACAAAAAACATGTCTATTTAATATTTTTTTCATTTCTAAAATATTGTTTTTTTTATATTCTCCTAAAACATGAAATTTCTAAAAATTAAAAGTTGTTTAATTTACTTGAATTTTAAGTCTACAATAAGGTTTAAATGCAATTAAACAATATTTCATTGTGAGTTTTTTAAGGTGTTTTTTTCTACAGTTAATTATTGTTATTTTTAAATAACCTTTTCATTTTAATATAAATCTCTTTTTATCATTAAATAAAATTTCCGGGAATTTTGTTGTATTGCAATTTATACAATTAGTTTTTTTTTCTTGTTCTTATTATTTCAACAATCTTCCCCTGAATAAAAAGTATTACTCATAGAAACATTGAGAATTAAATAAAAAAAATGTAAACAACTTTTTTATACAATTTTTCATAGAAAAATGTACGTAATTTGTACGCATATTTAAACAAAAAATTATTTTCGATTTGTTATCAAGAGCAGTGATGGGCAACACAATCACTAAGCTATTTATAATTGTATGTGTAAAGTAGGTAGGTAGGTTAAGAAGGGTAACGCGCCCAAGGGAAAACGCCTACTCAAAGGCCAATGTGTTCCATTGTGAACCGCTTTATTATAGATGAAGGAGAAGGAGAGAAGAAAAGAATTTGATAGGTAGAGTTAAGAAGGATAGAAGACAGTAGTTAGAACGATATTCTCCCTACAGGCGCCTCATAAGAAATAACCGGCCTATTTCCCTAACAAACCCTAGTAGATCGACTGGATTACATCCAGCGATTCTCCCCAGTTCGTCGTGAAACCTATCTCTTAGCCATTTCTGCCTTAGCCCGGACAGTGGCACAGTACATGCTCAATCGTCTCTAGCTCATCAGCATCCTCGCATAATCTGCAGAAGTCTGGTATGGTATTGTCCCATTTACTAGTAAAAGCCCTCACAGAGCAATGACTAGTCATAACCCCACCCCTATCAGGGTCCTAAGACCACTTCTGTCCAAGCCTAATAGAACATTGGTTGCCCTTGTATACAATCTAGGCCATAATGCCCTAGATACCCTGCAATATGTTCTATCTATCCCGGACCGGTAAACTGCATCACGGAATCTATCACGGATCACCTCATAGTAGCGACATAAAGTGGGTTTTCCTCCCCCTTTTCCAACCTCTAAGTCCAGGTTCGAACCCTTTCTCGCGAGTTAGTCCGCCACCCCATTACCAGCCACCTTGCAGTGTCCGGGTACCCAACACAGCCTTGCTGTGAACAGCCCCATGAGCTCACTCAGGGCACTTCTACACCGTGCGACCAGGCAAGATCGCACTATATAACCCGTCAATGCGCTGAGCGCATGTGCAAAGTTAAAGCAGAGTTAAAACAAACTGATGTTTTTGTTTTTGATTGTTTGTAATTTTTGTTAGAAGCTAACAGACAGTGCGAGAGAAAATTTTATAGCGTACGTTTAGTCTGTGTTCATACGGCTCTTGTCTTATTGAAATGATTGCTACTTTATAGGCGAGAGGGACGAGGGGAAAGAAACGAGTACACAGATGCATGTACTGTCTTTACGTTTTGCTTTTTCATTCGTTGTTTAATTTTGTTATTGTTTTCACTATCAAAAAAGCACATGTCGTCAACATGACATGAATCATTTGAACGCCAATTCATGTTCAAAGAAGAAAAAGGAAGAATCTTGTCAATAAGACATGCGCCGTATGAACTCAGACTTAGTTATATATGGCAGGCACAATTTTTTTGCTTTAGCAAAAATGTTGATATTATAAGAATATGCCCAACACTGATCTTAAGCAAATAGTCAAGGTAAAAAAGAACTAACTAATATACAAATAAAAAAAAAATTTTGATAGAAAAATATAAATTGAATAAAAATATAAACTTTTAAAATCGCACCTGAAAGCTAAAATTTAGCAAATCTATTTAAATTAAACTAATTAGAATTATTAATGAGTTAATAAATATTTGTTTAAGCTAAAAATTATCAAGCATCAAATTAAAACAAATAAATAAAATTTTAAATAAACAATTTAAAATTCTTAGAAAACGGTTGACTTCAAATTTAAACGAATATTAAAATCGTTCATTCAACAATTGAATGCGAATTAAAGAAAGAAAAAAAAACGAAACTAAAACAAAAATATAAAAATCAAATACCTAATTAATTAATGACATATTCTGATGAATAAATTGAAGTTTAAAATCCATACAAATCCATTTTTATTTTCATACGAGACAAACAAATTTATTCAAGACAACGAAACGAGAAACACAAAATTAATTATGCCAGACGATCGACAACAAACAAAAAAAAAAATTTCCTAAGAAATTTATTAAAATTTTAAAACAATATAAATATTGCTACGTAATAATTAAGAGAAAAAAAAACATGTTTGGTATTCTTTTTCTTTTTTTATTTATCAAAATAAAAAAAAAAAATCAAACTAAATACGTCAAAACTCAGACGACGTCAAAAGAAATACAATCGAGCAAATAGTCAAGATTACTACAGCATCTAAATTAAAGCAAGAACAAAGAAAAAAAAACTTTTAAACAAATTTTTCTCAAACATTTAAAAAAGTTCTTAAAAAAAATTGCAAATTTGCAAAATTTTTAAATTTTTAGCAGAAAAAAAAAGAATATTTTATAAAATGAGTAAGACACACTCAACTTGCACATTTTAAAGTTTAAAGGTTTATAATATTGTTCTCAAGAAACTGCATATTCCTATTAATTTCTTTCACAAAAGAACTACACCATTTTTCATTGAAAATGAGAAAATTCCAAATGAAAATGAGAATTTCAATTTGAAATTGAGAAAATTCAAAATGAAATTGAGAATTTCAATTTGAACTTGAGAAAATTCCAATTGAAATTGAGAATATCAATTTGAAATTGAGAAAATTAAAAATGAAATTGAGAATTTCAATTTGAACTTGAGAAAATTCCAAATGAAATTGGGAAGTTTAAATTTGAAATTGAAAAAATTCCAAATGAAATTGAGAAATTTTAATTTTTCCTTGATAAAATTGAAATATCTATATACATAATTTTTATTATATTCATTCAACAAACATACATAACTAACAAGGATCGAAAAAAATTAAACTAAATAAAAATCGCAGTATTATTGACCAACAGGCATCCAGATCCTCGTATTGGTATGTGACAATGCTCAATTCCACAGTCGGCTACAAATTATTTCTGACAACTCTCCAGCTACGCTCCTGCGATTGAGCTTCTATTCACCGATGCTTAACCCCATTGAAATTATTTGGTCAAAAATAAAAAGTACGGTAACAACAACGATGAATGTACCGAACGTAATTCCCACCCATGTAGGAGAACAGAGGCTTGTCTTTTTAGAACAGATGATTAATGCTTCTAAGACATGTATAACTACTGGAGATTGCAGTAGAGCCATACAACATACTTCATCGTTTTACCAATCTGCTCTGGATCTGGCAGATATGCATGTTGGTCAATAACACTGCGATTTGTATTTATTTTCATATTTTTCGATCCTTGTTAGTTATGTATGTTTGTTGAATGAATATAATAAAAATTATATAGATAATTCAATTTTATAAATGAAAAATTAAAATTTCACAATTTCATTTGGAATTTTCTCAATTTCATTTGGAATTTTCTCAATTTCAAATTAAAATTTCCCAATTTCATTTGGAATTTTCTCAATTTCAAATCTAAATTCTCAATTTCATTTGGAATTTTCTCAATATCAAATTGAATTTCTCATTTTCAATTGGAATTTTCTCAATATCAAATTGAAATTCTCAATTTCATTTGGAATTTTCTCAATTTCATCTTGAATTTTCTCATTTTAAAAGAAAAATGGTGTAGTTCCCAGAAAAAAAAAATTCGCTTAAAAACGATTATTTTGATAAGTACAAATTATTCAGCCATGTGACAGATTACAGTTCCGTTCGGAATTGAAGAAAACATATTTGTTTATTGATAGAAAGTGTCTTTTTGGCCTTTCAGATACAGAAAACTCCCATTCCGTAAGCGAAAACAAAAATGCTTCCATTTCGAAAAATTTTTTCGTTATTTTCTGAAGCACCAAAATACGGAATGAATTCTGTTTCCGAATGGAATTGTACTCTGTGATATTTTTTGCACCCTCTAAAGTTAAAGTTCAAATTAAGAACAATCTTTTTTTTTTAAGGTTATATTAAGAACACTGGAGTTATTTACTGAACTAATTCAAATTTTGAAAAAAGATTTAATTGTAAGTGAAACACATCTTTACAATTTTTGAATAATTTTATTAGCATAATTTGCAAAACAAAAGTTTCTTTAAAAATAATGTCGCTTCTAGTATTCAATAATCACAAATAGTATTTCAAACAAAAGAACTAGTTCTTAAGATATTCACTGTAAGATTTGTTTTAATTTTTCAGGAAATATTCAAATATTTAATTTAAAAAAAAACTTGGTTATAAAACGGGAAATTAAAAAAATACTCATTTGGACTCCCTACTATTGATGTTTATCAAGTTGAGCAAAGCTCTCCTCTAAGATAAAACTTAGAACATTAAACTTATTAAATTCTTTTCACTCATTGAAAAAAACTAGTCTTGTTTAATTTTTCTTTTTATATTTCAATGATTTTACGATTACATCAGCACTTTTCAAAGAATAAAATTATAAACGCAAATTTGTTAATCAGATTATAATATTTAGAGAAAGTATTCATAAAAGAACTAGTTCCGAAACACTTGACATTGATGTTTGTTATATGTATATTTATGTAATTTTCACTCTCTCTCTCTCTCTTTTATTGTTATTAGTTTTTAATAAAACAATTACTTTCTTTAAAGTTCCCACTAAGATCTTCCATCAAATATTGAAATATTTGCTTAGAATTAAAATGAATGAATGAATTCATGCTTCATACCGATTAGAAAAGAACTAGTAATTTGAAATAACATTCTATTATTTTAAAAGTTTGTAATTCTTTAATTTTTATAAAACGAAAAGTTTAAAAATTTAGTGGTGGATAGAGCCTTCGTCATTCATAGAAAGTATTCATAAAAGAACTAGTTCAGATGAATTTCCAGGTGAATTTGGCTTATTCTTACTTTTTATTTTAAAACAGAGTTTTTAAGAATTGAGGACAATTAAATTTACTCAAATTATAAAAGCATCTTGGATAGTAACACTGCATGGTGTCGGTTCTGGCATTTACTCCGAGCAGTTAAGTTAGAGCTTTCCTCTTAGGCTGCCAGATCACTGCAGTGTCATTTAGGCCAAGATACTGGTTATCTTCATAGACGCGGGACACATTCTGTATGGTTAGATATCTGGCAGGGATATTCACATTATAACCAAAAGTAAAGCGGCCATAAGATCCCTGGAGAGCGTGTTTATCACATCGAAAATTGTCCGAGAATGGCGGATGTCTCTGGGGGTGATATCGAGACATTCAGCGGTTACCCTTAATTGGGTCCCTGGACACAGGGGCATACATGGAAACTGTATGGCTGATTCGTTTGCACATGCAGGAACCACCTTGAGTCGTAGCGATTTGACCCATGATATAGTTGTTTCGCTCACAAGGAGTAAGCAACTTATTTGCCACAAATTACATCTCATTGCCAATCAGAAGTGGATTCATGAAACTACATGTGGGGCAACCAGAAAAATCTGGCTATCGTAGATGAACAGAGAACGCACATCAAGGCTGTCCAGACTTTACCTCAGAAACCTAAATGCGGTTACAACTGGTCACTGGTCCATTGGGAAACACAGTTTGGGGCACTCTTACAATGACCTATTTTGGAGTTGCTTCGAGGAGGAGGAGTCAACGGAACATTGGGAGGCGGGGTAACATGGTAACACACCGGGAACTAATTACTGGACCCACGTGAGCTATGCCAGTGGAACCTAAACTAGTTCCGAAGCACGAATTAAATAATCAAGATTGTGCATTGCGCAGGTTCGTTATGTGCTTTGTTTTGAAATCAAAATCCCATGCAGTTTTGTCTTTTGTGACATCATTTTGAAAGTGGAAGTGATTTTGTATATTATTTCACATAGAACGATAAAATTATAGGAATTGATTTCTGTGACAGGCCTGACAAAGTGACCTCAGTTCTACGAAACCAACAAACGACATGTATTTATTTTGTTGGTGGAAATTCTAAAGTTGACTGTAAAAAAAAAAGCTAATTCGGCTTTCATTAATTGGATAAAAACAGCCAATTCGCTTTTAAACATGGCGCCTTCATACGTTGTCAACTATTAATTTTCAAAACACTCCAAAATTAAGAAAAACGCGCATTTTCGAAAAAGAAGTACGAGCGGGCTTAATATGCAAGTGCACGGCCTAAAAAACACTTAATTGACAACATCTTTTGTAAGTTGTTGTTGTTTTTATTTAGTTTTTCTTAACCTACTTACAACTAATTGTAGTGGGGAATGTAAGATGAGATAAACCCACTGTTATTTATTGTTGATGTGTTATGTTTAAACTTTGATATTATTACAAGTAGAACTGTTGCTATAATTCTTATACGTTTAACAGTTTTATTTGGTTTAATATCTTTAGTTTTTTTTAAATCTTTATGGATGAAGTTTCCTGATGATCTGGCCTAAGCAACCAGTGAAATGCGCATAGGAATAGCTTATCCCATCAACAATAAATTTCAAGTGTTTTTGTCAAGAATAAAAACTGGGAATTAAGCACGAATAACAAAAATCTTTTGAAATTAAAATTTTGTATTCCCAAAAATTGAAATTATTTTTTGATTTTTAAATTTCTTAAAAAAATTTGGTTAAAAATTTTTAAATTTTCTATTTATTTGCATATCCCCTACTACGGTTTACAACTCAACTCAGTTGAACTGTAATTTCTTAATTTTTGTATTATGGTTTACAACTTTGCTTAATTGCTGTGAACAAAAATTACAACTGATCACAACTAGTTGTCTTTATTACAACTCAACTGAGTTGAGTTGTAAACCGTAATAAGGGCCAAAGATATACCCAAATTCCAAATTCTTTTTTTTTGTTTTTCTTTTTGGGATGTGTACAATACAAAAACATGGTAACATAGCCCAACACCTTTCGCCGAACAGTGTTCCCTGGTACCGGCAGTGTTTTAAAGGCAAGCATTAAGTTCTTTTAAGAGGATATGCACCCTGTACGGAAACTTTTTATGGTCCCAACGTTGACCGGTTATACTTATAAAAAAAATTGGCGCGCAACCTTTTTTCGTGTATTTTTTTCTCGTAAAACTTTTAGCTAAAAATTTTGTATCTATCATTTTTTTTTAAGTCTTAAATAAATACTTTTTCGTTGAGTACCAGCAAATTAATTCGTGTATTGAAAGAAACAGAAAATTGCTAAAAACAAACAAACAAAAAATAAATATTTATTTAAAAGTGCTTTTCTTTATATATGTATCTATATATTTACATATATATTTGTTCTTTAACAATATGGGTGAATGTCTTTCCAACCTCGAGCTCACAAAAAAATTGTTTATTCAGCAAAAAAAAAATTTTTTTTTTTTTTTTTTTTTTTTGATTTAGCAGCAAATTGGAGAACATTTTTGTACATATTTAACAAGAAAAAAAAAGTAATTTTAATTGTATCAAGTTCAAAACCCTAATAACCAGAAAAAGTTAGTACACTGATAGAAAAATGCATCTTCATATTGATGATGTCCTAACATCAGAATTGTGACATCAATGTTACTACAAATGGCATCAATGATGCAAAAAATAACATCAATTTAATGACGATTGTCTTCGTTCAATTTTGTCATTTTTTACGTGTCATCTATTTTATGACTATAGTGACATCAATTCGATGCCACTTTTTGTAGATGAATGACGAAAACCATATGGGGTATGATGCTGGTGTCTTATTATTGAGAGTTCTGCTGAAAACAAAGGCCGTAATTCTACAAATGTGAAACAAACATATGTAATGGGTAAGTAAGACCCCTTTCACACTCGGCAAGTTACTTGCGCAACTCTTGGTTTGTAGACGTCAGCGGTCACTTGCGCCATTTACAATGTGGCAAGTGAAAGGCAGACAGACGAAGTTTGTAGGCGAGGGGTTGTAGAGGTAGAGTGTATAGTACATGACTATCAGGGGGCAAATCATGGCAGTCGTGATCGAATACTTTTGCGATTCGAAAGCAATTTTATTTCAGTCAATACTGAACGAATCGGTATTATTTTTGCAGTGTTTGAAAATTCAAATAAATGCTTTACAACACCAAAAAAATAATTTCGATCCGTTCAGTATAGACAGAAAGAATTAGAAATTGAATTGCTTTCGAATCGAAAAAGTATTCGATCACGACTGCCATAATTTGGCCCCTGTACTGGACATTTGTAGACATTTTTTGGCTTGTCTTTTACACTTTTCGGCATTTTCATGTTGTTGCTTCATATCATTTTACTCACAACAATGTAATTGTAGTATCAATGCCTGTTAAATGTTTATCTCCGTCAACAGCGAAAAAGAACGAAAAAAGGAAAACAATAATTTCGGTCTGCCTATTAATTTCGCGATTGTGAAAGGTTAAGGCAACTTCAAAAGAGAATAGGAAATATGTTTGCCTTTCAATTTCAACGTTTTAAATTAGGACTAAGGTCGGGGTAAGGAAAAAAAAATTTTGTACAGACTTTGTTGTTGTCGGCAAGTAACTTGCCGAGTGTAAAAGGGGTCTAAATAATAATATTTTCTTACTTTCACTTAAGTCAATTCGAAAGACTTTGACTTAATGACAAGCTGTCATTAAATTGATGCTAATGTTCTTTCTCCGATGTTACTACGTCATCGCACTGAGGACATGTTCGTCATTTCTGTAATGCCGATGTGTCATCCCATTGGTGACATAATTTCATTTTGACCCTGATGACTCTTTGGCCAAGTGATGTTAAGGTTGACATCACCATGATGAAAAGTGTCATGGGGTCAAAACGAAGACACTTGTCATAGTACTGATGTCAAAAAACATCAGCATTATGACGCCTTTTCTATCAGTGTAGTAAACAAAAAATGAATAATTTTTTGGTAAATTTTTTTTATTCGTAATGAATACCGGTTAGAAATTTAATTCTTTTTTTTTACTGACAATAAATTCGAAAAAAAATTTTATTAACTTTTTTATCACTTCTATTTGCTTGATTTAATTGTTCTGGTAGAATAATAAGGAACCAATATGTTAATTTATTTACAAAGAATTTTGTTTATACGTAGAAAAAATTTAATACGAATTTATAATTTTGGAAAAAAAAACATATTGTTTTTTTAGATTGACAGACAGAAAAAGGTATTAAAACAGACAAGATGATTAGGTTGGATGACAGGTGTTACCTACCGGTAATGGTGTTAATTTGAAGTGTCTGCCTTTACACTTTTTAATTTAATATAAAACAAACATTTAAGCGGAAAGTTTTGAGTTGGAAATGGGTTATTTTATGAAATGAAATTTTACCCATTTTTTTTTTTTTTTTTTTTTTTTTTTTTGATATTTTGCTAGGGGATGAGGTTTATTTTAAGTAAAATTAAAATCGTGAAAAGCTTAACCCAGCATCGATTTACCCCAAAAAGCTCACTTTTTTATGGGCGCGAAGAATCAATTGAAGTTTTGCACGACTTGTGCAGAACAGCAACGAGATATGGCTGTAAAATTTTGGCTGAATTAACAAACTTTCGATATCTTGAAAAAAATTGTAGTAAATAACTTTGATAATATACTTGCATGTGCCCGTGCAGAAAACTGAATTGCCAAATTGTTTTTTTTTTTTTTTTGTTGTTTTCTTGCGAAGACAATAGAATGAAACAATTTGTTTTTTAATTTTGTTTTTTCTTTTTACCCACTTACAACTACAATTCGAGTCGGAAAGAACCCAACCAATTGTAGGGGGGTGTAAGAAAAGATAAACTCACTGTTTATTGTTGGTGTTTTGTTAAAGCTTTGATATTGTTACAAGTAAGACTTTGAGTGTTTGAAATTCTTATTCGCTTTAGGGTTTTATTTGTATAATATTTTTAGCTTTTCTAAAATCTTTGGAAAAGGTTTCCTGATGATCTGGCATAAGCAACCAGTGAAATGCGCATAGAGGCTAGCTTTCCCTCAACAATAAATTTCAGTGTATTTATCAAATATAAAAAATTGGGAATTTAGCACGTCATACAAAAATCTTAATAATAAATTTTGTATTCCCGTAAATAACTTTGTTAAAATAATAATTTAAAAAAATCTAAAGGGTGAAATACACTTGTCAAAATACTCATCAAGCATTGTGGTAGTATTAATGAAAATGTGTTTGTATGTGTCACACCGACGATGCTGGATGGAAAATCAAAAAATTTAGATATGAAGGCGAATATTACGTCCAGGTCATGTACACGAGTGAATTAGCCTGCTGGAAAAGCATTTGACAAGTGTATTTGGCCCTTAATATTCGCCGTCATATGAAAATTTTTTGATTTTCCATCCAGCATCGTCGGTGTGACACATTCAAACACATTTTCACCAATACTTCCGCAATGCTTGATGAGTATTTTGATCAGTGTATTTGGGCCTTATGACAAATTTCCAACTTTGTAACCTTTAAAATCCCTTTTTCAAACTTTGCTTTTTAACTCTTTCTATCAAACTCTTGCCCAAGTTTCTTTTCCTTCTATTTAATTTGCTAAATCTATAATTTCTTTTATTTTATTTGCTATTTTTTTTATGAGTTCATAGCCTAGACTAGTTAAAACGTGTATAGACTTTGTTATAGCAAATTCTATTTCATTAGAAAAAACTATAAATAGATAACAAACATACAAATGTATTTAGAAAAAAATATGGGTGTTTGTATGCACAAACATACATGTGTATAACATTTTGAAATTAAATTGAAATTTAAATTTTATTTTCAAATCAATTGATAACGCCAAAGTAAAGAAACAAATAAATAATAAAGAAAAATACACAAAACACATACAAACATACAATAAATAAGTTTTGAAAAAAAGAAGAAGAAAATAAAAGTGTGTAAGTAATAATAGTAGCAAAAACGAAATGTAGTAGCAACAAATAGCATCACAACAAATAATTGTTGTTGATAAAACAAAATAATGATTGTTGTCATTTTAAATACAAACACAACATCAAATCAATAATGAACGTTTTGATTTTGGTTCGTTTCCAATGTTGTGTACAGACAGCACCATAGAGAACAATTGAAGACAAAAAATAAAAAAAAAACAAGAGAATTAGAGTAGAAATAGAAGAATAAAAAAAAAATATTTTAATTAAAATAAAACAAACTTACGTACAATATTTTTTTTTGTTTATACTACACTAATTATTTATTTGTTTAATAAAATTCAATGTATTTGTTTGAATTTTTATAGCAAAAAATGTACGAATTTGATTGATTTAAAAGAAAATTAAAAGTAAGTGGTTTAATACAGACAGAATTGAGTATAATATTGATATGAAAAATGTGTATTTAAAGTTCAAATGGATAAAGAGTGATATATTCGGCTATGCCGAATCTTATATGCCGTTCACCATGGTGCAGAGCATTAGAACACTCATCCACTAACGCACATTATCAACTAGTACCCATGTTCTGTAACTTAAGTGAGAACATCTCGCATCGAAATGATGTGAAACAAAATATTCCATCGTTTCTCGAAAAGTGAGAAAAAAAAGTGTGTCTGTAACTCATGTCGAAAACTATCACAAGAGATTACGTCGTTACGTTATTAATTTTATAATATTACACTCGGAGCCGATGCGACATTGCAGACGTTCAGAACGCCAGTCACACATATCGTTAACGGCGACCAAAATTTACTAAAATTGAAAATTTTTCAACGACGGCGGCGAAAATAAAATCGTCGGCTATACCGAATAATGTAAAGTGCGACTTTAATGTTTGTTGTTTGCAAACGAGCTTTGAAAACATTCGTATATTTTATAAAAATGTTAAAAGCAAAATAATTAAACAATTAAAAAATGTGTCAAGAACAAAATATCGACCCATTTGCGCGAAATTATCGTATATGCCAATTTTTTTGAAATTGAGTTTTTGATGCAATCTTGTTCTACATCCAAAGAGACGTCGTCTGACAAAATATTGTAGGCGAATTCCATTTCGTTGCTCCAAAAATTTAATGTATATTTTAATTTTTATATTGCAAGTGATAGCAGAGAAAAGTAGAAAAATGGATCTCCTGTAAAATTTGGTTTTTGTAACATGTGATAATTTCGCGCAAAGCGGTCGATATTATTATTATTATTCTTTGTATTTTGCATTTGAACTGTTTTTTAGTATTGAAATTTTTTTCTCGCCCCATTTTTATTCGTGAGTTTATTTAATAGTTTAAAGCGGGAACTTTTTTCACAAAAAATAAATGTTACAGACACACTTTTCCTGTAAATTGGCGAGTAATTTCCTTACGTGACAGCTAGTACTCGCCAAAAAATAGTTACAGACACAGTTTAGTGAGAAAAACAGCTGTTTTGTTTCATTTCACACATTTCAATCGAAAAGTTTCTCAACGCGAGAGTTACAGAATTGAAAAAAAAAAATTT
The DNA here is from genome assembly GCA_930367215.1 of Pollenia angustigena. Taxonomy (NCBI): domain Eukaryota; kingdom Metazoa; phylum Arthropoda; class Insecta; order Diptera; family Polleniidae; genus Pollenia; species Pollenia angustigena. The sequence continues at coordinate 184,008,348 of OV884056.1, forward strand.
TAGTATAGAGTTGTGTCGTTCCGAAACGACCTTGTTCAACTTTACGATTCCCTAATAGGAAGGGTTTTTCGATGTTTTTCGATAGTTCCTTTTTAGTTATTCCTCGTTCGGCAAATGCAATCCTTTGGATCATCACATGTGTTTCGTTCACTTATTTCTGTCTACTGAGAACGAGGTCGATTTGTTGTTTAGGGATCAGTGCTCCCTACTTTCGTGTATTTTTATCGTGACATATAAAATATTTCTTAAATGAATCAATGGAAAATGTGATCCAAAGGAATATATTTGAGTAAAATATCACCCGTTTACCACCAGCAAGGGATTGCAATAACACGCATATTAAAGCAAGTAGAAATTTACGAAATTCTTGAAATATTTTTGTAATTTATTGAATTTGGAATTTTTTGCAAACATTTAAAAGAGAAATAATAATTTTTCTTTCGCAAATGAAAACAACGAACGTACGGCAGAAAAGTTTTCTCGTTTCTCGTTCATTCATTGTTCAAGGTAGAAAAACAGGAAAGACCTAGTTCCTTTAATCTATTGGTTCGGTCGGAACGATTCCACAAAAGAAACGATTTGCCCAACTCTTGTTTAAAACATTTTTTTCGTTTAAAATAAACCATATCGGACATGCTGCTGGTGTTTTATAATTGAGAGTTCTTATGTAAACAATGAGCGGAATACAACAAATGTTAAACAAACATGTGTAACGGGTAAGTAAATAATAATTAGCCTGATTACGGTTGGCGTTGGCGTAAGTAGATTAAAGAATACAGGTTGTGTGTTCTTTAATCTATTACAAAAAATTAAACATGCGTTTACGACAACGCCAACCGTAATCAGGCCGAATATTCTTTCACTTTGACTTAAGTCAATCCCAATGGACCAATTTAATGACAGTTTGTCATTAAATTGAGCATAATGAGTCCTTTCTCCGATCTTACTGAGTCTTCGCACTGATGACATTTTTTATATAACTGACTCCGATTCGTCATTTCTGTGATGCTGATTTGTCATCCCATTGATGACATTATTTTAATGCTTGACCCTGATGACAATTTGGCCAAGTGATGTTAAGGCTGACATCACAATGATGAAAATTGTGATGAGGTCAAAAACTATGACACTTGTCATAGTGCTGATGTCAAAAAACATCAGCGTTATGACGGCTTTTCTATCAGTTTTGCACATATTTGAATTGTGCAATTATACATTTCTTTCCAGTGATATATAAAATTAAAAACATTATTTTAGATTTTTCTTTTTTTTTCTTTTGAAAATGTCAAACAAATACATTGATTTTAAAGAGATAAACTTAAAATTAACTTAATTTTTATTTTCTTATTTTATTAAACGTATCAACAAAATTTGCTAACATGTGCTGAAAATTATCTTTATAATTGAGGTTATGTATACAGTTTTGAATACTTAAGAGGTTTTTTTTAACGAAAAATCTCACTTGGTAATAAACACAAGTCTCTATTTAATCAGGCGTGTCAACAATATTAAATTTAACAAAAATATATTTTTTTTTTTTTTTTTTGCAAAAGTGGAGAAACTTTTTTTGTATTTTTTTTATATAACTGAGACCTTAAACATTTATAGAATATTTAACAAAATCGTAAATGAGAAACTAAAAAATAATAAAAAAATTAACAGTTAAATGTTTAAATTAAAGCTCGGACGTCGGTTGATTATTGAAATAATGGTTGAACTTGAAAATCAATTTACAAAGTCAGTTGTTTTTGTTTAAATTATAGTGAATTGAACAACATTTACAGCCTGTTCAACGATTTCGAACGTTAACGTTCGCATAGAATATTACATTTAAAACAAAAACAAATTTTCGAATTTTGTTTTTGTTTTAAATATAATTTTCTTTGCGAACGATGACGTTCGACATCGTTAAACCGGCAGTTAGTTTTTTTGTTTTGTTTTATTCCGTCATAAAAACGAGGGAGACTAGTGTTTCAAACACATAATAAAACATTGAAAAAAATTAACACATTTGAAATTTTTTATGAGTTTTAAATACAAAATCAACAACTGTTGTCCTAAAAAAATATTTAAAATTTTTCGACTCAATATATTTTATATTCAATGATATATTCGAGAAGTGATATGTCTATCCCGGGGAATCCCGGGACATTCAATTGTTTTCAATTCCCTCTTTCCCAGGAATAAATTGTCTAGTGATATGTCTATCCCGGGGCATACCGGGATATTCAATTGTTTTCAATTCCCTCTCTCCCAGGAATAAATTGTCTAGTGATATGACTATCCTGGGATTCCCGGGATATTAAATTGTTCTCAATTTCCTCTTTCCCGGGAATAAATTGTGGGATTTCCGGGAAATGTTGAAGAAACATTTTTTTAAACTCTGGTAAATCGCTGTTGGACACGTGTCTTCAGTTGTTGTATCCAACTAAATTTCACCACAATATCAATATTTGCTGCGGTTTAAGGCTTAATTGGCTGATTTCCAAGATTGGTCTTTATGTATAGTCTATTTACCGATCTTCGCGAAGTTTGATTACATATAAAACGAATTTTTGTTGAAATTTAAGGACAATCGGAGCATTTCGACTCCATTTATGTTTATTTTTGTAAATTTTTTATGGAGGCACCCATATTTGGGTGCATAATTTGAACCGATTCTGCTGGATTTCAATCCCAATAGATTAAAGAGAACGTGAACTGTTTTTTCTCTAATCTATTACCAAGCAGTCATAGATGTATTTTAAAATACGATTGTTCTTTTCTTTTGAGTCGTACGAAAGTGAGCGTGATTTCAACAGTCGGACAGACAGACAGATGGACGGACATGATGAAATCGACTTAGAATTACTTAAGGACCCAGAATATTTATATAATATTTAATAGAATATTTGTCATTCCATGAGAATCTTTTTTGTTATTCATCTAAGACCCCATAAGATGAATAACAAAAAAAGATTCTCATGGAATGACAAACTGCTGATTAGACGAATAACAATTTGAATTTTGTTTTTCTAACCAGTACCCATGTTCTGTATCTTTAGTGAGAACTACTTGCATCGAAAAGATGTGAAACAAAATATTTCATCGTTTCTCGAAAAAGTGTGAAAAATGTGTGTCTGTAACTCATGTCGAAAACTATCAAAAGAGATTACGTCGTTACGTTATTAATGTTATAATATTACACTCGAAGCCGATGTGACATTGCAGACATTCAGAACGCCAGTCACACATATCGTTAACGGCGACCAAAATTTACTTAAATTGAAAATTTTTCAACGACGGCGTCGAAAACACAACCGACGGCTATACCAAATTGTGTAAAGTGCGACTTTAATGTTTGTTGTTTGCAAACGAGTTTTAAAAAAATTCGTATATTTTATAAAAATATTAAAAGCAAAATAATAAAATAATTAAAAATGTGCCAAGAATAAAATATTATTATTATTATTCTTTGCATTTTTAATTGTTTTTAGTGTTAAAATTTTTTCTCGCCCCATTTTTATTCGTGAGTTTTTTGATAGTTCAAAGCGGAACTTTTCTCACCAAAATGTTACAGACACACTTCTTCTGTAAATTGGCTAGTAATTTCCTTACGTGACAGCTTGTACTCGCCAAAAAAAGTAAAAGACACAGTTAAATAAGAAAAACAGCTGTTTGTTTCAATTTATGGCATTTTTGTTTCATTTCACACATTTCAATCGAAAACATTCTCGACGCGAGAGTTACAGAACATGGGCACAGTTTTGTATTTCAAAATCGAAGCAGTTATTTAATTCTTATTTTAAGAAACCCGAAACTATAAATAATTTCTTAAAAGACCAAATCCATCAGTTGAACAATAAAATCAGTTCTCAAATTGTTTAAAAAAAAAAACAAACAAAAATATGAGTTGATAATAAATTTAGATATTTGGAAAGGAAATTATGCATTTGTATCGTTGTTTAATTGAATTTTTTTTTAAACTTGACATAGTAATAATAATTAATAAGAAAAACAAAAAAAACCGGCTTAGATAACAAACAGACAGCAACTTTTTTGTATCATGTGCTGCCTAGGATACCCAATGGGGGGTTTCCCCTTTAAAGTTTCGCCTTAATCTTTTAAAGTTGTTTGGCAGCAAATAAAATAATTGCTAATTGATTCTAATTTTTCATAAAATTATAACGAAATGTGTAAAAAGTCAAGTTTTTAAAATGGGACTTTAATTAAATCAAAATAAAAAAAAATTTTTTTAAATTTTTGTAGTTATTCTAAAACAAAAACTATTCTTAAAAACTATTTAAAATTTCAGTTTTCTGACAACTTTAGTAAAACCTAAAAGCTTGGGTAGCATTATAACAAATAGGATTTGGAAAAAAATAGAAGAGAAGAAAACACCACCCTTCAGATGTATTGTCCTTTACATCGAAATCTATACTAATGGCCTGTTGAGCGATTTCGAACGAAGACTACGTTCGCTTAACTTACATGTAAAACAAAAACCACATGTTACAATTTGTTTTTGTTTTAAATGTAAGTTGAGCGAACGAAATCTTCGTTCAGAAATAGATGAACAGGCAGAAGTATTAAGGGAGCTCCAACCATAATGCACGATATTAATTGTGCGTCACTCTTTAACGTCAAGTTTTTTGCCCAACTAAATTTTACATTTCTTTGTTTCAGTGTTTGACAATTCAACCATGGAGAGTTACACAATTGGCCAGCGCATAAAGATTGTTGAAGCCTTTTACAAAAATGGACGTTGAAATCAAATGCATTTCGTGCACTTTGTGATTTTTTTAGTCAGCATAATCGATCGAATATGTCCACAATCATATTCGATCGATTATGCTGTAGGAAATGTAAAAAATGTGTTTGGTGCGGTTTATGGGCAGGAGGCATCATCGGGCTGAACTCCTTCGAAAACAAGGTCCACCATGCAGTTACCGTGTATGATGTTCGCTATCGCGAGTTGATAAGGGGCCTCTTGTGGTCAGAAATTGAGGATATGGACCTGGACGAGATGTGCCACTTATCACACAGATATCAAAACAATGTCTCTTTTGCGCGAGAAATTCAATGGTCGTGCTATTTTAAAATCAAAAGTGTATGCCAATAAGCAAAGAACAATTCAAGAGCTAAAGGATGAGATAATTTGGCATATTAACGATATTGAACCTCAATTATGTTTCAGAGTCATTGAAAATATGGACCGTCGGATGGAGATATTTATAGATACTTCTATCTATTAAGATAATTCTCTGAAAATTTTTGGTTTTATTTACAATTAACATCGTGCATTTTGGTTGGACCATCCTTTATTATCAAATCCAGACTGTAACCGTTAGATATCTTAAAAAACCTGGACCCAGAGAATTCATCAAAGTTGGATAGTGTGTAGTTTCCTGGTCAACTACACACTATTTGTTTCTCCTTAGATTTCAATTAAATTTTCTTAAAAAAAAACGTAAAAAATCTATAAAAAAATCTCTAAGAAAATTAGCATTAGAAGAAATCATTATAAATAAGTTTTGGTTTAATTTCAAATGAAATATAATGTATTTAAATTATCGTCTAAGTACTCATTTATTTATTCTATTTTATAAAAAAAATCAAGATTAGAATTTTCTTTTTAATTTAATAAAAATAAATCGTGATTTCAATGTTATGATTGACCACTTAAGAAAGAAAAAAAAACCCTTAAAGATGTTAAAACCCCAAATGCTTGAATCACGTGTTAAAAATAGTTCAAATAAACAAGACCACAAAAATAATAAAAAATATTGTGAAAATATTTTAAAATTGTTAAACAATTGAAACCCAAATGATAATAATTGAATTAACTTTTTCAAAATGAGAAGCAATCATTGGCCAATGGATTGCCATTCATCATAATCTGCGATCAACATGTCGCACGCAAATTTTATAGAGCAATCAAATTTAACGTTTGCTTCGAAAAATATTGTTACGTGGAGACCGACCGCATATAAATTTAAAATTGTTCTGGGAATTTCAAAAAACATTAAGGACCGTTTTCACAGCTTACCGATAGCTAAAGGTAGAATTTTATCGGCCGTGTAAAAAGTGTTCCTTTGTTACAACTTTGTTTTAACCAGCCAGGTAGGATAAACCTTAATCTACACTATCGTTAAAGTTAAGTTTTAATAATGGAACACTTTTTATAAGGCCGTTTAAAGTCTACTTTTAGCTATCGGTAAGTTGTGAAAACGGGCCTAAGAGACAATTTTTAGGTTTAATTTAAAATCGTTTTAAATATAAAATTCTGTTATAAACACTTAAATGAAACTTAATTCACCAATCTGGTACATTTAAATTCAATTTCATTGTGTATCACTTATTAAGGTGGCCTCAATATTACAGCAATACAATCACAACATAAAAAGGAATAACAGTCAGCTGTTTTTTGAGAATACCTTCTAAACAAATTAACATTTTATGATATTTGTTTTTGTATTTAATATTGCTACCATACTTTTATCTTAATTAAAAAGGACTTTTTAACAAGATAAAGGACTTAAATACTACTTTTTTGAATTTTGATTTGATATCCCCAGAACAAGTTTTCTTTAAAGAGTGACAAAGATATGGCCTTTAACACCTGTTTTGGTGGGGGCATTTAACGATCCTAAGCGTAATCTTATATATAAATCGCCAAAGGCAAAACAGTTAAGAACACTTTCCTCCTCTGGCTGTCAACCAATTTGAAAAAAAAAATTAAATTTGAAAGGTATTAATTACATGTGCACATATATATTTAGTTTAAACTAAATAAGATAAAAAAATATATAATACTTATCACTGTTTATAATGCTAAGTTCACACTTGGGTTTTTAAACGCGTTTAAGCAAAATGTTGATTTAGCTAATCAAAGCCGTTCACATTACATTTGAGATGATTAAGATGACAGATGATTAAGAAAAAAAACACACAACAAACACACAAAAAAAATCAAACAAATTTATATTTCTTTAAAGTTAAAAATGGATAAAAACACTTTTATAAAGTTATCAGAAGATTATTTTAATCATTTTAATGATGAAATTGTGAAAATGTATGAATTATTTAAGGAAAAAAATAAAAATATTAAGCATAAATCTTGGCCGGTTGTACACGACATGTTGGCGATTCTACATTATTAGGTATGTTCAGTGGATTCTATGTGGTTTATGAAGTGATTTAGTTGTAATCATGTCGATTTGAAGTGATTAACAAATCACTTTAATGTATGGGTAATCATCTCGATTTTGAAGTGATTAGAGCTTAAACACGTTCGAGCTGCTTATACGCGTTTAAGAACTCAAGTGTGAACATAGTGTTAGAAAACTAAGTCCTAATTTACACTAGGGACATTTCTTGCCGGACAGACGAAGTTTGAAGGCGAGGGGTCGAAAAGGTAGAGTGTGTAGTACATGACTATCTGTACTGGACATTTTTTCATTTCCCTTTCTTACTTTTCGCAGTTTACATACAAGTATTAATTTCTTTCTGACTTCTGATGTTTCATATGTAAACGCTTCTGGTAAGATTAAAAGAGAATTCAAAAAATGTCCGGCAAGAAATGTCCCTAGTGTAAATTGGGACTAAGCGGAGAGGTGTCTGGTACTTTTTTTAAATTCGTTACTTATCTAAAAAATACAAATATATTTGGTACTTTTTCGAAATTTGAAATCTAAGGGGTTTAAAAATTTTAACAATTTTTGATTTTTTTTTTTTAAAACATTTCTTTCTATTGTTAAGGGCTCCCACTACAATATTGAAATGTTTGATATATCAATGGGGAGAAGAAAAATATCAAAAGGGGGAAATGGGGGAAATAAAAATTCTTGTTTTTACTTTTTGAATTTCCTATTATATTTAACTTAGAAACAAACATAAAATTACATATGCAGGGTCCTGGGTGAATGAGAGCTTATAAAATGAAAAATTTTGGTACTTTTTTTGTTCTTCAACTGGTACTTTTTAAATTTTCGTTATATTTGACCTAGAAACATGAAAGTAAACAAGCACGGGCCTGAATGAATGAGAATCTGTAAGAGGGATCTTTTTGGTACTTTTTCGTTTTTTAGCTGGTACTTCTTGAATTTTCATTAATACTGAGCCTAGAAACATAAAATTCAACAGGCAGAGTCCAAAGTGATTGAGAAACAATATCTAAGAGGAGACTTTTTGGTACTTTTTGATTTTTCAATTGAAACTATCGGATAATTTTTTTTTTTTTTTTTTTGTAATTAAACATACATGGACCTGTATGAATGAGAATCTGTAAGAGGGATATTTTTAGTTCTTTTTCGTTTTTTAACTGGTACTTTTTGAATTTTCATTAATACTGAGCCTAGAAACATAAAATTCAACATGCAGAGTCCAAAGTGATTGAGAAACAATATCTAAGAGGAGACTTTTTGGTACTTTTTGATTTTTCAATTGAAACTATCGGATTTTTTTTTTTTTTTTTTTTTTTTTTTTTTTAATTAAACATACATGGACCTGTATGAATGAGAATCTGTAAGAGGGATATTTTTAGTTCTTTTTCGTTTTTTAACTGGTACTTTTTGAATTTTCATTAATACTGAGCCTAGAAACATAAAATTCAACATGCAGAGTCCAAAGTGATTGAGAAACAATATCTAAGAGGAGACTTTTTGGTACTTTTTGATTTTTCAATTGAAACTATCGGATAATTTTTTTTTTTTTTTTTGTAATTAAACATTCATGGACCTGTATGAATGAGAATCTGTAAGAGGGATATTTTTAGTTCTTTTTCGTTTTTTAACTGGTACTTTTTGAATTTTCATTAATACTGAGCCTAGAAACATAAAATTCAACATGCAGAGTCCAAAGTGATTGAGAAACAATATCTAAGAGGAGACTTTTTGATTTTTCAATTGAAACTATCGGATTTTTTTTTTTTTTTTTTTTTTTTTTTTTGTAATTAAACATACATGGACCTGTATGGATAAGAATCTGTAAGAGCCAGTTTTTGACATAAAGATCAGCGATTAAATTAGAACTAATCTTTGAAATTCGTTTTTGGGTAGTCGATTATTTCATTTTGTTTCCAAGTTTAAACGCCGAAAGTTGGCGGTTTAAACTTGCGACAGAATTTTCAAAAGTACGAACAGCTTATAAAAGGAAATATTTTTTATTTAAAGGTTTATTAAATATTCCACCTCGTAAGATAAAATATTGCTTGGATATTTTGCTTCTTTTTCGATTTCATTTATTTATAAATATATAATATTATATAACACAATACAAAATTCTTGCCTTTTCTTCTTCTTTTTCATAATAAGAACAGTAATTTGATGACAATTTTTGGTATTTGTTTTAAACTGCCATACTTATACATAAAAGTATTGTCAATTCATATGGCAATGCTTAAAGCTTTAATCTTTCACTCAAAAACGTCAAAGAGGATTAAGGCTAGATTAATTTTATTATAAGATTAACAAATCTTACTATTGATCCTGGTTTAAACTCTTAGTAAAAAACCCGCTCTAAGATGGATATTTTTGGTTCTTTTTCGTTTTTTAACTGGTACTTTTTGAATTTTTATTAATATTGAACCTAGAAACATAAAATTGAACATGCAGCGTCCAGAGTGATTGAGAAACAATATCTAAGAGGAGACTTTGTGGTTTTTCAATCGGAAATTTTGGATTTTTTTTTTAATTATTGAACTTAAAAAATAAATTAAACATTCACGGACATATGGAACCAATATGCTCCCTCATGCACTCATATGGCCCAATGCTGAAATAAGTCATGATTTTTAGACAATTAACTGGATTAGCTCTTATTTTAAGCACTTAATTTGAATGACATTCCCGATAGTGTAAAGGGGCCCTTTGAAAAGCTTATTAGCTGTATTCAATTTGTGACTTAATCGATTTATAACGAGCTTAAGAAAAAGCAACTTTTTAATAGATTTTTGATCAGATAATTTATTACTTGGAAACAAATTTCAAAATAAATAAAAACTAATTATTCAAAATTATTTAACGAAATTTAATTAGCAAAAAAATAATTTTTTTTTATTTCCTTATAAATGAGCAGAGTAATAACTTATACATATGTACATATATTATTTCGATCGTAAAGTTTAGGTATTATTTAATTTGAAAGAAAAACAATAAAAAAAATTAAAGACAAATTTATTTACACATGTCTCGCTTTTTTCAGCAAAATTTTTTAAAACACACACGTTTCCTAAGATATTTCAGCAAAAAAACAATAAAATGACATTAAAATTAAGTAAAATATAGTTAATAATAAATAAAGAACTGATTTAAAATCAGCAAATAAATGTAAATATTTGCATTTTATTTAAAATTTATTTCATTACTTTTGAATAAAATATAGAATTTAAAATTCGAAATGTGTGTGTTTTTGCAAAAGCGTAAATATTTTTTTTTTTTTTTTCAAGATTATTACAAGATTGTAAAATGTTGGTAAATAAATTAAAGGTTATGGCACAAGAAAAAACAATTTTAAGAAAGATTTTTTAAAGTAAAATGAAATAGTGTTATAAAGAATATGAATAAAATAAACTTAAATTTTAAATAACAAATAATAATTTGTTATAAACATAAAAAAATACTAACCTGTATACTCATTTCTTGAATTTTTGGTTTCGTTTCTTTTGCTTTTTACGATTTTTTTCTTTCGAATACAATAATTTTCAATTTACAAAATATTTTAATACTAGAAAAAAAACAGAATTATGCGAAAAACAAAACAAAAAAAAAAAATTATACACATAAATGAAATGAAAAAATTTGTTATATTATGCAATCGTTAAATGGAATAGAAACAAATTTATTTGAAAAAATAAGAGATTTTTTTTTTAAGAAAATATAAAAAAGAATTCTGTACAAAAGGATATAAGTACTCTTTTGAAATAAATAAAAGTCCATATTTAAAGTTCTAACTCTCTTTAAGACCTGTAAAAGGGTAATTATTTTAAAAATGTTCTCTTTACTTTTATTAAGAGTATCTAGCTCTCATTTATATCTTAAATAAAAGGACAACCTTTCACAGTATTGCTCTCTTTATTAATAAAAAATTTCATGTTACTCTCTTGACCCTTTCTGATTTTTTTCTCACTCTTTTTTTCCTCACAATTCTCTTATTTTAATTCTGGATTTCCTTTCTGTTTTGGATTTAAGAATTTCTTTCGAAGCAATTTCTATTGCAATAAAAATGGGGTGTTGTAAAAAGAAATGTGAAAATTTCGTTCGTTTAAATGAAGAAATTAGAAATGTAAGTTAAACGAACGAATTTTGCTCTCGTCATATAAAAAATAGGCAGTTAAAAAAAAATGTTTACGAAACAAACTGTTTGTGTATGAACGTACACGCAGGTCTTCAAGAAAATTAAACAACAACTAATCGGATAAAACTGATGCGTGTGAATTAGCACTAAGATGCGTGCCATTTAATGCCACAAAAACCTTAAATTAAGTCGAAAACTTTGAGAGGAAATTCCCAAAATACCCATGAAAAATTTCTTCAAAAGTTGATATATAAATCACTTTCTGGAGTAAGTCTGGGTTAACACTATGCAAGTTTTCGTTGAGAAAGTTTTAGTTTATTGATGAAAAGGGAGAGAGATGTTCTCTTCCCCTCTCACCAATAAACTCAGACTTTCTAAAAGAAAGCTTGCATAGTGTGAACCCAGACCAAGGCGAATTGACTAGAAGGTGGGGTCAAGTCAACATATGGCGTTTTTTTTCGGTTGTCGATTTGTCAAATTGTGTATACAAACTAGTTTTTTATGTAATTAAACCTGTTTTTTTTACTAGCAATATTTTTGACAATCCGACCACATAAGCATTGTAGTTGTAGAGTTGACCTCACCTTCTAGTCAATTCGCCTTGACCCAGACTAAAGAACTCTAAGATTAAATTTTGATTGTGACTTCCTTTTCTAGGTTAACAGGCATAACTTTTCATTCTTAAAGCAAGGGGGGGGGGGGGGGAGATAAAAATACAATTTGGAAGCTGAACATTTAAAAATTATTTCGAAATATAACTTAAGAATCCTTTTAATCTTCCAAACAACTTAAAGTAACATCAGTGTTACCCTAATAACAGTATTGGACCTAAGCTTTTTGAAATAGTAACTTGTTAAGCCTCCGTTAGAGTTAGATTATACGATCATCTGGAGTCAAACTCAAACCTCATCTATATAAAAATTTTGTTTAAATCTTAAATACAAAAAAGTATAGTCAAAGATTTTAAGCATAAAGTAAGATAAAAAGAAAATTAGATTCGTATTATGTATTAAATGGCTTGTGGTGAAGCAACCGCTAGTTTTGCTCTCCGGATTTTATCTCAAGCATGTACCAAAAAATTTGATGATCTAATAAATGTGGTCAGTGGTCTTATTAAGCCAACTATACTTATTGTTTTTGTCAGAGCTCATTACAAATTCGGGTATTTGGCCTAAGATCAGATTATGAAGAACGAAAACATTGCTTTATTTTGATTTTCTTGCGAACACAATAAAATGAAGCTATTTTTTATAATTTAGTTTTGTCTTTACGCTCTTACAACTACAAATCAAGTCGGAAAAAACCCAGCCAATTGCAGTAGGGAATGTAAGAAAAGATAAACTCACTGTTTATTGTTGGTTTTATGTCTAAGCTTTGATATCGTTGCAAATAAGACTTTAGTGTTTGTAATTCTCATTCGCTTTACAGTTTTTTTTGTATAATATCGACCCCTTTGCACGAAATTATCGTATGTTACAAAAACCAAATTTTACAGGAGAGCCATTTTTATACTTTTCTCTGCTATCACTTGCAATGTAAATATGAAAATATACATTCAATTTTTGGAGCAACAAAGTGGAATTCGCCTACAATATTTTGTCAGGCGACGTCTCTTTGAATGTACAACAAACAAGATTGCATTAAAAACTCAATTTCAAAAAAATTGTCATATACGATAATTTCGCGCAAATGGGTCGATATCTTTAGCTTTTCCAAAGTCTTTGGAAAAAGGTTTCCTGATGATCTGTCCAAAGCAATCGGTGAAATGTGCATATTAGCTAGCTTATCTATCCCCCAATAATAAATTTAAGTTCATTTATCAAGAATAAAAATTGGGAATTAAGCAGACAAAAAATCTTGTAAATGATTAAAAAAGTTTTGTTTTCCCGAAAATCACTTTGACAATATCTTTCGCTTTTAAAATTTAAAAATTTTGTTTTAACTGTAAGTTAAGCGTACGCCATTTTCGTTTGAAATTTTTTAAAGTGTTAGATTTTTGATGCCAAATTTTGATTTACGAAGTTAATGCGGGTAACTTTTTTTAAAATTCCTTTAAGAACTTGAATTTTTTTAAGCTTTTCTAAAAAATTTTATTTAAATAACTTAAAGTTGGCATCAAGTTAATTTCGGGGGTGTGACATTTTCGTAATTAGGTTAGAGTTTATAATAGAGAATATAGCAGCTGTTTCCGAGAGAGAGAGAGAAAAAGAGAGATAGAAAGAAATCAAAAACTGTTATGTAACAACTAAAAGTTTCCTCTTAAGACAAAAATTTCGTTAAGGAATTTTGCTCATAAAATTTCTATTTAAACTATTTTTTTCAAAAGCAATTTAATAAGATTAAATTTAAAAACTTTTTTTTAAAATTATTAAAATGCTTTTAACTTATAAATCTCTCTTTTTTGCTGAAAAATAGTTTATTTTAAATGTTGCTTAACACTCAATTAAGCTTGGAGGGAGAGAGAGAGAGAGAGAAAGAGAACTTTTCATAGAAAAAAAGGAAATGAGCTTAGTTAATCGTTTTAAAGGAGTTTTCTTTAATGAAACTAAAATTTTCGGGTATAAAGAAAAATTTTATAGAAAGAAAAGGTTGTCAAGAGAGTTTTTATTAATGCATACAAATCCAAGACTTTCTTCATACATAGAAAAGAAAAGGAGAGTTTTTTGGAAACATAAACAATGAAGAGAACTTTTTGTATAGGAAAGCAAAAAAAGATAGCATTTTAAAACTATTGAAAAATGTTATGTAAAAAGGAATAATTAAACGTTTAATGAACTTAAAGAAAAAACAGTTTTTATCTCTGCTGGAATGTCATTTATATCTCTAAGAAAAAAGAGAGTCTTTAATTTCAATCTGAAAGAGAGCATTTAAGTAAATCCTTTTTAACACAAAAGAGATGATTTAAGGAGTTTTTAATGCGAACTTTTGAACATTTTGAAGTAACAAAAAGCTTTTTTTCTGGAATATTATGAAAAAAGTAATGGAAATCTCTTTATGTAAAAACATATATATTTTTTTTTGCCAAAAGAGAAAAAGCTTGAAAGACAGAGAACAAAAGAAAATGTAAATTATATGTGTATTGACCAAAAGAAACAAACATACACACATTTTTCTATGATAGTTTCAAATTTTCAAAATCAATGATTTATTAGGAAAATTTCCTAAAACAGAACACATTATTTACAAATTAAATATCTCTTTTAGTCAATAGAAAAAGAAAATATCATACATAAGAAAATTATTATTTATATTTTTCGAATTCAGGGCCAACAAAAATACTTTAGACGTCAGTAAAAATGTTTGGCATATGAATGGTTTTCTTTTTTTTTCATTTCATTTTTAAGATGGTTAAATAGATTTAAGAAAATTTTTCTAAATGAAAACAGAAAGAAAATGTGTATTTTTAATTATAAACGAGACTAAATGTCAGACAATTACATTAGAATAAAAAAAACAACAACAACGACAGACAAAAATAATGAAAATAAAACTGATTTAAAACAAATTATATTATTTGGTTTTTTTGGTTTTAAAAATGGCGCACAAATTGTTATAAATGTCAAATGCTTTTTTAAAAATTAATAAAAAAAAAAAATATTTTATTCCATAAATCCGTTGAAATTTTTTAAAACATTCGAAATAAAATTTTTAAACAAAATAAAAATGTTTCTATTTTTTAAAACTTTTTACAGTTTTAGTAAAAAAAATTTAGGTTCACACAAAATTGTTTTATTTTTTTTTTTTTTTTTTTTTTTTTGTCAAAATGGCATAAACCGTCGAATTTAGTTTAATAGTTTTAGTGGGTTTTTTTTCGATTGAGTTTAAGTTTTTATGGGGAAAATCGATTTTGAACAAGGACATCTTTGGCGTTGAATATCTATATCTATCTTTCTATCTTGTTGTTGTTGTGTACAACAAACACACACACACAATTTCAGATAGACGAGTGAGTCGTTTATGTGTAAAAAACGACCGACGGGTTACAACAACAACAAGACCAAAAATTAACACGACGTTTTTGTATAATCTCTTAATTTCTTTTCCTAATTTTTTTTTTCAAAATTGCATATTTAAAAATTAATTTTTTTTTCAATATTTTTCATTTATTTTTCTTAATTGGTTCATTTTTTTTTTTTATTTGTTAAATTTTTAAAATTTTTTTTTAATTTAAATTTCAATTGAGGTTGTCGGTCGGTTTTTCTTCTAAATTGTTGGTTGGGTTGTTTTTTTGTTTGTTTGGTTGGCTGGTTGATTTGGTTACCTTTCTGTAGCACTGGTGTTACACAATTTCTCGGTTTTTTTTCGCTAGGGGTTAAAACTACCCCCTTTTTGATTTTTTAGTGAAAAAAATCAAAGTTTCTTTTTTTTCAAACTTTACACTTTTTAATTTATATAATTTCTTTCTTTTCTGTTTAAAACTTTTCAAATTGTATTAGAAAAATGTTTAGAAATTGTATCCTGCGGATACGAATTTTCTTTTTTTCACAAATTTTCTGTTTGGAAAATTTCTTTTCTTCTTGTTTCAATATTAATATATATACTAGATGATGTTGAAAAATATATATATATATATTTATATATACTATATATATAATAAAATGTAAGTATATATAATAACTATTTGAATTGTGTAAGCAACCCGAGACGAGAAATGTATTTCTAAGACCGACCTCTTCAGTACGGTATCAGCGCTCGACTGAAATTTTTCAACGAGTTGCGAGTGCTTAAGCTTTCACAAACAGCAGAAAAAAACTTAAAAAAGCACATACACAGACATTCTGACACACATAGAAAAGTTAAACAGAAAAAAATCAACAACAACAACAACAACACCAGCAATCAGACAATATTCAAATTGAGCTGCTACACATAGATACTCATTCTCATACTCATACAAACGCATAAACGTTTAAGAGCCGAAGTAAAAGGAAACAACACACACACGCACACTCATGCCAAATTGTAAGTACAACGGCAACTTTGCAGTACATATAAAACTCATGCGCTCACTTACAAGCAGAACTAAAATACATGCGACAGTAATGCCAACTTTAAAGTACTCAAGTTTTTTAGTTGTTGTGCTTTAAAGCACCAACAAAGTTTTCCTTTAACTTTAAGGGTTGCAAGCAAAATTGAGTAGTTTCAACAATTTTTTTAAAAAAAATTTATTCCTTTATTGTGTTAACAAATTGAAATGATGGCATAAATCTTAAATTTTTTTTTCGAATGCAACTGAGATTTTTTTTTTTTTGCACCAGCTCGAAACATGTTTTCTTTTTACTCATTCCTCTACTGCCAAGATTTAAAAAATTAATTATTTACAAGTTACAAATTGTTCAAAATTCATTACAAAAAGTAAAGACTTTTCTTAGAAGTCGTAATTATTAAAACAAAAAAAAATACTTTAAACATTTTCATCATATATGGTAACAGCTAAACCAAACCTGAATCAAGGTTGCTGGCTATTTTAACGAGACTAATGTCTGCTAGGTAAGCATGCAAGTCGATGCGGACTACCCTTCAAGGACGAAGAAACGGTCTTCTTTTCTTTCTGCGAATGTGCGGCCCTAGCTGTCAAGAGTTACCGATTCCTGGACAACAAGATACTATCCTAAGCCTTGGTGAAATACTGGCTGCAGACTAAATCAACTACTATTACGATTAGAATTGCCAAGAATTTAGAGTACTCGTCAAGAAGCAAGAAAAATTATGTTTTGTCAAGATTTTCGAAAGAAATAATTTACGAGTTCGAACAGTTTGTACTGTGTTTAACGATGACAGAGGTTTTATTTATTACAAAAATGGGAAATTTGATGAAACTTTTTGTTCGTAATAGAGAGTGGCTGTTAAGAAAGGGATTTTTTATTTTCAATAAAGTATAAAAACGTCCGTTTATTCGAAACAAATATTACGAAAGTCATAATACACAGTTCAAATTGTTCGAATCCGTAAATGATTTCTTTCGAATCGAAATACGCAGTAACCGCCCAGGTTACTTTAAACAAAGCTGTCGAAAAAGCAAATAAATATTTAAAAATTTTCTTTAAGTGTATTTGTTCCAAAATCTATCTAAACTACCATTTCTATATTCAACAGTAATACAACAATTTTAAACTTTTTCCAATACTACAGGGTTCTGACAACGGATTCTGGTAGAGGAGACCAAAAAAAATATACGTTAGTCGGCGTTTTGAAAGAATCGAAATTTTATTTTAGAAGTGGTTAAAGTTTCCCAGCTTTGGTCTGTTCTTGCAGCATATTGCCGTGCCCCGGTAGGCTAGCTAGAAGTGAGCTAGTCTATCAGCCCCGGGGTTGCGGGTTCGATTCCTGCCAGAGACTCTGGTTCCTTCCCTGCATACAAGCGTAGAGCTTCGCGGAGATTAGCATAGGGAATTTAAAAAAATATCGGTATACTAAACTATTTTTTCTTTATATCTGAGGTGTAGGGTGTGTTCAGCAACTTTGTAGAAAATGTTATTGCAAATATTTTTGTGAAACATATTAACCCTCTAACACCCCCTTGTAACGGCATTTTTGGCTTTATTCTAACAAATCGTAAAAAACACCAGAAAAAAGGGGGAGGGCAGGGATGACATCTTCTAAATAAAAAAATTGGCTATAAAATTTTACTGTATATGCCTAAACACACCAAAGACCAAAACTTAAAACAAATGCCAAAAACCAGTCCAATTCAAAATTCCCCACTAAGGGTAGTATTAACCCTTAACAGACAATCTATGTTTTAATTAAAATGTTATGTTTTTTCTCAGTTTTCTTGACATTTATTAATAGTTATATCGATAGCTTACAGGAATTTTTGGTGCAAAAGTGAGTTCATTTGCTTATATTTTTTGCTATAACTGGTTTTTAATTTTTGTTTTCTATTTTTATATAAGATTATTTTAGGAAGTTTTTAATTGTCAAGAATTCTTTTTTAAAATTCAAGATTTTCAAGTCAAGAATTATGCGAATTTGAATCTGGCAAGACTTATTACGATGCACATGGAAATGCATTCGACGAGTGGTATGGTCTTGTCAAAGCAGAGTCCTTTCGTTTCTACTTGACTCTTCGCCAGAAGTGAACTACAGCGATAATTAACCAAACATTTTTGCCCTAAGATCAGAATTTTTGCATCAATGTTAATACAAATGGCATCAATGAGGCAAAAAGTGACATCAATTCAATTACGAACGTCATCATAAAATTTTGTCATATTATTTACGTCATTTATACTATGACTACATTGACATCAATTCGATGCCACATTTTGTGTATTATTTACATTATTTTCATGTTTAAAACGTAAAATAAAAGCAAGAATTCCCATATTATATTTGTTTAAATTATTTGGTTAAATACATCAAATTTTTTAGGAAGAATGATTACAAAAACCATATCGGGCATGCTGCTGGTGTCTTATAATTAAGAGTTCTTCGGTAAACAAAGGGGGAAGCACAACAAGAGGGAAACAAACGGGTAAGTAAATAATAATATTCTTTCACTTTAACTTAAGTCAATCCCAATGACACAATTGAATGATAGTCTGTCATTAATATAAGCCTAATGAGTCCTTTTCGCGATGTTACTGAGTCATCGCATTGATGGCATTATTTATTAAACTAACTCCGATTCGTCATTTCTGTGATGCCGTTGTTTCAACCCATTGATGACATAATTTCACCCGAAGACAATTTTGCCAAGTGATGACAAGGCTGACATCACAATGATGCAAAGTGTCATGGGGTCAAAAACGAAGAAACTTTTCATAGTATTGATGTCAAAATACATCAGCGAGATGACGCCTTTTCTATCAGTGTGCGTCACGTAAAAAAACTGAGAAGTCTTAAAGGATATACAAGTTTCAGTTCAACAGATTTTAAGTCTTATAATCAGTGTTCGAAAAAAAACACTAAATATCGTTCTTTAATGTTCGGTTCAGTAGATTTGTGGAAAACACAAACGCTAATAGTGTTTGTGTAGAAATTCATTAAAAAAAATAACGTTTCCCTGTTTGTCATCTTTCGAACACAAAAATAATGCTGTTTTCCTCATACTCAACAAATGATGAGAACATTAAATTCCGTTCGGTTTTTTTTTTAAATCCACGAACTTCAATGTGTTCGGTTCGGCTCGTTAATGTTCGTCGCTTTTTGCTGATAAAAAAAACCAAACATTTTTTACAAAAACAAAATACACACACGAAAAAAAACATTATAGAACATTAAAATATAATGTTTTTCTACAGTATCACTACAATTGTTCTGTTTTTTTACGAAGAACCGAACATTATATAATGTTCGGTTCTTTCTTGAAAATAGTTACGAACGGTATTTAGGTTTGTGTATGTTTACACAAACACTAAAAAAATAGATATCG
The DNA here is from genome assembly GCA_930367215.1 of Pollenia angustigena. Classification (NCBI taxonomy): domain Eukaryota; kingdom Metazoa; phylum Arthropoda; class Insecta; order Diptera; family Polleniidae; genus Pollenia; species Pollenia angustigena. Next base: position 184,027,999 of record OV884056.1, read on the forward strand.
TTCTTCGGTGTGTGAGCCGAACGCTAAATAATGTACTGTTTATTTTCGAACACTGCTTATAATATCAGATCTAAGACAGAGTCCTTAGTTCTATCTTTTTTTAATACAGTTTTAAGTATTTTCCTCAATGATTGCTGAAATTTGATACTAGTTGAGATTCCCCAAAAAAGTCCTCTCTACAGAAAATTGTGAATACGATGACACGACTTAAGCACAATTTTTGATTAATCGGATGATTCTACCGTAATTATTTCTAAAATTTATATATGTAGCATATGATACGTTTTAAACCGAGAGTCACTAGTTTTACGACCTTATAAGATTTTTTTAATCATCAAATTTAAAAAAAAGAAAAAATAAACACGTTAATTTGTCTTGTTAATAACTCAGACTAATCGATTTTTAAATTTTAAGCGTTTTTCTTAGTTAATTATCCTCAAATGTCACATTTGCCGCAGGGAAAAAAGCTAAATTTGCATAGAAAGTTTTGTTGTTTTACTTGACATTTTATTTTACAAAATCACGTTGTAAAAACGAATTTAGAGCCCTTTTTTTAAACAAAATGAGCAGAGCTAGAACAGCCAACACTGAGAGCAAAAAACAAATTAGTTCTCATTTGTTTTTGTGGCTTTTTTTTTCTTACAAATATTATTGCATACCACAAAGAAAAGAAGAAATTATCAAAGTGTATTGTAAAAGTAAACGAGGCGAGAAAAAGAAAACACAGCTGTGTTGTTGTCGTCATAACTGAAATTCATGAGAGAGAAGAGATAGAGATAATACAATTTGCGATAAAGAGCAGGGCAAGAGAGCTGATGCCTAAGCGAATCGTTCGTTATACGACCAAGTACACATGTAAAATTTGCAGTGAGTCCAAATAACTACTGGAATTGTCGATAATTTTCATACGTGTAATAAAAAATAAATAGATGAAATGAAAAAAAAAAAAGTTTTAGATTAAAATACAAAACAACAAATAAAATTATTCTAAATACGAGTGTGAGTTGTAGTTGTTGTAGATTGTTCGTTTATTTTTTTTTTTTTTTTTATGGGGGTGATATAAAATCATAAGATTTTTATACTAAACAAATAGTAATTTACTAAAAAAAAAAACAATAAAAGACTGCATTAAAATTATTCCACTAACAACAACGCGACTACTACAACAACTAATTCCACTTCTAGTTGCTGTAGCTACTTCTGCTTAACGCCAACAATAGCCAGAGCACGAGGAGCTCAGGCTTGTGAACTCAATTCTTTACTGTTTCCAACGAAACATTTGCTCTGTACTCAATTTCTTAACAGGGGGTGGCTTTTGGAAACAAAATTACTAAACAAAAAAAATTATTTTAAAGGGAATACATTAAGTTTTTATTAAAAAAAATAAATGTTTATTTTATTATTTTTTATGAATTTTTAAAAAATCATCAGCAAATTCTTTTTAAAAATATTTCCTAAAGGATTTAACGACAAGTATTTCTAGGAAGTATGTTTCATGACACCAGACATTATTTTTTCATTATAAATAGTACGGGAGATATTTTTAAGGTTTTTGTAAATAAAGTTCGGAAACTTTATGTAAGTCTATGAGAAAAATAAGTTTGTAAGAAATTTATTTGCACTTTATTAACCATTAGAATTTGTCTCAACCTAATTGGGTCATCTGGAACTGCGCCCTCAAATAAAGGCTGAGATGAATGTCGTCGACTAGTGTTGATATAATTTACTATTAAAGCACTTAATTTTAAATATAGGTTTATTGAGCAAATCTTCATAGAAAATTCGTTTCATAAACCTTTTATAAACCCGAAATGTTTTTCTGAATATGGGGGTAACATTATAAATTTGAATAAAAATCTTAAAATAAATATTTAAAGAAATAAACAAAATTATAATGAAAACTTAATTAAATTGTCTCATTATACCCACACCACAATAGTGGAGAGGGTATTATGCATTTGTGCTGATGTGTGTAGCGCCTTAAAATATTGGCCCTAGCTAGACCCACCTTAAAGTACACCGATCGACTCAGAATCACTTTCTGAGTCAAACTAACGATGTCCGTCCGGCTGGCTGGCATGTTGGCATGTAACCTTGTGCGCAAAGTACAGGTCGCAGTTTTGGAGATAATTAGATAAAATTTGGGACATAGGTTAAATTGAAAATGGGCCAAATCGTAGGACCACGAGGGCAGATAGGCGGAAATTTTTTCCTCTCAGAAACTATAAAACCGATTTTAATGAAATTTGAAACATACATAGAACCATATCTTTATGGACACAAAAGGGATGCATTTTTTAAAAAATAGGACCACGAGGGGAGATAGGGCCAATTGCTGCCTCTCAAACCGATTTTAATGAAATTCAAAACATAGATAGATTCATATCTATATGGACACATAAGCTATACAGTTTTGCAAAAATAGGACCACAAGGGGAGGTAGGGGACAATTTCTGCCTCTCACAAACTTTTAAACCTATTTTAATGCCTTTTATAAACATAGATAAATCCATATTTATATGGACACATAAGCATAATGTGTTCTTTAATACTGTGGTGTAGGGTATCATATGGTCGTGCTTGACTGACTGCACTTTCTTACTTGTTTTTTATTCAAAAACATTGTTTTGAATAGGGCTCCTGTTTGTGAGAAAATCTCCTAGAAATTTTCGGAAAAAAATTGTTTAAATTTTAAGGAATTTTAAGACGGAAAATTTTGGGAAATTTGGGTTTATTAAAAAAAAGTAAGGAACGGAAATATGAGGTAAGTATGATAAAAACCAATTTTAGGGATAAAAACTAATTTGGGGTCGGTCATATATTTGACCCATCAAGAGGCATCCTAGGCCTGCAGGGGCCTAATTACAGAGTTTCATTAAGCCGCCGTATTTGTATGGGAGCTCCCCTAAGGGGTGGAGATAAAGGGCAAGTATTGTACAATTTAATGTCTAATAAATCAGTGAATGTTTAAACGCTGGTTAAGTTAAAATAAAGTTTAAACTCAACAGCTGTAAATCAGTGCTCAATAAATAAATAATAGTTAAAATAATAATATTGTGGCAACACTACGATAAATGTTATCAAGTTCACAATGGTCTGTATTGGTAGTTTAAATGACCAATTTTATGCGTTTAAAGATGGTTTATATGTTAACTGATTGACAGATCTGCTGGCTTAAGCACATTTTCTATCAAAAATATGGATTAAATTGCACTGATTTATTAGCCCTAACTGAGAATATATGACAGAGGTTTATGCTGTAAAATGCAATTTAAGTTATCAAAGATACGAACCATTTGTTAAAGATACGAAATCTGTTTTAAATCCCGCATATGGGCACTTCCACAGAAAATCTCTCTTTTTGTCACGTCACGTCACCTAGCAATTATTCTTGTATTTTAGAACCACGTTGTTCAAATTTTTCCTCTCTTTCACTAAATGAAAACCTAGTTGCGCTCTACACCCAAATGCAAAAAAAGTAAATAATATTTTCATTATTCTTTGAGAAACGATTAAAAATGGTTGGTGACGTTACGTGACAAAAAGTAAACATTTCTGTGGAAATACCAATATTCAAAATATTTTCGTTCAATCGAATATGAAAATCTGAACAAAATCTAACCCCCGTATTCATTAATGTTTATTAAATTTAACAAACGTTTATTAAGGAAAATTTTCATAGAAAATTTGTTTTGTAAACCTTTATTAAATTTAAAATTTTTTTATGAATGCGCGGGTAAAAGTTTAATAGACATTTTTTTAACAAAAAAACAAGTTAATGACTGGCCTTTAGAAATATTAACAAGGAATCACTTCTCCTGGGGCAAAACGCATTAAGTTTATATAGAAATTTGTGTAAGAAAAAAATGAAACCAACTACTACAATAGAAGCGATTAAGGACAATTGTGAAAAAAACATAACTCTTTGACCTTGACGGACATAAGGGATGAATGCCTGCAACTAATGATTAACCATTAAAAAAGGTTCATAGATTAAATAAATAAAAAGGGGGAAGGAAATAAGTTTATCCCCCAAAGAAAAAGCCACATTTAAGTAAAAAAAAAACATAAAGCAGGTGAAAATCATATACAAATTGTTTAGAGATATAAAAGCCAAACTGTCCAATGATTAGATAATATTCATAATTTTTGGGGGCGAATGAAAAAAAAATTTTTTTTTTTTTTTTTTTTTTTGTTGCTGGGAAAACACTTTTAGTATTCCAAAAGGGAAAGAAATTCTAACGCAGGCGCATATGGAAGTATTTCAGAAAAAAAAAAAAACACGACAAAGAGAGACCTTACATTTCCGCAAGGGATTAAGGGATGATGATAGTTTTTTTTTCGGTTTAAATACCCAGCGTGGAAGAATTTAAAAAGAACAAAGAATGTGTTTGTTACAAGAAAATACTAAATATTACTACTTATGTAAAGGAATTTAAAAATGTATGTCAGTCAAACCGCAAAAAAAAAATTAGAAAGAAAGAAAAAAAATGCAAAATTCTGGTATATAAAACATGTTGTGGACATGGAGGAAGATTAAAAATAAATGAACATACTGTAAAACGCCTAAGACTACTGTACAACAATATAAATCTAATTAATTCTAAATATTTTTTTTTAGTTTCGGTTAAAAACTTTACAATGGTAATATTTGAATTAGAATGTTGCTAGAAATGTTACATGACACACACACGTGCCAAATGCTTGGATAGTATTTCAATTCAAGCATAGAAAACTAGAAAATAACTATCGATTATATTTCAAATCTTTTGTTTTTTTTTTTCAAACGCACACACAATTTAATGACGTCACACTGCGTCAATAATGATGATAAAAAAAAGTGTGTTTAATAATAGAAAAATCACAAATTATTTATCCAAATAAAAATCATTTTAAATCATATCTAAAGTATTTTATTTTTGTTATTTTTCAATTCGTATAAATGAAATTGATAAATATTTAAGGCCACCTTCACAAGCAGCGAACACAAAACAGCTCTCAGTTTCAACACTTACGCTTTAACGCTTTTACATTTGAGAAAAATAAAAATAATATTTAAATGTGTTAAAAATGCGTTAAATATTGAAAAAAATATTGGCCCTGAGTTAAACCCAGCAAAACACTTTTTGATAGAAATGTTTAACACAATATTTTACACAACAAGTAAGAAAGTATAATCGGGCAAATCCGACTATATACCACCGTACACCACAGCATATAAAAACTTTTCGAGATTGTACCCTTTATTTGGGGCCTAAGGGAAATCATTGAGTCGTCGCAACAAAATTATGGGGTTAAGATTTAGGTTAAAGTTCTCTGTGCCGAATATTAGTCTATGTTCATACGGCTCATGTCTTATTGACAAGATTGCTACTTTATAGGCGAGAGGGACGAGGGGAAAAGAAACGAGTGCACAGATGCATGTACTGTCTTTACGTTTTGCTTTTTCATTCGTTGTTTAATTTTGTTATTGTTTTCATTGTCAAAATAGCACACATGCATACGCACGACTATACAAAAAAATAACATGTCGTCAACATGACATAAATCATTTGAACGTCAATGCATGTTCAAAGAAGAAAAAGGAAGAATCTAGTCAATAAGACATGAGCCGTATGAACTCAGACTTATTTAGATATGGTCATCTATAGGAAAGGTGTTGGCATGCATTTAGTTTAAGGAAGAGGGTTTATATGGGACCTTTCGTTAATTTTGGACCTACCAACGCAATCTTCTGACATGACATACCAGCATGTATAAGGAAGTTGAGGCATTAAAAGTACGAGTAGTACAGTGCAACTTCGACAATTTGGGCACATATTATTTTAGGCTCAGTCGGATTATCAAGTTGTCCAAACTCATAATGAAATTATAAAGGTGGCAGCACTACGCCAGATGATGATTTTTTGCTCTTGCATTGTTTGTCTTATCTTATGTCAAAGTTTTGTTAATGTTTACAAAAAGTCCACGTTTTGTGCTGTGATTATTGTACACTGAAAGAATTTTCTTCGCAATACTAACGAATTTTGACATTAATCCCATGAAAAATTGCATTATAAAGGAACCTATGCAGCGCTTCGTTGGATCAATGAAACCGGTTTCATTAAAAGGACTTAATGAAACATTACATTAGATCCATGAATATTATTCATTGGATGAATACTTTCAATAAAGTAAAAATTTTTTTTTTAATTTTTTTTTTTATTTATTTTTTTTTCTTTTTTTCTTATTTTATTTTTCTTTATTTTATTTTTTTTTTCTGTCTCTGGTGGGATTCGAACATGTAACCTCGGTGCTGATAGACTAGCTCACTACCAGCTAGTCTACCGGGGCAGTGTAGTTTTTGTATAAAAAAACTATCTTTTTTTCTCAATTAAGAGCGTAAATATGAGATTAAATTGTCCATAATAACAATAACAACGTTGATTGAAAGTGGATTGAAAGTTTTTGTTTCATTACTATAATGACATTTTTATTGTCAATGAAAATTTAAATTTATGAAGGCAATTATTGAAATATGTGGCTTTTATAAAAAAATTTTTTGATTTCATAAATTTAATGGCATACATGTAACATTCGATGCATGAAATTATTAAATCTTACATTTTTTAATTAACAATTAAACATTTTTTTAAGAAAACTATAATTTTGTATTAATTTATGAATATAGTTATGTTTGTATATTGTTTTTTTAAGTTCCCAATTAAAATTTTTTGTTTAACTTGGACAAACTTAAGTTTTCATATATCCAATGAAAATTTTTAACGTAATTACGAAATCTAATGAAGCGATTTTAACGAAAATACTTCATCAAGCCTATGAAATTCCATTTAGACAATGAAAATTTTCATTTACCCAAGGAAAACTTTTTTATGAAAATGATTCATTAAATATATGAAGCATTTTTCTTTCAGTGTATTTATTAAAGTTTTTGTTAATTTTAAATTAGAATAAATAAGATATTGACCATAATTAAAAATAAAAATTGGATAAAAACTTATTTATTTCATCCCGTTCAGCCGCACGCTTTGATTTTTGTTTAAAGTAAAGGGTTGTTAAATTTTAAGGGCCGATGTTGAATGTGAACCACACCTAAGAGTCAAGTTTTTTTCTGCATTTCATTTGACATTTCTCAATTTCAGACTAACTTAATTTGAACCATGGAAAGATACACAATCAAGCAACGCGTTAAAGTTATTCAGGCATACTATGAAAATGGGCGTTCAAATCAAAATGCATATCGTGCACTTCGTGATTTTTATGGGTCAGCATAATCGACCAAATGTGTCTAGAATATTGAGAATCGTGCGCAAATTTCAGCAAACTGGGTCTGTAGGAAATGTGAAAACACTTGTGTATTCTCGCCCAGACTGTTTGGTGCGGTTTATGTGCTGGAGGCGTCCTCGAGCCGTACTTCTTCGAAAATGAGGTCGGCCGCCGCGATGATAACGAACTAATTATGGCCCTAATTGGAAGATTTGGATGTGGACGATATGTGATTTCAACAGGACGGCGCCACTCGCCATACAGCTAACGAAACAATGGCTCTTTTGCGTGACAAATTCAATGGCCGTGTTATATCACGTGGTGGTGATGTCAAATGGCCGCCAAGATCATGTAATTTGACAAGGTTGGACTTTCTTCTTTGGGGTTATTTGAAAGAAAAGGTTTACGTCGATAAGCCAGCAACAATTCAAGAGCTAAAGAATGAGATAATTCCGCACATTAACGGCATAGAACCTCAATTTTGCCTCAGCGTCTTCGAAAATTTGGACCACCGGATGGAGATGTGCCGCCAAGGTCGCGACGGCCATTTGGCCAATATTTTGTTCCATACATAATTGAACCAAACCAATATTATCATAATAAAAAGAAATGACAATAATTTCCTAAATAATTTGTTTTTTATTCAAAATCAACATCGGCCCTTAAAATTTAACCACCGTTATTTTTTGACGTAAGCTGGGAAATAACTTCCATTTTTGTTGTTATGTTGTATTTGTCGCCGTAACGATGCCACCTGCTTATTCCACCATGGCTGAAAATTATTGAAAAAGTCTAAGTGAATTTTATGGCCTGTTCGTCGTTAACGAAGAAAGACTTCGTTCGCTTAACTTACATGTAAAACACAAACAATATTTTATAATTTGTTTTTGTTTTAAATGTAATTTAAGCGAACGAGGTCTTCATTCGTTATCGACGAGCAGGCCATAAATATAAATTAACTTCTTAGAAAACTTTGTCACCACAAATGTTTAGCGTTTACTTTAATTTATATAACCAGCTTGAGCTCGCTAAAAAATCGTCCTATCCGCTCATCTTTTCTGTTTTTGTATGGTTTAATACCATATTATGTCTAAAATATTTCCGGATCCATTGTAGGTATTCGAAAGAAATTATTTGATCTTCTCCTTATTTTTTTTTTAATGGCGCAAATCGTTGATTGAAGAATATGAAATTTTTAGACAACTTGGCTAATAGTTGTTCCCTCATTAAGACGTTGTAAAATATTTCACTTTTCCCTTAAAGTTAGCGTTTTATGTTTTCGTTCATTATTTAACCATGGCACTTGGAACGTCATCAGACAAACACGCTTGCGAATAACAGTACAAAATGGTTAATAACCACATTAAATTTTTGTTTTTGTGTAAAAATAAATATATTTCGGATTGTAGAGGTAAAAAATGTAAATTGTCCGAAATGTAGAAGCGTCCGAGTTATTGGAATGACCGGACCGGCGCATGTCCGGACTATCGAAGTTGCACTGTATTTGAATGGGAGCCATGGTCAGATATGAATTGATTCCAATTAAATTTCTTTAGATGATTTTGATTGCAATAAAATATGTTTGGAAGAAATCTACATATATAAAATAGGATGTGTGTGTATGTATGTATGTAACGTATGGACTCCAAAACGGCTGGGCCGATTTTGATGAAATTTTCAGGGAATCTTCAGAATATTCAGGCGGGTGACACTGTGAAGTCTGATTTTCGTTCTGCGGGCGGAAGGGCGTGGCAAAATCCAATTTTCATATTGCACCACCAATGACATCTATAAATTTGGACGATTTTTTTCTTTAAAATGATCGCCATCGTCCAACTTAGATTTATACGAGAAAAAAATTTTGCACCGCCCACTTTTATCGAATTACCTAAAATTAGAAAACGGCTCCATCGATTTAACAATTTTTTCTTTCAAATGTTCTTATTAATCCATTTTAAGTTTTGATGGAAAGAAAAATTTACCACGTCTACTTTTACGCCCACTTTTTCCATTAAGCGCATAACTTGAGAATGGCTTGACCGATTTGGACGATTTTTCTTTAAAATCATCGCCATGGTCCAACTTAGGTTCTTACAGAACCCGCCCATTTTAACGCCCACTTCTTTCGGCTTACCTAAAATCAGAAAACGGCTCCATCGAGTTGACTAATTTTTCTTTCAAATGTTCGTATCTTTTTAACGGATTTTAAAAATCGAACGCAAACATTTTTCCTAAGATGGTTTATACGCACAACGACTCTACTCCGGAATGAAGCTTGGATGAAGGCTATACGAAATTATGAACCGATTCCTACCATTTTCAATAGGTTTGGTCCTTGTGACGATTACAACTTGTTTACCAAATTTCATCAAAATATCTCCAAAATTACGACCTGTACGTTGCGCACAAGCTTTACATGAACAGCTAGACGAACAGACATCGCTAGATTGATTAAAAAATTATATTTAAGTTGAATATTTAAAGGTGTTACAAACATTAGCACAAACGCATTATACCATGATTATATTTAAATGGAGGCAGAATGTAGGAAAGTGAATAAAAAAGGGGAAAATAAAGAGAAATGTTCTTTTTAATGGTTTGTTGGTTACCAACGAGTCCTTTACAAATATCAGTTACAATGATAAAAATTAAATGCTTTTAAAAATGATAAAACACCCTTTTTTAATGCAATGTCCTTTTTAAAGGGTACGAAAAACTTATTAAATTCATAAACACAGGGTTAGAAAATAAGAAATTTTTCGGGTATAAAATTTTAGCATTAACTCCTAGTAATCTAAAGGTAAACAATTAAAAATAACATCACTTGGCTCTTGCCCTCTTGGCGTTGATCTCTCGGGGGATATAGATACATACAATACATAAAGAGACCTTGAGTTTGCCAATAACTTAGAACTTAATAATAATTTATCACTATTTTCAATGATTTTTAGGTTCAAGGAAATTCTTTTTTCCTCCAACCAACAGCGACATGCCGACATAAAGGATTTATAATGAACTCACACCATTGTTGTTGCCACAAAGTACTCGTTCCATTATTTCAACAACAGGAAAATTGAAACAAGTCATCAACAATATGCGTGTCATCAATTACATGCTGGTGGCATTTTCTTTTCTTTTTTCTTTTGTTATTATGTAGAAAACTCAAACAAAAGTTTAAAAAAAAAAAAACATTGATAGAAATAATGATAACGACAAATTTTTGAACAATGTTCCTTCCTTAAGAAGCTTGTAAAGGAAGACACAACAACAAATTTATAATATCTGCTACTCTAGACACCTAATCAAACATCGTGAAATTTTTTAAAAATATTGTTAGCAAAAATATAAGAAAGTTTATGTAATAAATAAAACAAGAAATTCATTGAAAGAAAAAGAATTTTCTGTGAAAAATCAATAATTCTAAAAGTTGAGGCAAAAAGTTGTAGTTTGTTTGGTTGTGAACAGTAGCAGAAAAGAAACATTAGCTGAGATTTCATAAGCAAATGCCTTCCAAAAGTCTCTGAATGTTAACTTATCGAGCAAATAGGGTTTTTTATCGATTCCCTCCAGAAAATTTCATATATTTCCTTACAGCTTTTCCTAACTTGTTAAGGGTGGTTAAATTTTATGGGCCGATGTTGACTTTGAATAAAATACAAATTATTTAGGAAATTATTGTCATTTCTTTTTATTGTGATAATATTGGCATGGTTCAATTATGTATGGAACAAAATATCGGCCAAACGGCCGCCGCTTCCTCGTCGGCACACTTCCATTCGATGGTCCAAATTTTCGATGACGCTGAGGAATAACTGAGGTTTTATGCCGTTAATGTGCCGAATTATCTCATCCTTTAGATCTTGAATTGTTGCTGGCTTATCGACGTACACCTTTTCTTTCAATAACCCCAAAGAAGGAAGGGCAAGTGGCACCGTCCTGTTGAAACCACATATCGTCCACATCCATTTCTCCAATTCGGGCCATAAAAAGTTCGTTATATCTCACGATAGCGAATACCATTCACAGTAACTGCCTGACCGGCTTCATTTTGGTAAAACTACGGCTCGATGATGACGCCAGCCCATAAACAGCACCAAACAGTAACTCTTTGTGGGTGCATTGGTTTTTCGACAATCACTCTTGGATTATCACTCGCCCAAATCGGCAATTCTGATTAGTGACGAATCCACTGAGGTGAAAATGTGCCTCATCACTGAAGATGATTTTCTTCAAAAACTGAACAGTCACTGTTGCCATTTCTTGCCACCATTCTGACCATTGACGACGTTTGGAATGGTTAAGAGGCTTTAGTTCTTGAGTCAATTGCACCTTGTAAGCGTGTAAATGCAAGTCTTTATGCATAATGTTCATCAACGACGAGCGTGAGAGGTGCAATTGTTGGGCACGACGACGAGTTGAGGTGGACGGCTCTTCAGCCACACTATCGCGAACAGCAGCAATATTTTCTGCAGTACGAGCATTCACTGGTGTTTTCACATCTCCTACAGACCCGGTTTGCTCAAATTTTTGCACGATTTTTCCGATTGTACGCGCATTTGGATGATTTAAGCTTGACGTTTAGGTGTGGTTCACATTTAACATCGGCCCTTAATATTACACACATCGATATCCAGCGTGTTTTCTAATTTGATGTGCTGTGTTAATAAATGTACTGCATGTCTACTTAATATTTCCGAACAAAACTTCTACGAAAAACTATAAGATATTGTTTTTGTTTTAGATTTTAGTTAAGCAAACTAATTGGAAAATTGTTTCGAAAACATTTCCGCTTCTACGTATATAGAGGAGACAGACAAGTATACTTTTTTTTGCCTTTGCTGTTCAACGTTGTGCTCTACGTTATCATACATAATGCAACTCCAGCTAGTCGAGGTATTAGATGGGGCCTCAATCAACGTCTTGAATGCCTCGAATATGCAGACGACATCTGCTTGCTGTCACATATCCACAGAGATATGGTTTCAAAACTCAAGACTCTAGAAATTGAAGCTGCAACGTCTGGTCTTAAGATAAATATCACAAGAGCAAAAGCATGCGTTGTAACGCAAATTACACCCACATTAAACAAATGTAATTTTCTTAGAAAACCCGGGAAATAACAAAATTGAATTTAAGTATAAAGAAAAGTCATTTCAGATTTTGTTTTCCCTTTTTCCACTTAAAAGTATATTAAAATCGTACTAAAGTTACAAATATGTACAAACAAGATAAAAGTTATTAGAGCCAAAAATGATATAACAGTGTGAGTATGTATGTATATACATATATTTAAATGTATTATAACCTTAAAGAAAAATCTGAAGAGGAAAGAAAACATTTTTTCTTAATGAAATTGATGTTGAGGAAACACCCATCTTTGTAGGTTACACTAAGGATTAAGTACTTTCCAGAAGACGAAGAAGCAAAAGAATAAACTGAAATGGCCAAACTTATTTACAGAAAAAAAAAAAACTTTATTCTTATGTAACTTTTATAAAAGAAGATTGTTTAGTTGTTTGTCTAAAATTTGGCAACAAAAGTAATATTTGAACATTTTTCTTTCTTTAATGTTGCCACAACCAACAATAACAACAATAACCAACTGCTAAGGAAAAAAAGTGTAAAAAAGCATTGCACAGAAAAGTTGTGTCAAAAAAAAAAGAGCAGTTTAACAAATAAATTACATTGTTTTGGCAAAATCCAAAGTTTTGCTTTTTTAGATGACAACTCAAACCATAAAAACAAGAAAAATATTATAAAGAAAACTACAACAAAAAGAAAACAAATGACCTAGAAAACACAATCATGTAATAAAAGAAAGAAAAAAATTAAAGAATTATGTACCTACGTATTTATGTACTTGTAAAAATAATGACTTGAAATGCAAGCAAGGAAAATTTAAAGTTTAATGGCCATTTTCTCAATGTATCGACAAACTGTCTGTTACTTAATGTCAACATAAATTTATTGGACCGATAAACTGTCCGTTAACGATTTTGGGTTTCTCAATATACCGATAAAAAACAAAGTTTTCAGCTGGCAACGCCACTCAAAATACATGTAAAAGATGGCAGTCAGCTGATTGAATTTATCTGTACGGCAAATAAATGGAAAATAAATAATTGGCAGATGAGTGCCGGTTAGCTTTGCGATTAAAAAGAAACAAATGAGGCATTGAGAAAATCAAATTTCTTTAATGTGCAGTTTTTCGTTGGGAAAAAAGATAATCGCCTAATGAGAAAATGGCCATAAGAGTAACTGCAGTTAAAAAGAAAAAAATTTCTTAGATAAATTACGTGATTTACTACTTATTCAGCTAAGCTGAATAGAGATTTAATTTGAAAATAAAGTAAAATAGTTCAAATATGTAAAATAGTTCTATGTTTATCAGTAATTCAGCTAAGCTGAATGGTTTTGTAATACGGTTTTGTTAAAGCTATTTTTTTAACAACACCGTAAACTTTAACTGACGCTGACATGTACGATTAAATCAACTAAGAGCCATACCTATATAAGAGCGTCAACGTTGTGGCACGAACAGTAGTTGTTTAATAAAACCCATATTATAGAAATAAAAAATGGTGATTAAACCGCTATATTGACCAAGCTTAGCTGAAAGGGTTTGTAATAGGGAGATCGATTGGTTTTAACCGGTTTTTTTAATTTTACTTAAGTCGGTTATTTTTCAATGTCCATTTTTCGAATATCGAATAAATCGGTTAGTTTGGTAATTTAAGTATTTTCCTGATTGTAATATTGGGCTTGCTCTCCCGAAAAATATGGCAACATGTTATAAAGAGTGTTAAAACAAAATGTAGCAAACGTTAAAAACACAATGAACAGTGTAAAATACAAATCGTTTATAATAACGTGTGTTTCTTTTAAACATTATTTGAAATTGTAAAAAAAGCTGAGAGGTTTTGTTTGTAGCTTTTCAAAAATATGGTTAAAGTCTTGTTATTAGAACCAATGAAATGCAGGCATATACATAAACGTGCTTTACCACTTAAGCTTTAAAAGATTGCAATCGATTTAATTGTAATCGCATGATTTCTCGTTAATGATTGCTAATATGTATTTTGAATGCATTCAAAAATGAAAAATTGCTTCTATAATCAATTTGAAGTCATTCGATAAATACGATTGAATCAATCTTTTGAAATCAATTCATTCATATACTATTCATAAAATACATACAAAATTAAAGTTGATTGCAAGCGATTTCATAATAAATGAAATCGAATGAGTTCATTTAAAAAATAAAAAAATATCAAAAAAAATATTTAAAATATAACTTTTAAAATTGGCATTCCATTAAACCAGCAAGATAATGTTTTACATGAATTGAATTTAGCTTGCTGAATATATAGGAAAAATCTTTTCACAAAAGTTCATGATTTTCTTTTGATTCAGCTAAGCTAAATCAATTTGTAATGCAATTTTGAAACAGGAATCATAAAAAAAAATAATTTGATTTCATTTTTTAATTGTCTTTTAAAAACAAAACCTCAAAATTTGCAATTAAATTAAAGCAGTAATATGTGATCAAATGCTACAGTTAATTTAAGAGTAATTAAGCTTAGCTGAACTGATTTGTAATAAAAAATACCGTAAAAATTTTCAAAATATCATTTCAAATTTGATTAATTTAGCTGTAAGAAAATGTATCAGAAGTTTATATTGTGAAATGTTATATTAACCAGAAACTTGGAATTTGTTTAATTTTTTTTTTAGAGAAGCGTAGAGCTTCGCGGGATTAGCTTAGGGAACTATAAAATAATAAACTTTATATTATCCATTTTTCACAATTCAGCTAGCTGAATATGCCTCAATTGCATATTAAAGTTTGTATAAAGTATTCAGCTAAACTAAGATTGAATCGAATCAATTCAGCCAATCCTAAGAAATCTGTAGAGTAAAATTAATATCTTTAATTTAACCTCAAACTTATAATTTTATAAGTTGCGCAGTAATTAAGAATAACCGTTATTAATTCAGCTGAACATTACATTTTAACCTTATTCAGCTAGCTGAATAAGTTCAAATCGCGTGTTAAACTATGTAAGCATACGTTACGTTTAATTTAAGGGCTAATTTCTATTGGATAATTAAACATTTTACATCAAACGTGATATTCCCTAAACAGTAAATTTTATTTACGAGGGGAAATACTGTTCACATTTCATTTACAATAAACGTAATTACATGTTAGTATTTTTAAACTATTCAACTAGCGGAATATGCCATTATTGTACTTTCGACTTCAAGAAGAATTTTTGACAAATGTACAAGAAAACAAAAGTAAAGGAAAAAAACACGTAAAATCAATTACAAATGGATAATCATTCAGAAAATAAATTTCGATCTACCAAAGGTTAAAATACAATTTGGTTTAAGGATTGATGTTTGACTATTGACGTCAGCGATGGTCGATGGCTGCGAGTGTAAGACGGCAAATCCATCTGAGGAGATCGAGTGGTTGCGATCGAAACATGTCATGGTAACCTGCCGGCCGGGGTTCGAGCCCCAGCCACGTCAAGAATGAAAGATTATCAATAACAATTTTAATTGATTTTCATGTTTGTAAAATTCCTTTCTTCATAAAAATAATTTAATGAAAATTAAATTTGATGAACTTAAGCCTAATTATAAAAAAAAATTTGGATTAAAAACCATAAATAGTTCAACAAAATAACCACAATACTGAGTAAATATTAATATAAGAATAATTCAGCTAAGCCGTTTAGGGTTCCCAGGCAAAAATATTATGAAAATTATCTTAAATATAATTTTTAATTAAGTATACTTCATACAATTCTGGCAAAAAAAATACCACATTATATACCTAATAAAAATCAATTCAGCTGCATTAAAATAGAAAACAGCTGTAGCTGTTATTAAAAAAAAAAAACTATTTTATATATATTTCTTTAGCTCAGACGCAAAATATTTAATTTTTACTTAATTCAGCGAACTGAAAGTATTTCTGTATATACATACTCAAGTACGTCATAATATGTTAAAATAAATTCTAAGGTTTATTCAGCTACCATTAATTTTATATTCACGACATTTTAGAATTTTTCAAGTGATTTGAACTTTGATACAGAGTTCCAAAACGGACCTCGGATGGTGAATATAAGCTACTATATAAATATTTGATCTTTTCTCCACAATAAACATCGCAGTGGGGCCACAATTTACCACTTTTTTATAATTAAAGAAGGAAGAACTTCATTTGGGACATAATATTTAAAAAATATCATATTTCCCGGTTATCAACAATTTATTTGCAAAATATTATCTAACATTCTATTGGTGTATGTATGTTTATTAAATAAAAAAAAATTAAGAAATAAAATATCAAATAGAAACAATAAAAAATAAATAAAATAAAATCAATCTTCTTATAATGTTATCGCACTACCCCTTGAGCTGCCTCAACTACATTTAATTAATTATCAATTTATATCCGAAATCATTAAATAAAAAAAGAACAAAAAATCAAAACAAATCACAATAATACAACCAACAACCACCACGTCAAAACGTTGTCTGTCCCATCAATGCCACACACTCAATAAATATTGAGTCATGCCTTCATTTACAACTTAATAGAGACTAAAAAATATATGTATATAAAATATGTATGTACATCAACGATCTGAAAAAAGGAAAAATCTAATTGGAAATTATATGTACGTTAATTTCACATACATATATTGGGTGTATAATTTAAAAGTGCGGAATTTCTGGTCAGTTTATAGGGTTAAGTGCGAACTATTACCGTTTTCCGCCAAAAAAAAAATCTGCTAATTATTTGGGGCCAAAACAAATCGGTTACCCTGTGTTCAGGAATGTGCAAGGAATATTTTTTAGAACGTTCTACACCGATCTATTTTCTAAAAAGTTTTTGACTGGTCTTGCAACATATGGCCGAGCGTTATTATTACAGAATATTTTTCCATGTCTAGTCACATATTTCAGGTGTTTTTCGTCAAATGCTTGTTTGAAACAAATCAATTGGGTTCGGTTAGTTTAAAGAGAAATATGAAAAACCAAAAGCGAGTCTTTTTGTTTACCCCTCTTTCTTTTCTACACCGATCGACGCAAACAAAAAAAAAAAAAAACGTCGAAAAAGCGATATCTTAAAAGTCCTCGTATAAATTGGCGTTAAGTGTGAATAAATGAAAGGTACGATAAAACTTATTAATGACACAAAAAACGCAATTTCTTGTAAATCACTTTTTTTTAAGTTATACACCCAATACGAAAACGTACAGATACTATCGATTAATAGTTTTACATATATTTTGTGTTTTTAAATACACCTGCTGTGATTGAACCCAGCGAAAGAAAATTTGCCTTTTTTATTTCAATTAACGGTTTTAATTGAGCGAAAGGAACGAGGGTGAAAATAAACTACAATTTTAACTTATGACATCATTAGGAATAATGCTCATTACTAGGCAATGAAATTTGTGGCAGAAAAGTGGAATATTCTATTCAGGTCTAGTGTTAAATTTTTCATTATATTTTAACTGATATGTTTAATCTTCTATCTTCTTCTTCTATATATATAAAACAGGATGTGTGTATGTATGTATGTATGTATGTATGTATGTATGTATGTAACGTATGTACTCCAAAACGGCTGGGCCGATGTTGATGAAATTTTGAGGGAATCTTCAGATTAGTTTCGGTTTGCGGGCGGAGGGGCGTGGCAAAATCCAATTTTCATATTGCACCACCATTGACATCTATATAATTTGGACGATTTTTTCTTTAAAATGATCGCCATGGTCCAACTTAGATTTATACGAAAAGAAAATTTTGCCCCGCCCACTGTTTTCGAATTACCTAAAATCAGAAAACGGCTCCATCGATTTAACAAATTTTTCTTTCAAATATTCTTATTAATCCATTTTAAGTTTTCATCGAAAGAAATATTTACCACGCCTACTTTTACGCCCACCTTTTCTATTAAGCGCATAACTTGAGAACGGCTTGACCGATTTGAACGATTTCTTTAAAATCATCGCCATGGTCCAACTTGCCCCGCCCACTTTTTTCGATTTACCTAAAATCAGAAAACGGCTCCATCGATTTGAATAATTTTTCTTTCAAATGTTCGTATCTTTTTAACGGATTTTAAAAATCGAATGCAAACCTTTTTCCTAATTTGGACAGGACAACGTCTGTCGGGTCAGCTAGTTTCTTATAATAAGAAATATTGATTTTTTTTTTTAAATAGAGTTGCAACATTTAGTAAGCTAGTTTAGTTTTCTAAGTTTAACTGCCTGTTCATCTACTTCCGAACGAAGACTTCTGTCGCTTAACTTGCATTTAAAATAACAACAAATTATTATATATTATTTTTATTTTACATGTAAGTTAAGAGAATTAACAATAAAGATAGTCTTCTGTTAGTTCGGTTGAAATCGATGAATAGGCCATAAGCAAAAAAAAAAATCAAAATTGTTGAACTGTGTTTAAATAAATTATATACAAACTAGCTTAACCTAGTGCGCTCTGCTAACCCGCGACTAATCTCGAGATGTGCAAAAATTAATTTATGAAGTTTATTGTTGTCATTATGCCCCTCTTTAATACCACTCACTTTTTGAATAACGTTGTGTATTGATAATGAAGAAATTTGGTTCTATCGGGTGATTTTTTAGCTATTATCTTTTTGGCAACACTGGTTTAAACAGCTGACGCACGTTTCATGTTTTGTTTCACTGTCAAACATCTTCAATTTGGTCTATAATTTAACCATGAATCGTCTTACAAACGATTAACGCTTGCAAATTATTAAATTTTATTATCAAAATGCGTGCTCTGTTAAGAAAGTTCATCGCGCGCTTCTTCCATTTTATGGTCAGTATAATCGACCCACTGAAGCGGCTATTCGGTACGTTAATAAGCAGAATTGTCGATGTTGGAGTGAAGATCAGCCAGAAGCATTGCAAGGGCCACCAATGCATCCAGAAAAAGACACAGTTTGGTGCGGTTTATGGGCTGGTGGCATCATTGGACCGTACTTCTTCAAAGATGATGCGAATCGAAACGTAACTGTGAATGGTGAGCGCTAACGTGAGATGATATCCAACTTTTTTTGCCCAAAGTGCAAGAGCTTGATTTGCATGACATGTGGTTTCAACAAGATGGTGCCACATGCCACACAGCACGCTTAACAATGGACTTATTGAGAGGCGAGTTCGGTGAACATTTTATTTTACGTTCGGGGCCGATCAATTGGCTTCCTAGATCGTGCGATTTAACGCCTTTAGGCTATTTTTTGTGGGGCTATGTTAAAGCTCATGTCTATACACACATGCCCGCTTCAATTGACGCATTGGAAGACAACATTGAAGCATTTATTCATGAGATACCGGCCGAAATGTTGGAAGGAGTATGCCAAAATTGGACTAAGCGGATGGACCATTTGAGGCGCAGTCACTTTAACTTGGATTAACTTAATTTAGTTAAGCTGTAGTTTTGATTAAACATAAAAAATTAAAAGATTTTCAAACATTATTCAAAATGTTTTTGTTAAACAAAGTAATATTAAATTCCAGTTAACCAGTTGAAGTGTCAGTTTTAAAAAAAAAAATACAATTCATTAGCAATTTTAAAATTTTCCTGATTGCGGTAAAATAAAAAATTGCTTAAACAGTCTTAAAATGAGTTTAGTTTAACTACAGAAATTTAAATTTAAGAAAAAATATTTATATAATTACAATAAAACACTAAAAATATATCATAAAATTTTAATAGAAATTCCAAGTTGTAAAATTCCTTCCCTCAGTGAAAATAATTTAATGAAAATTTAATTTGATGAACTCAAGCCTAACTAACTGAACTAAGAATCAAAATTGTTCTTGGAAATAGATATGCACTGAAAGAATTTTCTTCGCAATACCAATGAATTTTGACATTTATCCCATGAAAATTGTATTAAAAAGGAACCTATGCAGCGCTTCGTTGGATCAATGATTCTATGAATATTATTCAAAAAAGTAAAATTTTTATTTTTTTTTTAATTTTTTTTTTTTTTTTTTTTTTCTTATTTTATTTTTTTTCTGTCTCTGGCGGGATTCGATCGCGCAACCTCGGTGCTGATAGACTAGCTCACTACCAGCTAGTCTACTGGAGCAGTGTAGTTTTTGGATAAAAAAACTATGTTTTTTACTCAATTAAGAGCGTAAATATGAGATTAAATTGTCAATAATAAAAATAACAACGTTGATTGAAAGTGGATTGATAGTTTATGTTTCATTATTATAATGACATTTTTATTGTCATAATGAAAATTTAAATTTATGAAGGCAATTATTGAAATATGTGGCTTTTATAAAAAATTTTTTGATTTCATAAATTAAATGGCATACATACAACATTAGATGTACGAAATTATTAAATCTCACATTTTTTAATTAACAATTAAACATTTTTTTAAGGAAACTACAATTTTGTATTAATTTATGAATATAGTTATGTTTGTATATTGTTTTTTTATGTTCCCAATTAAAATTTTTTGTTTAACTTGGACAAACTTAAGTTTTCATATATCCAATGAAACTTTTTAACGTAATTACGAAATCCAATGAAGCGATTTTTACGAAAATATTTCATTATAACTATGAAATTCCATTTAGACAATGAAAATTTTCATTTACCCAAGGAAATTTTTTTTATGAAAATGATTCATTAAATATATGAAGCATTTTTCTTTCAGTGTGGCACAAGCTCTAATGTTTACATTTGTACTTTAATTTGTACAAATAAAAATGTCGACGAAAGTGGTTTTCAAGACAAAGTCTTGACAGAAAGCATACGGAAAAACAGAGGAAAAAGGAGGCAACATGTAATTTGAAATTTAAATGATAATAACAGCAAATTTCGAACCACCACCAGTACTACTGGTTTAAGATTGATGTTTGACTGTTGGCTAACGGGCACCGCAGTGGTGCAGTGGGTAGAACACAAAGATCTTCTGACGATAGAGAGTGGTGTTTCTTGAAACATGTAAGGATCAACCCGGGTTCAAATCCCAGCTCAGCCAGGAAAAATTATCAATAAATTTTAATAAAAATTCCAAGTTGTAAAATTCCTTCCCTCAGTGAAAATAATTTAATGAAAATGAAATTTGATGAACTCAAGCCTAATTAGAGAATATCAAAAATATTATAAAATAATTGCAAACTAACTTAAATTTCTTTAACAAAGTACACTTACTGCCTGTTTTTAGAAAACGTAAACAAGTGAGTGAGTGAGACATTGAAAACAACAACAAATTTTCGTTTTTGTTGTTTTCAATATAATTTCCCACTCACTCACTTGTTTTCATTTTCTAATAACAGGCAGTTAAACTTCAGTTTTACTGTTATTCTAGAAATACACAATTTTATCACTTTAATTTCCAAAATATAGCAAATATACTTGTTCAAAAGATGCAATTGTATCTAGCTAAAGTTTAAACTTAATTTAATTAACTTCGCTAAGCTCGAGTTATTCAAATTCCATTGGTTGTGCTTTTTTTATTATTCAAAATTTGTACAAAGGCGTTAAAAAAAAATAAATTATAAAAATCATATTTACGTTTACGGAAACTATTAAAGATTAAACATTAGCAAGCTTTAGCTAAACCTTAATTGCCAACAAATACTATGAGTAGATTTAAACAAGTGAAAAGGTAATTTAATTAAAACTTAGCAAGTTATGTTAAGTTTAACTTCATTTTTTTATGCAGTTAGTTTTCAATTCAAGTCTTTCAAAATCAACTCATGCTTTGGTTAACCAAGTTTTAGAAAAAGTAAAAATAGGCAAAATTGTTTCGATAATAGTTAATTTTTTAAAATAGCTGTAAGATTTACTTAAACTTTTATTAAGCTCGTTTTCAAGAGTTTAACTAAAAAATTAGAAAATTTTAATTTTTTTCGAAGTTAGTAAAAATTAGTTTTTTAAAAAAACTTCGATTAAATTATATAAATCAAACTAAACTTGTCCTTAGAAATCTTTTGGATTGTTAAGTCTAAAGATGTATTTTATATTTTGTGCGAAGTTTTTTAACCCTTCGCCGAAGGTAAAAGGGTATACATATATAACTTTGTCATTCCGTTTGTAAGTTCCAGAATATTTATCCTACACCATATAAAGTATATATATGTATTTATATATTCTGGGTCCTTATGAAAAGCAAAGTTCAAATCCGGTTGTTCGTCTATCCGTGTGTATGTTGAAATGGGTTTTCCGTAGACCCCAGAAATGATGTGGACTAGGTTATCATGTATTTATGTCACATATACTCCGTTTTAGTTTGCTATTGAAATTCAGCCAGATCGGTCCAAAAATGACGGAGATATGAGCAAAAAACCACGACTGCCTCTAATTTTACCCAAAAATCCCTTTTTGTTGTTGTTTTTTGTTTGTTTTTCTGTATTTCTGGAGAACGCCAAGAGCCAAAGTTTCCAAAAAAGATCCAATCATCTTGGTTATCAATACACAACCTCTCTAAAAAATAAGCGGGATTGGAAAAGTGGGTGTGGTACCTCCCGAACATAAAACGTCAAAATTTTTATAGAAACCTACACTTTAAGGCTGTCATATGACCTATGGATACGACTTATATATCAAGAACATATTTTCCAAAAAACTCGGCAAAATCGGATCAGATACAAAAAAGTTATTCCCAAAATTAAATTTTTTTTTTAAATACCCACTTAAAAAATGGCTGAGTTATAACCGAAATACTGAATTCCTAAAAATTACTTAAACTTTATTTAAGCTAATTTAGTTAAACTCGGTTTTTGGAGAGTTTAACTAACAAAATTAGAAAATTTAAATAGTTTTCAATTTACTTAGTTTTTTAAGCTTTTATTTTTTCAAAGTACGTAAGAAATTTTCTTAAACTTAAATTAAGCAAGTTTAGCTAAACTTAGTTTTTGAAAGTTTAACTAGCAATATTAGAAAATTTTAATCCAAATTTTTATAATTAGGCTTAAGTTCATCAAATTTAATTTTCATTACATTATTTTTATGAAGAAAGGAAGAAAGGAAAGGAAAAGCAAATTTCGATCTACCAAAGGTTAGAATACAATTTGGTTTAAGGATTGATGTTTGACTATTGACGTCAGCGGTCGTCGATGGCTGCGGGTGTAAGACGGCAAATCCATCTGAGGAGATCGAGTGGTTGCGATCGAAACATGTCATGGCAACCTGCCGGCCGGGGTTCGAGCCCCAGCCACGTCAAGAATGAACGATTATCAATAACAATTTTAATTAATTTTCATGTTTGTAAAATTCCTTTCTACATAAAAATAATTTAATGAAAATTAAATTTGATGAACTTAAGCCTAATTATAAAAATTTGGATTAAAAACCATAAATAGTTCAACAAAATAACCACAATACTGATTATTGTTAAAGCTAAGGCACGAGCTCTATGTATTCATTTGTCCTTCAAGTTGTGCTGCAAAAAGGTCAACAGAAAAGAACGACAAAAATGAAAAAACAAAACAAATGTACTTTCGACTTCAAGAAGAATTCTTGACAAAAGTACGAGAAAACAGAAGTAAAGGAAAAAAAAAACACGTAAAATCAATTAAAAATGGATATTCATTCGGAAAAGCAAATTTCGATCTACCAAAGGTTAGAATACAACTTGGTTTAAGGATTGATGTTTGACTGTTGACGTCAGCGGTCGTCGATGGCTGCGGGTGTAAGACGGCAAATCCATCTGAGGAGATCGAGTGGTTGCGATCGAAACATGTCATGGTAACCTGCCGGCCGGGGTTCGAGCCCCAGCCACGTCAAGAATGAAAGATTATCAATAACAATTTTAATTAATTTTCATGTTTGTAAAATTCCTTTCTTCATAAAAATAATTTAATGAACATTAAATTTGATGAACTTAAGCCTAATTATAAAAATTTGGATTAAAAACCATAAATAGTTCAACAAAATAACCACAATACTGATTAATATTAGAAAACTTTTATATTGTTCGACTAAATCAGATAATTTAGGTATTCAAGAAGAGTTTTTTAAGCGTTTATTTTTTCAAAGTTAGTAAAAACTTTACTTAAACTTAATTTTAGCAAGTTTAGCTAAACTTAGTTTTTGATAGTTTTACTAACAATATTAGAAAATTTTAATATTGTTCGACTAAATCAGATAATTCAGGTATTTAAAACTGTTTTTAAGTTGAGGATTAACACCTGTTTTTTGAGGTATATTTTAAAAAAAATTGAGATGACATATTAACAAAATTTTAACCTTTTCTAAAACTATTAAAAGTAAATGAATTGCAATTTTTTTTTTTGTTGTACATAAAGCAATTTTGTTTACATACTTTTTACTGAAACAAATCTAATGAATTCATTCAAGAAATTCAACTATTTTCAATGTTTTTCAATTAATTACTTTCCTGGTTTAATTTTTATGAATTCAGCATTGCTTTTATAAGTTTGTAAGCTGTAGCTTTTTTTTAATTTTCATTTCCATATTACACTCTATTTCATGCACAATATAATTTTATGGCATTTATCAGTGGGTTGTATGCAAACAGATAGAAAATCTCATGGATACAACAAACGACTATTGTCTATGTATTTTACCTTTACACTCTTAGAGGGCATTGTAATAATTGTAATATAAATGGCGGGACTTTTAGTTAATAATTGTAATAAGATTTTATTTATTTATGTCTTTTTTTTTTTTTTGTATCTCACTTACTTTCAGAATTTGTGTGATTCTCACAAGTGTGAATGAAAATGCACTTTGCACATCACAAGGTTTTAGTCTAACGAATGAACATTTATGATTAGAATTTATTGCGCTTATTTAAAGTGTGAAATTTTAAAATGTCTTCAAAAAGATTTATATTGGATTGGATTGAAATGTTACTTTGCTTAAAATCTTACGAAATTATGATGATTTAGAAAACCTAGAATATCAATTTTGTAGCATTGACTAAACTAGAGATTAGTGCTAAAAGTTAGTAAGACCTATCCATTTGACGGTTAGTTAAACTGTCGTCTAAAATGCTGTGAAGAACGACTGTCTGCCTAACAGTCTGTCTATTTTTTTTTTTTTTTTACTTTTATTATTGTACTTGTTGGAAATATATGATATACTTATTGTTGTTGCTTTCTTTATGTTCACGACAATTGAGATTTTCCGGACTCAGACATAAACATTTTAAGTTTGATACTATTGGGTGTATAACTAAAAAAAACGCGGTTTTTTTTTTTTTTGGCAAATTAAGTGGAATATTGGGTACAATGTAAATTTAATCAAGGTATTGGTTTTAGTTAGTTTAAAAATGTTAACCTTTTTTTAAGTTATCAAGTAGATGACGCTTAACTTGACTTGCAACATGTTGGCAAGCGTTGTCATAATGAATTGCTAGGCTTCATGTCTGGCTGGAAAAATCGGTGGATTTTGACAAATCTTTGTTTATGTCCGACCAGATCACAGGGAACCTCCCAAATACAGACCATTTCCTTGAAATAAACTTTGGTAAGCAATCAAAGTGCTTCATTGTCACCTTTTTTCAAATTGAAAAGAAAAGCAAATCTTCTGGCAAATGCTGGATTGTTAACTCATAACTTGACATTTCCAAAGCAAAGAAATATATGCTCTTTTACACTATTCCCCTTTAATAGCTACGTGAGAAAAAAGTTGACATGTTTACCCTCCAAAATGCCATACAGTACCCATGTTCTGTAACCCTAGTGAGAACTGTTCGCATCGAAAATATGTGAAACAAAATATTCCATCGTTTCTCGAAAAGCGAGAAAAAAGTGTGTCTGTAACTCATCTCGAAAACTATCAAGAGATTACGTCGTAACGTTGTTAATGTCATAACATTGCACTCAAAGCCGATGTGGCATTGCAAGCGTTGAGAACGCCAATCACACATATCTATGACGGCGACCAAAATTTTCTAAAATTGAAAAATTTTCAATGACGTCGGCTAACATACAACCGTCGGCTATACCAAATTATGTAAAGTGCGACTTTAATGTTTGTTGTTTGCCAACGAGCTATGAATTAATTAGCTATGAAACAGCGGTTTCGGTTTTAAAATGATTAAAACCGGTCGGTTTCGGTTTTGAAAATATCAAAGTTTTTGTTTTTATTTTTGTTTTACAAGTAAGTTAAGCGAAGGAAGCCTTCATTCGATATCGACGAACAGGCCAAAAATACAATAAGAAATGAAAAAAAGACACTAAAAATCAACTTAGTTTAGTTAAACTTCGTTTAACCGAGTTTAGTTAAAAATAAGTTAATAAAGTTTAAATTTAAGAATTAAAAATAAGTCTTTCTTAAACCCTATTTAAGCCAGTTTAGATAATCCATAGTTATATACTAAAATTAAGGGCCAGTTATTAACTACGTATTTAAGTTTTTTTTTTTACCTAAAAGATCTATTTCAATACGAAATTGAGTTTGCCAGTGCTTTTTTAATGATACTAAGATATCACAAAGGGACCACTGAAGGTCCAAAGTGGGCTGTCTCTAGGTGCTTTTAAAATCACACGTGCGGTTTTGTCGTGTTCTCACAGTCATATCGTTTTTGTGTTTCTCGGTGTGCTTTCGGCAATTGAAAATCACACTAAAACACACAAAAAATAGAACACCAAAATATCAAACGTTTGATTTTAAAAAGCACATCTAATTTTTATTTATAATTTAAATTAAGCAAGTTTAGTTAAACAACCTATTACTAGATTAAGCTGAAATATTGAGCAAGCCGGTTACCAGATTAGTACTCTTAAAATAATAATA
This sequence comes from Pollenia angustigena, assembly GCA_930367215.1. Classification (NCBI taxonomy): domain Eukaryota; kingdom Metazoa; phylum Arthropoda; class Insecta; order Diptera; family Polleniidae; genus Pollenia; species Pollenia angustigena. The sequence goes on from OV884056.1 coordinate 184,055,062, forward strand.
GAACAAGCTGTTGAATTCCAGTGACGTTTGTATGTCCCATTCATCGACATGGGAGTAACAAATAAAATAGTAAAATGAATACGCATTATGCTGTTGCATGTTTTTTCTTGTGCGACCAATGAAGGCACAAACGATATATTTATCTGTTTTAGAGCTTTTAATGAATTTCGGCATCGATTTGCATATTTTACAGTTTGCAGCATTGTTGTGCATAATTTATATGCCTTTTTAAGGCATATTTTTATACATGTTACATTTTTTTAGATGCTTATAGGAGCTTTCGCAGAAAATATTTTTTTTCGAAATTCTGTTACTTAAATTTCGCCATCTACATTTAATTTTTACTCACAAATTGTAAGACAAAGCAGATTGTCATTAAGGATAAATGTTATGCGATGTATATAATGCATCGATCGTTTCAAAAGCACTTTTAAAGTGATCAAATGATGTCCATCCGTCCGTCTGGCTGGTTGTCTGCCCACGTTAACCTTGTGCGCAAAGTACAAGTTCAAATTTTGAAGATAATTTGATCAAATATAGACGAGGTTTGTTTGCCAACGAGCTATCAATTAGAGTTTGCTAAAAACCGTAAAAATGATAAACCGCGGTTTCGGTTTTAAAATGATTAAAACCGGTCGGTTTCGGTTTTGAAAATATCAAAGTTAAACTTCATACATAAACATTTATATTTTTTTATTTGTTTCAATGCAGGTACTTTTATTAACCCTTGTATACCTGAGCCTGGCCAGACATTTTTTGGACTTTTTCCCAGTTTTTTTATATATATAATTATTAAGTATATTAGAACGAAATATTATGTATTCCTTAATCAAAGTGTTTTTTACAAGAAAATGAGAAAAAATTGTTAACACCGTAGGTGTCGCAATTGGCCAAATGAAAAATTTGTGCATATTGTATCCACCTGGGCCTGGCTAGGCCCTGCCCTGCCCTATTTTATGTGTACTGTAGCTAATAAAATCAAAATGAAAGGTATCAAAAATCATACGCAACACATAAGAATTATTTCTTTACTGCTTTTTCGAAGAATTGTTCCACTTTCCGACAAAATGTTCCTGCTATAGCCATAAAACTCCATACATATAAAAGTAGTCCCAGCCTTTCCCAGGGGTTCGTTAGTGTGAGTTTTTTCTATAGCCACAAAAACTCCATACAAAATACTATTGGTCCCAGCTAGGCCCAGGTTGTAGTTTGTGCCACACAAATTAGGTGTCTATTTAAGAGCTAAAAAGGTAACATTTGTTCTTCTTAGTACTTATTTTGAATTTTAAGAATTTTGAAATACCTTGCCATTGTTGCAAGCTGTTATGTATAAAGTATTTCTATATGAAGTTCCAGTAAAATGTATAATTTGCAATTTCTTTAAGCATAAATATATTGTTAAAGTAAATCCTAAAACCGAGGTTTTTTTGTCGGTTTTCGGTTTCGGTTTTTAGGCATTTAAAACCGCGGTTTCGATTTCGGTTAAAACCGAACAGCAATCCCTACTATGAATACATTCGTATTATTTTATAAAAATGTTAAAAGCCAAATAATTAAGCTATAAAAAATGTGCAACAAAATATTATTATAATTATTCTTCGTATTTTGCATTTTTAATTGTTTTTTTAGTGTTAAAATGTTTTCTCGCCCCATTTTTATTCGTAAGTTTATTCGACAGTTCAAAGTGGGAACTCTTCTCACAAAAATGTTACAGACACACTTTTTCTATAAATTGGCGAGTAATTTCCTTACATAACAGCTAGTACTCGCCAAAAAAAGTTACAGACACAGTTAATGAGAAAAACAGCTGTTTGTTTCTATACATACCTTTTTGTTTCATTTCACACATTTCAATCGAAAAGTTTCACGACGCGAGAGTTACAGAACATGGGCACAGGTAATGAAAGACACAAACCATGAGTAAAAAAGCACATCATGTATAGTAAGTTCCATATTTTTAAGTTTTACAACCAATACAACAATCATTTTAAAATCAAAACATCCCTTCCATTTTTACATTTCAAACAAAATACTAGAATTCTTAAAATTTTTTTTTTTTATTAGATTTTTTTTAATTCATTATCATTTTATAGTTATTTAATTTTTCCTTTTCCTAAACATTTTATAAAAGTTATTATAACAAATTATTCCCTACTATTTAAATGTAGCAACAACAATCACTTGTGTCTAAATATTTCTTCAAAAAAAAAAAATTAAAATTAAACAAAAAAAAATTGTTTAATTTTTTATTTTCTAAATACTTTCGGTTGATGATCACAGTGCTGCTGATCATGGTGATCATCACTTTTGATGTCATCCAGTTTCTAATACTGTTCTATTATGTAGACGAGAAGAACATCAAATCTTGTATACACCTACATTAATAATTTGTTTTATTTCATATTTTTAAGTACAAAAGCGACAGTCAGACAACAAAAATTTTATGAAAAAAAAAAATTGTAATGATTAGCAAGGAAATAATCTAGAATATTATTTAGGTTTAATCAAAGTAAATGAAGACATACTGCACACACTTGAAGAAAAGAATGTTATAGTTGTTGATTGAAGAAATTAGAAAGAATGTGGTTTATAAAAAAAAAATATTTATTAGAGATTGCAAAAATGTAAAAAGTACTAAAATTAGTACAGAGATAAACTTAACTCTTCAATAAAGTGGGTAACTATGGTTTGTAAAATAGATACTACATACTTATTTAGAAAGAGGATAAGAGTAGTCTGGGTGCATGCCATTTATTAAAGATTTCATTCAGAAAGTCTGAGTTTATTAGTGAGAGAGAAAGAGAACATTATTTTCTGCTCTCCACTCCAACTAATTAGCTTAGACTTTCCGAAATAAAACTTTCATGGTGTAAATCCAGAATAAGGGCTTGTTTGTCGATTTAGAGCGAAAACTTCAACTCTTAAATTACATTTAAAACAAAAACAAATTATAAAATATTGTTTTTGTTTTACATGTATGTTAAGCGAAGGAAGCCTTCATTCGATATCGACGAACAGGCCAAAAATACAATAAGAAATGAAAAAACACACTAAAAATCAACTTAGTTTAGTTAAACTTCGTTAAACCGAGTTTAGTTAAAAATAAGTTAATAAAGTTTAAATTTAAGAATTAAAAATAAGTCTTTTAAATGGTTTCAAATGTTCTTAAACCCTATTTAAGCCAGTTTAGATAATCCATAGTTATATACTAAAATTAAGGGCCAGTATTTAACTACGTATTTAAGTCTTTTATTACCTTAAAGATCTATTTAAATGCGAAATTGAGTTTGCCAGTGCTTTTTCAATGATACTAAGATATCACAAAGGGACCACTGAAGGTCCAAAGTGGGCTGTCTCTAGGTGCTTTTAAAATCACATGTGCGGTTTTGTCGTGTTCTCACAGTCATACCGTTTTTGTGTTTCTCGGTGTGCTTTCGGCAATTGAAAATCACACTAAAACACAAAAAAAAACAGAACACCAAAATATCAAACGTTTGATTTTAAAAAGCACATCTGATTTTTATTTTAAATTTAAATTAAGCAAGTTTAGTTAAACAACCTATTACTAGATTAAGCTGAAATATTGAGCAAGCCGATTACCAGATTAGTACTCTTAAAATAATAATGAACAAGCTGTTGAATTCCAGTGACGTTTGTATGTCCCATTCATCGACTATGAGAAATCGTTTGAATCAGTAAGAGAATGTATATGGACTGAGTTAAGAAACATGGGAGTAACAAATAAAATAGTAAAATGAATACGCATAAGCTATGATGGTGATAACCAGGGAAACCATAAATATGCTGTTGCATGTTTTTTCTTGTGCGACTAATGAAGGCACAACCGATATATTTATCTGTTTTAGAGCTTTTAATGAATTTTGGCATCGATTTGCATATTTTACCGTTTGCAGCATTGTTGTGCATAATTTATATGCCTTTTTAAGGCATATTTTTATACATGTTAAATTTTTTTAGATGATTATAGGAGCTTTCGCAGAAAATATTTTTTTTTCGAAATTCTGTTACTTAAATTTCGCCATCTACATTTAATTTTTACTCACAAATTGTAAGACAAAGCAGATTGTCATTAAGGATAAATGTTATGCGATGTATATAATACATAAAAATCTAGACCAATCTTTTAGTATACCGATCGTTTCAAAAGCACTTTTTAAGTGATCAAATGATGTCCATCCGTCCGTCTGGCTGGTTGTCTGCCCACGTTAACCTTGTGCGCAAAGTACAAGTTCAAATTTTGTAGATAATTTGATCAAATATAGACGAGGTCTGTGTAGATATTGAGAATCGGTCTATATTTTTAGTTATTCCCCATAAAAACTTCTTTCCAAATAAGACTCTTTGTATCAGTAAGCCATCTAATTACGATGGTATTTAAATTTAATTCGCCCGAAGAACATTTTACTGCAATCTAAATTATTTTCGAATCGTTTCACATTCGCCTACAGCTCCCTTCCTTAAATGGCTTTCACTTTCTTTAAATGTTAACATTTGTTTAGCATCGTACCTAAAATCCCTTTAAGACAAAAACCCATATGGATGTTAATATCTAGATAATTTTCTGCGCAAACAGCTCTTGTATGAATTTTAACCTAAGATGGACTTAAGCGATAATATTTTTCAGGTTTTTTTTTTCAAATTTTGTTATTAAATTGTTGAATATTTTGTCTTCAAATTAGCAATTTTTGATTTTTTAGGGCATATTTTTAACATTTTTCAGTGCATATTTTCCAGTTCTTACTGCATATTTAAGGCGCATAAAACGTGTTTTTAAGAGCACATTTCTGGTTTCCCGGGTGATAAACCTTTTTAGGATCTCTGCAGTCAGACAAGGATGTTAACCGTCACTGCTACTATTTTTAATTGTAATTGACGCAGTATTGAAGCGAGCATCAAATAAGTCTCGTGGAATTATTTGGGATCCGCTTAACCCAACTGTAAAGCTTGAGTTATTGGACTACGCAGACGATAAGTGCGAACTGTCACACAGACAGAGTCATATGCAAGAAAAGCTTAACGATTTAGTCAAGGAGTCATGTAAATTAGGACTTAAAATTAATACGAAAAAGACGAAAGAAACGCGCATCAACTCATCTACACAAGAGTCCCTTAAAGTAATGAATGTACAAATTGAAAGGGTGACGAAGTACCAATATCTTGGTAGCATAATAAGCGAAGATGGTGGCAATGCTAAAGATGTAGATAGCAGAATCAAAAAGGCACTTTGAGCATTCATAACTTAAAACAAAGTATGGAAAAACAGTGTTTACAGCCTTAGAACGAAAATAAACATATTAAAACCATGCGTCCTGTCGGTGCTATTGTATGGATACGAAACATGGTGCGTAACCAAGGAAATAAAAGATAGTCTACCGACATTTGTAAATCGCAGCTTGAGAAGAATTTGGAGAATATGATGGCCTAATAGAATAACAAACGAGCAGTTGTGGATGTGTTCACACATAAGGTATGTAAACGCTAAAATACGGAAGAGAAAGTTTGAATGGATAAGACATACTCTGCGTAAGCCACCAGAAGAGATACCAAGACAATCACTTACATATGCAAAGTAAAGAGGGCTATAATAAATAGGAGACGTTCGAAATGGGTGATTAAATATTCCTCCCTGGTTCGGACTCTATCGATGCGGCAGTGGATCTGCTTTCGAACTCACTGCAGTTGGAGATTTCCTTGGCGTGTAAGCCAAGGATGCGTAGAGGTAGGGAACGGCCATCATGGTGGGATCCTGACATTGCGCAGGCAAGAAGTGACTGTCGCAGGTTGTTCAATGTGGCTAATCGCCATGGTAATTGGGTGGACTATAAGTCATCATTGAATAGGTTTAGAAAATTGGTTAGATCAGCGAAAAGGAGTGCTTGGAGGAACTTCTGTAGCGGCGTGGAGGGATCCTCTGAGACGAACTGTTTACGTAAAATAATGGCTTCGAGCCCGGTTGTCCCAACCTATGCCCGGAAATCGGATGGTCGTTGGACTACATATAGTCAGGAAACACTTGAGGTGTTTATTGACACTCACTTTCCTGGAAATTCCCAAGGGAGCTTGCGGGATCAAGTGTGGGAGTCGACACCCACTTCTATGTCCATTCCATTGGACTACGATAGGATCAAGTGGGCTGTCGACAGTTTTAGCCCATACAAATCTCCGGGTAAGGATAAGTCTTGCATCCTTTCTTCTTAAGACTCTTGAAAGAGTTGTCGATATACACTTGAGGATGACCATCCCAAGGGGTACTCTCTGCCTCTCAACATGCCTACACAAAGGGCAGGTCTGTTAAGACGGCTCTCCACTCTCTAATCGAAACTATTGAGAGATCGCTCGAATTCAATGAGTACACACTCGTGGCCTTTCTCGATATTGAGGGAGCCTTCAACAATGTCAGCCCGGACTCTATAGGGAAAAATACCTGGGAGAACCAGTGTTTGCCTGCTTGGAGGATCTATCCAGGATAGAAATTAAACCGCTTCTTCTCTTCATTAGGAAGACGATTTGGTTGGACTTTGCAGTGACGCGATCTGAGTAACTGCTCTATAGGATGGGCATTGGCGCTGGGTATCACAATGGAACCAATAAAGGACCCAAGTGAGCTGTCTCTCGATGGCTGCCCATGGAACCTAAACTATATGCAAAGTATAGAGGCTGCTTTGATTCAACTTTAATCAAGCAAGGCTTATTATTAAGCTGAAATATTTATTAATGTATATTTGTTTATAATAACTAAAGACGGTGTAACATGGTAACACGGGAACTTATTACTGGACCGGCGTGAGCTGGGCTTAGTTGTGTCTCGAAAACAAAATCAAAAAATAATTGTTATCAAAAAAATAAAAATCGACAACAGTTTTCATCTGAATTTTATGAAAAAAGGAATAACTTTTGTGGTCCCTGGACATGATACATATTCAGCAGTAAAACAATTTAAGCAAAGCCACGAATAACGTTGTAAAAGACAAATTTTACAAAACTTGTCTTTTTGCAGATAAACGATAATTTAGCTCTCTTAACATTGTTCAATCATCAAATCACACAGAATTTTTCACCTTGTCGTCGTCAAAAGAGTCAGGCAGTGGAAGAACGTTTCAAGTAAAATTTTCTTTACATGGTTATACATGTATTACGACATGTCAAAAAATTACGTAGAAAGAAAAAATCTTAAGATGTAAAAGCAAATTGTATTGAGTAGGAGAGAATACGGATACAAAACTTGACAAACGGTCGGAAAATGTTAATTTTCTTAACCATCAGGCCAGAGGTGTTAAGTGTCCGACGGATTAATAGGCTTCGACTAATGCGACTAATTTCATTGAATTCACTTTTTTCACAAACAAACTGTTATACAAATTTAGATTTTTCCATGATTTTTATAATGGAGACCATAAATATTTATGCTTTCCTTAATAATGTAGACTATTAAGATACAGACATTTGACAAAATTACAAAGATAAAGACGAATGCAAAGACAGATTGATCAACAAGTCGACATTAGATGTTTGTTATTATTAATTTATAAATATTGTCAAGTCAAGTAACGAAAACAAATTTTTTCCTTCTTCAATTTAATTTTACACACAAAATATAGTTTAAACATTAAACATGACTAATTCATCAGAAAAACAAATTCATTTGCCGATTACGATTATTTCCAACTCAAAGATCTCTTTCCGGTTGTAGCTGAATCTACTAATTAAGTAAATTAAACAAGAAAACAAAAAGTAATAACCAGAGCAAGTTTTTCTAGCTTTTGCCACTTCAAAGAAGAATTAGAGATTGAGCAAAAAATCAGCATATATTAGCGGGTTTCACTCTTTTTGTTTTTCACTTAAAGTGTCCGTTTGTTTTGTTTGATTTTTTTTTGTGGAAGAAATATTCTTAGTATACTTATGATGATATTTATGTCAAAGTATATTTTGCCACAATTAGTGGAATGTAGCCAACCATTTCAACTGAGATTAGACAGGGCGGTCTGTCTTCTTCTTCGTTTGTATTGTAAATTAATAAATGAGCTGATTTTCGTTTGGTTTTCGTCAATTTTGTCTCGGTTATTTTACGGTAAGTTTAGCTTAAGGATTTACCATGAATATACTCAAGTCAGAGCAGCGTTTGCAAATTTAATTTAAAAGTCATGGTTCAAATCAGTGTTTCTTAATGTTTGATTCGGTAGATTTGTGGAAAACACAAATGCTAATAGTGTTTGTGTAGAAAATCATTAAAAAAAATAACGTTTCCCTGTTAGTCATCTTTCGAACACAAAAATATTAATGTTTTATTCAAACTCAACAAAAGATGTGAACATTTAATTCCGTTAGGGTTTTTTTGAAAATCCACAAACTTCAATGTGTTCGGTTCGGCTCGTTAATGTTCGTCCCTTTTGGCTGGTAAAAAAATCATTTTTTACAAAAACAAAATACACACACGAAAAAAACATTATAGAACATTAAAATATAATGTTTGTCTACAGTATCACTACAATTGTTCTGTTTTTTAACGAAGAAATAGTTACGAACGGTATTAAGGGTTGTGTATGTCTACACAATCACTAAAAAAATAGATATCGTTCCTGGGTGTGTGAGCCGAACGTTAAATAATGTACTGTTTATTTTTGAACACTGGTTTAAATTGTTCAGTCTTACTATCATTTTTGCGTCTAGATTGGAAAGCATTAGTTTTTCAACACATGTGTTTCAGCAGGATGGTGACACATGTCACTCAGCTTGTGGCTTAATCAATTAACTTAGGCCCCTATTATGAGTTACATTCGATAAACGATTTTCGCTGGCTATCGAACATCGACTATCGAATCTTGATTTGGTATTATGAGTTGGCAGCACTGTCGAAAGTTTCGTTGTGCATCGAATTTTTCAACGAAAACAAATTTGCTTTCGACTGTGCAAATAAATGTAAAAAACTTGTTGAAAATGTAACTATTTGTAAATTTTTTGGTGTTCGTATACCAAATGCAATATTCTTGATCTGTTTTGTTCATTTTATGCAAGTCCAACGTCGTTAACAGCAACTGGAAGCGCTCATATTCCTTATGGAACAAAATTCTTTTTTCACCAAATGATTTGCAGCAAAGTTCAGCATGTAAAAAAATGGGATGAAACCCCACTGAAGCTAAATTATTTGAAAACAACCATAATTCGCCGTAATCACGTTTAACTTTAATTTTATTTTTTAAATTTGTAAACAAAAATTTTTTATTTTAAGTGACAGCTGATCGAAAATGTACTACTGTGAATTAACAAAATCACAATAGTAAATTTTTATCGAATGCGCGCCATAATACCAAATAAAAATTCGTTCGATCAGCTAATTCTACTACTGTCGAAAATCGAATTTAGTTCATAATAGGCACCTTAGTCTACGTTCACACTTTAAAAGTTATCTTTCTCCCAAACAACTCAGAAAAACTGCACTAAATGTTGCATTTTTTATGGATAAAATGGAGTCTGTTGTGGGTTGTTCTAACTCCATGCGTGGGAATTTTTGCACTCCATAAAAACCACGAAGTCATCTTAAAGTTGCACGAATCGATGACTTATAAAGTAAATTTAGATAATTTGATAACGTTGTTCAAGCTTGAATCTATACATGTTTAAATTGCCAGTATATATTGAGTATAAGGGTCAAAAAGAGGATGCAGTATGACACTTCGTTTGACAGCTAACCCATCCGTAAGTTCTATCGGGCTAAAAGAAAATTCCCCTTACTTTAGATACCCATTTTCGGGAGTAAAAAAAGTTCGGTAAGCCCCCATAATCTTTTATTAGTTATGCTTTAATATTAAAACCATTCTCTTAATCTATACGATATTCTCTTATTTTAATAAAAAACGGAGAAATTTACAGTATTACACGGTTATAACGTACAGCAATTACAACGAACTACATCTACATCTTCTCCGGTCATTATTAAGGTCACTTATAGACTTACTTAGTACTTTTTAATACTGAGTTATTGAAAAACTTTTTTAACTCTTTGAGTTCCTTATAACCGCGTTTTACTGTACTAAAAAAAAAAACTTAATTATAGGACTCCTTCTAACGATTTTTTGTAGACATCCTTATGCTTTTTTCTTGCATATTTATAAGCAAATTTTATGTTTGCTTATTTTTAAATTTCTTTAAGCATCTAGAAACCTGCCCTGGTTATAGCTTTATTTAAACTTTTCTATATGACGTAACGAGAAAGTAATTTAAAAGATGATTTACTATTTAACTAATAAAAAGAACCATACAAATTATTTGTTCATAAAATTAATAAGACGATATTAAAAAGTATTTTTTTAACTTTAAAAATCTTTTCATGAAAACGAACAAGCGTCGGCACGTTTCTCACACTTGGTAATTGTTTCGAAAATAAATCAAATTATTTTAAATTTGTTTGTGAATATTTAGTAATAATTTTATTGAACTTTTTCTTTTATTATTTAAATTAAATATTTACTTGGCGTTTTCATTTTGTTGTTTTTTTTTCTTTGGCGGTTTTTATTAATTTGCCATAGTTTCAATGGCCATTTATTGTGTAAATATTTGCATTTTATATTAAAATTATTCTATTGTGGTATGTTGATTTTTATTTGCTAAATTTCCATTTAAGTTTCCAAAATCATTATTTATATGAGTATCTTATATTTGTATCGAAATAAAATTAAAATAAATATCGAGTATTTATGCGAACGCGTGCGTATTTATTTGCACAAATCGTTTTTAGGTTATGTTTGCATATTTTATCTTGAGAAACCTTACATTAGATGTGTTTAAGTTTTCTAAAAAGTATACAACGAAATCAGACCCAAAAACGTAGAAAATAAAAATTATGCAGGAAAATTGGAAAGGGAAATATTTTATGAAAAGGATGGACAACACAATTTTGTGGTCTAGAGTCTCTTAAACTCAATTGTTTTTCGAAAAACATATGAATCAGAGTTCATATTTATAGATAGAGCAAAAAAAATCCTTAATTTTGTTAAATTTCGAATAATCGAGTTCAGTTAAACCAACTTTTTTTCAGTATATTATAACAATAAGGCCGCATTTTTGAGATGTGGATTAAGTTTAAACTTAGTTTAACGAAGTCTGAAACTCGGATTTGTCCGGCGAAATGTGATTGTTTTTTATTATTTTATTAAAGACCAACATTTTAAGGAATATTAAGTTATTCCGTCAAAATTTTGTATACAAACTTGGTAATGACGTCACAAATATATTTTCAGATTAACTAAACCTAGTTTGACTGAGATCTCAAAAACCCAGACTAAACGTTTAATCGCTGAAATGTAGTAGATTTTTTTTTAAATTAAAAACTTCTGAATAGATATCAAAAATCCCTTGAGCATCTCAAAAATAGTTTAAATTTCAGTTAAACTTTCGATTATCGAGTTTAGTTAAACCACCGTTTTCGAGGTTTAAGTCAAAATGTCTCTTTTAATTCATTGACTAAATATAATACAAATTTAAGCAATTAGTTTGGAAAAACTGTAATTAAAATATCATTAATATTTAACTAAATTAAAGCAGTAAGCGATTAACATCGTAATGGCTCAAATGTGGCGTATTTTTCAAGCTTTAAAGTCCGTGTTTCGTCAAAAGTAATAAAAACCACCTAAAATAAAATCGCGAAAAAGGGAGATCTTAAAGATTGTTCCAATTGGAGGGGTATATGTGTATTACCAACCGTTGCAAAAATAATATTAAACCGCATTAAAGAACACTTAGAGCAAACTATCAGCTCATGTCAAGCCGGCTTCCGCAGTGGTTCCTCTTGCGCTGACCATATTAACTTATTACGCGTTATCATTGAGCAGTGTGTTGAGTTCAATTCCAAAATACATCTGCTATTTATAGATTTTAAAAAAGCGTTCGATTCAATTAATCGAGAATGTATTTGGTTAGCCTTGCGAAGAAGAAATATACCTGAAAAAATAATTACTTTGATTAAAGAGAACTATAACCATGCCAGGTGCTTTGTCCTTCATAAGGGAAATCTTTCTGACCCGTTTATGGTAAAATGTGGAGTGCGCCAGGGTTGCATATTGTTACCTCTTTTATTTCTTGTGGTTATGGAAGATGTTCTCAATGGTATTGAAAATAAGAGACAATAATACAATGGCAAATCAACAATCGTTACCTTAACTACCTGGCGTACGCAGACGACATTTGTTTACTCTCACACAAAATTATTGATCTTAGACAAACAGCTATAAAGCGTCAGGAAAAGCTGCAATACACAGGGCTCAAAATAAATTCAGCCAAAACAAAAACGCTAAGTATCGGGGCAACAACAGTTCCCATGACCATCAACAACCAGACATTTGAGACAAGTGACCAATTCTGCGATCTAGGATGCGAGATTACTGCAAATGGAGGAACCGAACTCGATGTAGTCGCTAGAATAAACAAGGCTAGGTCATCTTTTGGCTTACTAGCCCCAATCTGGCAAAGTAATAAAATCAGCCAAACCACAAAGCTGAGAATTTTCGAGGCGAATGTTAAATCGGTTCTCCTATATGGGTGTACAACCTGGAAGGTCACAAGTGACATTACCAGACGACTTCAAACGTTTATTAACCGCTGCCTAAGAAGAATACTACGCATCTTTTGGCCTAGGACAATATCAAATGCCGAGTTGCTATCAAAGACAAACCAAATACAAGTAGCAACCGAGATACGTAAACGAAAGTGGCAGTGGAAAGGACACACCCTCCGTCGAAATGACACTAATGTATCTAAACAAGCTCTTAGATGGAACCCATTTCAACAAGATGGCAGAGAAAGCGGCAGGTCACGCACAACATGGAGACGTTCAACGGAATCCGAAATGAACCAACTGGGTATATCTTGGAATGAACTTAGGTATATCGCTCGAAACCGGGTCAGATGGAGAACAGCTGTTATTGGCGCCCTATGCTCCAGTGGGAGTTAGAGGAATATATTAAGGTCTGATTTGTTAGATTTGGATTAAGTTTAAACTTAGCTTAACGTAGTCTGAAACTCGGATTTTTCCGGCGAAATGTGATTTTTTTTATTATTTTATTAAAGACCAACATTTTAAGGAATATTTAGTTATGCCGTCAAAATTTTTTATACAAACTTGGTAATGACGTCACAAATATATTTTCAAATCAACTAAAGCTAGTTTGACTGAAATCTCAAACACCCAGCCTATGCGTTTAATTGCTGAAATTTGGTAGTTTTTTTTTTGGAATGAAAAACTTGTGATAAGATATCCAAAATTCCTTAAGCATCTTAAAAATGGTAAACATTTAAGTTAAACTTCCGATAATCGAGTTTAGTTAAACCACCATTTTCCAGGTTTAAGTTTCTCCACATGTTAAGTTCATTGACTATATATAATAAAAATTTAAGAAATTAATTTTGAAAAACTATGATTAAAAAACATTATTAATATTTAAGTTAATTATAGCAGTAGGCGTTTAACATCATAATGACTGAAATGTGGCGTATTTATCAAGCTTTAAGGCCAGTGTTTCGTCAGAAGTAAGAATAAAAATCAACTAAAATCATTAAACCACATGATATAAACAACCATTTGCCTGGATCATTAGGCCTGATTTGTAAGATTTGGATTAAGTTTAAACTTTGTTTAACGTTATCTGAAACTCGGATTTCTCCGGCGAAATGTAATTTTTTATTATTTCATTAAAGACCAACATTTAAAGCAAAACTAAGCGGTTCCGTCAAAATTTTGTATACAAACTTGGTAATGGTGGGACAAATCTGTTTTCAGATAAACTAAACCTAGTTAAACTTAGATGTCAAAAACGCAGCCTTAGACGTTTGTAAAATATTTAAATAAAGGTTTAAAGTGTTTAAGTCAATGTTTATAGAGCTCTAGGCCGTATAGCGGCGTATTATTGTAAAACATGTTTTCAGGTAAAATTTTATTTATGGGGACTCCAGTACAAATTGGTTATAATGGTTCTGTATTACTGGACGTTTAGCGGGAACGTTACCATTGACTGTTTTTTTTTTTTTTTTTTTTTTGAAAAATCAAAAACTAATGACTTCAACGGACGATAGGGTCTAACAGACAAATATTTTTTGTCAATTAAGCGGTGCCTGAGGAATCTCTCGTGGATTTACTTAACAACTTCTCCGTAAACAGGATTTTGCGATAAAACAGAGAGTTTTTGCCCCTATTACGGTTTAAAACTCAACTCTAGTTCTGTTGAAATGTTGTTCTTTTTTTATTATTGTCATCAAACATTTACAACTCATTACAAGTTATTGAAAGTTAAGTCCTTAAGTATTAACTCAACTGAGCTTTATTATTTACAAAAAAAAATTTTAAAACTGAAAAATTTAATGCATACTCTAAATTTTATACAAAAAACCTCGCTCGCCTCAGTCGGCTTTTAAGTATGCGATTATTTTCTAGTGTTTCTTTGGACTCTCGCTCATAGCACTTATAATTAAAGTTCTTTGGGTTTTATTTTATTTTAAATACTAGAATAAGCCGAATTTCATTATCAATTGCGCGACACAAGTTTAAAAATACTAAATTTTTTTCTTAAACTTCAGTTAAGCGAGTTTAACTAAACTCGAGTTTTGCAAGTTTAAGTCAAAAATATTACAGATATTAACTTCTCTAAACAAACATTTTTACAGTTCAATAACATATTTGAAAGTCATTATAAACATTTAAAATAAAAAACTAAAAAGTAAGAGTGCTATATTCGGCTGTGCCGAATCTTATATACCCTTCACCATTGTGCGACCAGAATACAGAGCAACTAGACAAAAACTAAATAAAACTGGTAAATATTTTTTTTTAAATAAGAGACAACCGGTTTTGAATTTGGATTTTCGGGAATTCAGGGGTCTAATCACCGCATTCGATACTATCGTATCGAATAAACTATTGAATTTTTTTGCATACGATAGACACTGGCGTATCGAATGAAAACTCGATAAATGTAATGTCGAGTTACTCGATGTCGAATGCTATTATTTCAAATTCAATACATTTCATTCGATATCTAGTTTCAAGATACCAAAATAAATAATTTCGATGAATTTTGCTCGATATCGTATGCAGTGATTAGACCCCAGTATTTCGGTTATAACTCATACAAATTTCCGACATTTTGGTATATAAGTCATATCCATAGGACATATAGCAGCCCTAAAATTTATGTTTTTATACAATTTTTAATTTTTTTGTACGGGAGGTACCACGCCCACTTCTAAAATCCCGTGTATTGGCAACCTAAATGTGTGTACCTAATTTGGAAACTTTGGCTTTTGCCGTTCCCCAGATATACAGAAATAAAAAAAATACAACAACAACAAGGGATTTTTGGAAAAATTTAGAGGTAGTCGTGGTTTTTTGCTCATATGTATCTCCGTCATTTTTTTTGGATTTGATAAGAAACCTACCATCGTCTGCTTCCAGAATCTTGCTGCTCATTTTTAACGCTATATTAAGAGTCGGATACTTTCCATCCTCATGGAAGAGGTCTATAATTGTTATGATTCCCAAGCCAGGAAAAGATGCTAGCCAGGTTGCGTCGTACAGACCGATAAGCTTATTGTCAATCCTATCGAAGCTTTTCGAAAAAATATTCGTTTTAAGTATAACTCCTCATCTAAATGAACACGACATCATCCCGGACCACCAGTTCGGATTCAGAGCGAAACATGGTACAATAGAACAAGTGCATAGAATTGTCACCCTTATTAGATCGGCGTTTGAGAAAAAGCAATACTGCTCAGCACTGTTTATAGACATTTCCCAAGCTTTTGACAACGTTTGGCATGATGGGCTACTCATCAAAATAACACGAATGCTTCCTCAAAACACTCACAAGCTTCTGGAGAGCTATCTAACAGGCAGAACATTCATAGTAAGGTCGCAAGATAAATACTCCCCCCTCAAGAAAATTTCTGCTGGTGTTCCCCAAGGCAGCATATTAGGACCGCTTCTATATATAATATACACAGCGGATATGCCAACAAACCTGAGCACGCATACCTCTACATTTGCAGACGACACAGCATTTATTAGCGTTAACCATGATCCAAAAGTCGCATCGCAAAATCTGCAGTCACACATCAATGAACTAGAGGCCTGGCTAGAAAAATGGAGAATAAAGGTTAACCCGGCTCAATGTGCTCACTTAACTTTCACGCTCAGAACACAAACGTGCCCAGCTGTAAAAATAAATAACATCACTGTTCCGATAGAAAACCATGTTAAGTACTTGGGAATTCATATAGATAGACGCTTGACCTGGTCTCGTCATATTGAAGCGAAAATAACGGCTATGAAACTTAAAGCAGCTCAACTACATTGGCTTCTCGGTCGAAACTCAAACTTGTCCTTAGACAACAAAATTCTCTTATACAAGTCCATCATAAAACCAATATGGACATATGACATCCAATTATGGGGTACTGCATGCGCATCTAACATCCAAAAGCTTCAAAGAAGACAGTCTAGAATATTACGACAAATTGTCTGCGCCCCATGGTATATACGTAATGAAATTATCCACAGAGATCTCAACGTCCCCACTATCCAGGAGGAAATTAAAAAATATTCAATAAGCTACATCGATAAACTAATGGTCCACCCTAACTACCTCGCTCGGGGTTTGCTTCAGTTCGAAGGTCACCAGAGGCTAAAAAGAACCGATACTTTGAGCCTAACTAGAAGACATTTTTAAAATTTGAATACAGCAGTTAGTGGTTACACTGGTAACAACTAATAAACAACAAGTAGAATTAAGATTTGAATACATATTGTAAATTTCGATAAGAAAGATTCAATAATAAAAATAAATTTAAAAAAAAAAAAAAAAAATTTTGGACCGATCTGGCTGAATTTCAATAGCAAACTTAAACGGAGTATATGTGACATAAATATACATCAACCTAGTCCACATCACTTCTGGGGTTTTCGGAAAACCCATTTCAACATACACACGGACAGACGGACAGACGGACAACCGTATTTGAACTTCGCTTTTCATAAGGACCCAGAATATATATACTTTATAGTGTGTAGGATCAATATTGTGGAACATACAAACGGAATGACAAAGTTATATGTACCCTCTTACCTTCGGTGAAGGGTATAAAAACAAAGTTATTTTTAATTGCGTCTCGTAAAAGGCCTTCTGGAATCTCTGTGTCTGGTAGTGCCTTAAATATTTGATAAGCCGCCATTTTGCACTTTATTTTGCATGACTTACGTGATCACTGAAGTGTTAAATGAGTTTTAAAACGTTATAAAAGATTTTAATTTTTTTTCTTAAAGCAAAAAGCACACGAAATTCAAAAATTTTGGAATAAATATTTACTAAATTAGAATGTTTAAATAATTTCTGTTAATTCTATTGTTTGTCTATAATATTTAAATAAAAATTAGCGCACTGTATAAAACACGTTAAAATTAATGGATTTTTGAGAAAACAAAAATTTACATATTTTATAGTTTCTATGAAAAGTTAATAAAAAAAAATTTAAAAAGAAAGTTTCTCTGCTCTCAGTTTGCTAAAAAAAATCGAATTCTAAATAAGATTATTTTGTTAAAAACTGTACATGTAAAATTTGTGTCTTTCTGTGGGAATGTTTCTAATTTTTAATTTAAATAACGCGCTCTTAATGTTTTTTAAGTATTATCCAACAGACTTCCTAATCACACATTATTATGACCTTGAGTTATAGTTAAAATAAAATTCGAAAAAAACGTCAGTAACGAAAAAATATAGAGATTTTTCTAAAGACAACACAACTGTAAATGTTTTTCTTATTTTTATTATTTGACTTGGAAATTAACATTTTGATTTTGTTGACATTTTGAATTAAGATAAATTGTTTTAAAAGCCGAACTTATACATGAATAGATATTATTAGAAAAATGTACTTGTGACAACAGAATTGTTATAATTTCATATACCCGCTAAAAGTTTTTTGATAGTTTTGAAAAAAAAAATACAATTTTTATCTTTGAGATTTTACATTGTCAGCAATATCTTTTCAAATCTAAGAAAAACTTCAACCAAAGTAAACAGCATATTCTTAAATCAATAACCAATATGTACTTAATTGAAGTAGAGTGGAATCACTTAAAACCCGACACAATAAAAACCATTGAAAAGTATCCGTAAAGGGGGGATGTCCTCTCAAATAACTCATTGTTTTTTTATGGATCGCTGCCGAGACCAGAGAGACAAGTGTCCGTCAAAACTTGATATTTGCTACAGTTAGGTGTCCAAGTTTACACGGTAATAAAATGTATAAAATGTTAAATGTATTTAAAATTCTCTCCGTGTTTAAAAGAAAAAAATAAAAGTCTGCTGTAAGCAGGGTTGTGAACTATTTCTAATCAAAAAGCGCCGTGCCCCCAATCAAAAAGCGCTAAAAAGCGCTAATTAAAATTTAAATAACAAAAAACTTAATGAAATGTTTAAGAACAAAGTTTTATTTATTACACTGGCCGTCAAAAAGAAAATCGTTTTAAATAGAAATATATCAAATACAAAGATTTTACAGCGCTAACCTCATTTATCAGAACTCCAGGTATATTATGAATAAAATAAGACATGAAATCATGAAGATCTGTAAACAAAATGTTAACTAGACGTGGTTGAATAAACTATTTGGATTCAGCACGCTAAAGTCAATTTGTTTCTTGATGCATGAAATTCGATTCTGTTTAAAAATCAAAAAAATCAGACTAATATTAAATAAATGCTACTTGAATTCAGAAATATCTTTCTTGTTTTCAATAAAACTAAGCTACTTTTGTATATCTTGTTTTAAGAAATTTTTGATCATATACCAAAAACGTGAATTTTTTGATAATGAGAAAATGTTTGTTTATTTCAGAAAGTTTTGCTAAATACATAGGAACAAAACAAGTTAAAATCAGGAAATTATTTTTGAATTTTTTTGTTTTAAGAAACGAAATGGATTACTTTAGAAAATAATAAACTTCTTTCCTTGTATAGTATGCATTTCAGAGTACCTATACATCAAAAGAATTTAAAAAACGGAAACAAATTTTGTTTTAATGTGTCTTGATTTTAATGTATGCAAATAAAAGTACAAAAATGTTGGGTATCTAAAAAAGCGCTAATTTAGCGGTCTTTAAAAAAAGCGCTAGGAAGAAATATGCGCATTTTCGACAATTAAAAAGCGCTAAATATAGCGCCAAAGGCGCTAAATTGGCAACTCTGGCTGTAAGTATATTTCATGTTTACACGTATGGAATAAGTAAAATCAAAAATAATAAAAAAAACAGATGGTTACAGTTTTACAATTTTTACAAAAAAACCATGAAAATTTCCTGAGTTGATTAAGTTGTTTTTGTAATTGTATAAAAATGCTACCACCTTCAATACACACCTCTGGTGTGATGAGAATACATAACTTTCTGAAATGGTTTAAAAAAAAAACATATACACAGAAAAAATTATTGCCGAATTATTTTCAAACAAACCCTTGTTTGAAAATTTTTTTGATTTCTACAAATTTTTTTACTGATTCAATCAATATTTTTGTTTGATTTTTATTTAACCAACAAAAATGTGGACAACTCTTCAAAAATTTAATAAACGCGCTATTGGTTTGAAGTTTTCATAATTTTGTATGAAATATTTAACGCTCTTTAATGTTGTCGTCTTTTTGCATTTTTTTATTGATTGTAAGCAACACTTCTTTATGATAAATATAAGAACTACAACAAAAAACACAAGCAGTCTATTTTTGGACGCTTTAAAAAAGTACAGCAATAAGAAAAATGATAAAATAGCGTGACGAGATTTGTAGTCAAAAAACAACAAAAACAATAGCAGGTAAAAAAAAACGTTTCATATTTTTAAACAACAGAAAAAACACATTACAAGAAACAAAATAAAATTTTGGTTGGTTCCAAAGTTGGTAAAAAAAAACAAAATCCCGTATTCAATTTTTTCAAACAGTTTGTTTAAATACATCAAATACAAAAATGATACAAATCAAAGATGGCGGAAAACATATCGAGTCGGTCTGCCGCCGTTTTTGGTTACATTTCTTCTTCATTAAGGCGCCCGTACACGACATGTATTTGTCATCTGACATGTCAAATTTTCAAGTCACATGTAATTGTTCATGTCTGTCAAAATTGCTGTTTTACATAAGGTTTATAATATTCGGTCACAAACGTACATGTAATTTGCTTCTGACATTGTCTCTGTTTTTTTCGCATTGTAATTGCAGAAACCAAAGTAGTTCTCGGTTTCAAAATAACTTGCTGCCGCCACGAAAATATTTATTTGCGCCGTAAAATAATTTAGCCATCTTAAAATGTTTTCTTTTATTTTAAAGATAATAATTTAGAATTTTATAATTAAACTGTTTTTATGTATATATTTACATAAATTCTATTCAATGGTGAGATGAGCATACATATCTTGGTATTGTAAAATATTAACTTCAGCCGGCTAATGATTCCTTCAATAGTTTACGCCGCTGCCAGTTTCTTCCCGGCATAGATTTCTGATGTCAGATGGTTTGTCAGAAGAAAATAGAGCACGCTCTAATTGAAATTTTGTCAGATGACTTTGCGTCTGACTTTTACAGAAGCAAAGTTAAAAAGGTAACACACGACATGTATGTGTTTTGCAGTGGGAAATTTGACATGTCAGATGACAAAAACATGTCGTCTATATGCTCCTTTAGCAAAGGAAAGGATAAAGCAACAGTGAGTGATGAAGAAAAACACTGTGAGTATAAATATGACTTCGTTCCAAAATTATTCCAACAAAAAAATGTGTCTCAAAGCCAGCCGGCGGCTCTGCTCTGCTTCACCTTCGCCAACAGTGCTTGCTTGTGTGCGCGTCATTGCTTGTGCCAAAACTTTTTTGTTTGATTCAGCAAAATTAATTGTTTGAAATTTATATGAATTTCAGCAAACTTTTTGTTTGATTCTGTAAAATTATTTGTTTGAAAAAATCGGCGTTTTTTTTCAATAAACAAAATGCAAATAAATTGTTTGAATATGCGAATTTGTTTGTAGGACCGATTTTAGACAAAAAATTGTTTGATTCTACAAATTTTTTGTTTGAATTGGAAAAATAATTTTTTCTGTGTATATTCGTATTCTCTCTTACTCAATACATTTTGCTTTTACATGATACGATTTTTTTCATTATAAATCATATTTTGCAATGTCGTAATACATTGTATTACCGTGTTAACTAGCTTTAAGGGAGATAACACTATATTGTTGTATATAGTTTATAAAACATGACTTGTTTAGATTATAGTGGATGATGTTTTTTTTTTTTTTCTTAAAAAACAGTAAAAGCTAGCAAAAAGCATAAAAAATTGTTAAACAAAATAAGTCACCTTTATCGTTGTTGGCATAGGCGTATTGAGAAAATTTTTACATAAACTTAACGTAAGTTTTTGCAACAAATACTCCAACCACGATAACCTTTTTTGCAATAGAATTGTAAAGTGTCGTATTTACCATAATAACAAATTTTCACAAAATTTCATTTAACAAACTTTCACAAAATTTCAAATAAATAAGTAATTTTCACAAAATTTCCTTCCTATAAATAAGTAATTTTCACAAAAAATCCTACAAATAAGAACTTTTCGCAAAGTTTCCTATAAAAGCAAATTTTCAAAAAATTCCCTATAAAAAGCAAATTTTCAAAAAATTTCCTATAAAAAGCTAATTTCCGAAAAATTTCCTATAAAACGCTAATTTCCGAAAAATTTCCTATAAAAAGCTAATTACCGAAAAATTTCCTATAAAAAGCAAATTTTCGAAAAATTTCCTATAAAAAGCAAATTTTCGAAAAATTTCCTATAAAAAGCAAATTTTCGAAAAATTTCCTATAAAAAGCAAATTTTCGAAAATTTTCCTATAAAAAGCAAATTTTCGAAAATATTCCTATAAATAACAAATTTTGGCAAAATTTTCTATAAATAACCAATTTAACCAAATTTGAGAAAATTTTAACATAAATTTAACGTAAGTTTTTGCAACAAATACGCCAACCACGATTAGCTTTTTCGCAAAATTTCCAATAAAAAGCTAAATTTCCTTTAAATAGAGAATACTTTTATACTTCAAAATAGATTATTTTGTTAGAGAGCAAGTGACATTATTAAATATAAGGTTTCCATCCCTGGAATATTCCCCAATATATCATAGTCATTTATTTAAAAACAAGTAACAGTCAACTACTCCAAAACTAATAAATTATTAAACCAAAAAAAAAAATACTATAATTAATCTCTCTCTTATTTGCACTTGAAGCTTAAATTTTTGGAATATGTCAAAATATCAAAAACGATATTCTTAAACCCCACAATGAGAAACAACAAATTAAAAGTTTCGCAACTAATAATATTGAAAAACAATTAAAGAAATAAGTCAAAAATTACGTCAAGGCCAACCTCTCCACCAGTTATGTTTTTTTATCAGATTTGGTTTCCTAACAGAGGAAAAGGGTCACTAGTGACGAATGAGTTTACGACAATGAACGTAGAAGTTGATCAAAATGTATTAAAAAGAAGGTGGTCAATGTTGAAATTGAAATAAAAATTTAAAATGTTATGGCTGGTTTTAAATTCAGGTAAAAATATGTTATCGCAAAACAAAACACAGATATTTTGAATTGCGGTAAATGTAGAGAATGACGTTAAAAACGTGTTAATTTTTCATTATTTTTTAGTTTGATAACAAATATTGACTGAAAACGTCAATAAGAATATAAAAAACTTAAAAAAAAATTGTTAATATACATACATATGAAATGTAGGCAAAATTAAAATAAATGTTTGTAAAGGGTGTTTTTTAAGGTTTGAATTGTCAGCAACCAAAAAAAAAAATTTATTGTTTGCTTATCAGATCTGGCAACTCTTCTGATATTTGTACAGCACTTTCGGCCAAAAGTATATAGAATCCTGTGAAAAAATACCAATTATCACTAAAGCTGGCAAAAAATGAGCAAATAAATTTTTTTTTTTCAAACACATTGTTTTAACGCATTCTCTGCAGTGTTGGGACCGATTTCTAGTTTGATTGGCATATTAACGCATTTGGAATGCAAAAAATCAAAGAGACATTTTCCAGGAACCGATACATCCATAGAAAAAATCGATTAAGTGCTCTTTAAAAGGTCATTGAAATCATTGGTCATTACGTCATTAAAATCAAGGCTATCATGAAGCCCTAAATTTACTGTTTCCATGTGGATAGCTCAATATAAAAGGGAAATTTTGTATCGAAATGGCTTTAGAACTATTTTCACTCGGTAGTTTTGGATAAATTGGACTTCCATTGGACTACGAGCGAAAACTTCAAGCTTTTCTAGAGCTTAACATTTCCAAACCTTCTTTCAAATGGACCTAACTGAATTATTGTACCACCGACCAAATTACCCCGAGAAAGTCTTGGTTTCGTTGAGACAGGCCTTTTCAAACTAATTAATTGATAAGAATAATTTAGAGGGAAATTTAAAGTAATGCAAGTTTAGGGCTTGCAGTGTCGCCGTTATCAAGGGCGGAGTTTGGACAGCTACATAATGTCCTGTGGGCGCCGCTGCTATTCAACAGAAGTGGAATTGCAGTAGACACTAGATTGCCGCAGACCCTTAATAAAAGATAAGTTTATGGTCAAAATTTTATTTTTGCTTTTCATAAAACGTCATTTTATTTATTTTTTATTTTATGAGGTAAGTCTCCTCTTTTTGTTTGCAGTCTGATCCACTCTTGTATCTACAGCACTATGAGACTATGTAGTAAGGGCAGGTACGCACGTTTATAGAGAACACAAAAATATAGAAGTTAATATCTAAGTCGAACGGAAGGATTGAACTAATTAAACGAATACGTTTAGGTTACGTTAGGTTAAGAAGGGTTATGCGCCCCCCTTCACTCGAAGATCAATGTGGTCCATTGTGAATCCCTTCAATATAGAGTAAAGTGAAAGAGAGAATTAAAGAAGAAAAGACTTGACAGATGGATTTAAGATAAATAGTAGAAAGTAGATAGCACAAAACTCCCCTAACGGTCCTGGCAAACCCAAGTAGACTGACTGGGTTACATTCAGCGATACACCCTAGTTAATCGTGAAATTCATCTCCAAGCCATTTCTGCCTAAGACCCTGCATCCTAGGACAGTGGCACAACACATGCTCAATCGTCTCTAGCTCCCCAGAATCCTCGCATAACCAGCAGAAGCCCGGTATGGTATTGTCCCATTTACTTGTAAAAGCCCTAATAGAAGAATGACCCGTTAAGAACCCTATAAGGGTCCTGAGACCACTCCTATCCAATCCCAATAGAACCTTGGTTGCCCCTGCGTTCCATCCGGGCAATAATGCCTAGAAACTCTGGAATCTGTTCTATCCCTCCAGGTAAACGGTATCGCGAAATCTATTCCATATTACCTCATTGTAGTGACATAAGGAGTGTTTTACTCCTCGTTCCTAATATCACAGCTACAATACACCAAAAAATATTCGATTTAATTTAAACACTAAACGACAATTGCATAGTTTGGAATGCAATGGTCAAATACTTTAAACCGGTGTACAAATAAGCGGTTAACACTGTAGCATCTAAAAAAAGTTTACTGAAATTTAAAATTTTTAAATCTTTAAAAGCATAATTTAAAAATCACCCTTTATCACCACTAGTTGCAAATCCGGGTATACAAAGTTTGTCAATACATGGGAAAGTTCTTTATTATTAATCTAAGACCCCATTAAGTATGTATATTTAAGTATACTTTGGGTCCTTTGGTAATTCCAAGTCCGTCTGTTTGTCAGATGAAATCACGATCATCTTGGACAACTCAAAAGAAAATAACAAAAAGAACTTGTGTCAAATTACTTCCAGTTCTCCTATCCAGTTTGTAATTCAAAATCCAGCACAATCGGTTTTGTGGGAAAAGAGGGTGGCATGTCATAACGTCCATGGACACTATGCCACTTTGCAAATGGACATTTTGACACTTTCAAAAGTGTCATTAGGTCCATAATTACTAAAGAAGTTAAATACAAAAAAATGATCTGCATATATGCAGAGAAAAATATGTTTCATTATGGTCCCAACCAACAAAACTTTTTTTAAAGAAACTAATTTAACCATAATATGGTTGTCGGTGACAATGATTTGTTTAAATGAAACATAATCAGGTATGTGATGGAAATCGATTTTAAAAACGATACGATTTGAAATCGATCGATTTTCATCACATACCTGAATATGGTAAACATTTTTTTAAAAATGGTTTTGATGCTTTTTCACTGGGTGTATATATTAAATATATAACGAAAACACTTTTGGGCGCAAGGATTTTCTCCTCTATGGTATAACAAATACCGGCTTCGCTAACTAAAGCTTCTCTGCACAGCCGGCCTTCGCCCGGGCGTAAGGACTTTCTCCTCTATGGTATAACAAACACCGGCTTCGCTAACTAAAGCTTCTCTGCACAGCCGGCCTTCGCCCGGGCGTAAGGACTTTCTCCTCTATGGTATAACAAACACCGGCTTCGCTAACTAAAGCTTCTCTGCATAGTCGGCTTTCGTTCGGAAACAAGGCAGATTTTAGAAGCTTTACACACAGAAAAAAATCAAGTTAAAAACGTCGAAAACAAGGTTGATTTAAATTTTTTCGGTGGTGATTTTGCTTCATACGGGTTTCATGTTAATTCAACCTGATTTTACAATAACTGCGAACAACATTTTTTTCTTTTGATATAACTATAATTCATGTTAATTTAACATTGCAGTAAAGTTAGAGCAAAATGTAATTTATATTGAAATAACAATCGGAATCACGTTGAATGAAAGTTATTTCCAGTTGAAACAACGTGAATTTCATGTAGAATCAAATGGGTTTGAGTGTATTTTAACAGTGTGAAGAAGCTTCAGACAACATTTGCATTTATGTAAGAATAATTCAAAACCCTGTAACACATGTTTCACTTATTTTGTATTCTCCTTTGTTAACAGAAGCATCAGCAGAATCGCCCGATATGGTCATCATTCTACTTTGAAAACTTGATGTACTATTTAAATAAACAATTTTAATTAAATGAATACGGGAATTGTCTTCTTTTTATAACATATTTTAAAAGTGAAAATAAAAAATGTACATAATTAAGTAGGTATGCATGTTAATTTGACAAGATAAACTTTTGATTTTAATACAAAACAGGTTTTTATGGGTTCAATATTGAATCCAGATTTATTTATATTTTAATATTTTTTTTTTTTTTTATTTTTTTAACAGTGAACAATATTAAATAAACGTAATTTAAGGTTATTTTGATATTTTTTATTAAAAATTAATATGAAATAATGATAAATTTAAGTAAAGGGCATAATTTTTCTGAAATTTAACATGATTCTGAATCAACATTTTTCCATGTTAATTTTACATGGGTATTTTTTTCTGTGTGTACTTAGCGAAGCCGGTGTTTGTTATACCATAGAGGAGAAAGTTATTGCGTCCGGCCGAAGGCCGCCTGTGCAGAGAAGCTTAAGTTAGCGAAGCCGGTATTTGTTATACCATAGAGAAGAAAATCCTTGCGCCCGGCCGAAGGCCTGCTATGATCCCTAATTTGTTTACATATTAATATTTTTCATTATAAGTTAAGTTGTGGACATTATGACACTTTGCAAAGTGTCATAACGGTCGCGGACGCTATGACATTTCTTTGTTGGACGTTATGACACTGGACGTTATGACATGCCTCCGAAAAGAGTAATGAATCAAAATGTGGACTAACACACCGTTAGAAAATTGATATTTCTGGTAAAAAAAAACTAACATTAATTGATGGCGGATTCACCGATCATTATTAAATTTTTCAAAAACTCGTTTTATGACTGCAATTCATATTATTAAATTTCGTAAGGGTTGGTCCACAATTAACCATATCATCCATGTTATGTCCACACTGGTAAATCATTTAAATACGAGTAAGTCCGTAACAAATATATATATTGTGGTAAGATAAGGTCCAATTTCGTTTTATATGGGTACACAGAAAAAATTCTCCAAAATTTTTCACCAATTAAAGCATTAATCACAAATAAAATCAGTTTTAATTAAATATTTAATCAAGTGAATTAAACGTTTAATCAAGTAAATTAAACGTTTAATTAATACTATTAACTGGTTTAATTGATACTATTAATTTGTTTACTGGTGCAAATTTAATTAATTTTTTAATTAATATCACAAATTTTTTAATTAAAATCAATTTTTATTTTTTTCTGTGTAGAAAGAAAGCAATCTGAGACTTCTGAAAAATTTGTATTACTGTAATAAAATTTGGCCCATTTTAGATTTTTTTAAATACCAAAAAGCACTCTACCGAATTTTGTGATGAACGATCCATAACTTACGATAGGTCCAATACAAAATTCTGGAAATTAATTTAATGCGCATAATAATATTTCTGTAGCAAATCATGATATTCTATTTGAATTGGGCATTAAAATACTGTAGGGTCAGTTTTTATAAAGAGTCGCTTATAATTTACAGATCCCATATAAAGCCCAGTCCTAAAATATTTAAAGTTTATGTGGAGGGTATTAAAGATTCGGCGCTGATGAATATAACACTCTTACTTGTTCTAATTCCTAAAGTTGTGAAGTTTTAGCTAAAATTTTAATAAAAAACAAAGATTTCATTATTTGATTTTTATGGCGAAAAAAAATATTATCTTAACCTTCATCAAAAAAAGGTAATAAATGTGAACGAACCGATAAAAAAAAGTCGTTTGATCAAGATAATTGAATTAATATTTTCAGAATAGTATAATAAAAAAAACATTTATGCTAAAATAATAAACATTTATGACGTCTTATTTTTAAGTTTTCAATTCCAAAAGTAATCAATATTTAAAAAAAAAAACACAATCCGATTTCAAAAGATAACCAGAAAATTTTCCAGTTCAAATTAAAAAAAAAATAATAATAAATGAAAACTTGTGAAATAAAGACAAGAAAGAAATCACACAATATTTATGATATTTAATATAAAAATTAAATACAAACGAATACGACTGAATAACGAAATTTTGTTTGATTGTCATGCAACGCGTTCACAGCTAAACGAGAGATATTTTCCATATTTTGAGTGACAATTGTCGTCACAAGGCATTAAATTTAATAAAAATTTATTATGATTTAAGAAGCCTCCGTAAAGAACACTCAAACACTCTTATACAAGTATAACAATAAAAAAAATACAATAATTTGTCTATACAACTAGCAACAACTACTACGGGGGCACTACGGACGCACAACATTACATTTTGTATGACCATGTGTTTGTTGTTGTTGTTGTTGTTACTACTTCAACATCGGTAGCCAAATGGTGTTGTTGTTGTTCATCTTCATTTTGATGATGATGTGTTTGCACAATTTTCCAATTGTATGCGATTTGTAACACATTTCAACAATTCAATGAATAATGAATGGGGATGGTTGGATCGAAGATAAACATATGCACATACATACATAAATATACATATGTTCTTATGTAGAATAACTATATATGTTTGTAGGTAGATTGGTTGCCTGAATAAATATTTATTGTAGTAAGATAATAAAACAAATCTTAGGAGATATGAATTTTAATCATCTATAAAATTGTTATACAAGTTTCAGTTTTTTTTTATCTTTTCATTTCATACCTACTTTGATTTATGTTTTGTTTATTAGAATTGAATGTGGTCGGCATTATAAATTCATGCTATACAAATTATTAGTAATTCAGCTAGCTAAAAAGCTTTGTTTTATAACTTTTTTTCATTGTATGTAAAATAAACTATATTCAGTCAACTAAATAATATAATTATTGAATTCAGCAAGCTAAATACAAGAAAAAAATTAGTTTTATAATAAAATTACCAGCTATTTTTATTTAAAATATATAAAAAGTATGATTCAGCTTGCTGAGTCCAAGAACTAAATTAAATTAAACGTAAGTTTACTATGAATTAAGCTAATTCAGCCAGCTGAATATACATAAGAAACATTTATAATAATTTCTGCAAGGTTTTTCCATTTGCTAATTGTTAGAGTATTCATTATAAGAGAATTTGTGGGTTGGACTTCTCATGCTTCAAATGGTAATATGTATATGTATCAGAGAACGGCTTTGTGCGATTGCAAAAAAATAGCAGTAAATGAACACCAACAAATACACTCGCTTGCGGTCATACAATCAAACTTGCGCAACTGCAAACATTCGCTGCTGGTTTGCAGTCATTCAAATAATGCACATCGTGCTTTGTTATTTATTCCATCGTTTAGCTTCGTTTGTCAATTAAGAAGTTTGTGTGTTTGGTCCGACAATGATTGTTTTGGCAAAGAAAAAAAAAAATACAAACAAAAAGGCCAGAAATCAAGCAATTATTACTCATGTAGGCATTCAGCAGTTACTGTGTAGTACAAGAAAAAAAAATTTAAATGAAACAAAACGCACACACGTAGGTACAAACCATTTCCATAGAAACATAAGACTTTTTTATCATTTCCCTGTAGGAAGTCAAACACATTTTTAAGTAACTTCAAACTGGTTTTTTTATATCCACATCTAGTTGATTAAGTGACTATTTTCCTTGTCGACGACTCACTATTTTAACATAGGCATGTCATAGGCTGTAGTCAATTGGTTATCTCTGCATGACTTTTAAATTGACTACTAACTACTTATTTTTCATCCAATTTGTAGTCAATTAAGTATAGTCGGTTTATAATAAATTATTTAAATTTAAAAATATTCACTATTCAGCTAGCTGAATGCAAAAAACTAGTTGAACTTGCATATTTGAAGTCACAATTTTTAATATAAATAAAGTTATTTATTGATAAAAAAAAAGCTGTCCCAAAACAGTAATAAATTTATATGCAGCTTAATTCAGCTAGATGAATATTTATAAAGATTTCTACGATAATTTGTAGTATTAAAAAAATGATCTGCCCTAAACACGAGTAATTGAGCTAGCTGAATAAGATAAAAATTACTTATATTATATAATATTGTCCCATTCTAAATCAATTTCAGCATGAGCACTATTGCTTTTTATTAGAAAATTCAAATCATCAAGTTGAATTGTTCAAATATTCTAATAATTGTTTAGCTAATGCAATAATATCCAAAAATAGCTTAATTCAGCTAGCTGAATTAGCCAAAAAATTACTGATATAAAATAATTTTTGCCTTAATCCTAATCAATTTCTGCATAAGTAGTTTCGCTTTCTTTTAGAACATTCAAATCATAAATTTGAAGTGTTCAAAGGTCCTAAAAATTGTTTATCAAATACAGTACTAAATACGTTAATAGGTTTATTAAGCTAGCTGAATATAGTTTTATTATATGAATTTTATACCAAATTGCCCAAAACTTCAGAAATGATAAAAGGCTACATATTTAGGACTCCCAATTTTTGTTAAAATATAGCTCTTATCCTATTTTAGGGTGTAACAAAGTCATTGTAATAATTTAAATACATTTTTTTTTCTTGAAAAATACACAAATATTTTTGCACTTAATTTATTACTATAATTTATTTGAATAAATCTAGAATAAACTTTATTTATCTCTTCAAACAAGATAAATAATGATTGTTGTTGCTGGGTTAAAATAAAAAAAAAAGAAGAGAAGGAACACAATATTTTCTGCTACTATTAAGCTAACAAAAAAGCAACTAAGAATAATATAGTTTAATTAGCTAAAAGCATGATTAAAGATTTTTCGGGAGAATTTCCTCCAGCTGGGTATTAAATGTATTTTGCTTATACATATTTTGTATAGAATTTTTATAAATCCGAAACAGAAACTCTTGAATGATGAGAATTTATAGAAAAATGGATGGTTGTTTTTGTAGATATTATATATAGTTGGTGAAGGTGCAAACAGTTTTCTTAAGTATTTAACAAAAATCACACTTAAGTCTTAATAGAACTTAAAACACAAATAAGTTTATATATTCGTTATAATAATAGTGAATTTTGAACACTTTGACTGTGGCACAAACAAGGTCAACATCATGATAATAATTTTTTTTTCCACAGTCTACATAATGTGCATATACACTTTTTAGATTATAATTTTTTTTTTCCCATTTTGTTAAATATTTATCATGTTACTGTGGCGGTTGCAAATAAAAAGAACGAAAAAAAACTACACCAGTAACATTGAATTATATACACGAGTTCATTTGCTGAATTTGAGTAGTTACATGCAAAATGTACCTTTATGCACACAACTTTTAAATTGAATGCATGAAATAAATGAATGAATGAAAATGCACCACATAAATGTATGAATGAAAGCGTTACAGGGGAAAAAGTCATTTACAAACTAATACAAGCGCACAATAAAAACAAATGGGAAAAACCAACATAGAATTAAACGAAATCTGACCGCCAGAATTTGAAAACTAATCAATGTGACAGAAAATTTTCAGTTAGACCAACGACAATTTAATCAAATGTGTCATGATCAGCGCCATCTTTAATTGGCTGTTGTTTCTGCATCACTACTAATACTTATTGTTACCAACCAATTGTGGAAACTTTCTTTTATAAATGTATGATTGTGTGTATATGTGTGTATAATATATATAGAGTTAATTACAATAATAAAAACTAATAGATAATTTATTAATTGTATTCAATTGTTATTTTATGTAAACAAGTTAAAATTAAGTGATTGCCAGTAAAACATTTTAATATTAAAATTGGCCGAAATAAAACACAATCTTAAGAGGGAATGTAAAACATCATTAGTTTCGATACAAAAAACTACCTATTACTCACTAAAAATACAATTCAGCTAGCTGAATTTGTAAAAAAACTTGATTTGATGAAAATACTAGCCCTCGTATTCATAAACGATTATTAAATTTAACAAACATTTATTAAGTAACATTTTCATAGAAAATTTGTTTTGTAAACCGATATTAAATTAAAAACCTTTTTATTAATACGGCCGGCAGAAGCACTTTAATTATTATTAAGATATTTCTACCCAATTCAGCTAGCTGAATAGTTAACAAAAAATTATAATATTAATTGGAGAACTTGATACTAGTTTTTCCTAAAGAAATAAAGGCAGCTGAAAACAAAAAAAATAAAAAACACATAATCAGCATACATTTTACAAAATTTTATTAATCCACTTTAAATAATTTTCAACTATCTAAATTTGGTAAATAAATAAATATGTAGATTAAATACTAATTTTAAATTTTAAACTCAAACATTTAAACACAAATTACCTGGCTGAATAGCGAAAATATATTGTTATAATAAAATTTTAAACTGTAGGACAACTCAAAATCATACTTAACTTTACTCATAAGATATAATACCATTCAGCTTGCTGAATAGGCTAAGACTTCAGTCAAAACGTACAAATAAAATATTATTTTAAACAAAAATAAAAAATTGCAAAACTATTTAGATTTGTAAAATAATTAGATTCAATTAAAATAAGACAGTAACAATAAATTCACAGCTACAAATAACAGTTGAGGAATAAAAATCAATATTCTAAGCGAATAATACTAACCTTATATTTGCAATTTGGACAGTTACTCTTAATTCAGCTAGCTGAATTAAGTTAAATTTTTGGCAATAAAGGTTGGGCATATAAAAAAAGATATTTTCCTTTCAAATAATGCAATTCAGCTTGATTAATACGTAAAAAATTCAAAGAAACTTTATAAAATATTATTTAGTTTTATAAAAAATATTGCTTTAAAATATAAATAATTATCAGTTAGCTGAATTTGTAAGAACACTAAAATTAAAAGCTATGTCCATTACCTTAGATATTTTGCAACTACTAGAAGAAACTTTATTTGGAAATTAAGCAATTCAGCCAGCTGAATACAGCAAAGATTTATTAGGAATATTTAAAATGATAATTATGAATTATATATGCAAAAAGAAAGTAATTTAGCTTCTTGAATTAAGTAAAATATATGGCAAGTTTTTAAAAAGGGGGTTTTTAAAAAAAATTTCTGATAAAAATTAAACTTTCATGCGGTTGTTAAATAAAGCAACTCACATATAAATTATCAGTTGATCTTATAATTCTCTTATTATTAACAAAGAAGCCCCAGAACAAAGTTTGCAAAGTTGGAATAGAGTGATCTAATTCAAGACTGTAGACATGTGGCGATACATCTATTTTTGATAGAATATAGTAAACACATTTCGTCAGCTTATGTTAGTATTTTTTATTGTGTTCTTGAATATAAAAGCAAATTTTGCTTGTTTACAAAATTTATCAAAAAAAAAAAAAATTTAATTCATTTTTATTTAATTACAACTTCCAGCAGCAAAATGGCCTGGAGGCAAATTACGGCTATCCGTTTAAAATGTTTTGTAATTTCTTTAGATTTTGAATGCTGTAATTTGCCGCCTGTTGTTTTTCTTTATTGTTGAAGAACCGAGAACACTTTAGCACTACAATTAGTCTTTCATCAACCATCCGAGTTACTTATTCGATCAATCCTGAATTGCATTGAGATTACCTGTTCTCTTTTTGATTGTACGCAATCGAAAATACTTCGTTAAATAAGCAATTGTTGCAGTAGGTCGTATATACCGATTGTTTTATTTTTAAATTTAACTGGATAGTTAGAGCAGTAATGGGCAATAAAAATATACATACTGAAATATTTACGTTTGTATGTGCAAAGCAGTAGAAAATTGACTAAGAATCACCATAGTAAATATCAGTCAATGTGGCCCGTTAAATAATCGACTTAAGGTAAGCTTTTGCAAACGCATTTTATATATGTATATCAAAATGGTTCAGTTAATTAGTCAACTAGATCTTAGTATTACAATTATTATTTGAAAACTAAACAATGAACATAAATTTAAAGTAATTAAATAACATTAGAATGTCCGTGAAAGCAATGTCGACGTTTAAGATTTGCCCTTAGCCTTCAAAAAATTAAATAATATTATTTATCTAGGTCTACTACTTTGTAAAATTATTTAAGATTTTTTTTTTTATATATTATGTAATTAGTAAATAAATATTTCCGCTCTATATTCATAACATAATCATTTTAACAGCAAATTTCGTTTTAGATAAACTAGGGTTTGCAAGTAGATTATAATTGTAATCGCAATTCATCGCACTGCTTTATCGTTATCGTACCAAAGATCATGCGATTAAGATTAAGATTCAATAAAATGTTGATACCCAATATACAGTGAATACGTACGATTTAAGGCTAAAACAAGATTAAGTTTTTTTCCGATTATCATTCGATATTAAAATATTGGGAATTCACAACAAGTTTTTGCAGATGGTTAAGGTGTTGAATAGCTTAAAGGGCAAATATTTTCCCTAAAGCTTTGTTAAATTACACAGGCAACAAATTTTTAACCCATGGACCGAGCATACTTTTCTAAGACCTTGAGTTCTTCGCTTTAAGTTTATAAGACCCTGTTTTTCGCCATATTCGAGACGTTATAACTGCGCGAGTCAATCTTTATTTACAAAACCTGATATGTTGTCTGAAAGTCCTACCAATTTCCTTTAAAATAAATGTTTCAAACGATATAACTGCACATCTTTAGTGTCCATATAAATATGGAGGGGGGGGGGGGGGTGCTTTAATACCATGTGAGATAAGGCCATGATGGCTTTATCTCTCATTCAATAGGGAGATAAAGCCTTATTTTTATTTGAATGGGAGATAAAGCCATCATGGCCTTAGCTCACATTATCAATATTAGAAAATGGCTTTATCTCTCATTTCAGTTCCGAAAACACTAAAAGTAAGTATTTAAATCTGGCTTCGCATACTAAAGTTTTTCTGCGTTGCGGACTGCGGCCGTGCTTATGGGTTTTTTCCTCCAGTAGGACGCGGCAGGTGGCTTCGCTGAATAGTTTTCCTGCGTGCGTCACAAGAATTAAAAATGTTTTTCAAGGATTTTCCCTTTTACATAATGTTTACACCATGCATAACAATATTTTGAAAAAATATGGCTTCTATCATGTCTTAAATTTCAATAAAATCGGATTGAAAGTTTCGGGGAGGTAGAAATTGCCCCTTATCTCCCCCCTTTGCGCACAAGGTTGCATGGACAGCCAGCCGGATGGACATCGTTAGATCGACACAAAAAGTCATTCTAAGTGATTCGGTATACTTTAAGGTGTCTCTAGGACCCATATTTTAAGGTGTTACACACATCACCACAAATGCATAATACCCTATCCACTATTGTGGTGTGGATAAAAAAAGATTGAACTTTTCGTTAGTAGTGCCACTTGTTTTAATATCATATAACTAATTAGTTTCATCACTCAGCATTTCATTATTTATGCGTGCCTTCACTTGTGTTTGTCAAAGTTTGTTGTAGACACTACAACAATACCACACAAGTTGGTAAAAGCTATTTGTTTGTTTTGTGAAGAAACAACAAAAACATACATTATTTGCATGTTTAAAAAGTTAAATCAACAGCAAAAGTTCCTATTTAGTGTATAAATTTTTAATTATATATGAACATCAAATTTTAAAAGTAGAAACATGTTGGCCATGATGCTGGTGTTTTATAATTCCGCAAGGTGTAAAACGGGTAAGTAAATCAATCATAAAAATATTCTCCTTCTGTCTCTGGGATAAGTGTTTTTCGGATTATTTCAAATACGAATTCGGGATTAAATCAACTTTATAATACTTGAATCAAGCGCATTTTGAGATTGATTGAATATTAGTTTTACTTAAATCAATCTCATTTATCGGAGTATTTAAAATACGAATTCAGGATAAAATATGGATAAGTTAAGTATTTCGCACTTGAATAATCCGTCCTTGAATCAATTTTTCTGTTCTTAGTTCAAGAAAATATGTACTTACCGACGACCATTGATTTCGCTTCGGATTGATTAAAGTACGAATGGATTGATTTTTCTTTTCAGTGTACGTACGACTTGTGTGATCGTGTAAACTACCCTTAAGGGGTTTTTCGTCATCTTAATTACTATCTTAGTTTATATTTAAGGAAGGAAATTGTCCACTTGTGCTGGCAAAGTATTTAGTAGTGGGTACAGAGCAGAGAATAGCTTTTTGCAATTGAAAAAAAATCGCATTTAATTAACGACAACAAATACACACGCTTACGGTCATACAGTCAAACTCGCGCAACCGCAAATATTCGCTGCTGGTTTGCAGTCATTCAAATAACGCACATCGTGCTTTGTTATTTATACAATCGTTGCCTTCGTTTTTTTTTTTATAAAGATTCTAAGTGTTCTGAGCGCAAATGATTGTTTGGTAAAGAAACAAAAAATACAAACGAAGGAGCCAGAAATCAAACAATCATTACTCATGTATTTATTCAGCATTAACTATGTAGTACAAGAAAAAAAAATTTTAATGAAACTAAACACACATACTTATGTAGGTACCAGAGAACTGCAAAATCACAATTTTTCTTGATTTATTCATACGCTAAAATTTACATTCACTCTTTGCTTGCAAAAAAAAGTTCAACGTTGGTAATTTTTACATCGTTTCGTACACATTTGATTTTTGCATTTATTCGTTTTTTTATTGAAAGTGCTTTATTTGCATTTTTGTTGCTCACGCAATATAACACAACTGTGTAAATTCAAAAGAACACATACTTATACTTTTGCAGTCAAGTAGTCATTGTCCACTCGATGGGACGTTTGTTAACATTAACAACAATAACAACAATAAACCACTCTCATGCTTTGTTAAAATTAACAACAAAAAAAAAAAAAAACAATAACAAGAATACATTGTACCTACATACAGAACTACTGTACCTTTTAAGATAAAAAAGTCTGTTTCTATGGAAATTGTTTGTATGTATGTACTTACATATGTGCGTTTAGTTTCATTTAAATTTTTTTTTCTTGTACTACATAGTTAATGCTGAATGAATACATGAGTAATGATTGCTTGATTTCTGGCTTTTTTGTTTGTATTTTTTTTTTCTTTACCAAAACAATCATTGTCGCAAAGAACACACAAACATCTTTATTAAAAAACGAAGCTAACGATTGTATAAATAACAAAGCACGATGTGCAATATTTGAATGACTGCAAACCAGCAGCGAATATTTGCGGTTGCGCAAGTTTGATTGTATGACCGCAAGCGAGTGTATTTGTTGTTGTTGATTAAATGCGATTTTTATTCAATCGCATAAAGCTGTTCTCTGGTAGGTACACACAATTTCCATAGAAACAAAAAGTACAGTAGTAGTAGTAGTAGTAGGTACAATGTATTTTTGTTATTGTTGTTTTTATTGTTGTTAATTTTGAAAAAGCGTCTCATCGTTGTTTATTGTTGTTGTTGTTAATGTAAACAAAAGTATACAGAATGTGCTCTTTTGAATTTACTCAGTTGTGTTATATTGCGTGAGCAACAAAAATGCAAATAAAGCACTTTCAATAAAAAACGAATAAATGAAAATATCAAATGTGTACGAAAGGAAAAAAAAATTACCAACGTTGAACTTTGTTTTGCATGTATAGAGTTATTGTAAATTTTAGCGTATGAATAAATGCACAAAAATAGTGAGTTTTGAGGTTCTCTGGTACAGAGTAGAGTTTGCTTAAGACCGTAAAAATGTGAAACCGCGGTTTCGGTTTTAAAATGATTAAAACCGGTCGGTTTCGGTTCGGTTTCGGTTTCGGTTTTGAAAATGTCAAAGTTAAACATAAAAATGTATATCTTTTTTACCTGTTTCAATGCAGGTACTTTTATTAACCCTTGTATACCTGGGCCTGGCCAGGACGTTTTTGGACTTGTTTCCAGTTTTTTTTTTATAAATTTTATTAAGTATATCAAAACGTAACATTATGTTTTCCTCAATCAAAGTGTTTTTTCCAAGAAAATGAGAAAAAAGTGTAAACACCGTGGGCGTTGCAATTGGCCAAATGAAAATTTTGTTTATAAAATCAAAATGAAACGTATCAAAAAGCATACGCAACACATAAGAATTCTTTCTTTACTATTTTTTCGAAGAATTATTCCACTTCCCGACAAAATGTTCCTGCTATAGCCATAAAACTCCATACATATAAAAGTAGTCCCAGCCTTGCCCAGGGGTTCGTTAGTGTGAGTTTTTTCTATAGCCACAAAATCTCCATACAAAATACTATTGGTCCCAGCTAGGCCCAGGTGGTAGTTTGTGCCACACAAATTAGGCGTATATTTAAAGGCCCAACCAGAATGTGCATAAACAAACTTAAGCTACTGTTAAAAATAAACAAAAAAGCCTCTCAAATACATTAAAAAAAAAAAACAAAAACAAAATAAAAAACTTTTGATTCCGTACGGAATGTGCGATTAGTTTCGCACTTTGCTTAAGCAAATTACAGTTTCATTAAATTTAACAAAAAGTTCCCTTAAGTTCAATATGGTTTTACACATATGATTTACATGTATTCGCTCGGTTGCTTAAGCCACGTTATTCACATTCTGGTTAGGCCTTAAGAGTTAA
This sequence comes from Pollenia angustigena, assembly GCA_930367215.1. NCBI lineage: Eukaryota > Metazoa > Arthropoda > Insecta > Diptera > Polleniidae > Pollenia > Pollenia angustigena. The sequence continues at coordinate 184,093,613 of OV884056.1, forward strand.
AAAGGTAACATTTGTTCTTCTTAATACTTATTTTGAATTTAAAGAATTTTGAAATACCTTGCCATTGTTGCAAGCTGTTATGTATAAAGTTTGTGTATATGAAGTTCCAGTATTATGTTTAATTTGCAATTTCTTTAAGCGTAAATATATTGTTAAAGTAAATCCTAAAACCGTGTTTTTTTTTGTCGGATTTCGGTTAAAACCGAACAGCAATCCCTAGTACAGAGTATCGAGAAATTTCACTTTTTTATAACACTCAATATGCTCTTTTGGATTCGACTTATTGAAATTCATAAGTTCATGCCAGTTGCAAGGCAACTATATAAAAATATCGCATTCTAAAATGCCACCGTGTAGAATACAACAATGTTATCTCTCCGAAATTCTAAAAAAAAGTTATCGATGCACGATACACAATAAGCAAACTGTGCATCATTTAACTTGATGATAGATTTTGACTGGTTTTATTAAAAGTGTATTCAATCAAAAATCGCGATAAACAGAATATTTTTTAATCGTAAATCCGATTAAGAAAATTTCCGATTAAATACAACCCTAAGATAAACTATAAATAAAGTGATTTCTTAAAAAATAAAACAAGAATCAATGCCCTGAACTCTTTAAAACTCACTTTCAAGCGTTAAATTGTAAAGACAATAAAAAATTTGCTTAATCAACAAAATATATGAATTGACATGAATATTTATTGACTGACTACTACAAAAAACACACACAGACATTTAAAACACATTTGGTGGAAGTTAAGCAAAAAAAAAAGTACCTTTATCTCAAATTAAAAAAAAACGAAAAAACTAAAGCCGGCAATAATTAATCCATTCGAACTGGTTTGTTCTTGGCTTAAACTGGTAACTGCCGGCGTCAGCTACTTAAAACAGCATCATATTAACAAATATATTACGAAGGCAATAAAATTAAAAAAAATTTTATTTTGTTTTTCAATATTTTAAATTCCATTAACAATTTCTATAATCAAATAATAGTTAAGAAAATTAAAATTTAACATGTTTTATTTAATTACGACACCTTAAAGGGAGCAAGAATTGAGTTGTTAATTTGCAGTACGATGCAAAAAAGTTAAAATCAAAATGAAGATTCTTTTAATTGTTAAAAGTCAATATAACTTAGCACTAGATAAAGGTCTATAACCCCATTAAATAAGCATTAAAGCTATACGCATGATTGCTTTCCTAACTCACGATCAGACACGCTAACGATGAAAGAAATGCAATTATGGTTACTTATATACGATAAACTTGGATGTCACCACTAACTGCGGAAACGGCTCGACCGATTTCAGGTTAGGTATAATTTAATTTGAACGCAATCGGCTTAGGCGTTCCGCAGATATGGCATTTAGATTTTCCTATATATTCCCATAAAAATATCAACAAAATGCACTCCATTTCGAACTCCTCCGAAACGGCTTGAATGATTTTTATGAAATTTTGTATGTGTATTTGTTTAGTATAAGAATAAGTCGTAGAGTATATTTTATATCGCTAGAGGGCGCAAAATAGGGCATAAGCTCCCCTCCCTACATCTTCTTAGCTAATCAACCTGTTTTCTTAAAATTTGGCATGCAGGCACTGTAACATCTGAAAGAAAATATGGAATAGGGCGTGAAATAGGGCAAGAGGGGTAAAAGCTTCCCCTCCCTATATCTGCTTAATAAATCGACCGATTTTCTTGAATTTTCATCTGGAAAGAACTATAGCCTAAAATTTTTATTATTTAGGGCGTGGAATAGGGCAATAGAGGTAAACGCTCCCCCTCCCGAATCTTTTAAGCTCATCAACCGGGTTTCTTAAAATTTGGCATGCGGAGACTGTAACATCTGATAGGAAATAGGGAAGATGGCGGAAGAGGGCGTGAGATAGGGCAATTGCGGTAAAAGCTCCCCTTCCCTATATCGTTTAAACAAATGAACAGGTTTTCTTAAAATTTTGCATGCAGACACTGTAACATCTGAAAGGAAATAGGGAATAGGGCGTGAAATAGGGCAACAAGGGCAAAAGCTCCCCTTTCCAATATCTTCTTGAAATTTCGCAGACAAATAGTGTTAAAGCTGGAAAGTACTATAGCCCACAGTTTTTATTATTTAGGTCGTGAAGCAGGAGGGGTAAAATCTCCCCCTCCCTATATCTTCTTAACTAATCAACTTATTTTCTTGAAATTTGGTATGCAGACACTGTAACATCTGAAAGAAATAAGTTATATGGCAAAACGACGTTTGCCGGGCCAGCTAGTATTTTATAAAATATAAAAAAGTACTTTCAAATAAAACCCAAATCGAAATTTCGAAATATTAAGGAGACTATGAAATTATGCACAAATTGAAAATGGCGATAGAAGGATCTATGTGTGAAAAAAATATTGGCCAAATCCTTGCCACGGCTTCGGTGGCATACCTCTATCCGATAGTCCATATTTTCAATGACCCTGAGACATAATTGAGGCTCAATGTCGTCTATGTGCCGAACTATTTCATTCTTTAGCTATTGAATTTTTTTGGCTTATTGACGTAAACTTTTTCTTTTAAATTGTGTGATCCCGGTTGGCTAGCTGGTAGTGAGCTAGTCTTTCAGCGCCGTGGTTGCGGGTTCGATTCCCGCCAGAGACTCTGGTTTCTTTCCTGCAGACATGCGTACAGCTTCGCGGGAAATAGCTTAGGGAATTAAACAAAATAAAAAAATTTAAAAAAATATCCCCAAAGAAAGAAGTCCAACGGTGTCAAAACACATCATCGTGGAGGCCACGACTTGAGATAGAACGACCATTGAATTTCTTCTCGAGAAAAGAGCCATTTTTTCGTTGGATGTGTGGCAAGTGGCACCATCCTTTTGGAACCACGTATCGTCCAGGTACATATCCTCAATATCTGGCCACATGAAATCATCTCGCAATAGCGAACACCATTCACGATTACTACTTTGCTGACCTCATTTTCGACGAAGTACGGCCCAATAACGCAGAATGAACTGGGCGAGCATGCACAGCTGCTTTCACATTTCCTACAGACCCGGTTTGCTAAAATTTGCACACAATTCTCCCGATTGTGGACACATTTGGTCGATTAGGCTGACCAAAAACATCACGAAGTGCACTAAATGAATTTTGATTTGAACGCCCATTATCGTAAAAGGTTTCAACAAACTTAACGCGAATTCGTCAAATACTGAAACAACGAAATGTCAAATTAATTTGGGCAAAAAACTTGACGTTAAGGTGTGACTTGCAATAACATCGTGCATTATGGTTGGACCTTCCTTTATTTGAAATTAAAAGTCCGGATTCTTAATGCTCCTAAGAACTATAAAAATTTCCACAGGAAAGTGTTTTTACAGGAAATGGACTTTATGAGAGCAGCATATGAGTATTGGGGGATTCACAAGGTGTGCTATCAAGTCATGTCATCCTAAATAATATTTTACAATTGTTTTAAAAAAAAAACATTGTTGTGTTTCAAGCAAAATAAAATTTTTAATGTTGTGTTCATTGACTCGTCATAACTGTACAGTAGACATCTAAATTATAAGCGGTTGCCCCCAGAAGTCATATATATTTCTTGTAATTATTTTAAGACATATGACTTTACAACTTTATGACTACCGTGTGTATCCCCCATATGGGTAATTCCAAAGTGTTGAACGTGACAGTCGTACGCATCAAAAATGCAATAACATTTTAAGCAAAAAATATTTTTACGTTCTATTAACCCGTAAATTATAGCACTAAGGAAGCACTGTTATCTATGCTAAAGTTTATGGAGGGCGCGATTCTAAATCAAAGATAATAGCAAAAGAAGTAGCGGTTCGAACGTGAAAAAACAGAAGTAGTTTTTGTGGCCATGTACAAAAAGGCATAATTCAGCGAAACCTATCCCAATTTTTTAGTAAAACAACTTTGAGAATTTTACGTAGCAATGTAACATTAAAATGTCTTGGTTTGATTCCAAAATCTTCTGTATTTTCTTTTTTTTTAAGCCAAAATCTGGGTCGATACGTGACATTTCGAACGTGAAATTTTTTCCATAATAATAAAACTGAATTATGATCAAAATAAAATAAAAATTTACCGTTAATTCGACTAACATATTTCTCTTTGAACTCTTTCTTAGATTACAGACCATGTAAGAAAATTTTTTTTGGAATAATTTTTATCAAATACAATAAAACATTCTCACAAATAAGAAATTACGTTTGCACAACTTTGCAGTCTGATTGTTCATCTAAGTGAACAAATTTATTTATAAAATTAGTAAAATCTATACATTTCTCTATAACAATATCGTAAAATAATCAGCTTTTAATAACTTTTAAATTTTCGGTCACGGTGGACCTTTTGACGGAAATGCCCATATGTATGTGTTGTGAATGAAAATTGAGTTATATGAAATCAGTAACACTTGCGTTATAAATATATTTCACTCTAGGCCCTAAACAAATGTCCGTCCCCTTAAGGATAAGCGTTATTACGGTGGTCGCTGTCGTAAGTACAGTTGCGAGATCGTACAGCCTTTCAAAAAATAATTGATTAAATCTTTGAGAACAAGATATTCACCCTTATTGTGTTTGGCGTATTTAAAATACGCCTACGACTGTTTGGTAATAGATTAAAGAGAACGTGAACTTTTTTCCTTTAATCTATTACCAAACTGTCGTAGGCGTATTTTAAATACGACAAACACAATAAAATCACCCTTATTTTCATTTTAAAAAATTAGTTTGAAGAACCTGCAACAACAACTGGCATAGTCAAAAAAAAAAATTGCTTAAAGTTTAGCAATTAAATAAAATAATTTCAAATTAATTATCAACCAACAAAAAAAAACAAAGGAAATGGCATTAAATATAATTAATTACTGCAACAAATACGAAACTTTAATAATAATTTTTTTGTAATAAACTTAAAAAAAAGTGATAAATTTTAAAAATCTGTCAGTTATTTGGAAATACACGAATCATATAAGTTTGAAAAACTTTTTTTTTAACAAAATTTTATATTTAAACAAATGACTAAATAATGCAAAATGTTTTATATTATTTACAATATGGCAATAGATATTGTAGAAGTTAATTTTTTTAGTCGGACCAGTTTCATTTTACACTTCAATGAATTAAAAAGAACACTAAATCAATAATATAGAATAACGAAACAAAACAAATGTAAAATGAGCGCCCAGTTTAGAGACACATGTTTACGATTCGAATGAAACCGAAATGCAACACAAACAAAAAACACGTTACAAAGATTTAAAAGAATGTAAACATTTATCTAAAAGAGATCTTCAAATATCGTTGTGAATGTTATTTTTCCCTCGATGTCTTTAATAAGTAAGTTAATTCATACGTAAATTAAAATTTTTAAGAAATTTTAAATGAAAAAACTCCTTTTATTTTCTGCAAATGTTAATAAAGCCGATTCCGATTTTTCATTACGTAGTGAAATGTGAGCGTTTTTTCATATTTATTTATTCATTTAATCTTTATATATCAAAAAACGAACTAATAATAACACTGGGCTTGTTGAAAATACTGTCAAGCGGGGCAACCAGCTCTTTAATACGAGTACGCTGAATACAGTGGTGCTAACCGTTTATTTAGTTTAGCTCTTGTTTACGAGATATATCGTTATTTCGAAAATGGATGAAGTTCGTTCGCGTAATTTAAAAACGGTTAAGCTTAATAAAAAAATTTTTTTTTATCAAAATTTCGATATTTTTGTTTTTAAAAACGGCATAAATTGGAAAATGCAGCTTAGCAAAATATTAATTTAATTTAAAAATTTGACAAAACGCCATATTTCTATGGGAGCCCTCCTAAGGGGTGGAGATAAAGGGCAAGTATGTCTGAGAAAATCGACCCATTTGCGCGAAATTATCGCATATGCCAATTTATTTGAAATTGAGTTTTTGATGCAATCTTGTTCTACATTCAAAGAGACGTCGCCTGACAAAATATTGTAGGCGAATTCCATTTCGTTGCTCCGAAAATTGAATGTATATTTTCATATTTATATTGCAAGTGATAGCAGAGAAAAGTATAAAAATGGCTCTACTGTAAAATTTGGTTGTTGTAACATACGATAATTTCGCGTAAAGGGGTCGAAATGTTAAAGGCTAGTCTAACGTATTCCATAATACTTTGTGAGATAGAAATCTAATGAGTTTTGTTGCGACTGTCAAAAAATCTAATTTAACATGACAGTTTGTGTTCACACCATCACACAAAGTATAAACACTCACAAATGAAATAAAATGCAACCCTGATCCAATGAAAAATATTATTGTTTAGAAAATTTTCAAAAAACGATGAAGTCGTATGGGATGTCAAAATTTTTTCATAATCCTTGTAATTTTCATCCCACATGCATTCACACTATCAGACTTTTACAGATCACTTGAGTTTTTGACATGTATTAATACAAAGTATAAAAGTGTAAACTAGCCTTAAGGACGACAAACTAATGGAGGTCGGTCATACGTTTTATCCCACTTTTTATAAGTTTACATGAGAAGCAAAAACTTTACAAAATCAATAAGAACAAGGTGTGCTTGGCGTTTGAATTTCATTAATAAAGTCGTCATTTTTTATCGCAGGGATCAAACATTTTTTGTGTACATGAAGTTTAATAAAACGAGCCGAAGACAATCAAAAATTCGATTTCGAATTTTTTGATGATACGTTGTTTTGCATTTTCCATAACTGCCTTGCAGTCGCCACTAGGGGGATAACATCTTTGACCCCAATTATGGGGACTTAAATTCATATATGGCGGCTTAATGAAACAAGTGTTTGCCCAGTGGTGCAAATTCGTTCATAATTTTGTATGCAAATACTATGAAAAAAATATAAGCTAATTTATATGTTTCGAGCATTCGGTTTTTCCTCCTCCGTTCTATATGTTATCTTCCACTCTAGTCCGTGAATGTTTAATTTAATTTATAAAAAAATATAAAAAAGCAAAAATAGAAAGTATCAATTGAAAAACAAACATTTAACAAAAAAGTCTCTCTCCTCTTATAGTTTCTCAATCACAAGGGAGTCTGCTGCATGTTGAAATTCAATTTTTTTAGGTTCATTACCAAAAAAAACTCAAAAAGTACCAGTTAAAAAACGAAAAAGTACCAAAAATATCCCTTTTACATATTCTCATTTACTCAGGACCTTATAGTTTTGATTTGATATACATTGATTTTGTTTCTAGGTCCATTACTAACTGAAATTAAAAAAGTACCAGTAGAAGAACAAACAAGTACCATAATTTTTCATATCAAAGGTTATAATTCACTCAGGTCCCTGCACCTTTAATTTGATGTTTCTTAGTTTAATATTAAAGAAAATTAAAGAACTAACACATGCAGCAAGGAACAGTAAAAGAAAGAAATTAAATTTTTCGTATTTCCACTTTTTGATACTATTTTTCTCCCCATTGAAGTATCAAAAATTTCAATATTGTAAAGGAGCGAAAGTATATGTTTATATATTTTTATTTATTTATTTATCAATACAATACAACAAGAACGAGTCCTATACATAGAACAGTATTGGGTAATAATTTGTTAGATAAGTATAATTTATATTCAATAGTATGAAAATAAATACAATTAATGAAAAAAAGAAGAAAAAAATAGACAACTGAAATGACTTTAAAAATGTTTTGTAAAAAAGTTCCAAAAAAAAAGGTACGTTTAGTTCAAATTTCGAAAAAGTACCAATTTTATATTTGTATGTTTTAGATCAGTAACGAATTCGGTATAATCTTTTTTTATATGCTTATTGGTTTAAATGATATTGTATATGGGGTGATAAAGAAGTTCCAAAATACATGTTATACCCGTTTACTCCCCAAAAAGGCCGAATTTCAAAATAGTACCTGTCCGCTTATTTTTCTAATGAACACAGATAAGTAAATATTAATTTAACTTATCTCTTTTAGTTTTGGAGATATGAGGTTGCCGATTTTACCCGTTTTTTGCCCTTTTTACCCCCTCATATTTTAATTAAATGTATAATGTGCACTTCTGTAAGCAAATACCTTTCAAATTGTGTACAAATCGGTTGACAAACAGAGGAGGAAAGTGTTTTTAATGGTTTTGCCTTTGCCGATTTATATACATATAAGATTTTGTCCCTGCTACGCCTAGGAGGCCCCTAGACGGGTCAAGTGTATGACCAACCTCACGTTATTTTTCATCCCCATCATTTGTTTCTAGCATATCTCCATTTCTTAAGGGGGCTCTCATATAAAATTTTACAAAACAGAATAGAAATACCCGTTATTATAGAACAAAATGCTCAAACAACTATTTTAAACTATAAAAATTACTATTTCATTTAAAACTATTTATGTGTATGCATGTATGCATGTACATATGTATGTATATTAATCAACAACATCATCAAACAAACTTGAACAATTCCCTGAGTCATAGTTTTCCACTATATGTAGATATATTTTTTTGGGTAAGTAAATCTTCTTCTCCTTCCATAATATTGTATTTTTTTATTGGAAAAAAGGTGCAAAAGCTCATACAGCAATAGAAGAATAAGACAAAATGACTACTGTTTTCTATTATCTAACCTCAATACAAATATTATGAATTATTACGTAATAAAAGTTTACAAATTCTATTAAACTTTAGATTAAATGAAAAGTAAAAGAACATTTTCACTACTTTCCTTTTTTTACAAAATATTTATTACGTTTATAATTAAAAGTGTATTCATGTAAAAGAAATAAAACTGAAACTTGTGTAAAAAAAACTAAATGAAAAATATTTTAAATTCCCTAATGTTGAGAAAAAATAATACTACCTGTTCAACCAGGGTTCGTAAATGGTTGAAGTGTTTTTGACCATATTGGAGACCCATTGAAAAAGACGGTAAAAATATAAAAAACTGACTTGCCTACATTTCTAATGTTTATGCTAATATTGTAGTTTTTTTTTTTTTCTTTTTAATTTTGTTTTTCTATTGACATTTTTTTAAATTAATTTTTTTGTTACTAACTGTTGTTGAACACGTAAAAAATAAATAAAAAAAAAACTATTTTCATTTTCATACTCTTGACAATAGCAATAATAAAAAATAAAAAGCTAATAAAAAAAACAACAACAAGATTTTTTAATATTTCTTACAAGGGTGGAATTTGTATGCATTTATTATTGGAAAATATGCGCATAAATTAATACAAGGGCGAGACAATAAGTCCCCGCCTCTAACTGAAAGGGTATCAGTAGTCCTGTTAACAGGCATCTGTCAATTTACACCTGTCAAAATTTTAAAAAGCTGCGTCATTTATTTTGTGTTTGACAGCTCTTAACGGAAAAAAGTGAATCTCGTGTCCCATTAATGCATTCCATTTAAAAAAATCGTTGAATTAAGCTACGTTTTGCTCCTTCATCCGCCCCGTTTTACGAATTTAGCTCCAAGTGACTATTTCCTGTTTACAAGCCTGATGAAATGACTCGGCGGAAAGAGATTTAAGTCCAACGATGAAATTATCTCTCAAACAAACAACTATTTTGTTGATCTATCAATTTTTATTTTTGGAAGTGATAAAAAAACGTTAAAGAAACGTTGGACAAAATAAAATGATTTCTTTTTTATTTATTTAGTCTATGGATTAACTAACTCCTTTCAGACAAAAATTATATAAAATTAAATTCTGTTTAATAGTATTAATATTCAAAGTTATATCAACAATACTGTTGTACATATCATTAAAATTTACACATATTCGACGAAAAGGGTCGGCATTTACATAATTTTGTTGAAAGCATTCAATTGATAACGGCTGGTATTAACGTGTAGGGCGTTGGGGAACATTAAAAAATCAACTGTTTACAGGAACTCCGAGCAAATATTGCCTTTAATCAGATTGATAAAAATATCACATTCAGCATTGTTCGGCGACTTTTAAAAATTGGTAAATTAATCTCCTGGTTTTATATGGAGGAAGATATATAGAATTATTTGGATAAGTGCTCCGTAATATGAATAGCAGAAATTGTTTTTGGACAAAAACCTGTTTTTAAAATATCACGGACTTATTGAACCGACGTCGTATATTTAAGAAAGACTCAGAATATGCTCTTAAAAATAATAAAATATGCATACATATATTAAGAATATTAAATATGCATCACATGTGTATTGGAATCAGGTGAAATAATGGACCAATGTCGTCAATTTTTAAACTTAACACTCTTCATAATGTTCATATTGTGTTGGCGCTACCGTGCAAAAAGAGAAGGCATTACTAACTTTGATGCTTAAAGATCAAATAAGACATGCCATACTATAATGCCATAGCCGTGGTTGTGGTTATGGTGTTATGGCAAGTAACCTATAATCAAATACAGTGTAGCCCATTAGGTTGGCTCGAACATTTGTTTTATATGGTTATGGCTGTCTTGCAAAAAGTCTTGTTGTGCGAGTAATTTCCATAAGGCCTCCTCACACCTTTTGTTTAGAAAATACACTGAAGAAATTATATTTGTTATATCCTCTCGTTGGTAAGGCAAAAAGCTTTATTGGGACTAGGTGAAATTTGTTTAATTTCGATTTTACTATAATAAAAAATTGTTTTTACTTACAAAGTTGCAATTTCGCAATAGAGGAGTTACTATTGCGAGATTAATCGTGTTTTCGAAAGTCAAACGAATGTGGCTTCATTGTTTAAAAATTTTAAGAGAATTTAGGCTGTATATTAGGAAATTCAATTAATCGATGTTTGTATTAACCGATTAATCGCACGAATACTTCTTCAAGGTAAAAGTTTATTCGAATAATAATAATTATTATATTCGATAAATTTAATATTATTCGGTTGATCGAGTAATTTTTATTTTGTCTAGTCTAAAAGTTTAAAAATACGACCAAAAATCATATTTTTTAACATAAAAATGTTATTAAAAAAGTAACAACAATTTGAAAAATGGTACATCATGTAAAAAATGAGGAAAACTATTAATATAAAAATTGCATCAAAATTTAAAATAATTTCTAAAATAATCTTTCAAAAAGAGTATACAGTTTAAATGTTTGTGTTTCAAACGATTTCTATCTTTTGTTTTGAGAGAACTTGATTTAGAAAAGATTCTTTCACTTATTGTTGACGTTGGAGAGATTGAAAGTAAAGCGTTATAAAGCATATCCAATTTTTCTGTTCTCTTTCTTATCTTTTCTTAAAATTTGTAGTCTTCCATTATACTGCTTGAATCTCTTTTTGATTTTTTTACCACCAGTACTACTGGTTAAAGATTGATGTTTAACTGTTGGCTAACGGGCACCGCAGTGGGTAGAACACAAAGATCTTCTGACGATAGAAAGTGGTGTTTCTTGAAACATGTAAAGATCAACCCGGGTTCAAATCCCAGCTCAGCCAAGAAAAATTATCAATAAATTTTAATAAAAATTCCAAGTTGTAAAATTCCTTCCCTCAGTGAAAATAATTTAATGAAAATTAAATTTGATGAACTCAAGCCTAATTAAAGAATATCAAAAATTTTTATAATTTTAATAGTCTTTTTAAGTTCTGGTAGAAAGTTGTTTTCATTCGTCTCTAAAACATCATCTTCATCTGAAGCATTGGTGGCAAAAGTCTCGTCTTGTTTTTTACATAAAAGAAAACAATTAATATTGTGATAAAAACAAATTTTCGATTTGTCGATGTATCGACATGAATTATTCGTTAATCGAAAATAAACAATTTACAATCGTGGTGTGAGAGCAACCAGCGCACAGAGGTAGTAATTTAAGTGCATAATACGGCAAGATCATACACTCGCGTCTTGTTTAGGAGCTGGAGCTATCTAACCTGGCAGCAGCTTCTGTTAAGCAACGACAGCACCTAGCACCTCGTAAGTAGGACTTTCAGGAACTCCCTTCCTGCGACTATGGGTTAAAGCCACAACCTTCATGAGATCGCCAAAAGTATATTTTCAACTGAACGTTAAACTCGCGGCAAATACAATCTTCCTAAAAGACAAAAATAATTTCCCGCGAGAAGTATACTTCCGGAGGCCTCAGCCAATAGTCAGTTTGGTGCCTGCTTACCGGGGGCTACTGACTCCCGTGGTTCTTTGGTCAGCCCATCAAGAGTTCTAAAAATCTTAAAAGATCTGTCAACTTTGGATTTTTGTCGAATGTCGATTTTACACAGAAAAAAACCAGTGTAAAATCGTCGAAAACAAGGTTGATTTATACAGTTTTCGGAAGTGATTTTGTTTCATAGTTACGTCATTCTAATTTAACACGATTTTACAATAACTTGCAAACAACATTATTTTCTTTTAAAATAACTATAATTCATGTTAATTTAACATTCCCGTAAAGTTATTGTTATTGAAATAACACTCCGAATCACGTTGAATGAAAGTTATTTCAAGTTCAAGCAACGCGAATTTCATGTAGAATCAAGTTGGTTTGAGCGTGAAATAACATTGATAGAATCTTCGGAGACAACATATGCATTTATTTAAGAATAATTCAAAACACTTACCGACGGAGCCTGAGAAAGCAAGTATATCATTAATTATTTTCCTGTAAAACATGTTTCACTTTCTTTGTATTCCCCTTTATTAGAAGAATGGCCCGATATGGGTTTCATCATCATTCAACTTTGAAAATTTGATGTACTATTTAACTAAATAATTTTAACAAAAAGACTACGGGAATTTTTTCTTTCTCTTTTTAGATTATTTTTAACATGAAATATAAAACAAGTAAAACAGATTTTTATGGTTTCAATATTGATAAACATGAAACCCAGATAATTTTAAAAAGAGTTCATACTTTTGCAGAAATTTACTATGATTTTTAATTAACATTGCGCCATGTTAATTAAACATTGATATTTTTTCTGTGTGGATGTATTAACTGAACTAGGTTTCCTTGGAGGATGAAATACCAGAAGTTAAAATATCCTTAAATGTATCTCTACAGCCCCTGGGGGGAAGCAGCGCATACAACAAATGTATCTGTAAAGGATAAGGATATTTTAAGCGATCTTTTCTGTGAACGTATTATTTCAAGAGACAGCGATTTAACCTTTACCGATTTTGTGTTTGTGGGTATTCGAATAAAAGCGAGAACGTGACTAAGCCACAAAACATTTTCCAATTTTTACATTAAATAATGTTTAAAATTAAATTCGAGTTATGTTTAGAAAAAAAGGCATGGAAAAGCTCTTAGAAAAAGCGCGACTATTCGAAGCTAATAAGCGGTCTATTTTCAACCACTCTTAAGCGGTCCATACACTTGCAATATAATTGTTAAATTTTTGATATTGTACATTTATAATTTTTGATATTTTTAGTTAGGCTTGAGTTCATCAAATTTAATTTTCATTAAATTATTTTCACTGAGGAAGGAATTTTACAACTTAGAATTTATTAAAATTTTTATTGATAATTTTTCTTTGGCTGAGCCGAGATTCGAACCCGGGTTGATTTTTACATGTTTCAAGAATCACCACATTCTATCCTCAGAAAATCTTTGAGTTCTACCGACTGCACCACTGCGGTGCCCGCCAGCCAACAGTCAAACATCAATCCTTTAACCAGTAGTACTGGTTTTATATTTACATATATCGCCAATGTGAATGTAAAGCTGCGTTCACAATCAAAAAAACATTTTCACTGGGTGTTCATAATAGAGCAACAATTTCTGTTGTAACAACACACATTTTGCAACAAGAAACCGTTTGCAAATTTTAGCCACACAAAAATTATGCATTTATTTTTATTTTTGTAAACATTTTGTTAGAATTTTCATTTAAAACTAAATAAAATTATTTTAAACGTCAGAAACAATTTCATACAAATTGTTGCTGAAGTTGACTCAACTTTAGTTACATTTTTAAAAAAATTTTAGTTACATTTTTGTTTTAAAATTGAAAGGAAAATATATGAAATACTTTGGGAAGAAAAAAGATAGAAGAAACAAGTAAGAAAGTATAGTCGGTGAAGCCCGACCATATGATACCCTACACCACAGTATTTAAAAACACAAATATAGAAATTGCCCCTATCTCCCCTCGTGGTCCGATATAGATATGGTTCTATCTATGTTTTAAATTTCATTGAAATCGGTTTGATAGTTTCTGAGAGGAAATTTCCCCCTATCTTCCCTCGTGGTCCTACGATTCGGCCCATTTTCAATAGGCTTGGTCCTTGTGCCAATAAAAACCCATGACCCAAATTTCATCAAATTATCTCCAAATTGCGACCTGTACTTTGCGCACAAGGTTACATGGACAGCCAGCCAGCCAGCCAGCCAGCCGTACGGACATCGTTAGTTCGACTCAGAAAGTGATTCTAAGACGATCGGTATACTTTACGGTGGGTCTAGGACCAATATTTTAAGGCGTTACACACATCAGCACAAATGCATAATACCCTCTCCACTATTGTGGTGTGGGTATAAAAACGAAACTGTTTTTTTTTTTTTATTGTGAACGTAGCTTAATACTCGAAGGTGGCACAATATTTTGGCAAACAAAATAAACTTTTGATTTTTATTGCACAAAATAGTTGATACAAATAGTTGTACAATGTTGTTTTTCTTATAGGTTTTTTTTTTTTTTAAATTGCGTCATATTTTAATTAAAACAACTGTGCTACTTACGGCAAATTTCACCAAACTAACTATTACTTTAACTACCAGTTTGGCAACTATAGCTGATAGTTAATTATAGCTTAATTTGATGGAATTGGCCGTTGTTACATAGCATAGGGCAAAATTTAAATAATATGGCGAATAACACATACAATAATATTGTATAATGGATAAGACACTATAAAAAATTATAATTTATTCGAACCCGTCTTTTTGTTCCTCCCAGTATATCATTTTAGGGTCTCTGACAACTATTTCGAAGAAAAATCTTCTTTTACCCCACCAACTTTTGAAAAGGTATATTAAACGCTCGAAAAAAAAACATAATTTTGCATATAAATTCGTCCCTCTATTATAACATATCTATAAACAACAATGAATGAATACCAAAGAAAATATGTCAGTTTAATTTACATTACATTTACGATTCTAATTAACTGTAGTGTAATGCAATATACTCGTTGTAGTCATTTTTAATAAATAAATAAATAAAGAAAAAAACTCGAAAAGTTCAATAATTCAATAAAAGTAAATCAGCTCCGCTCCAAAGTTCCGAACAAGTGTCAATTAATTTGTTATAAAAAACATTCGCATTAAACAACAATTTAGAAGCAAAATTATTGATTTTGTAAACAAGAAAAACTCACGTTGGTGAAAAAAAAGTAAATATTTTTTTTTTTTTTTAAGTTATTGAAAAATGGTTGTTTTCATTTTCAAATGCCTTTTTTAAAAAGTACAAGTTAACATTTGTAATAGACGTTAGAAACTTGGAAGAATGTTTAAATAAAACTGAAACTATTTTTTAAGTGCACTTGAGTTGAAGAGCAAAAATGTCTGAAATAAAGTAGGTATCCGAAATGATTTGATCGTAAACTTAGTCTCTTTGGTAACTAAATTAGATAGAAAATTTTGTTCCAACTGTAGTGTTAACAATTACTCGTTCATTTTGAGTTAATTATTTATGGTTCAGAACTTGTTCCTTTATTACGAGATAAATTAAAAAAAAAGTTTAATAGGAATTTGCAAAAAATTTAATATACGAAAATTTCGCACTATGGTTAATCCTCGTCCTCGAAGGACTGTCACTTTGTCGCGATGAGGAAGCTCAGTAGGTGCAATTACGCAGAGAGCAAGGCCGGTGGTAACGTAGCTACTGGTAGGGCCACCCTTTAAGGTAAGGTCGATGGGGAGCGCTGAAGCTTAAGAATTTAGCGCCCGTTCACATTTTGAAATATTTGCTGCAAAAGCATTTAAGTTTGATAGAGAAACGGAAACGACGAATGGTAAAGGGTATTTTGTTTCAGGTGTATGCAGTTTTTGTCATTTTTTTTTTTAGAGGAAGAAGAAAGAAGCAAAACAATAGTTTTATTGTATACAATATGAACTCGGACTCATTTTGAGAAGAGAATAGCAAAAGTTTCATTATATGGACGAGCTCTTAACAAGCCGATGCGTAATGCCACAGAGCCATCGAAACAAACAACGTATTGCGAACCGCCAAGATTACGATATTCAACGTTTTTCGACTATTTTTCTGCCTACCATCAAAATATAAGGACTATTTAAGTAAACAAAAACATATAACTGATTTTTCATTTATCAAATTGCAATATTTAATAACAACAATTATTAAATTGCAACACAAAATTACAACAAATAACTAGCAATAGTAACGTGGACCTTCAGCCTGTTGAAGTGAGACAGACCAGAGGAAATTTTAACCTGAGACACTTGCTCTTCCGGGACACCCAAATTAAAAACAATTTAAGACAACATTCAGACAAAATTTCAGCAAAACAGAAAAGGAGATTTGCAGTAGTTAGATAGCTCTGACTTTTAAGCAAATGGTTTATTTGGACAGTGCTGTACTTGTTGATGGCGATGCTTGGTATTCTTCTGGCACCAGCATTAAGACTTCGGAGCTGAGATAACTAAGTTTTAGTATAAAAACAAGCCTATTACACTGTGTAATACATAAAATACAATAATGTGGCATCTATGGGCCAAGAATGGTGAACAAACTATACAAATTTTAAATTTTTTGACATTTTAGCAATTTTGAGACACTAGATGCAGTTTTGATGTTTTACACATTCAGACTTATTCCGGTTGTCGTTGTCGTAATCGATCAAGTCGTTTTATATAAGAGATAAAAGAACACTGGTTGTGTGTTACTAGGGATGAAACGATACCTCTAAGGTATCGATACTTTTACTTGATGTGGTATCGCTCGTTAAGTATCGATACCTACTTAGTATCGAAAAAAAGTATCAATACTTAGTTACTTGTATCGGTACTTGTATCGGTTTGTATGATAAAAGAATAGAAAGCAGCATTTAAAAACGTTATTATTAGTGTCTAATTACTATACAATAAAAAAAGAACTTAGACCTATTAGAATTTTTGTGCAAAACGATAAGTGTAAAGATTGAGACCACTTTTAGTAACCACCAATTCCTTTCCTTTCGAAAAATCTTTTCTATCTTCGCAAACAAAATTTTACAGAAAGTTCAAAAAAAACAAAAAAAAATATTGCAAAAATTGCGAAAATTCGCGAAAAAAAATTTTATATTTCCAACGAGCCATAAAATAGATTGAAAGTCCCTCAAACTAAAGGGATGGCAAAAATTCGGTAAAAATTTATAAATTATTTATTATAAATCGTGAAAGCTATAAAGAATCAAAAACTTATAGAAACAAATTGTTTTTGTCGCGAACATGGCTAAAATTCGCAAAAAATTTCAAAATTTTAAACACACCCTAAACTTAATATGAGATCGCTAAATCGGTTAAAAAAAAACAAATTGTTGGAAAATAACATAAAAAGCGTTAAAAATAAGCTACACAGAAAAAATTATTGCCGAATTATTTTCAAACAACGCTTGTTAGAAAATTTTTTTAATTTCTACAAATTATTTTACTGATTCAATTAATATCATTGTTTGATTTTTATTTAACCAACAAAAATGTGAACAACTCTTCAAAAATATAAAGTTTTTTATTTGATCGTAAGCAACACTTCTTTATGTGAAATAAAGGGTGGTTAAATTGTAAGGGCCGATGTTGAATGTGAACCACACCTAAAGTTTTTTCCGAATTTTATTTGACATTTCTCTATTTCAGACTTACTCAATCTGAACCATGGAGAGATACACAATCCAACAACGTGTTAAAGTTATCCAGACTTATTATGAAAATGGGCGTTCAAATCAAAATGCATATCGTGCACATCATCTTCAGTGATGAGGCACATTTTCACCTCAGTGGAATAAACAGAATTGCCGCATTTGGGCGAATGAGAATCCAAGAGTGATTGTCGAAAAACCAATGCACCCACAAAGAGTGACTGTTTGGTGCGGTTTATGGGCTGGCGGCATCATCGGGCCGTATTTTTTCCAAAATGAGGCCGGTCAGGCAGTTACTGTGAATGGTGTTCGCTATCGTGAGATGATAACGAACTTTTTATGGCCCGAATTGGAAGATATGGATGTGGACGATATGTGGTTTCAGCAGGACGGTGCCACTTGCCACACAGAACGAAACAATGGCTCTTTTGCGCAACAAATTCAATGGCCGTGTTATCTCACGTAATGGCGATGTCAATTGGCCGCCAAGATCATGTGATTTGACACCGTTGGACTTTTTTCTTTGGGGTTATTTGAAAGAAAAGGTGTACTTCGATAAGCACATTAACGGCATAGAACCTCCATTATGCCTCAGGGTCATCGAAAATTTGGACCATCGGATGGAGGTGTGCCGCCGTGGTCGCGGCGCCCATTTTGGCCGATATTTTGTTCCATTCATAATTGAGTAATACCAATAGACTTCGTTCAAAAATTATTCCAACAAAAAAAATGTGGCTCAAAGCCAGCCGGCGGCTCTGCTCTACCTTCATCTTCTCATACAGTGCTTACTTGTGTGCGCGTCATTGCTTCTGCAAAAACTTTTTTTTTTTTTTTGATTTTGAAATTTAGTAGGTATAAGAATTTAAGTAAACTTTTTGTTTGATTCAGTTAAATTATTTGTTTGAAAAAATCAGTGTTTTTTTCAATAAACAAAATGCAAATAAATTGTTTGAATATGCAAATTTGTTTATAGGACCGATATCAGACAAAAAATTTTTTGATTCTACAAATTTTTTGTTTGAATTGGAGAAGTAATTTTTTCTGTGTATAATTTTCTTTATATTCGGGTCAGCTTTAGAACGATTACCTTCGGCGGTTTTATGAGTGTCGCCAAAAACCACACATACGTGAGGCAATTTACAATATCAGTTTGTGTATTGGGAGAGACCCTTTCGTTTTAATGGCTCCTCAACAGTTATTCTTCTGTTGAGTAGGTAACGCAAGTTGTATATGGGATGAACTGAATTTTTGCTTTTGAGAACCGATGAATCAAATGACATCTCAATGCGGTGCATTGGTTGAGGAACTTTATTCCTGTTCAAAATATTATGAACAGATTTTACCTAATACCCCTCTGGCTCTATGGCAGATTTTATTTCCTCTCCTAAAGTTGTTTACGCCTCTTTGCACAACTTGCATTTTGCTTGCGCAGTTCTATTATCATCCACTTAGAAAAATGACCCACCTTTTGATTTTGTTTTCGTGGTACAAAATGCACTGCATGTAACATTTATTCACTTGTGACTTTTTTGTAACCAGTTAAAAATTAGATTCATGGCCAGTATGATTTAATATTGAATTTTTAATTTTTACTAAGCCCAAAATCTCGGGATTTTTATGTCAAACCACGGGATTCGGGACTTAAATTTTTAGAATAATCCCGGGATTTCGGTATTCGGGAGATTGGCATCCCTAGTGTTTACTTGTCAAACGGGTTCTTGATACCGTTACTGCTGCTCCAGCTTTGGAAAATAATCAAAAATTTAAGATTAATTTCAATACCAAAGTGATACGGTTACTTTTTACCGATACCGAGTATTTTTTTACCGATACTACTTGGTACTCGGCTGCTAAGTATCGATTACAAAAATACTTGGTACTTATATAAAAGTATCGAATATGTACTTGTATTTACTCGTATCGTTTCATCCCTATGTGTTACATGATCGATCAAGTCGTTTTTTGTAAGAGATTAATGAACACTGGTTGTGTGTTACTTTAATCTCTTACAAAAAACCACTTGATCAACAACGACAAACAGAATAACGCCGATTTTGTCTACTAAGTAGTCTTAAACTACAATTGCGACGAAAACAGAAAAACAAAATTCGAATTGGTTTCCGAGATACAGCCGTGGCATGTTCTTTAGAAAAATCAAGTTTAAGCCAAAATATTCATCAGACCATAAAATCCCAACCCTGTTTGGGTTTTGCTAGTTTCAATAACTACTTCGAGAATTTCCACACGAGAAGGAGTTTGCACTCGATGACATCAAAAAAGTTGCATTAATAAAAGTACTAAAAACCAGACAACAGCCTTTGAAAAAAACAGCACGGGACAAACAAATATCTAGAGACACATCAAAGTAAATCAAGGCAAAGAAAAAAATAACAGTAATCTTTGTTTAAATAAAAACTCTTTGGCTAAAATATAAAAAATACAAATTGATTAAAATTAATAAAAAGTGAACAAAAAAACATATCAAGATTATTGTGTAGATTACAGGGGAAAAAATAAGCAAATGCTGATAATTAAAAGAAGACTTTTTAACGTTTTCGAAAAAAAAAAATGAAGGTACTTCAGATTGTAAAGTGTTAAAGCATTGTAAAGAAAAATGGGCACATTTTTTCATTTTTTATTTTATAATCATTTTTCAATAGATATTTAAGCACTGATTGCACAGCTGGGGAGGAGGAGAGGACATGTTCATGTACGAGTTTAATTTACGACTATCTGTTGTTCTGTTTCTTTATAGGATGGTCACATGGTTGTTGTAAGAAAGATTATTTATTTATTCGTTAAGGTTCTTAACAAACACAAACAAGTTTTGAATAGCCAACCAAACCATCTGACGGAGGAGCACTTAAAATTCAATGACAACTGATAAACAATCAAAAATCAACGCGGAAAATTAAGTTTATTTATTTAATTTTTTTTTTTTTTTTTTTTTTTTGTGATAATTACAAGAAGCGTAAAAATGTTAAATAACAGAGATGGTTTAGAAGAATTTAATAATTGTCTAGACATAATTAAAACGGGGAGTTAAGATTAGGACTTAATCTGGTATGAGTTTTAAAATTCGAAGGATTTCAATAGACCGTGAATAGCAAGAAAGCAATCTCGTATTACAAGAACCAGTAGTCAAGGGGCTTTATAGACCTGGACTTTTAATTTCTGGGAATCACGCTGTGGTTTATACAGTATCGGACAAAACCTAAGCACAACCTTAGTATATTTTTTTTAAATGATAAATTTTTTAAGAAAACAAAATTATTAAAAAATTTATTTTTTATTTTTTTATTTATTTATATCTTTTTTATTGAAAAACACAAACTTAAGGAATTCAGAATTTAATAAAAAAAAGTTATAATTCAAAAAATATTTTAAGTCGCAAATATAAGCGGACTAAACTAAAGCACCCCCAACTTAAGGTACAAAAAAAAACTATTAAAATCAATATTTCGTTGCGAATTCTTTATTCTGGATGGCACACGCACATCTTTTAGGCATAGAGGATATTAAATTATTAATTATTTCAGGTGATATTGCTTCCCAGGCTATTTTTGCGGCTTCAAATAAATTTTCTTTGGTTTTCAATTTTCTCGGTTGATTTTTAAGTTAACGATCTCCCTCAAGTTTTCGATTGGGTTAAGATCAAGTGAATTTATCAAGAAATTAATTAAGTGCAAAATATTCGATCAACAGATCAATTATTTCTAGGCTAATAAAAAAGTGTTTGCAGACTGATCGCACACCTCCTACTCATTCTGGATGAAGGCCACGTTAAACTTCGCGACATGAAGACTCCTTAATTAAAACGACACTTCAAAATGATCCTACAGCATCCATACTTCCATCAGTCTTATGAATTGGCCCAATCCCTTGCCCATAGAAACAACCCCAGACCATTATGTTGCCGCCTCAATGCTTTACAGTGCCTTTGCAATTCAACCGTTGTATATTTGATCTGCGTACACGCCTTATGCCATCTGAATCCTTTAAATTCAACTTAGATTCGTCAGAAAACAGCAGTCCTCCATTTTTGGATACTCCAGTTGAGATGGGCCTTGGCGAATTCTAGTCTGGCTTTTTTTATTTTTTGACGATATGAAAGGTTTTTTTGCTGGTCGTCGACTGAATAATCCGGCCTCTACCGCCCTTCTGCAAATCGTTCTTTCGCTAATTTTTAAATCTAAGGGGTTTTGTATGTGACTATAAGATTCTGTAGGATCATTTTGGATTGTCCTTTTAATTAAGGAGTCTTCATGTCGCAAAGATTAACGTGGCCTTCCTCCAGAATGAGTAGGAGATGTGCGACCAGTCTGCAAAAACTTTTTTATTAGCCTAGAAATAATTAATCTGTTGATCGAATATTTTGCACTTAATTAATGTCTTGATAAATTCACTTGATCTTAACTAAATCGAGAACTTGAGGGAGATCGTTAACTTAATAATCAACCGAGAAAATTGCAAAACCAAAGAAAATTTATTTGAAGCTGCAAAAATAGCCTGGGAAGCAATATCACCGGAAATAATTAATAATTTAATATCCTCTATGCCCAAAAGATGTGCGTGTGTCATCCAGAATAAAGAATTCCCAACGAAATATTGATTTCAATAGTTTTTTTTTGTACCTTAAGTTGGGGGTGCTTTCGTTTAGTCCGCTTATATTTGCGACTTAAAATATTTTTTGAATTATAACTTTTTTTTATTAAATTCTGAATTCCTTAAGTATGTGTTTTTCAATAAAAAAGATATAAATAAATAAAAAAATAAAAAAAATTTTTTTTAATAATTTTGTTTTCTTAAAAAATT
The DNA here is from genome assembly GCA_930367215.1 of Pollenia angustigena. Classification (NCBI taxonomy): domain Eukaryota; kingdom Metazoa; phylum Arthropoda; class Insecta; order Diptera; family Polleniidae; genus Pollenia; species Pollenia angustigena. The sequence continues at coordinate 184,116,198 of OV884056.1, forward strand.
TATCATTTAAAAAAAATATACTGAGGGGGTGCTTAGGTTTTGTCCGATACTGTATTTAAATCAAGGCAAGGTGGACCTTGCAAATGAGAGCCTGATTTCTTTCCGTGTCAAATTAAGCTTAAAAACAGGTCAACATCCTGTTGTAGAGGTTAGTTAGGTTAGTTTCCTAAGTAAAGGCTTAAGAACTTAACAGTCGTGTGAGTTTCGATTGCAATGCTACGCAAAAGGCTATACTAAAAGTAAAATCTTAGTTCCAGTATTAAATAAGCGACTTCGCTGGTAACAAGTTATAATACAAACAACAGCAGGACGGTATTAATTGCTGAATGTTGTGCAAAGAACCTGTGCCAGCCAAGTTTTTTCCCTTTTCCTTTACTGGCATATCGCTCAACCTGCTACACCTATGAAGGTCCTCTAAGACAGGCAAGAAATTAATAACACTAATGCTTTCAATTAACTTAATGTTCAATGTGCGACCGCAGTCCTCCCATACTGGACAAATACTGCCGTACTAAGTAAAAGGAAGTAAAGCGTAAAAATGAAAATCAGAGAAATTGAAATTTTGTTATGTATTTTTTAATATTTGACAAACTTTAAAGATTGCTCTTACTTTGATACAACATTTTTTTATGATTTATTTTATAACTATGGAGTAGAAAATTGTTAAAGGAATTTGTTGGCAACAAAATTAAAAAAAGTTGAATTTCCTGCCTCTTTTCTAGGCAGCATAAGTCATTCAGCCTTATTTCGGTTCTCGATGTCGGTAACACCGTAAGTCGAATTTTGTAGTAGATTAAAGAACTTTAATTTAATTTCCTTTAATCTATTACTGAGTCGTTTTCGACATCGAGAACCGAAATAAGGCTGAATAGCACAAACCCTAGAAATAAGTTAAAATCCTAAAATCAGGATTTTTAAAGGAAAAATCTTTAAATTTTCTGCAAGAATTTTCTTCAAGTCAAAGTAAAAACCTTTTACTAGATGATGCAATCAATGTTGAGTACATATGTATCAGAAAAAATCACAGCGCAAGTGCATAACACAGTACAACACATGATTTGCCAACTCAATTCTGTGAACTGTATGTGAAATTAGACCCAAAAAGAAGAATTTCTGCATCATTCGTTTTGTCTTCTTACCTGCGATTTGAAGTTAGTATCGATTTGAAGTTAGTACTATCGTATAGGGGAATTTATCACGTTTTAGGCCCTGTTGTTTGACATAGCTCGACAACCACTAGCCCAATTTAGTTGAAATAAATTTTAAAAAATTAAGAATTACAATTCCCTTAATCTGTTCATATATTGTTTTCCTATACAAGTAACACTTTCGAAGTTAAAAATGAATGTATAAAGGGAAAAAATTATTTTTTGCCTAAAAATTTAAATTTTTTTTTTTTTAAAATACATAAAAAATCCAAAATGGAAAAAAGTTTCAAGTCTAGTTATTTTTTCGCAAAGTCACATAACCTACGAGCAAAATGAGACAAAGATCATAAAAATCGATGCACGCGTTTGTCATTTATTCACAATTAAGTAAATGTATGAATTTCAAAAATTTGCTCGAGATATGCACAACATTATTTGGAGAAAACATTGACACCTTTTTCATGATTCTGAGAATTAAAAAAAAAAGGAATAAACAAAAGGTTATTTGATTTTTATGATTGCGGTAATAAATGTACGTGGACAATTAAACGGAAAGTGGACCTTTTTATTATTTGGGTTTTTCCGGTGGCTACCTGTATGATTTTTTTACAGAAATTGCACCCACATTTAAGGGTGGTCATTATTTGGAAAGTTTTGCACAGTTTGAAACGTACAAGTGCTGAATCAGGTATATAGCCAGCCGCCCTTAAAATATGCGCCCATTTATAAGTACCTGGCAGTAAAATATTCAAAAATACGTAGTATTTATAGGTGTGCATTGATCGATTTTAGGCATTCAGCCAGTGCCGACGAGCGCGAACAGTAAAAGTGATTTTTCTCCAGTTTTTTAAAAGTGAATAACAACAAAACATAAAATATATCAATATGGAAAACAACAAGTGCCCATATTTGGATGAATATTGTTACGTTTGTGGTCATATCGTCCGAAAAATACAGAAAAAAGATCGAAAAGATCAAAACCGCGTATTGTAATTATTTCGATGAAGCAGATTTAAGTGGTGCAAATTTTACGCCGAACACAGTGTGCAACAGTTGTTATACTACCCTTCTAAAATGGATTCACGGAAAAAGTAGAAAGTTATCTTTTATGAAGCCAGTAATTTGGGTGGAAGACACAACTGGACATGATGAATCCAGGTGATATGCATGCATAAATTTTCGTCCTGGATTAAACAGACAACAATTGAAAACAAAAGTATACACTGCTGCATTTACTGCCACACTTCCAGTGCAACGCCCTGCTGATACCGATGCACCTAAACCTCCGAGTGCGGATACTGTGTCCCTGCTAGCCGAAACCGTTTTCACCAATCCGACCGATTTGGATGATGCTGATTGGATACCCGATATTGAAAATAGTGCGCCACAACCGCTACCACAAATCGAAATGGATTACATTGTGGCCAAGCTGGGACTATCACAACACGACTCCGAATGGCTGACATCATTTTTGAAGAGAAGAAAACTCACACAGCAAAATGTCAGCGCAACATCATACCGACAACGCCAAGCCGATTTTCAGAAATTTTATTCCGTTGACGAAGCAAATACGTTCACGTACTGCCATGATATCTCAGGTTTAGTGAAAAAATTGGGAATGGATTATATCGCTGGCGACTGGCGTTTATTCATCGATGGTTCAGTTACTAGTTTGAAGGCTGTGCTGCTGCACAAAAAAAATAAAAAACCATGCATTCCATTGGAATTCAGCACAACTATGAAGGAAACGTATGAAGCATTGGGCGAAATTTTGAAGAAAATCAAATACGATGAACACAAATGGAACATTTGTTGCGATCTGAAGGTGGTCAACATACTACAAGGGATTATAGAAAAGGGCGGATATCCAAAATACTTCTGCTTCCTTTGTAATTGGGATTCACGATACAAAGGAAATCAATATCAATGTAAAGATTGGAAAGGAAGAACTCCCGAGCTCAACAAACAATTAAAATTACGCAATGAACCTATGATAAAGGACCTGGATGATATTTTGTTGCCACCGCTCCACATGAAACTGGGAATAGCTGGGAAATTCGTTGAAGTGGTGGTCAAAAAAGTTAACGGCGCCTTTGACTGTTTGAAATCCATCTTTCCGAAACTCAGTGATGAGAAAATTAAAAACGGTACGTATCGCACTCTTTATTTCAATATTGTCATATCTAAATTTGTTAATTTCTATACATTCGCATTACCAATAATTTTTTCGTTTTTCTTATGTATTTAAAACAGGTATTCTCAATGGACCTGATATTCGGAAATTGATCAAAAGTGATTCTTTCACACATTTGCTTTCAGAGCATCACGACCACCAACATGCATGGAACGCATTGAAAGAAGTAATAGAAGGCGTTCTAGGAAAGAACCGTGTCCAGCGAGAAGAGATACAGCAACGAGTGGACAGGTTGCTGTTTTATTTCGAAAAAATCGGTGCATCCATGACGCTGAAATTGCATTTCTTGCACCACCACCTCGATACTTTTTTGGCACAATCACCTCAGGAATCAGACGAACAAAGAGAGAGGTTCCACCAGGTGACCATGCCATTTGAAAAGCGGTTCAAAAGCAAAAAATTGGATGCATTGCTTGCGGAGGTTTGTTGGTGGAGTTCCACAATTATGCAGTTTGAAGAAAGCACCGAAGATGAAGACATTGAAATTGGTGGACACAGTGAAAGAAATACGCCCTTGAATAGTATGTGTATCTCGGATGACGATACAGACTCAGACCATGAATATGAACAACCTACGAAGAAAACAAGATCATCAGAACCACAAGCGTCAACTTCTACAAGGATGGATATTGCCAATAATTGAAAAAATGTTCTAAATTTTGTTTTTATGCATATTATAATTGCGTATTAATTGCATATTATTTTATTTTCATTAAGTTTTTATAAATAAAGTTTTTTTTTGCATGATAATTTTTTAATTTATATTTTTATTTTAAGGGTGGTGGCTATAACTGATTTTTGAAATTCATACCTTTACTCAATTGCGAATAAAAGCGAAACGCGTGCATCGATTTTTATGATCTTTGTCTCATTTTGCTCATAGGTTATGTGACTTTGCGAAAAAATAACTAGACTTGAAACTTTTTTCCATTTTGGATTTTTTATGTATTTTTAAAAAAAAAAATTTAAATTTTTAGGCAAAAAATAATTTTTTCCCTTCATACATTCATTTTTAACTTCGAACGTGTTACTTGTATAGGAAAACAATATATGAACAGATTAAGGGAATTGTAATTCTTAAGTTTTTAAAATTTATTTCAACTAAATTGGGCTAGTGGTTGTCGAGCTATGTCAAACAATAGGGCCTAAAACGTGATAAATTCCCCTATACGATAGTACTAACTTCAAATCGATACTAACTTCAAATCGCAGGTAAGAAGACAAAACGAATGATGCAGAAATTCTTCTTTTTGGGTCTAATTTCACATACAGTTCACAGAATTGAGTTGGCAATCAATTAACTGAAAAATGTTGTACTGTGTAATGGAAAAAAAAACAAATTGCAAAAACAAAATAACCATAAAGAAAATCGAACAAAAATCGCACAAATACAGGGAATTAACACAAAAAAACAGCGATTCGAAAAAAGGTCATAAGCAGAAAAATTCACAGTTATCTTCGGAACAAAAAACCAACTACTAGATTAAACGCACATGTAAACACTGGCGACGTAAAAGAGAATAAAAAAAATCTGATACAAATAATAAACCATGATTTACTAAAATTTCTACAATATTCAGCTTAATTTAGTCCTCTTATCTACTATCACTATACAAATGCATAAATATAAAATCTAGGGCCGATCTTTGCATTTATTTTCAAATTTCTATACAAATTAATCTTATACTGATAGTTTTCAATATAAAATGTTATTCATACTGTAAATATTTTAATAAATATCCTGTTATGAACTTACATGAATCAATAAACACAGATGGCGCATTCCTCTTCTCTTCTCTGTCAAACGACGCACTGTGGCGCCTTTTCCCAAAAACCGTGGCAAAAATACAAAATTTGATGACAAAATTTTGTAAAATGAATGAACACATCGTATAAAGGCCATTTTACTAATCAGAATTCAAAAACGTTTTTCTTAATTGGATAAGAATTATAGCTGGTGGAGCTGCTTAAAGTCGATAGTTTTTTAGAAAGTCCAAAAAAAGGTGATTTTGAGGAAAAAAAAGACATTTTAGAATTGAAGTGCCAGAAATATTGCCATGTGATCACTACTTTTTTGGTATTGTTTTAAAGGTATATTTATTGTTTATTAAAAAAAGTAAGAAAATGTCCACCAGATACCCTCCTTTTTTGGCAGTTGCCGTTTTTCAGACACCCTATATTTAGGTACTTTTTACAAATAAAATAGAGAATATCTAAAAATGGGCAAAAATGGTAACGCCAATATATTCTTAGCATATTTACTACACAGTACTTTAAATAATTTAGCTAAATTGGGCCACAAAAAATTACAGGTTTTCTTGAAATTTGAAGAAACATGTTACAATCTTATAGCCAGCGTTGCCACAGCCAAGATATTTTTTCAACCAAAATTAAATAAAAATTGCCAAATAAGGAAAAAAGCTACCAAAATTTTAATATTTTTTATATTTTATATTATCTTAAGCACAAAAATGTCATAATGTCATTTCAAAATTCGGAATTGTTCGAGTTATTAAGAAAATCACATAATGAAAATGTATTTAATTTGGCTATTGTGGAAAAATTGCACGGTTTACCAGGATACCAGGGAAAGGATGTTAAAAACAAAATTCTCTTCGTTTTCTTGGATTTTCGCAGAAAATGGCTTCCCTCAAACCGTACGACAAAAACCTTTATGTAAAAGTACTCAGACTGGCTAAATGGAGTAACAACTTTTGAAAACATCGAAGAACCGCATACATCTTTGGACAGCAGAAAAGAAAGACCTGCTAAAACTATAAACGAGTGTTCGGAGTACACAAAAAAACGTAAACTTCAAAATGCTACAAAAGATATATCTACATCGAATCTGTCAGAAGTATTATGCCTTAAGTACGTAAAAGATAAAGATAAATCAAGGTCTGATATTACAAAAGCTGTGGAGCTTGCTAGCCCAGATCGACCTCCTCCGAATGCATTACCCACAAAGTATAGCATAGAAGAAGCCTTAGCGTTATTTATGGACTTGGGATTGTCAAAGGAGAAACAAAGATTACAAGCACTTTAGATATGCGAATACTTGCAAAATTTCACGGATTAGACAGAATGAGGATCTTTTTAATATGTTGGCGGTCTCTTCAGACCCACTGATTTCATCGCGGAGACATGTAAGATCTCGAAAGGATTTGAAAGAATATAATTATAGCTCCGATATGTTAAGTCTATTACAAATAGCTCAAAATGTTAATGACTATTTTGAAGAAAACTAACTATTAAAAAAATTAATAAAAATAACTCAATATCATATTATAATATATCAAACTATAAAATATTATAAATTAACATTAGTATTAAAAATATTTCAATAATTATTATCTGTAATATAAATAAAAAGAGTTATATTAATATAACATGTTATATTAGAGTAGCATTTTTTCTAGACTTCCCTATGATAATGTCATTTAAAGCACAAAAAGTTGTGTTTTAAATGTTTGAGAAATTTTAAAAAATATCATTACTTCAAAATATATGATTTTTGCGACAAGAAAGGTCAAAGGTGTTATCGTGTCCAATGCCTATCACAATAAGGGAGCACTTATTTTGATCCTAAAAGATTTAAAAATCAAGTGTTTTTTCCCCATTACAAATTTCTTGGTAACTTCAAAAGTTATGATGTTTTCAACAAAAAAAAAAAAACACTGTGCACAGTGCCTCGACAAAGATATGGCCAATAATGATACTCATTTTTATTAAAATATCTTTCTGACCTCAAAAGTTATGATGTTTGTAATAAAAACAGTCGAAAGCAGACACTGTGCACAGTGCCGCGCCTAACCTATGACCTTGCAAATCATGTATATTAAAGCTAAAGGAGTTTCCTTTCAAATGCTTTTTAAAATTTTTAAACATCTTTATCAGTTCAAAAGTTATGATTTTTGCAACGAAAAAAGTCAAAAGGCCCCACTGTGCGACGTCAAAATGTCGTCACCCATGATCAAACTGTATGAAATTTTACTCGCACAACAAGGTACAAGGGTCTTTGTCTTCGTCCCACAAGACATAAATGCGTTATCTTGTTTATTTGATTCATGATGAATTTGCAATAGAAAATACTTAAATGAACAGAAATTCCATTTAAAAATACTCTTATATCTTCTATACAAAAATGTTTTAATACTAAAACTCTTATACAGTGTTTTTTATAGAAAACTCGTTTAAAGAGATTTTTTTTTAGAAACTCCTTTACCGAGATTTTTATAGACAACTTTTATTCCGAGTTTTTTTTCTATAATAAATAGAAGAATTTTTTTTTATAGAAAAAAAGTCTTATACAAAAAGGGTTCTAAATAAAAAATATAATAATAATATAAATAACGCATAAAATTGTTTATTTAAAATACACTTATACAGCAATTTTTAAAGAAAATATAAGCTTGTACAAGAATTTTCTATAAAAAGAAAAAATATTTTACACAGAGAATATTCTTATTATAAATGCTCTTAAACTGAGATTTTTTTAAGAAAATACTTTTCATATAGAAAATAAATATCCCTTTACAGTGAGTTTTCAGTAATGAGAAATTTCTAAAGAAAATACTCTATAAGAAAGAACATTTTGATAGGAAATATATTTACAAAGACAATTTCTGTAAAAAATTCGCTTATACAGAAAATTTGCTGTAGAAAAGAAAAAATATTTGTATGATAAAAGTATTTCCGATTAGTTTTTATGGGATATATTCTACTGCAAATAATTTTGGAAAGTTTTGATATTTTAAATAAGGCTTAAGTTCACCAAATTTAATTTTCGTTAAATTATTTTTATGATGAATTTAACAACAGGAATTTAATAAAAAATTTTTAGATAGTTTTCTTTCTTGACTGAGCGACGGCTCACACCAAGGACGAATTTACATGTTTCAAAAATTTTTTAAAGATATTCCTACAGAAGAAAATTTTAATATAAAGAAAAACACTTATACAGAGAATTGTTTATTGAAAATACTCTTATTCAGAACATTTGTTAATAAAATACCGTTAAAAAAAATTTTTTTTCTAAGGAAATATTCTTTTAGATAGAAAATCTACTAAGTAAAAAAATATTTCTTAGATGACAATTCCAAACAAGGTTCTCATGAACGAAAGGTTTTTAGATTTAAGACCAGAAGGAGGTGATACAAATAGATTTCCTTAAATAGTTTACCAGACCCTGGTACATTAAAAACGATACATAACGAGTGAGTCAGAAAAAAAACTTATACACACTATTCCAGCCAAAACGTATACTTGGTCTAAAAAATTTTTAATTTTTTTAATCACATTCGCTTTTAAAAATATGTCAGATATGGGCATTTCCTGGGGTCACGAACGTATGTTCGTACGCTTTTGATGTACATATACTATAGAAAAACAAAACTTTTCCTAGCATGTTTTTTGCGATTCGATAGCATTTGGGTAGCTCTATGTTTAGTACAAAAGTTGGATTTCATCGTGTTTAAGTTTTCATAATAAGAGTTATAAACGTGTGGTCACGAACGTACTCAAAATAGAAGTCAACTTCGGCTGACAGTAGTGAAATGTAAAAATCTGCGTAATGAAACGGAATTTTCAAAAGTGATTAATTTATTTTAAAAGTGTATTAATGTAGGTCTCCATCCAGTATTTACAAAATAAAATATCTCTCTTGGTTTTTGTTTAATTGGCTTATGTACCGGTCGCGAACGTACGGATCGCGAACGTACGATTTTTCCATGTGTTTTTTTTTTATTATTATCACCATGCATTTTACCATAAATGTCTTCAAATTTCCTTAACAAAAAAACTTAATACTCCTTTTACAATTGACTGTAATGGAGAGATTATGAAGAAAAAGTGTAAACATAACATATTTTTTGCATGTAAAATAAGTATATAAAAATTTCTTTAGAAGCAGAAAATACAGGAAATTATAAAATTTTCTAGTTTCCAGACCAATTTCCTCAAGTAAAACAGCGCAGATATGCTAGGAAACCATTCTTTGATAAGAACATAGCCTTTTTTCTAATAAGAAACAATAAAAGACGATGATAATCAACATTTTATTTTTTCGTCCTGGTAGACCATTCTGGGAAAATGTCCATATGTATTATCTTTTCGAAATCATTCATTTTCAAAGATTATTTCAGTCAAAACGGAAAGCGAAAAAAAGTACGTGAAAAAATAATTAAAGCTTTAAAAAAAGATCTGAAGGTTCGTTGTCACACTGTTTCAAAAGCCATTAAGAGGATTACTTTAACATTGAAACAAAAGCGGGGTCTGGAAGAAAAAAGGTCTTACAGGTATTGGCAAACCATACGAAGTCAAATTACTGTTTCTATCAGAAAAGCAGTTCGTTAAGTTAAATGCTCGGATTCTTTTGTGCGCACAGCCAAGGCTAGTGCTGGGTTGAACCCCCCGGTAGGCTAGCTGGTAGTGAGCTAGTCTATCAGCGCCGGGGTTACGGGTTCGATTCCCGCCAGAGACTCTGGTTTCTTCTTTCCTGCAGACAAGCGCAGAGCTTCGCAGGGTTTAGCTTAGGGAATCAAAAAAAATATAGTTCAGAAAATTCCAGATCGCAGTGTGGTAAAGGACAAAAACTTAGAAGCAAAAGACCAAGGGAAAAAATTGAAGCCAAATTTAATAAAAAAAAGAATGCACCTGTTGATGTAACATACGTACTGCACTCATAGAAAACAAAATATTCATATTGATGATGCCCTTACATCAGAATTGTGACATCAATGTGATTACAAATGGCTTCAATGAGGCAAAAAGTGACATCAATCCAATGACGAACGCCATCAAAAAATGTTGTTTTATTTTATGCGCCATCTATGCTATGACTACAGTGACATCAATTCGATGCCACATTTTGTGTAATACATATTAACATTATTTTCATGTTATAAAAGTAAAATAAGAAGCAAAAATTCCCCTATTCTATTTGTTTAAATTTTTTAGTTAAATACATAAAATGTTAACGAAAGCCGCACACAGAAAAAAATATCTATGTTAAATTAACATTGCGAAATTTTAATTAAAAATCATAGTTAATTTCTGCAAAGGTATGGACTTTATTTAAAATTATCATTGTTACATATAAATTTTTAAACGAAAAGTGTTAAAATAATATTTTTTTTTTTTAATCCATAAAATCCTGTTTTATTGTAAAGAAACAATAACAATACTATAAAAAGAAAAACTTAAATTTGTTTATTCTCATGTTCAAAATTATTTACAAAAAAATTCCCGTATTTTTTTTTTTTTTTTTTTTTTTGTTAAATGTTAAAACCATATTGGGCCATTCCGCTAGTGTCTTTTAATTGTGAGTGCTTCTGTTAACAAAGGGCAAAACAAAAAATAAATAATTATATGTATTCTCTCTCTCTCTCTCTCTCTCTCTCTCTCTCTCTCTCTCTCTCTCTCTCTGGTTCCGCGGGTAATTGTTTAGAATGTTTCTTAAATTAACGCATATGTTGTCTCTGAAGCTTCTTCTCACTGTTATTTCCAACTCAAACTAATTCGATTCTACATGAAATTTACGTTGTTTCAACTTGAAATAAAATCAATATGAATGTCTTGTTGATCTTACTTTACGGGAATGTTAAATTAAAATGAATTAAAGTTATTTTAAAAATGAATGAGTTAAAGTTATTTAAGAAAAAAATATTGTTCCTAAGTTACTGTAAAATCATGTTAAATTAACATGAAGTAACTATGAAGCAAAATTACTACCGAGAAATGTAAAATCAACCTTGTTTTCGATGATTTTACATTGATTTTTTTTCTGTGTGCATATCGGGCATACTGCTGGTGTCTTATAATTGAGAGTTTTTATTTACTTTGATTTAAGACAATCCCAATGACTCAATTTAATGACAGAACTTAATGAGTCCTTTTTCCGATGTTACTGAGCCATCGCAATGATGACACTGACTTCGTCATTTCTGTGATGCCGATGTGTCCATCCAATTGATGGCATAATTTCAATGTTTGACCCTGATGACAATTTGACCAAGTGATGTTAAGGCTGCCATCACAATGATGAAAAGTGTCATGTTGACAAAACAAAGACACTTGTCATAGTACTGATGTCAAAATACATAAGCGTTATGTCGCCTTTTTTATCAGTGTGGCAGACTTTTCACAACTTCCGGTTCAAGATTTTTATGTGGCTGATGGACGAGGTAATGTTCAAGAACACTACCGGGCAAAAATACAAACAAAATCCCCCAAGAAGTTGTTTGGGCCATTTGCAGTTTTAGAAAAAAACGCGAATCATTTGTGACATCAGGCACGATAAACACAAAGATAAATATAACAGAGGGTCTACAAAAACGCCTTTAGCCTTTAAACAGCACAGAGTGCATTTGGCATCATGCCACTATGGAAAACAGTCCCTTGAGTGGTATTCGAACAATAATGCCAATTTTGTACCACGGAAGGCAAATCTACCCAACTGTCCAGAGCTTCGGCCTGCAGAAAGGTATTGAGAATTAAGGAACATGGAAAAAGTATCCCAGGACGTGTCCAATTTTAAGCGTAAGTGGACCACTTCGTCCGAACATGTAACTGAAGCAACTATAAAATCTCTAATGAGAGTTTTTCTGGAAAAAGTGGATAAATTTATAAAAACCGAGTTATATACCAATATTTTAATGAATTTGTCATATACAATACTTATTAATTTTATGTAATACAATACTTAGTATAAAAATTATAATTCGTAACTGCATGTTGATTATAATTTTAGGGTTCAATCTTCATTGAACAGAACGGTTAAGTTTTTTTTTTAACTTAGTACATGTATAAGTTATTTCTGGCTCACTTTTTACTAAGTTAACAACAAATTAAAAATCTATTAAATTCAAACAACACAAATCTAAATTGTACTCTATAAAATCTGAAATGACTTTGTGATAGTACTTGTCACAAAAATTTTACCGCTTAATTACTACACCGCACTCTGAATTAAGTAAGGAAAGATAGCAAAAAAAATAAATGCATATATATGTATACAGTGGCATAGAAAAGTCTACATACCCCCTTGTTTTTAACTTAGTGCCCAATTAGACAGGGAAACATTTGGAAGGGAAACATTTTGTTTGGTAGCAAATTACGGGTGGGGAAGAGAGAATGGTTTTTGTGTTCGGTACTCGGCGACACGCTTTGTTCTCATTTTCTTTGTTGACATTTACTTTGCTTTTTGAGAAAAAAACAACAATATTAACAGAATGTTTCCGGCAACATGTTCGTCTGTGTGACTGCGAATGAAAAAACAAAAGAGAATTTCAGATGTTTTCCTTCCAAATGTTCGCTCGTCTAAACTCGGAATTAGCAAAAAATATACTGTACGCTACTGATCATTTTGGGTTAAATTAGAAACGTTGGTGGTATGTAGACTTTTCTGTGCCACTGTACAAAAATATTTTCTTTGCAAAATAACAAACAATATAAAACAATTTTATCTAGCTATCTACAATACAATAAAAAAAAAAAAAACAAAATAAACAACCAAACCCACCCTCAACAATTATGATTTTCATTTTAATACATATAGACAAGTAAATAAACCTGCTATCGAACCAAGCAACCGACCAGTCAGTCAGTCAGCCAGTTCCCATCGGTTTACAACCGTTCATAAGTTTCTATCATCATCAGAGCTGCCGTTTTTGGTTATTTCTAACCAAAATTGGTTATATTTTTTTTCAATGTGGAGTTGTGTATATTTTTTTCATTTTGGTTACTTTTTTCTTAAATAATCCGACGTACGAATATGTTTTTCTTGATGCAATTATTTACGAGCTCGAATAATTTGTACTGTGTACTACGATTTTGGGATTATTTGTTACCAACGAACGGAAGTTTTTTATACTCTATCGAAAACAAAAAAATCCTTTCAAAACAACAACCAAATAATTTTTTTAAGATTTTTGTTAAGAAAATATTGCCATTTGTAATTTTTATATTTAAAACGCCATGTTCTGAAATCGAAAACAACTGAAGTTTTAATCAATGGATATATTCAATTATTTTTTTTAAATGAGCGTAGTTTTTCTTGTTTTTAAGAGTAGTAAAGATAAGTAGTACTTAAAGTTGGAAGTGCATAAAATCATACGGATTCGATTTAAAAAAAAAAACAAAAGTCGTTTTAGTGTTTCTAAAAACTTGAAAATAAGTTTAACCTTCTTAATTTCGGTTATTTCCAGAGGTATATTTAAATACATTTTTGAAAATATTTTTCAAAAATACATTGATTTATCAATATAGTTTTAAAATTTATGGAATTTTCTTTGAAAAATGGCTGTAAGTTTAAGAATGTTGAAATTTTACTGTTTATAACTTGTCTGTTTGTATATTTATTAAATGTTTTTTAAGATAATTTTTTGGTAAAAAAAAACTTTTGACTGTCAGTTATAAATTTTTTTCCCATTGAATATACGTTACGAAAGGCTAATTTGTTTATATTCCCCATAATATTTTACAATGATACACAAAATACATCAAATAGAACAATTCTGAAACAGTTTTTTTATAATAAGAATTATAAATTTGAAATAAAATTTACAAACAAGAAATTCATTCAGAAAATTCATTTCGCATATCGCCAATCATTTTCATTTTCGCCAAAATAATTGCCATATCGCCAAACGTTTATAAATTAATAGCTGGCATTTAAAAAAAATATTAAATTTATTAACTTTCAATATACTGAATTTTGTATGGAAATTTTACGGGCTTAAAGGTTAGGTTACACTATTATACTTTGTATTAATACATGTCAAAAACTCAAGTAATATGACAAAGTGTGATAGTGTTATTGCAATGTGTCACGAAAATGAAAGGTATTATTAAAAAAGTTTGACATCCCATACGACTTAATCGGTTTTTGAAAAATTTCTGAACAATAATACTTTTAATTGGATCAGGGTTGCATTTTATTTCATGTGTAAGTGTTTATACTTTGTGTGATGGTGTAAACAGAAACTGTCATGTTAAATAAGATTTTTTGACAGTCGCAACAAAACTCCTTAGATATCTATCTAACCAAGTATTATGGAATACGTAAGACTTGCGAGATAGTGTAATCTAGCCTTAACTCTTGTAAAATAAAAATATTTTTTCTTCGCGAAAAAATCTCAAATAAATAAAAACTTTTAATAAAGTTTCTCGTTAGTTCTCTATTACTATAAAGTGCAAATAACCTTTCTTTTACAATGCAACTTAAAATAAATTTTAATGATTTTCAAAATTAAAAAGAGGCATTTTAAATTTGGTTATATATTTCTCCATTTGGTAACTTTTTCCAAAATTTTGGTTATACAAATTGTATTGCTTGTGGCAGCACTGATCATCATACAGTTTGAATTAATTCAAATGATTTGAAACTACAACATATGTAGTCTATAAATATGTTTGACTATTGTATCACCTGCTGGCCTTGCTTTATCTCAGTTGATTTTTAGGTAGCACACCTTTTAAAGAATGTACTCAAGAGATTTTTCGATATCTTTTTAATTCCCAAGATCTCTAAAGAACATATTACTTTAATTAAAGTCATACATTCTCTTTCTCTTTTTTTTTATGACAGCATACAAAAAAATCCCCCTGAAAATGTCATATAAACATTTCCATAAATTTTCATATGCAAGTATGCACAAGTATTCTCTGCATTTTCAACGCTACTATTTTTCATCATCATTAATTCATTGTCACTTGATTAGATTTTTTTTTATTGAATTATAATTCAATTAAAAAATCATTTCGCTTGTCGTTATTTTGATAAAATACTATTTGAAAAAACAATTAGAAATAAATAAGCGCACGCTGTCTTCTTTTCCAGTTCTCAATTGTGATGAAGTCTAGTATTTTCCAGTTTCGAAATCGAAATGAAAATTAAATGAAAATAATGGTGGCGTTGAACTTGAGATTAAATAAAAAGTACTTTTGAATTTAAAAATAAAATTTTGTTAATTTTTAAAATTAATTTTATCTTTTTCTAAAATAATGTGTCATTATTTATATTTGACACCAAAAGGCTTGGGGTGAGTTTTTCGGGTGTTAGCGAGGTATTTGCGAAATGTGACGATAGGAATGTGTAGTATTATGTTTTATAAAAAGATGCTGAGAAAATCATTTGACACTAAAGGATTTGTGTATACATTCCTTTTAGGCTTGCCAGATCGAAATTTGCGAAAAGCTTGACATTAAAAAGAAAAGCTTGATTTTTCTTGACAATAAACAAATTCGGTTAAATGAACAAACAAATTTATATTATTGCTCAGTTTGTTATTTCTACAATACTGATGTTATAAGAGGCGGAGTTAATTTCACGATGTCCGTCTAGGCGTCCGCTGGTTTGTCTGGCGGTGTGTATGTTGAAGTGGGTTTTCTAAAGAAGATAATTATTTCGCACATAGAACGGAATTGAAATTCGGCCAGATCGGTACACAAGTAGCAGTGTTATAAGCAATAAATTATGAATGCCTCTTTCTTTTTTTTGGCTAGCGGGAATCGAACCCGCAATCCGGGCACTGATAGGCTGGCTCACTATGAACTATGAACTCGTTATAGACAAATAATTACCTATTTCTACCAGAAAGCATGGTTTTGCTACAGTAACGCCCATTCCATATGAGATAGGAGAACTTAATTTTGGTCAGATATTTCGTATTGTATATCAAAATCCAAATTGCTTTCTAAGGCTCATATGGTTTTTCTTGACTTTGCTGGACAATTTAATGGAAACATTTTTTAAAATTCCGATTTAGAATTACATTTTTTCTTGATTCTTGCCATATATTGAAAAAGCTTGACAATCAAGCCAAATCAAGCACGTCTGGCAACTCTATACACACACCATTATTTAAAATTTTGTATAGAATTTTCCAAACAAGTTTTTTTTAATCTGAAAATAATGAATTTGAACTTTTCTAAACAAAATAATCTAATGTGCCATAATGCAGTGTCGTCTAAATTCTCTTATACACATGGTTTATTAATACAAAATCCTTGCTACTTTTTACGATAGAAACTTTCGTATCTACTTTTTTATACTAAAGAGTGTCCCACAAAGAATGCACTTTTTCATTTTAAAATAAAAACGCCTATTTTTCACAATTATAACGCGTTGTTCTTTCGGTTAAATTTTTTATATGTCGCATTAAACATATGTGACAGGTGCCAAATTTCAGAGTTGCTATCTGTACAAAAAAATACAAAAATATTTGGTAAAAATAAAAATTTTTCTTCGTAAATTATAAAGTTATTTTGTATTTTACTCAAGCATTTCTTACAGTCGTACATTTTGTCGTAGAATTTCGTGGTGCGAAATTGCAAAAATTTTCCTGAGAGTACAAATTTTTATACAAAATATTCTGTAGAAAACACTCTTATACACATAATTTTCTTAACAAAAAAATAAAGTTATAATAAACATTTTCTTAATAAAATCTTTTTAAAATTAACAATTTTCCAAAAATCTTATACAGAGAATTTTATTTTAATATAAGAACATATCCGACATAAAGTCTTTTAAACGAATTTAATCATCCAAGACCTACCAATTTAATATTAACAAGTAAGAAAGTATAGCCCGACCATATGATACCCTACACCACAGTATTTAAAAACACATCATGCTTATGTGTCCATGTATATATGGATTTATCTATGTTTATAAACTTCATGAAAATCAGTTTGAAAGTGTGTGAGAGGCAGAAATTGCCCCTATCTCCCCTTGTGGTCCGATTTTTTTAAAAATGTATACATTTTGTTTTAAATTTCATTAAAATCGGTTTGATAGTTTCTGAGAGGAAGAAATTTCCTCGTGGTTCTACGATTCGGCTCATTTTCAATAGGCTTGGTCCTTGTGCCAATAAGAACCTATGACCCAAATTTTATCAAATTATCTCCAAAACTGCGACCTGTACTTTGCGCACAAGGTTACATGGACAGCCAGCCTACCAGCCAGCCGGACGGACATCGTTAGTTCGACTCAGAAAGTGATTCTGAGTAGATCGGTATACTTTAAGGTGGGTCTAGGACCACTATTTTAAGGCGTTACACACATCAGCACAAATGCATAATACCCTCTGCACTATTGTGGTGTGGGTATAAAAACCCTAACACCCCAAAAACTAGAAAATACTTTTACTTTATTTAAATTATCTATTGAAAATATGTACCTTTAAACACAACATTTTCTACAGAAAATACTAAAATACAAAAAATTTCCTGTAGTAAATTTTCTTACACACAGAATCATACAAAAAATACTCTTATAAGCGGGTTTTCTATTAAAAAAAAAAATTGTAATGCACAGAATTAACTTCAAAAAATATTCTTTTATACAAAAAATTGTAAAAAGTACTCTAATACACAAAATTTTCTATGAAAATACTCTTATACACAGAATTCCTATAAACAAATACTCTTATACACAAAATCTTTTTTTATAGAAAAAACTCTTATACCCGGAATTTTCTATAGAAAATACTCCTGTATACAAAAATTTCGAAACAAAAAAACTCTTATACACCAAAAATAAATACAAAATGCTTATTTATAAAAACAAAATTTTTATAGAAAATTCTTTGTAGAAAATTTATTCGGAAAATACTTTTTTACACAAAATATTTTGAAAAAATACTCGTATACACACATACTGGAAAATTCAGATACAGATGGTTTTCTTAAGAAAGTTTTATTATACAGAGAATTTTCACTGTTAAACAAACTTATGATAGATCAAAAATACTTTTATACTAAATAGAAGTTAGAAAGAAAAAATGCTTTTCCTTATTGTTTAAAATATGATCATGTTAATCAAAAACAGATTCAAAATATTAATTTCGCAATCAAGGTTAATTCAAAAAAAAAATAATAATAATAAAAGAACAATTTCTAATCACAAAATTTTCCCCAAATAAATATTTTTTGCTTTATCATTTTTAACTGAAAAATAAAATGTAGAAGAAAATTTTATAATTTAAAAAGATTCTCTTTATTTATTTCTACATTATTATCTCGTTTAATAGTCAAGATAAAAATTATATACATTTGTATGTATGTATGTATTAAAAAAATTCTAGACAACTTTGAAATACAACGTAATTAAAGTTTAAACAAGTTCATCTTGTAGAAATAAAAAATAAATACAATTATAATACATACTTAATAATGAAAATATAAAACAACATTAACAGCAATAGATTCAACTAAATTATAGTAATTAACAACAATTAAACAATTTGAACATTTAGTTTGGTTTAATTTATTTATTATGTGAGACAAAATTAACAAGATTCAATGCCTTTAATAAAGTCATATCATTTAACGGATAATAATCTTTGTCGACTGACTCTGTGTATCAAAGTGTTACTACTGCAGAGCAAGACTTAATAAATCTTGGTTAATTCTATTAAATTTTTTTTATAAAAAAAAACAGACAATAAAATTAACTTTTAAAAGCAAAAAATTAAGTAAGACCGCTTTAAATAAACAGTTAATAAAAAAAAAGCACAATCTATATGTAACGAAGGCGTAAGTTTCAGTATTTAATTTAAAGACAACACATTGAAAAAAATTAAAAAAGTGCTTGAATAAGCAAATATTTTAAAAACGTCTTAAGTCGACTTATTGTGCGCTATTTAAAAATTTAATCAGATTCTGATTTACATATAAAACTTAAGTTGGATTAATAAAAGTTGCTTTAAATGTATAGATTACAAATCTGCCAAAAAAAAAAACAGTGAAGTATGGAGAGTAATGTACAGGGAAACCATAAATATGCAATTCCCTGTTTTTCCTGGTGCGACAAACGAAGACAAAAACTATATATTTATCCGTTCTGGACCTTTTTATGAATTTTGGCATCGATTTGTTAGTACATATTTTTGCA
The DNA here is from genome assembly GCA_930367215.1 of Pollenia angustigena. Lineage (NCBI taxonomy): Eukaryota > Metazoa > Arthropoda > Insecta > Diptera > Polleniidae > Pollenia > Pollenia angustigena. The sequence continues at coordinate 184,135,438 of OV884056.1, forward strand.
TATTTTACCGTTTGCAGCATTTTTTGCATAATTTAGTCAAAAGAGCTTTTATGCAGTATTTTTTCAAGTTTATAGCGCATATTTTGCCCTTTTTAAGGCTATTTTGATACATTTTAGAGTTTTTTTTTGCGAAATTCTGTTTTAAATATCTATCTGTAACCCAACGTGTTGCTTCAATTTCTCCAACACGTTTTAAAGTAATCTAACGATGTCCGTCCGCCAGTCTGGCTGGTTATCTGTCTATGTTAACCTTGTGCGCAAAGTACAAATTGCAATCTTGTAAATAATTTGAGAACATTTGGTAAATACACTTTAATTGTACTAAGGACGAAGTCTATGTAAATGGTGAGAATGGGTCTATAATTGCACATATTCCCCATTAAAACTTCTTTCCAATTAAGACTCTTTGTGTCCGTTAACTATCTTATTATGTTGGTATTTATATTGAATTCGCTCCAAAAATCTCAAAATTCGTCTGCAAAGACTATGGTGCTTGGGCTTCACCGATTATAATTTTGGAATCGTTTTTATTAAATGGAACTGTTTATAAATTGTTGAATATTTGGTTTTTAGCAATTAGCAATTTAAATTTTTTGGGGGCATATTTTTAACAATTTTTACTGCAAATTTTTTAAGTTTTTACTGCATATTTAATGCGCATAAAACGCTTTTTTTAGAGCATATTTCTGGTTTCCCTGGTTATGTATATTGCTTTTAAAAATAAATTTAAGCGTTTTCGACATATTTATTCTACAGTATAGAACTTTGCTTTAGCCCATTTATAAGTTAGCTAAATACATATTAAAATAAATTTAAATAGAGCAAATACTCTCTTACATACAGCCCAATTATGAAAAAAAAATTCCCCGGGAGTTTTTCCCCTTTTTACAATTGAATTAACATAGGCAAAATGGGAGAAGGGAGAAAACTCCCGGGGAATTTTTATTCATAATCCAGTTAATAGTCTTTTATAGAATATACTCAGGGCTGTCAGACTTTGGGATCTATCCCCAAAGTTAAGGATTTCATGTCAGCAAAAAGGACAAAAAAAGTCATGTAGGGATTGGGGATTTTTTTGGGGATTTAAAATAAAAATTCGGGGATTTCACACTTTTTTAACATTTTAACATTTTCTTCTTTTATTATTTACGCTTATTTTTCTTTGTTTCGTATATAAAATATGAAAAAAATAGCAAAACTTTTTTTTACTCTCATACAGTGTATAGGTACCTAATTAAGATAACGATTTTTGTTAACTTTTTTTCCTTGTCCCCAAAAAATTAAAAAAATATCCCCAAAAATCCCTAAATTAGAAAACAAAACCTTAAAATGTTAATATTTTTTGTTCTGACCAAATATTAAATTTTTTTTCGAAAAATGGTTGAAAATTGTCTTTAAAAAATCAAAAATTTTATGTGATGTCAACGGTTTTATATTCAATTTTTAAACTCTTTTTTTTTTAAACACTCACTCAAGAAAAATAGCATAAGTTTATAAAGTGCCTTTTACACACTTAGGCCCCTATTACGGTTTACAACTCAACTCAGTTGAGTTGTAATAAATACAACTGGTTGTGATCAGTTGTAATTTTTGTTATCTTTTTGTTCACCGCAATTTAGCAAAGTTGTAAACCATAATACAAAAGTGAAGAAATTACAACTCAACTGAGTTGAGTTGTAAACCGTAATAGGGGCCTAAGTGTGTAAAAGGTACTTTATAAACTTATGCTATTTTTCTTGAGTGAGTGTTTAAAAAAAAAAGAATTTAAAAATTGAATATAAAACCGTTGACATCACATAAAATTTTTGATTTTTTAAAGACAATTTTCAACCATTTTTCGAAAAAAATTTAATATTTGGTCAGAAAAAAAAATTAACATTTTAAGGTTTTGTTTTCTTAATTGGGGATTTTTGGGGATATTTTTTTAATTTTTTGGGGACAAGGAAAAAAGTACCTGGCAGCCCTGAATACACTCGTAAAAAAATTATTTTCATATAATTTTGTATACAAAATACTCTTATACAAAGAATTTTCTATTAAAAATACTATTACACAGAAAATTCTCTAATACAGAAGTTTTTATACAGAAAATTTTACACAGAAAATACTCTTATACAGACTGTTTTACACAGAAAATACTCTTCTACAGACAATTTTACACAGGAAAAACTCTTATACAGATAATTTTCAATAGAAAATATTATAATACACAGAAATGTCTATAGAAAATATTCTTATACAAAGAATTTTCTATAAAAAAATACTCCTATACTTAGAATTTTCTATTAAAAATACTCTAACACAGAAAATTTTCTACAGAAAATGTTTTTATACAGACAATTTATCACAGGAAATAAATAATCATACACAGAGAATTTTCTATTAAAAATACTATAACACAGAAAATTCTGTTATACAGAAACTGCTTTTATACAGAAAATTTTACACAGAAAATACTCTTGTACAGACAGTTTTACGCAGAAAATACTCTTATACACCCAATTCTCTTTTTACACGATAGATACGTTCCCAATAAATTCGTGTAAAAAAATTCGTGTAAAAAAAGATACTAGCCAAAGGTGAAAATAGTAGATTGGTTCCAGACCTAAAAAATAACGTAAAAGTACAATAAACAACAATAAAAAATTTTTGTTAAAGTTTACTTGAGAATTTATTTAACGTGCTTACACATTTTAATATCTTAAATACATAAATACATACATATATTATAAAAAAAAAATAATGATTTGGAAAAAAGAAAATAATATCAGAAATTCATTAATATAAAAAAGGAAAACTAATATAAACATAAACAACTTTTATTTGCTGTCACTTTCCGACAATAAAAAGAATTTGTAGAATATTTAAAATCGTGTTAAAACAAAACAATTCGTGTAAAAAGAGAAAAATGTTAACTTTTTAACTCGTGTTAAATGAAAATTCGTGTAAAAATAATTCGTGTAAAAAGAGAATTAGGTGTACAGACAATTTTACACAGGAAAAACTAATTTTCAATAGAAAATTTTATAACACACAGACATGTCTATTAAAGTACTGCACAATTCAAAATTTTATGTAGAAATGTCGTTCTCCATATTTTCATGCATTGACATGTTATGTTAACTCAGACAAGGTGTTATGCCATGTTATGTCTACATTAACATACTGTCTATGCATGCCTTTGCAATTTAGTTAAGCTGTTGTAGGCTGTTATTTCAATAACATGTATTTTTAAATGTTTAACATGCAGCATGTTTTTAATACTGTTTGAACCTGCCTGTCTTGTATAAAAAATATTTATTAATTCTTAAATAAAGATTCTAAATTAAATAGTTGACCAACATTTGTTAAAATAGACATTAAATTTTTATTTTAAATATAAAATAAAATAAAATTATCTGGCTCTCATATCTCAAGATATCATTGTGCACTTGGTCATCGTATTCGGGTGGAAAAACAGCCTGCACAAAATCATTAAAAATATCATCTTCACAATCTACTTCCATTGTAGTGTCTGCGACATGCGATGTGTTTTTGTATGTTTCTAACATTTTTATGCATTGTTCATGAATGCTTCTTTTCTCACTCTCCGAAAAATGTTGCAGCTTGTTCGCCGGTGGAAATAAAAAAGAGTGCAATTTTATGAAAATCCTTTATGTTAGCATCAATCACAGATTCTATATAAAGCGAAATTTTCTCCTTGATTGTTTTAATAGTTTGTGAATCATTTTGTTCGTTAACTATAACTACTTTTTTAAGTTTTCTTATTTGAGGATAAACGTAATGAATTGTAGGATATTTTTCTCTTTCCAAAAGGTTCGAGACTTCCTCAAAAGGTTTAAGAATCTCAATTATATCATTTATATTAAATATATAAAGATTTGTCAATCTAGCAGTCTCCTGGTTTTCTTAAATTATCTGGGTTATATGGACCCAGTTAAACTGTATTGATTTTAATAAATTGAAAACGGTGTTCCGTCTTGTTGGAGTATAACTTTTTAATGTGGTGTTTAAATAACTATTCACCCCTGACTTCTTTAAATGTTTTAAATTCTTTATTATATATGTAAAGTGAACTGTATTTTGAACAAACAATGCATACTTTACTGTAGAAATGGATTTTAAAATCGGTCGAAATTCATGCCACCTGCTAAAGACGATAGATAATTTTGAAAACGATCGTTTTTCATCACACACCTGAATATTTTTTTTTAAATCTTCAAGCAAAATCCTTGAAATTAACAACAATCATAATTAATAAGTTTTCTTATTTGATTTTTGTTATAGGTATTGTATATAATAAGCCATTCAAATGATGCATTGTAATCATTAAAAACGTATGCTGCATACATATGTCGCATGTGTCACAAGTTAAAAATAATGTTGACATGTTAATTTCCCATGTTGATGTCTGTAAAGTCACTGTTAAATCTACGCATTGTTTTGATTTCATTTAATTCGACAGTGTCTTATTATGTTATTATCAAACATGTATGAGCGGCATAACATGAATTGACAATAACATTATGTGACCATGTTAACATGATTTATAGTTCAACATTTGCAGGTCTTTAATGTCTATAGAAAATACTCTTATACAAAAAATTTCCTATAAAAAATACTCTTATTCATAGAATTTTCTATTAAAAATACTCTAACTCAGAAAATTTTCTACAAAAAAATGCTCTTATACAGAAAATTTTCTACAGAAAATGTTTTTATACAGACAATTTATCACAAGAAATACTCTTATACAGATCATGTCCTACAGAAAATACCCTTATACAGAGAACTTTCTATAGAAAATACTTTTATATAGAGAATTTTTTATAGAAAATATTATAATCAGTGTTACCACCAGTAAAATTCAAAATTACACTTAAAATGGAGCAAAATTACCCGATTTAAATGAAATTACACCTGATATAAAATTGAGGTTTTATTTAATAAAAGGACATTAACAAAGAAGCAAAAACACAACAAACTCATTGAAATAAGATCAATATTAGTCAAACTGTTAAGATTTTTTAAATAAATTAACAAAAAAAAAAAAAAAAAACATTAACGACTTGAAAACAATTAATAAAAAATAAAATAAAACTCCCTTAATAATGAGATTAACTTCCACATTTGGTTGCATACTTATATCTAGAGAAGGTTCAAAATGATCCGTAGGGATGTGAAGTCACTGGTTTATGCTGATAAGCCAGCAAAAATTGACGTCTTTGAGGTCAACATTGTTCATTTGATTCGTAACATGCATTGGACGTCTGCAATGCGTATCGTCAAAGACAGGCGCGGTGCCTATTTGTTTGAAATCAGTTTCAAATGGTAATGCCTTGCATTAATCTCTCAATTTGCAATTAAAGTTTCATGGTCTTAAAAAATACCCTTTATACCAGGATTTCAAAAACTGCAGTCGAAACCAAAAACTGTCGAACAAAATACGAAAATATCTGTACAACTATTCGCTTTTTGAGTTGGCAACAGTTTTTTTTTTTTGGCCAATGGCAACTGAAGAAGTGGAAGAAATGGCAGTTTTCTACTTTGACAGCAGTTTTTTTAAACGCTGCTTTATACCTTATTTAGTAAACAAAATGCCTGCAACTGTCCCTTTCGTAATTCAGTTCTGCAACTGTAAAGGGCGTGAAATATTATTCAAAATAAAGCATTAAAAAGTTGCAAGATAAAAATAATATTTATTGTATGTAGGAATATTGGAAACATATCTTCCCCCAGGCTGGTTTTAAGTGTGAATAACTTTGTTCAATAAACTTCAGGTTCTAAATCACTATGATAGGAATCTTTATCCAAATCTATAGGTCCATCTCGCTACATTCATTATTAAACTTCTGAAAAAATATATCTTGAATGATTGAAGTCTTTTCTCAAAAAGAAACCAAGACGTTGGCTCAGCAGACTGTGCATTTTTTAGCAATAATATTTAAAAAGAAATAAATGGCATTACTAAAATTGAATCTTGATTTTATTTGGGTATCTGAAGTAAGAGCCCTGCTGGAAATTTGTGTCAATTGTTCCAACAGACTGGTCCTGGGATTTGTAAAAAGAAAACAAATACAAAAAGAAAGAACTTATGACCGGTGAAAGGAGAACCAAGCATTTAATAGGTATATGAAGAACAAAAAGGTAGAAAAAGTTATGAATTACAGTGCAGTCGTCACCGAAGGTGTGACAGATTTTCTTGTTTTATTGAAAAAATACTACAGTTGTATCGAAATAATACTACATTGTAGTAACTTACACTAAATACGTTCAATTTACCCCATCCAATGACAACCCCATGTAAAAGTGATAGGTCCCATTCATATGAAGTGTTAGAACTAGAACCGGACTCTACCACCAAAGACCTATCACGGTACTGCTTTGGTGTGAGTCCGCTTTCCTCTAGGGAATTTAAAATAACACCTAAATTACACCTAAGAGAAATTACCCACGCTCTACCCACGACAGTAAAAATTATACCAAATTCGGGTAATTACCCACAAAGTGGCAACACTGATTATAATACACAGAAATGTCTATAGAAAATACTCTTATACAAAGAATTTTTTATAAAAAATACTCTTTCACTGAGAATTATATATTTAAAATACTCTTACACAGAGAATTTTCCATTATACCACTTGACTCTATGGCTGACTTCCAAAACGTCAAATGCTTTGTATAAGAACAAAGCATAATGTTTCATTACGCGGCAGTACAATATATATGCAATGCAAACCCTTCCAAAACATCAATGGTAAGTATTAGTAACGCAGCAAAAAGCAATCAGAGCATCAGTTTTAAAGTTGATGCTTTGTGATATTTGACATTTAATTTGCAAGCAATACAGATTTATTTTAATATTATTCATTGCATCACTTACATTTCAAAACGTTTAAATAAACAGAACACATAGTTGCATTGTTTCGGTACTTTGTACATGTGTATGGTTGAAATACGGTAGTAGAACTGTATACAAACTTTGTATTAGTACGTTTTGGAAGTCAGCCTATATTTGATTTTTTTAACAGTTTCAATAAGTGTTGTTAAGGTCTGGTAGAAGGTTGTTTTCATTCGTCTCAAAAAATCATCTTCTTCATCTGAATTATTGTGGTAAAAGTCTGTTCTAAACATTCTTAAAAATAAATTATTCCCAAAATCTTTGGTTTCATTGTTTGTACTATACTATATTTGAAAAAAATGTTAGTCGATGGAAATGTTCCTGAGTTAAGACACAATAAAAGGATGTTTTAACGTATCAGCTTGTTTTTTTACATTAAAGAAACAATTTAATACTGTAAAAAAAACAAATTTTCGATTAATCGATTAATCGACATAAATTATTCGAATGATTCGTTAATCGAAAATAAGCCATTTTAAATTATTCGAATAGTTAATCGCCTAAAATTAATCGATTAATCGAACAGCGGTTAATTGTTTGAATACCCTAATTCCTAGAGATATAAGGCCTGTTCGTCGATAGCGAATGAAGTCTTCGTTCGCTTAAATTACATTTAAAACAAAAACAAATTATAAAACATTGTTTTTGTTTTGCATGTTAGTTAAGCGCATTCATTTGCTATCGACGAACAAGCCAATAATCTTCTCATAAATTCTTATGTTTGTTTCTATAAAAATTTGTTCAATCAACCTTTTATAAATTTAAATTTTTTTATGAATACGGGAAAAAGGTTTTTTTTAATAAAAATTATTAAAAAAACATCACTAATAACACTACGTGACAATTTTTTGACCAAATAAATTTCATGCCTAATCTTTATGTAAAATTTTCCGCTGAATCCGAATATGAAATCAGAATTGTCAAAAGTAGAACAGTTTTTGAGATATTCCAAAATACCCGTTATATGTGTTTTTAAAAAAGATGCTGTGACTGAAATGCAAATATCAAAAAAATAAAATTGTAGCCTATTTCAATACGAACATTTTGTGCCCAATAGGATCCTGATCGGTGCAAAAATGACAAAGTTACAGAAGATTAATTGAATTAACCCACAACAAATAAATATAAAAAGCTAAATTTTTAGTAAAAATAAATATTAAAAATTGCTTAAAACTTTTGAATTTCTATGTGGGTTAATTTACTAAATCTTCTGTAGCTTTGTCATTTTTGTTCCAATCAGGATCCTATTGGGCACAAAATGTTCGTATTGAAATATGCTAAAATTTTATTTTTTGGATATTTGCATTTCAGTCACTGCATCTTTTTTGGCGCAAAATGTTCATATTAAAATAGTCTAATGTCGCATGCAATAAAACATTAGGATTTTTAAATCATTGGTTTAAAAAAAAATAACTTGAATAGAGCAAAATTGAACAAAATCATAAAATTTTCAATGAAGCTTGAACTTTTGTCCCCTGTAACTCTGTCATTTCTTCACCAATCTTCACTAGAAATCCATGGTTACTTTAGAAATTTTATAACCTTTCTTTAGAAAGAAAGAATTACATAATCCGTAATTTTTGAAGATATTTGCATTTCAGTCACATCATCTTTTTTAAAAACACAAATAACGGTTAATTTTCAGCGGAAAATTTTACATAAAGATTAGCTGTCAGATTCATTTGGTCACGACTTTATTGAAATTTTATCCAGTAGTGTAATTGACAGCATAAAAACTTTATTTTATTAAGTGTAAAATTATAATTATTGCATTAAAGAATTAATTTTATTAACTCTATTGAAATTTGCTGATTCATACAAAATGTGTTAAAAAAAATAAACATTCACAGGTAATACAACTACAATAACTTAACGCAAGTACAAAACAAAAACCATTATACCTACACACAATCGAAGTAATAAATAAAGAAAAATCAATAAAAATACATTGACAATATAAAATCAAGCCAATAACAAAACAAAGAGGAAAAAAAAACATTAGCATAGTTGTAGACTATGTGGTATTAAAAAAAAAATTAGGCATATTTTTAGGCTGTTCTAACGAATGACAACTTTAATTTTCTTATTGCTCTAACCTCCACCCTTCTTTTACCTTCGGCACACACTTTAATTAACAAATACAATGGAGTTCGTTAGAGAAAAAAATTGTTTTTTTTTTTTTGCTTTTTTGAATTTAAGTGTGAGTTTCTTTAATCTTTCGAATTTTCTTATCTAAATGCACTTGGTCAATAATAATTAGCCAAACACGAAGTTTTCAAATGTATGCTGACGACGCGCCCCAATGACACAAATTTAAGAAGTTGAGGAAAAACAACAACAACAATAAGAGATTGTGTGAAAGAAGAGAGATAGGATTGGTACATACTAAAACGGAGATTGACACAAGTTTTCAAATTACATAAGAAAAAAAAAATCTATACTCACATACGAAAAGTACCAAAAAAGCAAAATAAAGTACATTTTGTTACAACCACAAAATTAAATATAATATCTCACTGGTTCCTCTAAAGAGAGTCAACTCAAAATCTTTCAATATTCACCTTTTGCAAGAAATCGATGTACAGTGGTTATATCTACGCACTGTAAAAATCGTAGATACATTTCTCTAGTATTTTGCAAAAAAAATACAATTGTATGCCCCTTTGCAGTATTAGAGTATAAGTACATCTATATATAATTCCTCCTCTGTATGTCAACCGATTTGAACAAAATATACACCATTTGAAAGAAATTTACTCACAGAAGTGCACAATATATATTTTATTAAAATCTGTTCAATAATTTCAGAGTCATAAGCGTTTAAATTTGCTAACACATATGCAGAATACATAAATAAAAAAATTGTTTTTTACAATTATCAAATAATAAAAAATAGGGTGGTCGATTATTCGATATTTTTCAAAAACCGGTTTTCAAATATTTCGACCATATAAATCTTATGTATAAATCGGCACGGGCAAAACAATTTAGAAAGCTTTCTTCCTATGTTTGTCAACCGAAGCTCTATGGGATGAAAAAAGTGTCAAAAAGGGGAAATACGGGAAATCAAATTTATTTATTTTACTTTTCCGTGCTGCATGTGATAATTTTAAATTTTCTATAATATTGAAATTAGAAACATAATATTATATGTATGTGCAGGGTCCTCAGTGAGTGAAAACCTATAAGATGAAAAATGTTGGTACTTTTTATTTTTCATCTGGAACTTTTTGAATTTTCGTTAATATTCGACCTATAAAGATAAAATTATACATTAAACTGGGTGAATAAGAACATGTAAGGGAAGCTCTTTAGTACTTTTTCGTTCAACGTCTGGTACTTTGATTAATTTTCATAAATATTAGACATATATAGAAACATAAAATTAAACATGCAATGTCCTGAGTGGATGACAATCTATAAAGGAGACTTTTTGATACTTTTTTGTTTTCAAATTAATATTTTTTATGTTGAATTTAAAAATTAAATTAACTCACGTAGAAGATAAAATATGAACTGGAGGTAAGTCACTCGCCAAATCGATCCACTAAGACGCAAACATGTAAATTCATATATACTTAGTTAGATATGCTATGTTTTCTTCATATGAACATGAAAATTTCTGGTCGAATTTTGACCATTAGGCGAACAGTTTTTTGTCTCTACTGAAAATTTATAAATTCTAAGTTAACCTCCTTCAGAGGAACCAGTGCGATACATTATTTTCTTTAGTTATTTAGACTTGATCAACATACATTTTATTTTGAACAGTGCACACAACAAGAATCTTTAACTCCAGAGTAGTTTATCATTGCTTGCACAGTTTTAATAATTCGCACATTAATGGGGTTTCGATTCAATGGCCGTATTTACAAAACCCCTTGTATCGTTGTAACGATTGTATATTGTATTAAAATACACAGTTCACTATTATTATTTTATACAACATAAAATAGATACAACGATACAAGAGGTTTTGTGAATGCGGCAAATGTTAACATTATAGACCGAAATAGTCCGGCCGAAAAGAAAAATTTGTGGAATTTACTTAAAAATAAAGAAAACCCAACAAAAATCATTATATCGTCAGCTCATTATTAATTTGGCGCATATGACAGAATGTCGTAGTGGAGAAGAACAACAATGTGGGTTTACATGTAGTTTTCTGAAAATATACCTGATGGATTTTTTTTTTTTTTATTTTTACCACTGCTTCTGGCATATAATTTTTTGAAGAGAATGTTAAATCTTTTGTGCCGCATACGTCACTTTTCTAAATTTAATTCTAAGAAGTAATTTCCGTGCTCTATACGTATTATTACTGCTGTGTGCTAAGAAACCATAAAAAATTTTGAGAAACAGGTTTTGGATTCAGAAAGGCGGCATTCGAAATATAAAGGGTGTTTAAACAGTTAATAAAAAAAGCACAATCTGTTTGTAACGAAGGCGTAAGTTTCAGTATTTATTTTAAAGACAACACATTGAAAAAAATTAAAAAAGTGCTTGAATAAGCAAATATTTTAAAAACGTCTTAAGTCGACTTATTGTGCGCTATTTAAAAATTTAATCAGATTCTGGTTTACATATAAAACTTAAGTTGGATTAATAAAAGTTGCTTTAAATGTATAGATTACAAATCTGCCAAAAAAAAAACAGTGAAGTATGGAGAGTAATGTACAGGGAAACCATAAATATGCAATTCCCTGTTTTTCCTGGTGCGACAAACGAAGACAAAAACTATATATTTATCCGTTCTGGACCTTTTTATGAATTTTGGCATCGATTTGTTAGTACATATTTTTGCATATTTTACCGTTTGCAGCATTTTTTGCATAATTTAGTCAAAAGAGCTTTTATGCAGTATTTTTTCAAGTTTATAGCGCATATTTTGCCTTTTTAAGGCTATTTTGATACATTTTAGAGTTTTTTTTTGCGAAATTCTGTTTTAAATGTCTATCTGTAACCCAACGTGTTGCTTCAATTTCTCCAACACGTTTTAAAGTAATCTAACGATGTCCGTCCGCCAGTCTGGCTGGTTATCTGTCTATGTTAACCTTGTGCGCAAAGTACAAATTGCAATCTTGTAAATAATTTGAGAACATTTGGTAAATACACTTTAATTGTACTAAGGACGAAGTCTATGTAAATGGTGAGAATGGGTCTATAATTGCACATATTCCCCATTAAAACTTCTTTCCAATTAAGACTCTTTGTGTCCGTTAACTATCTTATTATGTTGGTATTTATATTGAATTCGCTCCAAAAATCTCAAAATTCGTCTGCAAAGACTATGGTGCTTGGGCTTCACCGATTATAATTTTGGAATCGTTTTTATTAAATGGAACTGTTTATAAATTGTTGAATATTTGGTTTTTAGCAATTAGCAATTTAAATTTTTTGGGGGCATATTTTTAACAATTTTTACTGCAAATTTTTTAAGTTTTTACTGCATATTTAATGCGCATAAAACGCTTTTTTTAGAGCATATTTCTGGTTTCCCTGGTTATGTATATTGCTTTTAAAAATAAATTTAAGCGTTTTCGACATATTTATTCTACAGTATAGAACTTTGCTTTAGCCCATTTATAAGTTAGCTAAATACATATTAAAATAAATTTAAATAGAGCAAATACTCTCTTACATACAGCCCAATTATGAAAAAAAAATTCCCCGGGAGTTTTTCCCCTTTTTACAATTGAATTAACATAGGCAAAATGGGAGAAGGGAGAAAACTCCCGGGGAATTTTTATTCATAATCCAGTTAATAGTCTTTTATAGAATATACTCAGGGCTGTCAGACTTGGGGATTTATCCCCAAAGTTGGGAATTTCATGTCAGCAAAAAGGACAAAGAAAGTCATTTAGGGATTGGGGATTTAAAATAAAAATTCGGGGATTTTACACTTTTTTAACATTCTTTTTCTTCTTTTATTATTTACGCTTATTTTTCTTTGTTTCGTATATAAAATATGAAAAAAAAAGCAAAACTTTTTTTTACTCTTATACAGTGTATAGGTACCTAATTAAGATAACGATTTTTGTTAAGGCTCCTATTACGGTTTACAACTCAACTCAGTTGACTTTTGTATTATGGTTTACAACTTTGCTAAATTGCGGTGAACAAAAACATAACAAAAATTACAACTGATCACAACCAGTTGTATTTATTACCGTAATAGGGGTACTTTATAAACTTATGCTATTTTTCTTGAGTGAGTGTTTAAAAAAATAGAATTTAAAAACTGAATATAAAACCGTTGACATCACATAAAATTTTTGATTTTTTAAAGACAATTTTCAACCATTTTTCGAAAAAAATTTAATATTTGGTCAGAAAAAAAAATTAACATTTTAAGGTTTTGTTTTCTAAATTGGGGATTTTTGGGGATATTTTTTTAATTTGGGGACAAGGAAAAAAGTACCTGGCAGCCCTGAATACACTCGTAAAAAAAGTATTTTCATATAATTTTGTATACAAAATACTCTTATACAAAGAATTTTCTATTAAAAATACTATTACACAGAAAATTCTCTAATACAGAAGTTTTTATACAGAAAATTTTACACAGAAAATACTCTTATACAGACTGTTTTACACAGAAAATACTCTTCTACAGACAATTTTACACAGGAAAAACTCTTATACAGATAATTTTCAATAGAAAATATTATAATACACAGAAATGTCTATAGAAAATATTCTTATACAAAGAATTTTCTATAAAAAAATAGTCCTATACTTAGAATTTTCTATTAAAAATACTCTAACACAGAAAATTTTCTACAGAAAATGTTTTTATACAGACAATTTATCACAGGAAATAAATAATCATACACAGAGAATTTTCTATTAAAAATACTATAACACAGAAAGAAGAAACCATAAAAAATTTTGAGAAACAGGTTTTGGATTCAGAAAGGCGGCATTCGAAATATAAAGGGTGTTTTTTACGAGTGTCACAACTTTGAGTTGGCATCACTGCTTTATTTGAACACTCATATAACAGCTGATATGTTGTTGTTGTTGTTGTAACAGTTCGACCTGAAAAACAAGCATGTACAAAATTTACTTTTCTCGGACTTTTGTCGGACCCCATCAGACAGTGGTTCGGATGTCCCCTCCGATGACATCCCAGAAGAACCTGCTTTGTCAGCATTATGTTGTGTGCCTTGACCTTCATCATCTTCGCTTCATCATGCAGGTGTTCTATTGATGTCATCTGAACACAATCTGTTACGGTCACTTGTATTGGTGTTGGTGTTGCTGAGTTGACAATCTTTGGTCGGCGCAGTTGATGCTCCGAGTCGTTCCGGTACGTAGACCCAATTGTCGCGGGAACGAGCTGATATGTAGTTGCTTTTTGCTTAGTTAGCTTTGAAATTTCATTGTGAATCGACTTACACCAGAGCAACGCGCGCAAATTGTTGAAATTTTTAATTAAAATAATTTGGCGAATGGGCAAAGTACAAATTGATTTTGAATTTCCATTAAAAATTTTATTTTCCGATGAAGCCCATATCTGGTTGAATGGGTACGTTAATAAGCTTTTGTCGAAACACCATTACATCCACAGAAAATTACTGTTTAGTGCGCTTTATGCGCTGGCTGAATAATTAACCCATATGTCTTCAAAAGCGATGAAAGTCAGAATGCGAAAAGTTGTTGAAAATTGGTGTTCCAGATTGCGCCTTCTACGCGCCAGCCGTGGCAGAAATAATATTTAAAGAATAATTGGATAAAACTTTCTTTCCAATAAAACCCGTTTAATTGATATTAAAAATGCATTTCCTTGTTTTATTATGATTTAAACCTGTGTCACTCTATAAAAAAACACTCTTTTTATTCCCCATACCAATAATGACGATATAGTTTTAAGGTTCTTGATATTTTTACTAGCCTTCTGAAAGTTATACTAATTTTCTATAGAGACCAGGTTTTTTGATGATATCCTTAAATACAATCAAACTTTGTGTCGGATTTAAAGATGACTCTTGTTGTAACTTGAAAATTTTGTTGACAAACATTAGAAAAATCCAGGAGGAATAAACTAGATCTTTCGATTTGATTTGATATTAAAATGTCTTATATTTGTTCCTTTTACTCCTTTGGGGAGCATAGGGGCGTATTCAAATGTCTTAGTATGTTGTCAATAGCACGTTCTTAGCGCTGTTTTTACGGGTTGTAAGGAAAAAAGGGATTTTTTGATTTAACCAAGCTTCTTTGAGATAATTAAGAACAATAATTTATATAATGCTCGCAACATTTTTTTTTTTTTTTTTTCGGAAAAAAAGTTGAAGAAAAAATCTTTGTTTAGTTTGAACTTACATGTTTATTTTCTAGTTCTTTTTGGAAATTACAATTGAACGGAATTCGCCTTTAAAGCGGAACAATTACAAAGTTTCAAATGGAGAATATTTCTACCCGTATAATTCATCTCTGTTTCAAACATAGAAACAAAAGTTGGTGAAAACAGATACAGAAAGTTGCACGTACCACTACATACATATACATAAAATAAAAGTAGAGAATCTAGGCAGAGGGCAAGTGGGGGTGTTTGTGTAAATCTCAGTGTTACCACCAGCAATATTGAAAATTACACTTGAGATGAAGCAAAATTACCCGATTTAAACGAAATTACACCTGATATGGAGGGCTCAGAGCTGAAGCGAACCAAGTCAAAAATGAAAATAAGTAAATTTCCATTAATTTCTGGAGCCATTGACATAGGTTTATTACCGTTACCTTTGGAACGAAAAACTTTTTGATCGGTTGATTATTTAGTTGTCAAATGTGGATACAAATTGCATAAGACATACGACAATTAAATAATCAACCGACGATATATGCATCTTATTTCATGACTTGGTTCGGTTCAGCTTTGAACCCTCCATATAAAATTTAAATTTTATTTAATAAAAAGAAGCAAAACATAACAAACTCATTGAAAGAATATTAAAATTAGTCAAACTGTTAAGATTCTTATTCCCAGTAAAAAATGGAGCTTCCAACGAAGCAGGTTTGTAAGGGAGAAACATAAGAGTTGCGCTTACCATTGCGCATACGGAAGACATGAATTTTATATGGCGAGTTCCCACTTTGAAGCAATACATTTTTGACACATAAAGCGCATTATTCAGCGCACATAAATATTGTTAGATGTAACGATCATCTTTACACACTGAATGTTTTGATACAGTTATTTTTTAGTATTCTCCCTTACAAACCTGCTTCGTAGTAAGGGAATGCCGTAGCACTTGAAATGTTATTTTTTTTTTTTTATAAAATTTTTTGAGAGTTCTTTCACTTACTTTACTGCATTTCTGTATGTCTTATTGCGTAGCGCATAATTGTGCGCTTATTTTGTTAAATGTACCATTAGTGCTTCGCAAAATGATAAAATTTTTTATTGGGTTGTAATTTCATATAAAATAACAAAAATAACATTAACGACATAAAATCACTTAATAAAACATAAAATTAAAATCCTAAAATAATGAGTCTAACTTCCACATTTAATTGCATATAACTAGGGAAGGTTCAAAATGCTCATTGCCATTTATTATAATGTGTGTTTTTAAGCCCGATAGAGCTTACGAAAGGTTAGCTGTCAAACGAACTGTCATACAGCTCTCACTTTTTGCTCAGGCATATCGTCATGAATAGATTCATTCTTGAACAACGCCACCAAACTATCCAAATTTACTTTGAAAATCAGCCATCGATTTTCGCAACTTATAGGCGACTTCAGGATTAAAATGACGCAACTTGTTTTTTCACAAATGAAGGTGATGTGTTGATTTAGAGAAAATAAACTTTCAATTAGACTTCAAGGATGTGCGATGTGACACCTCTTGATTGCTTTCCGTAAAGCTGTGAAGTCACCGGTTTATGCTGATAAACCCGCAACAAGTGACGTCTTGGAGGTCAACATATTTTATTCTAATTGTGACATGCAGCCAGCAATGCTCGAAAAAAAGAACAAAATTGAAAACAGGCGGGGTGCCTTTTTGTTTGAAATCAGTTTCAAATGGTTGCGATTAAAATAAATTTTTTTTTTTTTTGTGTTGGCTACCATTTCAAGTTTCATGGTCTAAAAAAATACCTTTTATACCTTATTTAGTAAACAAAATGCATGCAGGGTTTTATATAACTATCCCTTTCGTAATTCAGTTTTACAACTGTTAAGGGCTTTAAATATTCTTCACACTTAAGCATTAAAAAGTTGCAAGATAAAAATAAAATTAATTAAATGTTGGAATATTGGAAAATCAATAAACTTCAGGTTCTAAATCACTATGATAGTCATCTTTATCCACATCTAAGAGTCCATCTTGCGAAATTCATTACCAAACTTTTGAAAATATACATTTAATGATTGAAGTCTTTTCTTAAAAAGAAACCGAGTAATCTAGGGGGTGGCAGAATATTTTTTTTTGTAAAATTCTTTTCTTAACATTCACTTCGGAGCATCAAATCTTGCATCCATTTGCGTTGAGTAAAAGGCGGCTGAAAAAAGCATTTTACAATTTTTTTTTAAAAAATTAAATCGTATTATCAACAATATTTAAAAAGAAATAAATGTCACTGAAATCGAATCTTGGTTTTATTTGGGTATCTGAAGGAAGAATTTCAAATTACACCTGAATTACACCTAAGAGAAATTACCCACGCTCTACCCACGACTGTAAAATTTATACCAAATTCGGGTAATTACCCACAAAGTGGCAACACTGGTAAATCTGTTTGAACGTATCTATGTATGCATATACTTACATACATATGTTTTAATATTTTTTTTGTATTTGTGTAGTGGGTATGTAATGTGATGATATAATGTTAGCAAAACTGGAGGGTAGCAACGGAATTTTGTTTTTCTAGTGTAGTTTTTTCCTTCTTTTTTTCATTTGTAACCCAGAGGTTATATAATAGTAATAAACGAAAAGCTTTTTTTGCGCAAAGCTTTAATATTTTCCATTACTTCTAGTTTAAAGAAATTCCATTTAACCAAAAGCTTACAAAGCAAAGTTTTAGAATAGAAATCTCTCCTTTTGGTATGGAAGAGATTATCACAACGATAGCTCTCTTTTAGTAGGTATATCTATTCCAAATTAGAGGGTTGTTTTAATTTTTAAATTCTGGAGAACGCAAGTCTGTGAGTTTTTTTTATGGAAGAATGAATAAGAGAAAGAATAGGTGGTTGCTAAACTGTTTATCTATTAAGAGTATGTGGATTTATTTTTCTATATGTGTATTTTTAAGAGCATTTCGAATTTTTGTGAGTATGACAAGTTTTGTTTGCAGGTTTTATATCTGTGTATCTTTTGTAGTAGTAAAAAGAAGTAGTTAATATATCTTCGGTATTTATTCAGCAGCAACTACTTCCAGTATTATCGATCATGTGTCGCGTGTCGGTTACATAGGTATACTGCAAGTAAAATACTTAAGACAAATAAGCTGACATGAAAACAAATTGTGGTGCGGTAACAGAGCACAGTGGTTATTGGGGTCTTAAAATACAGAAAAATATTTACGTAATAAAATCTAATTAAATGGTTGGTTGCTATGAGATGGTTATTAAAAGCCAGAATTTCAAATCAATATTTTCACATTCTCTTTTTTAAATTTCACTGAATAAATGTAAAAATATTATATCGCACTAGTTTCTCTAAAGGGAGTCAGCTTAAAATTAACTAAATTTCCAAACTTGCTATATATTAGTTTGTTAAGAAAAAAAACTAACTTTTGAAAATTTTACAAGCAGTTACATATATCACGTTATAGTAGCAAGAATAAATATAAGAGATTTAAGACTAAATGTTTTAAGGTTTTTATCCGTTATTTATAAAATACAAACAAGTGGTAAAAGTGATACCAAAGGCTTTGTTAACGAATTTAATTTATAAGAGCGTAAGAGAAATGACAACATGACATATTAAGCCTAATTTGCAATAACTTACGCTTAAAGTCGAAATTAGATTCAACAAAACACATATTTATTAAGGTTTTTAAATACCCCTTCTTTGATCCGTTTTTTCTTTTCTATTAAAAAATCCTCTTTTTGTGATAATTAAAGAGAATGTATACAACAACAAAGTAACAGCATAGCAAAAACAAATAAAGGGATCTGATTAAAGGCACTTTTATACGTGCTGTATTTAGCAGTGTACTTGTCAAATTTTCCACTGCAAAATGCAAACATGTCGTGTTAAAGCTAATACGAGCAGCAGTGTAAAACTTTTAATTAGAGCGTGTTAGATGAAACCAAAAACGAACGTGTGAAAACAAAATGTACGTTGTCGATTTTGACAGTCATGTGCAATTAGTTCCCAACCGAAGCCACTTTTTAGGCCGAAGCCGAACTTTAGTTATCCGAAGTCACAAGAAAACCAATTCCGTGTCGTTATTTTCCAAAAAGGGGAAAAACTAAAATGTTAAGTTAATACACTCTGGTTTATCAATTGCGAATTTATTTATAAAAATTTTTAGGTATAAACAATACCACCAGGCTGGAAAGTCTTTTGGACAGATGGCTAGATCGGTTTTTTTTTATTAAAAATGTATTGGCAATATAATTTTTTCATGGTATAAAAAACGCGTAACCTTCTTTTTTAGGTAGCTCAGTAAGTTTTAACCGGTTGGAATAAAACTGACCGTCTGCACTAAACAGTTGCTCACTGGCAACAATAGTTGGTGGGGTTGAAAGATATATTATTGCTACTGCCTTTATGTTGCTAAATCGACTTATTTTCCTATACTTGAATATATTAATGCTTCGTGGACTTAAGGACACATTTACATACATAAATATGTAATTCCTCTTAAAGAATATTTTATTATTTTTTCTACTTTAATTTGAGGAATTGAGTTGTGCTTTTCCTTTAATTTGTTTCCTTTTTTTCATTTCCGATATTGCTAGCTTGTTTACCTGTTTTGTAGTTTATTATTTTTGCATGATTTAGTTACATTTGCAGGTAATGTTATCAAAAAGATCGGCCTTTGGCAAAATTTGGCCAAATTAATGTCGAACACTGATTATTAGCCGATTAGCCATTTTTGGCCGATACCGAAGGCAATTAAAGGGTCGGACACTTAAACATAAGCATAAGGGTTTTAGTGCCTTTTTCTAAAATTGTGTTTACATATGAAATTAATAGGTGAAGTTCAGAGCACTGGCGCTGAATGTGGGATTAAAATATATCTGAGGATCTCTATTAATTAAAATGTAATATTCCAGAAAGCATCTTAAATTTGTTATTGCAATCTATCTTTAAATGATTTTTTCTGATAATTTAATAAAAGTCTCTTGAACCTCTTGTGCTTTAGGCCCCTCAAAAGGATTTTACATCTGACAAAGCAACTTCAAAATACATGTCGTGTAAAAATGCCTTAAGCAAACATCAAAGATCTATAAGTCGCAATTTACACTATGGACATTTCTTGCCGGACAGAACAACTTGTTGGTAAGGGGGCGACGCTGTATGCGTGACACACTTTACTTCTCGCCTCTCTCGCCAGCAAACTTTTTCTGTCCGGCAAGAAATGTCCACAGTGTAAATTGCGACTAATTAAAGCAATTTTATTAACGATTTACAAAGTACTCGCAACTCTGGTTGTTGATAAAGCAAAAAAACTTATGTTCAAGGCGAATTTACACCAGGTGAAATTATCTTGCTACGTAGGCACGCAAAACTGCGACTTTATTAAAGAAATTCATTGACAAGAACACCTTGTTGTTACTGAATTTTTAAAGTTTTTGCTTCTCCTGTAACAAAAATAAAAATGTAGTTACGTCCGTTTGCATTTAAGATGCCGATATGTATGAATATCGCTCATTTGACGCGACATTACATAATAATTATCTGTGGTTGTTGTTATGTTTTAACAATTTTGTTTTTTCGCACGAGTGCAGCAACTTTTGACGTGAATACCATTATTATTAGGTAGGTATTTTAAGTTCTTATACGTCCCATACACTTTTCAATTCAATTGTCAACTGAGTCTTTCAACTGAATTGATGCTTGGCCACACACTTCATCAACTGAATTGAAAGACTAGGTATAAATAAATTTTAAAATTTAATGAAATAAAATAGAATTTTTGAGATATGTACTTAACTTTTTTTAACAAAAGAAAACTACCTACAAACATTAATTTTGACAGCTGATCAAGAGACTCGAGCACACACGGTACAATCGAATTGAAAGACTAGTAGTCAACTCGAAAAAATCAAAATCTTTTGATTTTTCTTCAATCAACTCGACAACCGTCAAACTAATCAATTGGCAAAGCCATACACGCTTTGATTTGGGCTGCTTTTATATAAAATTTAAAAAGTATTTTAATAAGCTTAGAAATTATCTAGGTATCTACATATAAAATAACTAAGAATTTATAAACAATGATAGGTTAGGTAGGAGGACAAGGTTTAAGCTTTAGGAGTTTTTAGCTTAACAAATTAATAACAGCAGAAATTTTTAGTTTTGTTTAACACTCTCCTAAAAAGATGTTTCGTTAATCCATACATAAATATTTAAAAAAAATAAACGAATATTTTTCCCTTTTTCTCCAATCGTTACTACAATGCGCTGCCGACAGCGCAGTAGCAATCTGAAGAACAAAATGCTAAGCGCAAGGCAGCGCCCCCATAAAATTCCACAGGACGTCCAGAATTAAAAGAAGCAGAAATTAAACAGTTTTTGAAAAACAAACATGATTAAATGGGTTAGATATAACAAAAATTAAATAAGACACACTTATGCCAGCCAGACCTTTCTAACCTTAAACGAATAAAACAATTAACTCTAAGGTTTAAACACACCCAAGGAAGAGCCAGCTGATTAAAACTAAACGGCTACGCTTGAATATACCCAAAATTGTTTCTTGCCGTAATGGCAAAAAGTTTCCTATGACGCTGCTTAGCTACTACATTCTGTTAAGCTAAGGCAGAATGTTTCTACTACAACAAAGTGTGTTTGTTTGTCTGTCTGTTGGTCTATCTGCCTGCTGCCAGATGAGTGTGAATTATTAAATTAAAAGGGCGTCGCCATAACAAAAATTCAATGGAGTCTCAAGAAAACACACAACTTATTTCTAATAAACTCGGCTAAGAGTTTTTGGCCAAAATCCAGCGTGTTTGTTTAAAACTCACACATGTACTCTGGCTCTTTAGAAATCTAGTAAATAAATTACAAAATAACAAAAGAAAAAAGTAAACAAATTGTGCAATTTTTAAGTTGGTCAATTATAGTTTAAAGTTTTTTACTTTTGTTTTCAAGCACATGTTAACAAGGAAATTGTTGATACTTTTTTATACTTAATTACACTTAAAAATTAAACTTATTGCATAAATTATTTTAAACGTTTAGAAATTTAAAAACTATTTAAAATTTTTAATGTAAAACTCACCTCATAATCGGACCTTAACGCCATATTAACAAAACACCACTTTAATTATTTATAACTCACTCAATATTCCAAAAATTTAATACAAATTCCAGCACAAAAAACAATTTTTTTCTATAAAACAAAATTTTTTAGTTTATTTGATTTAAAAGTTGTTGTATTCGTTGATGATGGTGATGACAAAGAACAACAAGAATAAAACGAAGCCGAATAAAAGCCACGAATAAAACGAATAATAATTAAATAAAAACAACAAAATAGAACCAGGCACACAAAAAACACTTGAAAATTAAACAACAAACGTTTATAGAAAAAGACCTGCACAAAGAAGAATAAGGAAAATTCCGAAGCAGCCCAGTTTTGTGTTGAGGGCTTAAATCTTTCTTTTTGTTGTTGTTTTTTTTACAAATAATTAACGTACCAGTTTCATACTTAAAGTAGAACTAGAAACACAAACTCACTTTAAACAAATCCTTATCTTATGGCAGCCGGTACCAAAAAGTATATTTTAGAACTTATTTTCGTAGATTAATTCTTTTAATTAAAACTTTTTTCAAGCAAAACTTATTTGTTGTAAATTTTCAATTTGTTTCAACGTTTGTCTTGTAGTTGTTGTTTGACTTCTTGTTTGATTTTGTTTTGTTGATTCTCTTTTATTTACGCACCCATCTGTTCAGAGTTGTAGAATAAATGTACTTTACCGAATACATATTAATACAACACTGTACAGAATCAACAGCATTGTCATATGTGGCTAGGGTTCTCAGACTTGGTGATTTTAAGATTTAGTTTGTGTTAGAAATTTACGCTTGGCAACTTTACGATTTGTTCATTTCATTTATTTAAATAGTTCATTTCAAAAACCAGTTAAAGGCTAGTTTACACGGTAATACAGTCGGGCCTCGATTATCGGTGATCCGGTTAACCGGTAACCCCGATTAACCGTGACGGCCAAAGATCAGTGTATTGTCTTTTGTTTGTAATATTTTCAAATTGTTTGCTTCGATTAACCGTGATTACCGCTATTATCCGTGATGGCAGCTGAAAAATATTAGATAAACAACATTACACGATTCTTTTTAAGAAATAGTATTCTTATTTTGCTTATTGTCCTTTTTTGCCTCATGTTTTCAGTAGAAAATTTAATGTATACGTACTTATTTTATTTAGAAATGTACATAATCTTCTTGAATGAATTTTTTTAATGTAAATATGTGTGTACACCAATGTTAACTTGTTAAATAATAAAAATATTAAAAAAAAAAAACTGTATAATTAAAATTTTTATTCGATTTACCGTGAAAATCGATTATCCGTAATGCTTCTGGTCCCGACCATCGCGGATAATCGAGGCCCGACTGTACAATTAAGTAAAAAAAAGTAGATTTTTAGTAAGAAATATGAGTGATCACAGATAAACGACCTCTTCTCCATTGGCGCGTTATTTAAGAAACTTAAGCCATTTTTAGATTTTTCTTATTTAATTGTGATAAAGCGATTTTTAGTGAAAGTATGAGCTATCACGCATAAATGTTATTGATTGGGGCGTTATTGAAGAAACTTGTTGAAATATTAATGTAGCTCATATACAACCTGACATTCTAATTGTCATAATTAAAACAGATGTTTAATGCTGTGACCTTATTATACAATGTAATTTGACATTTGACATTACTTTTTATTTTTCCTTCTTCCGGTTTTATTTCCTTTTTAATAACACACATTTTTTCTTATATTAACCTGAATAATTAAATAAACGAATTGGATTTTATTCTTAAACTTAATAAAACATCCCAGTGTTTTTCTATAGGTTATGGGCCCAGGCACCACAGTTAAAGTGTATTAAAGTCGTCAATAAAGGAAATATAAAGAAAATGTCAGCAGAAATCAAAGCATCAATTGCCAAGTTAAACGGCGAAAATTATTTCACATGGAAATTTAAGGTAGAGATGCTGCTAATTAAAGAGGGCGTATGGGATGTTTTGAGTAGTGAAAAGCCGGAGAAAGATGCAGGTATTTGGATAAGGAATGATAATATAGCAAGAGCAACAATATCATTATCGGTCGAGGATGACAAGTTACATCTGATAAGGCAATGCAATACGGCGGCAAAAATGTGGCAGAATTTACAAAACTACCATGAAAGAAAGACATTAAGTAACAAAGTAAGCGTGGTAAGGCAGATCTGCAACATGAAATTAGATGAAAGTGAAGATGTTAAGGCTCACGTTGGTTTAAGATTTATTTTTAAAATTGCAGAATTTAGGCGAAAATGCGTTTGATGAAAAAAGGAACATAGCTATGCTCCTAAGCAGTCTACCAACAAGTTATAATAGTTTGATCACCGCGTTTGAGTCCCGCACAGCGGAAGAACTAACTATTGCATATGTAGAGTCAAAACTAATTGAAGAGTATACTAGACGTAAAGGTGAAAAAGGCTATACGCAAAAGGCAATGATGGTCACAAATAAAAGACATAAGTCAAACGTTGAATGTTATTTCGGTCACAAAAGGGGACATCTCAAGAAAAATTGCACACGTTATATTGATTGGAAAAAGAAACAACCACAACAAAATATAAACACAGCTTCAAGTGGTAATTTTTGCTTTATTACAACAAACAATGATTCGTGTTTCGTCTGGTGCGTCTTGCCACATTTGCAATGACAAAAACGTATTTGTAAATTTGGATACAACAATAAAAAAGCCAATAATTCTTGCAAATAACGAAATGGTGGTATCAAGTGGAGAAGGTACAATACAAATTCAACTAAAGAAAAATGATAATGAATATAACAACATTACACTTAAAAACGTTTTATTTGCCCCAAGTGTAAATACCAACATAATATCTGTAAAACAACTAATTGAAAAGGGCTGCCGAGTTGATTTTCATAAATACAGGTGTCTGGTATATAAAGATGGCAATACGGTATTTCTTGCTAAAAGTGAATCAGGCTTATATATATGCAAAATCAGTGATCGTTTAAATATTTCAAATGTATGTGGAAACAAATGTATACATTATTGGCATAGAGTGTTGGGTCATCGCCATAATGATGCTATAAAAGTTATGGACACAAAGCAACTGACATCAGGTCTAAATATAAAATCATGTGGTAATAATGATTATTGTGAAATTTGTCCATTCGGAAAATCATCTCGAGAACCATTCCCAAACAAAACTGGTATAAGTACAAAGGAAACATTTGAACTGATTCACACAGATTTATGTGGACCCATGGAAACATCTACACCTAGTGGTAATAGATATATTCTTACCTTTATTGATGACTACAGTCGATATTGCAATATTTATCTAGTTAAGAATAAATCTGAAGTGGCCAATAAATTAAAAAATTATGTGTCGTTAATAGCTAATAATTTTGGTAAAAAGCCTAAAATAATCAGATCAGATCGTGGCAAAGAGTACGTAAATAGAGAAATAGCAAATTTTTTGGAGCATGAGGGTATTCAGTACACAGCTGGTTACAGTCCGGAGCAGAATGGCGTTGCCGAACGAAAAAATCGGTCCCTAATTGAAATGGTTAGGTGTATGCTCGCAGAATCAAAATTACCAAACGAACTTTCGGGTGAAGCTGTATCTACCGCAAACTATCTTCAGAACAGAATTGTGACTCGAACTACAGGTGCCACACCATACGAAAGAATTTTTGGAAAAATTCCGAATTTAAAACATTTGCGAATATTTGGTGAATAAGGTTTTGTTCACATTCCTAAAATAAAAAGACAAAAGTTGTGTAGAAAGTCTGTTAAAATGTTGTTTGTTGGATATGATCAAAATTCTAAGGCCTATCGTATGCTGGACAAGGACTATAAAATCTACATATCGAGAGATGTTAAGTTTACCGGTAAAGTTGATTCTTTTATAAAAAACGAAAATTCTTCAGACTCGAATAATGAAGTTGAAGTAACGTTGAAAAAACAAGAGTCAAATGAACGAGAATTAAATTACTCTGATGATGAATTTCATGACACCACAGATCTTGACATGAATGAGGAATCAGGTTTTAAAGGTTTCGAAACTGATGCAGAACATAGTATAGATGATGATCCAGTTTTGAGAAAATCGCAACGTACAACAAAAGGTAAAGTACCAGAAAGATATTTAAATTTGATAAAAGGTGATGCACCTATAACTTATGAAGAAGCAGTTACATGTGAGGAACGTAAAAATTGGATTGAGGCCATGAAGAACGAAATTGATTCCATGAATGCTAATAATACTTGGGTATTAGTAAATAGGCCAACGAATTGTAACGTAATAGAATGCAAATGGATATTTAAGAAAAAACAATGCGACAAGGAAACAAAATACAAAGCACGGCTAGTTGCGCGAGGATTTTTACAACAATATGGCGTTGATTTCGAAGAAGTTTTTGCACCAGTCGTTTCTCACACAACATTAAGGACATTGTTTGCAATAAGTGGTAAGCAAAATCGACTAATACATCAAATCGATTGCAAAGCAGCTTTCCTTAACAGTAACCTAGATGAAGAGATTTTTATGGAGCAGCCAAAGGGATTTATTTCTAAAAATTGTAAAGATAAGGTATTTCTCTTAAAAAAATCTGTATACGGACTAAAACAATCCGCCAGATCGTGGAATCAGACAATTCATAATGTTTTAGAAAAATCTAGTTTTCAACAAAGTAAAATGGATCCATGCTTGTATACTTGCTTGTAGAAGGGGTTGAATTGACATTCGTGTTGATCTACGTCGACGATATACTCATTTGCTCAAAGCATGAATCAACAATTTGTAAAGTAAAAGGTATTTTTAAAAATGTTTTTGAAATTTTTAATCTTAGACTAGTTAAAAATTACCTTGGCCTGCAAGTATACAGATCTAAAGAAGGTTTTTATTCAATTTGTCAATCGGAATATATTGAAAAAATATTAAAGGAAAATGGTCTTCAAGACTCGAAATCATCTTCAGTTCCTATTATAGTTTCTTATGGTAAATCTGGTAAAGAACAAATTCTTTTAAATAACAACAATAACTATCAAAAGCTTATAGGAAGCTTATTGTATATAACATTAAATTCAAGACCCGATGTGACAGCTGCAGTTAACATTTTAAGCCAAAAAACCAGCAATCCTAACGAAGAAGACTGGGCAGAGCTTAAAAGAGTTGTAAGGTATTTAAAAGGAACAATTGATTTGAGGTTACACTTCATACCTGACAATGACGAAATTCTGCTTGGCTACTCTGACGCCAATAGGGGTGAAGACAGAACCAATAGAAAATCAAATAGCGGCTATTTATTTAAAATTTATGGAGCTGTCTTTTCTTGGGCTTGCCGTAAGCAAACTTGTGTGGCCCTTTCTTCTACTGAAGCTGAGTTTATTGCGCTTGCTGAAGCATCAAAGGAGGCACTATGGCTAAAGGAGCTATTAATGGATTTTGGTGTACAAATCAACAAACCCATTACCATAAATGAAGACAGCCAAAGTTGCATAAAAATCATGGAAGGTTTTAAGCTTAACAATAGGACAAAACATATCGACATAAAATACCATTTTGTCAAGGACTACGTTTTAAAGAATGTCATCAGGTGTCAATACTGTCCAACAGATGAAATGCAAGCAGATTTGTTAACGAAGCCACTTCCGCCACAAAAGATTAAAGACTTGAGTTCAGCACTTAAAATTATAGACAATTTGGAATGAGAAGGGGTGTTGAAATATTAATGTAGCTCATATACAACCTGACATTCTAATTGTCATAATTAAAACAGATGTTTAATGCTTTGACCTTATTATACAATGTAATTTGACATTACATTTTATTTTTCCTTCTTCCGGTTTTATTTCCTTTGTAATAACACACATTTTTTTTTATATTAACCTGAATAATTAAATAAACGAATTGGATTTTATTCTTAAACTTAATAAAACATACCAGTGTTTTTCTATAAAAATACAGAAATATTAATTTTTTTCGTATTAACGTATAAAAAAAATCGATTTTTAATGAAAAATATCAGCGATTACAGATAAGGGATGTCAATCGGGATTGATTATAGAAAATCCCGGGATACGTGATTTTTCGGGATTTTATTTAAATAAACAACACTTTTTATTTATTTATGAATCTTTAAAACGTATTATATATTTTTAAAAAAGAAAAATAAGAATTATTAAAATAAAAAATACAACTGAAATATAATTTTAAATAATTTTTTTTTGTACAGAGTATAAAAATTCAATAAAAAAAGAAAATTTTTGTACACAAAAGATGATATATTAAAAATCCCGAGATTAAAAAAATAAATCCCGGGATTCGGGATTTCCCGTTTTGCATCCCTATTACAGATAGACGTCCAGTTTTGGTTTCTCTGGCTAGAAATGCCACTATAAAGTTGTGTGATAATCAGCAATAATTTACCATAGGTCCCATATTATGCGGTCTGCCAAAAAGTATTTAAAATTCTATTGCTGTACTTAAAATTCGGTAAAATTAGTTTTTTCAATATTATAACTCCCTTTAGCTATTTTTTTATTGATCGGTCAACAATTTACCAAAGGTCATATATAAAATTTTTTCCTGACGATCACTTTAATCGCCTTAAGGAGAAACAAATCATAATATTCAAGAAATAAAATAGAAATAAAGTCAAAACGGACTTTAGTACGCCTTCGTTAAAGTAACCAAGATTTCACGATACTTAACGATATCGGTAGTAAAATTCAAAAAGTTACAGAATCAAGATACTGATATTTAAATCATATTATTTGGGGTTATTTTATTGAACTGCTTATGGGTTTTAAACCAAATTTTCATATTTTCAGGTCTAAATATAAAATCATGTGGTAATAATGATTATTGTGAAATTTGTCCATTCGGAAAATCATCTCGAGAACCATTCCCAAACAAAACTGGTATAAGTACAAAGGAAACATTTGAACTGATTCACACAGATTTATGTGGACCCATGGAAACATCTACACCTAGTGGTAATAGATATATTCTTACCTTTATTGATGACTACAGTCGATATTGCAATATTTATCTAGTTAAGAATAAATCTGAAGTGGCCAATAAATTAAAAAATTATGTGTCGTTAATAGCTAATAATTTTGGTAAAAAGCCTAAAATAATCAGATCAGATCGTGGCAAAGAGTACGTAAATAGAGAAATAGCAAATTTTTTGGAGCATGAGGGTATTCAGTACACAGCTGGTTACAGTCCGGAGCAGAATGGCGTTGCCGAACGAAAAAATCGGTCCCTAATTGAAATGGTTAGGTGTATGCTCGCAGAATCAAAATTACCAAACGAACTTTCGGGTGAAGCTGTATCTACCGCAAACTATCTTCAGAACAGAATTGTGACTCGAACTACAGGTGCCACACCATACGAAAGAATTTTTGGAAAAATTCCGAATTTAAAACATTTGCGAATATTTGGTGAATAAGGTTTTGTTCACATTCCTAAAATAAAAAGACAAAAATTGTGTAGAAAGTCTGTTAAAATGTTGTTTGTTGGATATGATCAAAATTCTAAGGCCTATCGTATGCTGGACAAGGACTATAAAATCTACATATCGAGAGATGTTAAGTTTACCGGTAAAGTTGATTCTTTTATAAAAAACGAAAATTCTTCAGACTCGAATAATGAAGTTGAAGTAACGTTGAAAAAACAAGAGTCAAATGAACGAGAATTAAATTACTCTGATGATGAATTTCATGACACCACAGATCTTGACATGAATGAGGAATCAGGTTTTAAAGGTTTCGAAACTGATGCAGAACATAGTATAGATGATGATCCAGTTTTGAGAAAATCGCAACGTACAACAAAAGGTAAAGTACCAGAAAGATATTTAAATTTGATAAAAGGTGATGCACCTATAACTTATGAAGAAGCAGTTACATGTGAGGAACGTAAAAATTGGATTGAGGCCATGAAGAACGAAATTGATTCCATGAATGCTAATAATACTTGGGTATTAGTAAATAGGCCAACGAATTGTAACGTAATAGAATGCAAATGGATATTTAAGAAAAAACAATGCGACAAGGAAACAAAATACAAAGCACGGCTAGTTGCGCGAGGATTTTTACAACAATATGGCGTTGATTTCGAAGAAGTTTTTGCACCAGTCGTTTCTCACACAACATTAAGGACATTGTTTGCAATAAGTGGTAAGCAAAATCGACTAATACATCAAATCGATTGCAAAGCAGCTTTCCTTAACAGTAACCTAGATGAAGAGATTTTTATGGAGCAGCCAAAGGGATTTATTTCTAAAAATTGTAAAGATAAGGTATTTCTCTTAAAAAAATCTGTATACGGACTAAAACAATCCGCCAGATCGTGGAATCAGACAATTCATAATGTTTTAGAAAAATCTAGTTTTCAACAAAGTAAAATGGATCCATGCTTGTATACTTGCTTGTAGAAGGGGTTGAATTGACATTCGTGTTGATCTACGTCGACGATATACTCATTTGCTCAAAGCATGAATCAACAATTTGTAAAGTAAAAGGTATTTTTAAAAATGTTTTTGAAATTTTTAATCTTAGACTAGTTAAAAATTACCTTGGCCTGCAAGTATACAGATCTAAAGAAGGTTTTTATTCAATTTGTCAATCGGAATATATTGAAAAAATATTAAAGGAAAATGGTCTTCAAGACTCGAAATCATCTTCAGTTCCTATTATAGTTTCTTATGGTAAATCTGGTAAAGAACAAATTCTTTTAAATAACAACAATAACTATCAAAAGCTTATAGGAAGCTTATTGTATATAACATTAAATTCAAGACCCGATGTGACAGCTGCAGTTAACATTTTAAGCCAAAAAACCAGCAATCCTAACGAAGAAGACTGGGCAGAGCTTAAAAGAGTTGTAAGGTATTTAAAAGGAACAATTGATTTGAGGTTACACTTCATACCTGACAATGACGAAATTCTGCTTGGCTACTCTGACGCCAATAGGGGTGAAGACAGAACCAATAGAAAATCAAATAGCGGCTATTTATTTAAAATTTATGGAGCTGTCTTTTCTTGGGCTTGCCGTAAGCAAACTTGTGTGGCCCTTTCTTCTACTGAAGCTGAGTTTATTGCGCTTGCTGAAGCATCAAAGGATGCACTATGGCTAAAGGAGCTATTAATGGATTTTGGTGTACAAATCAACAAACCCATTACCATAAATGAAGACAGCCAAAGTTGCATAAAAATCATGGAAGGTTTTAAGCTTAACAATAGGACAAAACATATCGACATAAAATACCATTTTGTCAAGGACTACGTTTTAAAGAATGTCATCAGGTGTCAATACTGTCCAACAGATGAAATGCAAGCAGATTTGTTAACGAAGCCACTTCCGCCACAAAAGATTAAAGACTTGAGTTCAGCACTTAAAATTATAGACAATTTGGAATGAGAAGGGGTGTTGAAATATTAATGTAGCTCATATACGACCTGACATTCTAATTGTCATAATTAAAACAGATGTTTAATGCTTTGACCTTATTATACAATGTAATTTGACATTACATTTTATTTTTCCTTCTTCCGGTTTTATTTCCTTTGTAATAACACACATTTTTTTTTATATTAACCTGAATAATTAAATAAACGAATTGGATTTTATTCTTAAACTTAATAAAACATACCAGTGTTTTTCTATAAAAATACAGAAATATTAATTTTTTTCGTATTAACGTATAAAAAAAATCGATTTTTAATGAAAAATATCAGCGATTACAGATAAGGGATGTCAATCGGGATTGATTATAGAAAATCCCGGGATACGTGATTTTTCGGGATTTTATTTAAATAAACAACACTTTTTATTTATTTATGAATCTTTAAAACGTATTATATATTTTTAAAAAAGAAAAATAAGAATTATTAAAATAAAAAATACAACTGAAATATAATTTTAAATAATTTTTTTTTGTACAGAGTATAAAAATTCAATAAAAAAAGAAAATTTTTGTACACAAAAGATGATAGTATATTAAAAATCCCGAGATTAAAAAAATAAATCCCGGGATTCGGGATTTCCCGTTTTGCATCCCTATTACAGATAGACGTCCAGTTTTGGTTTCTCTGGCTAGAAATGCCACTATAAAGTTGTGTGATAATCAGCAATAATTTACCATAGGTCCCATATTATGCGGTCTGCCAAAAAGTATTTAAAATTCTATTGCTGTACTTAAAATTCGGTAAAATTAGTTTTTTCAATATTATAACTCCCTTTAGCTATTTTTTTATTGATCGGTCAACAATTTACCAAAGGTCATATATAAAATTTTTTCCTGACGATCACTTTAATCGCCTTAAGGAGAAACAAATCATAATATTCAAGAAATAAAATAGAAATAAAGTCAAAACGGACTTTAGTACGCCTTCGTTAAAGTAACCAAGATTTCACGATACTTAACGATATCGGTAGTAAAATTCAAAAAGTTACAGAATCAAGATACTGATATTTAAATCATATTATTTGGGGTTATTTTATTGAACTGCTTATGGGTTTTAAACCAAATTTTCATATTTTAATCAGGCTAAAGTTCATTAAAATTGATTGATAATTTTTTTCTATATTAACAGTTGTCCTTCAAGTTGTGCTGAATAAGGCCAAAGAGAAAACGAAAGCCAAACAAGACGAAAAACAGAAAAATGTACTATGGACTTTAAGAAGAATTCTTGACAAAGCGATAATGATGAAAAATATTTTTAAATAAAGGAACAGTATTCCAATAATAAAGTTACAAAAGGGATCAACACAAACAATTTTTTAAATTTGGACTCAAAAGCTTGGGTAAATGTTGTCATGGTTATGAATTACCTTCAATATCTTTAAAACTAATATCGACATCAAATTTATCGATGATTTAATTTTTTAAATGCTAAAATATTTAATTTTCGTTTATTCTCATGTAACAAATTGATTTCAATTTACAATTTAATTGTAAATTTTTTAATGAATAATTTTTGTTTTGTTATTGAATTTTAATGTGTTTTTAAAGTTTTTAGCTATTTTTTTAACCTAGTTTAACTTTTTTCCGTAAATTTTGCCATGTTTGGTCATCTAGTTTTGTAACTATTTGATTGTGGCAATTTTATTATTGGGCGTCAATTAAGCACAATCAAAATTGTGTAATATTGGCGCATTTGCGGCAATCGTGCGATTATTCCTTACACAGCGTTTACATTTGCCAGTACTGGCAAGACAGTAATGCTATGTTCATACGACGTTATAAACCACTCGTTTCGCTCGTTGAAACTAGTTTGCCAAACATGCTGTTCATACGATTCATTCCTGTTTCATTTTAACATTTTTTTGTGTTGTTAGTGTGATTTTTTTTTAAATAGATAAAAAAAAGTAAATAAAACTTAAACATATATTATTTAACACTTTTATTGATATTATTATGTTATAATTATCACTTTATTTTATTAGGCATCAATTTTTATTTTGTTTTTTTCTTTGTTTTGCTTTTTTGTGAGAGCTAGTTCAGATAAACTAACGATAAATGTTATCAAAATTGGAGATGATAGTACATTTTTCCTGTTTCGCAGCCTGTTTCAAAGTGAAACGACCTGTTTCGCTCACAAAATTTTGTATGGGGAAACAAGTCGTTTCAATCATGTTTGGGGCGCGAAACAGGAATAAGAGAGCGAAACACGAATATTGCTGTCCGTGTGAACATGGTATAGTGAAAAATTTGAATGAATTGCTACTGTCTTGCCAGTACTGGCAAATATAAACGCTATGTTAACAAACAACAGATTGGTTTTGGTTTTACCTGTCGGTTTTGTACGGCCACCTTGTCAAGTAAAAATACTTCACTCTGCAGTCACATTTTTTACACACTGTTTTTCAAAATTCACAAAACTATAAAATTTTTTTCTTTTATACCTTTTACATTTTATGTCCCATAAATTTTAAAAATTTTTATATTCAATCATAATTGTTTTGCAATTCTCATAATTTGCTCTTAACAAAATGAGAACGGAAAATAGTCAACATCGCTACACACGATAAAACTTTGTGTTTGGAAACATAAAATATCAAAAAATTTCAGCCAGAAACAATACTACACACACGTAGTGAAATGTTTAATGAAACATGCCCATGTTTCGAAAAATGTTGCCTCGTCTGTGGTTACCTTTAAAGCAACCCTACAAGAAATTAATAAGCGAGTAGACACATTTTTCATTTCACACGTAAAACTGCTCTGAGTGGAGAAGCAGCTCGCGCTCGCTGTCATTTTTTTTAAAGGACAATCAGGTCATTCTTGTTTGTCTGCTTTTCGTGCGTTTTGCGGTGTCACGCCGCATTGGTTAACGCTGGGTCTCCACGTAGCAATTTTTATTGCTAAGTACAAGCAATAACGTCGGCAGAACAATGACAGAACAATGGAGCAATGATTGCTGATTATATTGCTGGAGAACACTTGTTATTGCTTTGCCATAAATTTGCAATTTTCACCTCGAGTAGTTGTATAAAGTTTTGTGGCTGTATTTATAACAAATGTTTTATGTTGTTTTTGAAGTGATTGTTAAATTTTCTTTTTTAAATTAATTAATTAAATTAATAAAATAATTAATTGTAATTCTCGTAGCTGTGTTTTGTATTGCTTTTTTGTTTATTTGCGTATGAAAAAAACCTAAAACTTGTATTGTTCTATTGAGAAAATAAAAATATACAAAAAAAAAACTAATTCGTCGTTTGCTTTTGTTAATATTGACGTTTATTTAAAAATATAATATATAAAATCTTTTTCTGTATTTTGTTGAAGTATTTTTTCACTTGCTTTTTTAATAAATAAACACACTAATAAATAACCAGCAGTACAGAGAAATGAAATGTCAGATAAACTACAACTGATTTGACAGCAGATTGCTAAGCAATAATTGCTCAAGCAATAAGAAGAGCAATCATTGCGCAATGGATTGCCACTCATTGCAATATGCGGTCTATACGTCGCAAATTTTATGGAGCAATCAAATTTGACGTTTGCCGCAATAAATATTGCTACGTGGAGACCCGGGGTAATGGCTTGGCGTCGTGTAACTGTACCGAGTTACGGTTTTTGCGGCTGTCACCATTGATTTTGTGCAATCGTTTTTAACCTCAATTTAAGGTTTTGTCTGGTGGAGAACCATTTATAAGTCCCAATTCACACGTTGCAAGTCTTATTGATCAGCTTGCTACTTTATAACGAGAGTGAAGAGAGGAAAATAAACGTTTCTCTCACTCTCTCTCGCCTATAAGGTAGCAAGCTGATCAATAAGACTTGCAACGTGTGAATTGGCACTAACTCAATGTGACTGGTGGAGAACCAAATATAACTCAGACGTTTTACTGGTGGAATACCAAGGAAATAACTCAGAAGTTTACTGGTGGAGACCAATATACTCTGGAGCGAATTCTGGAAGCTCTCGCCTCGTCGAACTAGGACTTTGCGGTTGAGGCTCCAAAAAATTGTGTGATACCAAAAAAAAAAAAAACATTTTTCATTTTGGTGTTAAGAAAATGATAGAAAGAAATGACCGAAATAAAGTTTTCGGTCACATTCGGTAATTTCTTTCTATCATTTTCTTAACACCAAAATGAAAAATGTGACTACTCGCTCATTAATTTCTTGTAGGGAATATATTTTCAAGATGTCATCAACAAAACCACTTACATAGCAACCACACGCAGGGTTGTTATATGTGACGATTTTCTGTCATTTTGACGATTTTTTTGAGAAAATACGGTAAAATGACGATTGACGATTTTTTACCTAAAGCGGCCCATACACTTGCATTATTATGGTATATGATATTCGCCATATTATTTCCATTTAGTCCTTTATTATGCAACAAATCGCACAATGGTTTCATACATTCAATGTGCAGGAGAAAATAACCTATAGGAATAACATAAACAGCATTGTACAATGTTGCCAACACATTTCAATTTCTTTTCGTTGTGCAATAAAAATCAAAAGTCTTTTGATTGTTGGCAATATATTGTGCCACCTTTGAATATCACATACACATTGGCGATATTATGTTACAATACGTATAATTGAACAATGCTATTGCAAGTGTATGAGCCGCTTAAAAGTAATAGTGTTATGACGATTTTCTGTTATCAATAAAATACTTACAAGAAATATTTACAATTATATAGGAAACAGTCCAAAACGTAACAATAAATTTTTCGAAATACAAAAATTATTGGAAGTTAAACAAAAAAAATTCGTCCCCAACAGAAACCAGGTGGCTTTCATTAGAAGCATTAGTAATTCGAAGTGTACAATTATATGAATGGCCTCGATTTGCGTCGGTCCTATTTGCGTCGCTTTTAAAAATTGGTTAAGTCCGCTTTGCTTTTTATGATTACGATTTGCGTCACTACATACGAATGGAATTTTTCCCTGAAGTCATAATCACATATGAAAAATTTTTCTATTTGAGTGTAAAAAGGCGAATTCCCATTTAATTCTGCTATGTAAGTTATTCTAAATAAGTATATTTGCATAGTTCTTAATAAGAAGTTGTGTAGAAAAATGAGTGCGAAAAAGCTTTAGTTTGGAACTAAAATTGGGCATAATGAAACGTTTTAAGTCGGGTGAAAAGGCTGTTGATATAGACAGAACCCTTGATTTAGCACCTTCAACAGCAAAAACCATTTGCAATAGTGATAGCGCTTAAAATTAATCATTTAAAGATAGCTCGAGTTAAAATAAATAAATTTTTGTTAT
This sequence comes from Pollenia angustigena, assembly GCA_930367215.1. Classification (NCBI taxonomy): domain Eukaryota; kingdom Metazoa; phylum Arthropoda; class Insecta; order Diptera; family Polleniidae; genus Pollenia; species Pollenia angustigena. The sequence continues at coordinate 184,172,482 of OV884056.1, forward strand.
GTTTTTATGAAAATATATTTTTTCTTTTCAAATGATAAATATATTTCAGCCCACTTGCTGAAATAAACAGAACAAAACTTAACCATATTACTTTCTTTATCATATATGGAATTTCTTGCTAAAAATTTATATTTTTGAACCAATCAATGCAATAAATTGTATATGATTTATAAAATTTAAATATTTGACGATTTGTTGACGTTTTTGTTAAATGTTCGCGACGATTTTGACGAATTTTGTTAAAACATTTGACGATTTTTTAAGAAAATAGTCTAACAACCCTGGCTACACGATCAAGTTTTGCGTTTCAATTCCTTTCAATTTGTCTGAGTTCATAAGGCTCATGTCTTATTGACAAGATTCTTCCTTTTTCTTCTTTGAACATTATTTGGCGTTCAAATGATTCATGTCATGTTGACGACATGTGCTTTTTTGATATTGAAAACAATAACAAAATTAAACAACGAATGAAAAAGCAAAAAGTAACACAGCGTTTACATTTGCCAGTACTGGCAAGACAGTAAGCATATACATATTAGTTGGGAAAACAATGCAAAAACAAAATAGCTGTAAAAGTGTTTAGGTATTAGTGAAAAAGTTTGAATGAATTGCTACTGTCTTGCCAGTACTGGCAAATGTAAACGCTATGTAAAGACAGTACATGCATCTGTGTACTCGTTTCTTTTCCCCTCGTCCCTCTCGCCTATAAAGTAGCAATCTTGTCAATAAGACATGAGCCGTATGAACTCAGACTTTGTAATACACTCTCACTGTTTTATACCCTTTGTACACTTGCATACATTTCGGAGAAATGCACTATCAATAAAAAATGTCACCATTTCTGAAAAAAAAAACTTTTATTTTTTTTAAATACTTTTTTTCTACAAAAGTGCCAACATTTCAAAAGATAACACCAAATTGTATTTCTAATTCATTTCGTTTAATAATTTAAGCAAAATTAAGCAAAATAAGGCTTGCAAAAAAGGAAAAACTTGAGAAATGGTAACGCTGCTTTCAAAGCAACTTCCATTTTATCAGTGATGCAACATTAATAACAGAATTTATTGCCACTTATCTAGTGATGACACTAAAAGAATCGAAAAATGTTAAAGGGAACAAAATGAGATAGTAACATTCTGTAAAGATGTTGAAAAATTCTGATTTTTAGCCCTATGTATTTCTTATGAGAAATTCCAACATCTTCGCAAATTGATGTTAAATGGTTAATGTTGACAAGTGTGAAAAGGCTATTACTAACACACTCACACTTTTTAAATTGACCACGAGATGGCTTTCAATTTCACCTTTCCATTTGTTTGGCCATTTTACTTTCAATTTGACAGCTGATTACATGTTTGTCTTTATAAATTTTTTTTAATGACGTCACAGCTGGCAATTTTTGCAAATTTTGACAAACGGTATACGTAAAAGAGTATCAAGAAAATAATATTAGGTGAATCCCGAATCTCGGGATTTCTGCTTTTTAATCCCGCGATTTTCGGGTTTTTTTTATATTTTGTAATATTTAAAATTTTTTTTTATTGACAAAAAAAGTTTTTTATACACCCTGTTGTTCAAAAATAAACAAAACATACAAAAACAAAAACTATGCTACCTTTCCTTTGAGAAAACAATAATTACAATGTGTACAATTTATTAATAACAAAAAGTTTTGTTTTAAATACATATGGGCTACATCAAATTTTTTGAGCACCTGCTGAAACCGACATACTATGGCTCTTATTTCGTTAAGTTTTATGAATTGAAAAAAACGTTGTACAGGGTTTGGATGACTATACTTGAAGGATATGACGTGCAAAGTTTTAAGTTGAAAAGTCCTCACCTTAAGAATTGGTGGTCATCTAAAATTCGAAAAATTAAAAAAACGACTTGAAACTTCCAAGAGTTTTTTCATTCATTCCGTTTTCTTTGTAATAGTTTTAAGCTTTTAGATCCAAACCCATACAAAATTTAGTCACTAGACTTGGAGGATATATCCACTAAAAAAAAATTTTTGATATCGCTGCTGCGTGAAAAGTTGCATGGTGTTTTAAAGTGAAACCAAAATTTTTCGAATTTAGAAATTTTTGAAGATTTTGCATAGAGTTTTTGCGCCGTTTAATAAAAATGAGTTTTAAGCGCAGAATTAAAAAAAAGTTTGAGGTGTATCAAGTTGGTGTCAGCGCACCAATAACGTATCACGGACATCACAAACTTAAAAGAAATTAGCGTAAATTTTTTAAAAATGTATCTTTTTTGCGTCTGACAATCTGAATTGCCTTTTAAGTTGGCTAGTGTATTGCGTGATGTGAGTAACTTCGTAAAGGGCACCTCCGAGGCGAAAACGCACTTTAAAATTTTTAAACGCAAAAATTTTATGAACTTTTGAAAATTTTTGCAAAAAAACAATTTATTTTTAAGCTTTTTTTTATATCAAAACATGTCATGGGCACATGTTAAGGTATCTAAATAGATTCTTCGCGACGGACAAAACTGATAAAGTGCAAAAAAAAATAATTTTTTTCAACCCTGGCGCGTGCAGCGGCAGTTTTTTCCAAACACATTTCGCTTTGTGAGAACTGAAGCGCTGTATCAATTCCGCTCAAACGTACATCGAATAGAAGACTTTACTGAGCTTGATACTAAAATTTAAAACGCACCAAAAAATTTTAAGGATTTAAAATTTTATGGAGAAACAAAATGTTTCTAACCTCAAAAAGCATTCTTGTATGAAATATTTGATTTGGTTTCAGAATATACATTTTAAAATTTCTAAAATTCGTTAAAAAAAAAACTGAGAAGCGAAACAAATTATGATCATAGTAGCTTTTGCTGAGTGCTTCTAAGAATAAATATTTGAGTATTACTGATCTAAATATATAATTTGGTAAAAAAATCATGAGTGGTAAATTTTAAATGGTTATATCTCTTAAGCCATTAGCGATAGCCAAATAGTTTTTTTCCCAAAATATTGCAAATTATGTCTTATACTAGCCGTAATTTTGTAAAATGTTTAACAATTTTAAATAAATTTTTATATGCATACACGATCAAAAAAAATTTTTTTATATTTTTTTTTCCAGTGTAATTTGAAAAGTATTCAAGCTTTTACAAATATTTTAGTGTGCTAGGAAAGCCCTTAAGGGGTATTATCCACACGTGTTATCCTTTTTAAATTTTAACAAAAACTGTAATTTTTATATTTTTTTTTAATTTTTAACTTTAAACCGCAGTAAAATTTGCGCCGTGTAATAAAAATGATTAACGCGAACGGATTTCACATGCTCAAATATCGGTTTATACACACGCAAATCAACATTGATGTCAGACAAAAAAAAAAAAAAATTAAAAAAAAATGTCTAGGTGTCGTAAATTTTTGAAGTTGCTCATATATCGATTAAATAAGTTGGAAGGATTTTTATTGAATTTTCCATTTTTTTTTTGAAATTGTGCAATTGTATTTTAAAATTGTCCAAGTGTTTTCCTAAACAAAATTTTTTAAAATACATTTCGAAATGGTGTGATTTTATATCAATAATCAAATGTTGATAAAAAAAAAAGATTTTTATGTTTTTTTGTTACGTTTTTATTACATTATCTTTATGAATTGTGATCAATTATTATTTTAAGTTTATTTTATTATATTTTTTACAAATATATAATACCTAAGTACATATATGTTCATGAAATATGAGTATTTACTGGAAAATTAAGTTTTTTTTCATACAGTTTACTGTTTATTACAGTTTTTGGTATAAAACAAATAAATCCCGAAAATTTTTCAAAAATCCCGTGAATCCCGGAATTCAAAATATCCCGAAAATCCCGACATCCCGATTTATTTTTCTTTAATCCCGATCCCGGGATTCAAAAAAACCAATCCCGATTGGAAACCAATTGGAAGCCCTAGTATGTATGTATGTATATAACGTATGGACACCAAAAGGGCTGGGCCGATTTTGATGAAATTTTCAGGGAATCTTCAGAATATTCTGGCGGGAAGTCTGATTTTTGATTTTCGATCTGCGGGCGGAGGGGCGTGGCAAACTATACATATTTATTTTTTTGTTGCTTTTTTTATTTTATTTTATTTTTGAAAGCCGTTGTCATGTTTTTCAAAACGAGATATCAAACTCTTAAATCGGTTATTTTGTTCCGAAGATATGTATTTAAAAAAAAACCTATGTGATTATTATCCAATATCAAAATTTTAAAATCCACGAATTCCGATGATTTCCAACGATTTACCATTCCAATTTAAGCGGTTCCCTTTGCGTCTTGCCTTTGCTATTACCAACAGCAAAGCACAAGGCTAATTATTGACTATTGCTGGCTTAAACGGCCAGTTGTATGTGGCTTGCTCCCGAATTGGCACGCCAAAAAATGTATACGTTATTACACCAAATAAAAAAAAAAACAAAAAACATTGTCTATCGCTTAGCCTTAAGATGAAGTAATAAATAAATATAATTTCCAATTTGCCATAAATACATGCGTTTCTTTTTATATTGAGCCCATATCTACACCATATTTGAGTTATTCTGTAAAAAAAGCTTTATGATAGGTATTCCATGGATTTTTATTTAAAGGCCGTACATTTCGTTAAGAGCTCAATTTAAATCGTGTGGTAATACAACACTAATATTTGCTTAGGGCCAGCAACGCTGACTGGGTCAGCTAGTTCTGTATAAAAAAAGAAGTTCATATTTTAATACGAAGTCAAAAACCTGCCCCCAAAATTTTTTTTGCCGTTTTCACAGTATCATCCAAATTTTAATGATTTAGAATTAAGGTTTAGAACTGTACTAAACAGGGTTGCTAAAAAGAGACTAAAGGTAGAAGAACGCAGCTAGTGGTGCGGAACTTTAGTTATAATCTTAGTACAACAAGTCACATACAGAGCCCGCTCTTAATGTTAACAACATTACTTTATTCACATACTATGTTAAGAAAACAGTGCTTTGGGGGTTGACAGCAGGCCTGCCATTTTTGCCGATTTATCGGCATTTTGCCGATTTTTTGCCCCTAAATTATCAAAGTGCCGATTTGCCGATTTTTGCTCCAAAAATGCCGATTTTTTGACTAACACGTAAAAGGCGATTACGTTTTGTTTGTTTGATAATAATACACTAAATTTTAGGCGATACTGAAACAGTTGTAACATTGAAAACAGACAACTGTTATTAATTCAGCGCTTCTACTAATGAAAAAGGGGTTAGTTTTATTCAATATTAAATGCAGTGTTTGTAATGTGTGTTGGGTTAATACATTTTTATTTGAAAAATATTCCACTATGAAGAATTAAAGACCAAAGTTAAAAAAGAAATAATTTTTAAACCTAAAATAATTCAGTTAAAATTTCTTTTTCTATTAGGAAAATATAAAACACTTTATATTTGTGTTTGAAAATGGATAGATAAATTGTACTTACAAAAGAATAAAGGTAAGATAAATTTATATTCACTATCAATGAATATAATTTAAATAATAATTACTTTGATAATTAAATAATTTTTTTTTAAGATTACAACGCACTTGAGGACGATGTTAGTACATAAATTAAATAGCCAATTCGTATGTAAGGAAAATTAAATAAATTTGCAAACTTTTTGGCAAAAAATTTCAGATTTTATTTTTGCAAGTTATTCGTTTTTTAAAGATTATTTAAAAATTAATAATTTAAACTGTTTTGATATTAATATTAAAACGGATTTAATAAAAATGTCAAACTCAAATATTTGTATATGGAATATACTTAATTATAAGAAAGTTAAGAAAAACTTTATATTTAACTACAATTTCTTTGTAAAACGTTTATTTTGATTAATTCTTTTGAAATTTCATAAGTTATAAACATTAGATAATTCTGAATTGTTCTTATTTGTAAGTAAGAATAGGTTTTATTGTATTTAAAATAGGTATTTTTAATTTGCCGATTTTTTGACGATCTTTTTATATTAAAGTGCCGATAATGCCGATTTTTTTTTTAATATGCCGATTTTTTATCAAAATTATCCGGCACCCCTGGTTGACAGAGGTTGGCAATAAGTGAAGTCTCAGGAATTGTGCATTTAACCAAAGACTTTCAGGTATGTGATGAAAAACGATCGTTTACAAAATGATAGATTTTAGCAGGTGTGATGAATTTCGACCGATGTTAAAATCCATTTCTTAAGTTCAATTAATTTATTTAATAAAGAATTTAAAAGAATATATAAATGAAAACGGAGGAAAATGTATTAGAAATAAATTTTTAAATATACCGAAAACGATATCATCGTTTTCAAATCGTTTTGTTTTCAAAATCGTTTTCCATCACATACCTGTATAAAAATATATTGCTCCTTTATTGCAACATAGTCATATCTCGAAAAAATCAAACTTGGTAAAATGCGATTAAAGTTTTCAAAATTTACCTTTATATGCAGATTTAATAAAATATATTTTGCTATAACTTCGGTTCAGTTTAAGATATAATGCTGAATTCTGTTTCGCAAATAAAGAAGTTATAAAGGAAGACTTGTGCTTAAGTAACTTAAAATTTTATTTTTTGAGATATGACTTTGTTGCAATAAAGGAGCGATATATTTCTGTGGCAATAAATAATAATGGCTAAAGTCGAAATTTCGTATTTTGAGATATTAAGAGTTTTGTCTAAAATAAATTGTGTGTTTTGTTGTGTTAGTTAAAATATAACTGCGTATAGTTTTATTAATAATTACATTTAATACTTGAAATTTAGCTGAGTGATAGATCTTGAAGAAGAGAATAAGAATATGTAATAGAATTAAAAATCACTTATGCCAGCCAACTGAAGCCATTATTATTTATTGCCACAGATTTCTAGTCTTTGATTTAACTTTTCTTATCAAGTTGTTTTAAAATAACGCCCATACTTTAAAGTTAACAAATGTGAAGTATAACTTTAGGCGAGTGTTATTTATGTACAAATAAATCAACAACAGTAAAGGGCAAAATAAACCTGACAAATGGCTTGACAAACATGTCAAACTCTTACGTTTGTACAAACATGTTGTGTTATTAATTGGGGTGTTTGCTGTTTGGACAAACATTTGAAGCAATGTTTGCAGAAATATTATCATATATATATATATATATATATATATATATATATATATATTTTGGATATTTGTCAAACTATTTGTGGCGTCTAATGCTAAATGTATTCAATTCAATTAATTTTTAATATTAAATTAAATTTTTTAGTAGTATCGCTTGCTATAAAACCGCTCGTTGTTTTCTAAATGTTCTGGTTATTAGCAAAGTGAGTTATTAACAATTTTTTGAATTTTAATGCGTTGCAGTTAAGTTGTATATCAGTGGGAAGATGGTTCCAGAGGTATATTGTGGATATATAAAATTGGTTATAAGAAGCACTCTTGCGAAATCTAAAGGTGCGAATGCTATTGTTTCTTTAGGATGAGGTGAATGTTAACTTGTTGTAGAGATATTTAGGCTCTTTTGTTACTATTATTTTATGCAAAAAGACTAAACTTTTAAACTTGAGGTAGTCATCAAAGCGCATGCCAAAAACACGTTTGGAATATGGAGATACATGATTAAATCTCTGTAAGCCGAAAATGTAACGCGTGATGTTATTAAATGTTGTTACAAGCTTACGTTTGTCAGTGGCATTGCAAGCAGCAAAGACTTCGCAGCAATACAAAAGTGTTGGTATTAAATACGATTTGGCTAGCATCATTCTTATCCTCTGTGGAGTAAAATGATGACTACACCAACGGCTTCTAAGCATGGCATATGTTCTGCCACATACTTGGTTAATATGATCCGACCAAGTTTAAATGTAATCCGTATTTGAATCAAGCATTCTGTACTTGATTTACGAAAATCCGTACTTACCTCACTATTTATATCCCTTTGCTTTGGTTTACATAGCATTTACACGTGAAAAAAAATTTCTTGAAAGTCGCAATACACTCACACTTTTTCACTAACACACACATAATTTTGGTACTTTCAGCCAAGTCCCAATTTACAACGTTGAAATTGAAAGGCAGACATTTTTCTTATTATCTTTTGAACTTGCCCAAGGCGAATTCAACTACAGGTGGTGTCGGAACTACAACAGTCCAGAAACAACATACGGTTTTTTGCATTGCATTGTTAGTGCTATTAGCTCGAAATGTCAACCATTATTAGCAAAACACTAACAAATCAAAGAAAATAAGCCCGAACTGTCAAAATCAGATGCCGTTTCGACACCACCTGTAGTTAATTCGCCTTGAACTTGCCTAAACCTTTCACAATCAGGGTTGTCAGATGTGGCGATTTCTCGCCAAACGTGGCGATTTTCAAACATGTTTGGCGACCTAATTTTTGATTTGGCGCCATGGCGATTTATAAAATAGTTAAAATTGCCAACTGACTATTTTTGATGACCTTTGAATTTGTTTTGGAATTCGTTAAATTCAATACTTAGAAATAATATTATTTTAATTCTCGCATTTTTATGAATGAAATTTCAGGCAATCATATGTATGATACAGTGATGTTAACCGTACGGTAATTACCCTATTTTCGGTAATTTTGAGCCCCAAAAGGTAGCAAGGTAATTTCATTTAAAATACGGTAGTATCAAGATTTGGGTTTTTTGATATTTATATACATACTTACATATGAAGGCTTTATGATTTTAACTTTTGAGAGGTGATTTTCAACCAGTTTTAGAAATAGATGAATGTTATACCAAAAATTAAGAATGTTATGTTTCTGCAAATGCTTAGGTAACAGTGATAGTTATATTATTAATTTTATTTTAATCTTTTTGTCTGTTTCAAAATCAACAATTTTTTAAGCATTTAAAGTAGCCGTAATGTGATGCATTTAACTATAGTAATATTTAAGCTTCGTACAGACGGTGGTCAGATCTTACAATGTAGTGCTTTTTCTGACAATGGTACCATTGTCAGATGCATTAAATTTACACATCTGCCAAATGAAAATGAGCTTACAATGTTAACACAGTTGCAATTCTTTTTAGGCAATTTTAATGACAACATTGTAAGATCTGACCACCGTCTGTACGAAGCTTAAATATTAACACTTTTCAGTTGAAGCAACACTTTATGTTTTAATTTTGGATTAAAGGCATATGAAAAAGAACTTTTATACCAATCGTTTCATCATAAGAAGATGACAAATGAGCACTATATTTTACAGCGGGTAGATATGGATATTGCGTGTAAATTTTTTCCAAAACGTAAAAAAAAATTTTTGAGTTAATATTCTCTTGCGATATTCGAATTTAAAAAAATTCTGTCTTAGTTGAACGATACCAACTCCGGTCCAAATTTAAACTTTTTAGCTTCAGTCGTTTAGGCTGTGCGATGATGCATCAGTCTGGCAGTAACGTTAAAATTTTAATTATACATATGCTGATTTTACTTTCGTATTGATAAAAAATACAATAATTTTTGTTTAAAATATGTTTTAAACAAAGATTTTCATTTAAAATTGTTCATAAAACACATTTAAATAAATTGTTTTTGAATACTGCTGTCAATGTTTAAATTAAAAAACCTTTGCGTACAGTAATTTCTTCTTAAAAACGGTAATTTTTAGAGGGCCGTACGGTAATGAAAAAATAAAAGTTAACATCACTGGTACGATAGGTATTTGAAGGTATGTTCAAATGGCTGATGAAAATATTTTTATATATAAAATTGCTCTTGAAAAAATCAATAAATACAATTCCTTAAAACACTAATATGTTCTTATATTATCACAGATAAAATATGTTGTTGTTAGTAATATTTTAAAGATTTTTATGAATCCTATCATACCTTTGGACGTTTATGAAACACAATGGAAAAAAAAATTTGGTTAATTGGAAAGATATCTAAATAAGTTTAGGCCAACATTTTAAAGCTTCAAGGATACGGCAGGTACGTTAAAATTTTAAAGACTTTACTTTGGCTTTCCTTAATATGCGGTTATTACAACTAGTAATACCTGTGTTGAAACTATGAACTCTTCTAAAACTCGCCTTCGAATTAGAATGCAATACGAACTTCTAGACGCGTTATTAGGAGTTATACAGGCATGTTCTGTAAATCACAAGATTTCAAATCACTTATGATTTTGAAATCACAATTGTGATTAATGGGTGTTTTGAAAACCACAAAAGTTTTAACTTAGCTAAAAATGGTGGAAACAAATAAGAAAGTAATTTTAAATCGGCGGCCACTTAGCTGACTGGTTTAAGATCACAATTATGAAAAATGCATTGACGGTGAAACGTTTTAGATATATATTCACCCCTATCGCAAACTACTACTCCCATGAAAATATTCCCATATTTGTTTATATCGTATTGTGTGTGAATGATTCCCATAACAAATTTTTGGGGAATGAATTCCCAAAGTTAAAAAATTTGGCATCGCCAATGTTTACTCCCGCGAATTTTTTTAATAAATAAATTCCCAACAAGTGTTAATGTGAACGAGAAGGGAACATGTAAATTTTGTATTCTAAAGTAGGACTAAATTAAATTACTTTTTCCTTTTATTGAAGGAGAGTAAATAAAGAAAATGAAGATAAACACTATTCATTATTTAATTTATTATATGTATTTTTATTAGTATTTTGTTTTGTATATTTTTCTTTCACAATACAAGCACTGCCAAGTTACTCACAATAGAGACTTTTGTTTACAAAGCACTGACAAATAATTCACAATAGAAATTTTTACTCCCAAAATATTTGCGATACCGATTTGTTGGGGATGGGAATTTAGGTTTGATCCCATATATAATATTCGCATAAAATTCGCGATAGGGGTGACTAAAACTGAAATATTGTATATAGTGAATTTCTAATATTTGTTTAGTACTAGACGCAAAAAATCTTTTTTGGTTGCTTTAATTAGACGACTATATTAAACATCGTACCTTTTTTATGTTTACTACTTTTTTTTTCGCTCTAAATAAAAATTAAGCAAAATAAATATTATGGCGACTTTTTTTGAATTGTTGGCAGTGAAGTGGCAAGGTGTAAAAACAGGCCGCAACAATCAACGCAAATGGCGTGATCAAAACAAAAATAACAAAACACAAACTACGTTAATCAAATGCATTAGTTCAACAGACGTTGTTTTTTGTGCAAAAAAAATGTATTTAGTAATATTGTTTTGTTTTATAATGTTATTTACTTACATACTTAAATATTATTTACTCGTGTTGTGGTGAACTTAAAAGTTAATTTTTACAACAGTTTTGTAAATAAATCTTGACTAAATAAATTTGTGTTCATTGTATTGCGGCATTGTAGATGATGAAAAGAGAAATGCAAAAGGGCAGCTTTCTTTGAAAGAGACAAAAATAAACGCAAAATCTTCCGTATCGTGACAGTTCTGTGTATTCTGTGGTTGAAGCTGCATTATAACTTAAATAGTTCGCCAAAAACTTTTAGTGTTAAGCAAAATGAAAAAATAAAAAAAAACAAATGTCCAGTACAGATAGTCATGTACTACACACTAAAGCCCTGCACGCAGGTCTGCCAGATTTGAAGATTTATCGTCATTTTGACGATTTTTTGTTCCGAAATTAGTGCCGGTTCACACACATCAAGTTTGACTCGTCAAGTCTTTAGGTTATAGGTGAGAAGAGAAAAGAAAATGACATTTCTTTTCCCCTCTCTCCTAAAAACTTAAGACTTGACGTGTGTGAACCGGCACTTAGCAAAGTGCCGATTTGCGGATGTTTGTCTTAAAAGTGACGATTTTTTCAGCCTCCAAAGTCTGAATAAAACATTACATTTTCTGACAATTTCGTTTTTTAATCTTGGAATGTTTAACAGCCGTACCTTAATAAAAGCGGAAGGCGGAACGTTTTCTTTCGCTTAGCTTTTACGCTGATATGCCATACCAAAGCGAGAGCGCCAACGTTGTGTCACGAACAGTAGTGAGAGCTTTCTTGTTTAATAAAACCCAGAAATTATAAATAAAAATAGAGATAAAACGCTAGATTGACCAAAAATAGCTAAATTGCCATTATTAATTATCAATAGCGGCAAACTTCACCACTAAACGAGCTGTCAAAATCGGGTTTTTCAATTGCAAAGCCTTGAGGCCGCTCTATTCAAAAACTAGAAAACTCGTGCCGCTTTTGTTTAGGTATGGCTGTAATATGCAAGTCTTAAGAAAATCTTTGATTATTTTCAGAGTACAAGAACAACAATGTTACGCTTTGTTTATCTTTCGTCAAACCATCATCGAATGAACCTTTTACAACTCTCTGTATAAATCATATTTTCAACAATTATACGGCGATCATTTCACGATTTATAAGAGAATATCTACATGAGTCTCATACGATTCTTGACATGAAAGTCTCGCTAGATTGCACACCTTGACAGTTTTTTTGACCAAATGAATCTGACACCTAATCTTTATGTAAAATTGTCCGCTGAATCAGACTTGTCAAAAGTAGAACAGTTTTTGAGATATTCTAAAATAACCGTTATTTGTGTTTTTAAAAAAATATGATGTGGCTGAAATGCAAATATCTACAAAAATTTTTATGTATTTCTTTTTTTTCGTGAAAGGCTATACAATTTCTAAAATAACCATGGGTCATTTGTGAACATGAGTCAATAAATGGCCGAGTTATAGTGGACAAAATTTCAAACTTCATTATAAATTTGATGATTTTTTGCAATTTTGCTCTTTTTTCATATTCGGATTCAGCGGACATTTTACATCAAGATTAGGTGTCAGATTCTTTTGGTCACGACTTTTCTGGAATTTTGTGCCGCAGTGTTATCTTTACCCACATCTTAAACGATTCCCACAACGATTGAAGAATTGTCTTTCGCTATGCTAGGGAAGAATCTCACTCGTGTTACAGTTTTTCCCATGTGCGAAATCTACGATTAATTGACGATCAAAGACGCTCTTCATGAGACTCCCAGTAGCTCTTACACGATTGAAAATGCTAGCTGGGTATGAAGTAATTATGTTTTTGCTTGAATGTTTTTTTTTTATAAAAATCGAACAACAATTGTTTAAAACAACTAAATTTTAAGTTGTCCGATATTTTGACGATTTTTCGAAACGATAAAGACGATTTTTTTATTTTTTGTCAGGAAACTGACGATTTTCTCATAAATTTATCTCGCAGCCCTGTCCGCACGAATGCATTTGTTTTTTTTTCGCAGTTCTCCACACTAAGTTATTGTTGTGTCAAATACGGTGTTTTTATTAAAATCAGTTCGAATGATACATTACGAAAAACCAAATCAATGTTAAAACAGTAGTTGGTTTCAAACAACTCGGTGTTAAAGCCTAGATTACACTATCTCACAAGTCTTACGTATTCCATAATACTTTGTGAGATAGAAATCAAATGAATTTTGTTGCGACGGTCAAAAATCTAATGTAACATGACAGTTTGTATTCACATCATCACACAAAGTATAAACACTCACACATGAAATAAAATGCAACCCTGATCCAATGAAAAGTATTATTGTTTAGAAATTTTTCAAAAAACGATGAAGTCGTATGGGATGTCAAACTTTTTTCTTAATACTTGTCATTTTCGTGACACATTGCATTCACACTATCACACTTTGTCATGTTACTTGAGTTTTTGACATGTATTAATACAAAGTATAATAGTGTAATCTAGCCTTAAGCAGTAGTTTGATTTAAACAAATCAACTCAATGCATAATTTGATGTATACGAAAACACAAAACACAACAATTTTAAATAACACAATTATGTACCCAGTTGGCCAGATTGCTGTTGATTGCAGTTGATGTATGCACGACTTGTCACCTGTTGTTTAGGTTTTCTAGAAGACAATTTGCAGAATCGTCGTGCACGACAGTTTGAGCGACGTTGTGTTATAAGTTGTCTTCTATTTAGCTTTATATGGGACAGTATGAGCGACTTTGTCTTATAAGTTGTCCTCTATTAAACTCTATGTGGGACAGTATGAGCGACACTGTCGTATAAGTTGTCTTGTATAAAAGCTATTGACTGCAAAGTTTTTTTGAATGCTTTGCAATCACTTGCTTGTACCTACAAAAAATTTCCATGTTAGTTCTAAACAGTCAAACCGAAAATGCTGATGAAATTATTCGCGGGCTGGAACATGGATTACATGCAGTTAATACTTCACTGTCAACTTTAGGATGTCAACTTTCTGTATAACAGAAATTTAAATTCCATCTATACTAAAAAACTGTCTGAATTAGATAACCATATAATAATTTTTGTTGTGGACGTCAAAATAGATGACATTGTGATGCATGTAGTCGTTGATGATAAAGTAGGCGACATTGTCTTTCTTTGTGTCGTGCACGATTTTAGCGACACTTGTTCGAAAATGTCGTTGACTATTTGTTCCCGCTGTCCCTCACATATCGTGTAGGAATTAACGTTGTCGTGCATCCGTCTTCGATGATGTCTTAAAGACGTGGTCAACTGTGTAACTACGTTCCATTAAAATTTTTCTTTAAACACATTTAAAATTAAATTTTACTAGACAATCAATCGCCTTTCATTCGGAAACAGCACATTAGTGTTTTGATTAAAATCTTTGCGTACGAAAATGTCTTCTCAAAAACGGTAATAAAAAAAATAAAGTTAAAATCACTGAATATGACACACAATTTGACTACAAATTAAGAATAAGCTCTCAAGAAAGTTATTTCGAATTCTGTACCTCGTTTCTGTATTTCTCGCTTCGTAAAATTTTCCGCATGAAACGTGTGAATTGCAACAAAAATAGTGTGAAATGAAACAAAAAATGGTTTTTCTCACGCAAGTGTTTCTGTATCTTTTCTTGGCGAGAATTATCTGTCATTTTAATAATTTTCCAGCAATTTTTGGAAGGATGCGAGAAAAAGTGTTTCTATAACAATGTTTTGCGAAAAGTTTCTTTCAAGAACTGTCAAAATAAGTCGCATTTGAAATTGGTGGCGAGAAAAACAAAATGTAGATATTTTGAATTTAAAATATGTTTATATACTATTTTTTTTAAATAAATAAAAAAATAGAAGGAATATAAATGATGAATGCATAATTTATATGATGAAAATAAACAAAAAACCATTGTTATATTTTGTTATTTTAAATTTTTTTTAGCCTTTTCTTGTTTTGGTTTTAATCAGCGTTGCCAGATAAATTTGTGTCAAAATCGTCAATTTTCTGAGAAAAAAATATAAAAGATCCTCCTTTTTTGTTTTAAAAATCGTGTAATTTAAAATAAATTTTAAACAAATTTGTTTCGACTTTTATTAAAACATAATCAAACAAAAACAAAGTTAAAGTTCATGGGTATTTAATAATTTCTTTAAATTTATATTTCTTTTGTTAAGCTGAAGGATAATTTTTTATAAAACTATTTATTTTCTTTAATCGGATAACAATTAAAAATTGTTTTTCCCTGAAGAAGTCACACAAAGGCATGAGAAAATATCATATTAAGCAAAAAATAAAATAAATGGCCCATAACTATAGTCATAAACAAAGCATACTTTAAGAGTTCTAAAGTAAACTTTTATTAAAAATATGCTTTTGATCTACTATAGACAAGCAAAAGCATACTTTACACGTAAAACCCGATGTTAATTTTAAAACCAGCTGAAGTTGTGTTTAACTCATTTAACAACAGCATCAGCTGTTTTTCGCCAAATAAAAAAGTACTTGCAAAAAGTAAAAAATGTTTATGTTATAAGATGTTGGCTGATATTTTGCAATTATTAATGATTTGCAGGAAAACTTTTATGGAAAGAAACACAAAATATGTATATATGTATAGGCCCTAATTGTGTAAAACGCTAGGCCAAAATTGCCTAGCGTTTTACACAAAGTTTTGTAATTCTGTTGTTGCTTTCTACATAAAATCATATTGCGTGTTTCAACCGTACAAGATATGCAGTGTTTTATTTATATTTTAATTTTCAATGTCGGCTGCTTAAAGTTGCCACTTGCTTATATTTTGTTGTATGTTGTATGAAAAATTTGCTACATTTGAGGTGGCACCCAGTTAAAGTTGGTTCAATTTAAAACATACTTTAGTTTCGACTATAGTAGCAAAATATTTAAAAGAATGTTTTTATTTTAAAGTTGTTTTTAAATAGAACCGACTTTAGCGTTTGACTATGATTATGGGCCAATATTTTTACAAAAGCAAAAAGAAGCCAAGCTTAATAAAATAAACATACATCCTTATTTAAAATAGATAAATATAGATAAATAGATAAATTTTTTAATTAAATAAGCTTTGTAAAAAACCTAGCATTCATAGTGACAACGTTGTTTTATATTTATATCGTATGTAGTCCGAAATAGTATATTATTGAAATTTAACTATATCGGTTTACAAATGGCTGAGATATAAATCTGTAATTTACCTATTCCCATAAATTTTTTTTCTTTTTTTTAACCTGAAATAGACTTTGTAGAACAGCTGGTAGTTTTAGTTAAAAAAATCGGTTCATAAATGAACGGGTTACAGACAAACAACTTTTTTTCTTGAAGAAATAATGGTTTTGGCCCAAAAATGTCCATATAAGATAAGAATATCAAAAGGGTGTTTCCACAGAAATTGACCCCTTATAGCTCAAAAATTAAATTTTTATTTTGATTTAATTTTTCCGCTATTATACAAAATAAATGTATCGTGTCATATTCCTAAAGATTAGCTTTAATTTTATTTATACTGACAAAAATATATTTTTTTTTTTGTCACCGATAATAAATGAATTCCCACGTAAAAAACTTGTAATTTTTATAATGTATTATTTAAACAAAACATTTCAAAGAATTAAATCAGATATTTAACTTGACATATCCTGTGCAAAATTTTACAAAACATGATGTTTGTTTCAGACATTTAAAAACAGCACATTTATAAAGTAACGGCCGTTACTTTGGATACACCCAAATATCAATCATATTTTGTTAATGTATATAAGAAGTATTAAATGTTCAAAATAAGCCAAATCGGTCCATTTCTTTCCCTCGAAATTTTGCTTTTGCCGATACATTTTTCAGGGAAGAGGCAAACAACTTCGAGGACAATTTTCATAAAAGGGATAAATAAAAAAATTTAAGCTGTCTTGTTTTTAAAGATATTTTTTTACTAATAAACAAACATATCAAAATATTTAAAACTATCTTATTTCGAAGACTAAGGGGCAACGCCAACAATTTCATTGAAAGCAAAAAAAAAGTCAAAAGTATTTTATAAATTTGTTGTTACTTTCTACAGAAATTCATTTTGTTTTTTCAATTTTCAACGCCACAAAATATGAAGTGTTTGAAATTTAAAAATTCAATATGAATTTCTATAGAAAGTAACAACAAAATTATAAAATATTTTTGATTTTGTTTTGGCTTTCGTCACTTTTTTAGAAAAAATCATTAAATCGTCACTTTGCTAATTTCGGAACAAAAAGTTGTCACAATGACAATAACTCGTCAAATCTGGCAGCCCCGTTTTTATTATATTTATTTCATTTGTTGACGTTTCGCTTTTATTTGACACTTAATTACTGGAAATATTCCAGTATAAACAGAATTTGTTGTGTCTGTTTTCGCATTCAAATACAGAAACACTTTTATCTCATAAATCGAGAAACGTTTGAATTTTTTGTTTCACACTTCATGTAAGAAATTTTACGATGCGAGAAATACAGAAACGAGGTACTGGTAATCATAGTTGCCGTTGAAAAATTTTTCACGAAAAAGCTCAAAAAATGATTTATTTAAGTTTAAGTAAAAACAGAACGAATTTTTAAAGTTATTTATACACAGAACAAAAAACTGTAATTTTATTTTCACTTACATTTTAGATTTCAAAATAATAATTAGTACTGTGGTAATTTTATTGAACTGTTTATGTTTTTTAACCCAAATTTTAATATTTTTAATCCGGCTAAATGCCATCAAATTTAATTTTCATTAAATTATTTTTATGACGGAAGGCATTTTACAACATGAAACTAATAAAAATTTATTAATAATTTTCCACTTTTTACTGCCGCGGGAACCGAACCCAGGCTTTCACGGACAGGTTGCCCATCCATGACGACAGCTGGCAGTCAATAGACAAACATCAATCTTTAAACCAAATCGTATTTTAACCTTGTTAGTTCAAAATTTGTTTTTTAAATGATTACCTATTTTAATTGATTTACATACATTTTCTTCCTTTTCCCTACTCCTGTCTTTCGTACTTTTTGTCAAGAATTCTTCTTAAAGTCCAAAGTACATTTTTCCTTCTAACAATTAAATTATTATTAAATATACCATATGACTGTATGTTATCAAAAAAGCTTAAACTAAGGCCGTAGTTTTATTTTCAATTCCTATATAAATAATTAATTTTTTAGTATGTATTTAAATAATTAAAGGAAAAAGCCTTGTCATCATATTCCATTTTTGTTTGAAAAATTGATAAGCAGAAAAGGGTTAAATAATTTGGTAAGCAAAATAAAAAATATAATAACAACAGCCAAATTAATATAATTACATTTTTATTTCTATACGACTCAAAAATGACAAAACCCCATTAAAAAAATAAACTTTTTATTAACTATAAATAATTATTTTCTTTAAGTATCATAAAAAATAAGTGAATGTAGTTAATGAATACCAGTGATTCCCAGCGTTTTTTTTTTGCTCCCTTGAGAAACAACATTTTGTTCTGCGGGCCCCAAATGTACTTTGGCTGTAAAAGGTATATTAAATAGAATATGTATTTTATTTCTACATTTATTGTTCAAGTGGCCTGAGACACGTTAATGGCCTCCGGACATTTAAATAACTTTTTTTTAACCAAATTTGGTCTTTTACATCTCCTTCGAACGATAATTACGTACATAATCGTAATCAGTTCTCTGAGCCAGTTATTTTATATGATCTTTTAAAAAAAATTCACGATAAGTACAATTTCTAT
This sequence comes from Pollenia angustigena, assembly GCA_930367215.1. Classification (NCBI taxonomy): domain Eukaryota; kingdom Metazoa; phylum Arthropoda; class Insecta; order Diptera; family Polleniidae; genus Pollenia; species Pollenia angustigena. The sequence continues at coordinate 184,191,437 of OV884056.1, forward strand.
ATTTTATAAATTCAAATAAAAAAGTGCATAAATGACAATCTTTGCACAGAGAAATTTTAAAATTAAAATTTTTAAAATGAGAGCTAAATGTTGATTGATTAAGTGATCACGCTTTTTTCAGAATTTTTTTTCGTATTTTTTAAGTGTGAAATATACTCTAAATAACATTTTTAGAAAAAGTTATGGCGATTTCTTTTCTGAGAAATATGTTGCATAAATGTTACATGTTCTATATTTTGTGTTCGTTTGTACAAAAAATACAACTGTGGGAAAAATTTTCAAGTTCTTTCGTGAATATGTTGATGAAAAACATGCAAAATATGTTGCATATTTTACACATACTTTTACTTAAGGTGTTCATACTGCCTTGTTTTAAAATTTTGGTACTTACAAGTTTGTTTGTACAACCAATGTTTTATTTTGTTTGCCATTATTCATACAGCTCATAATTTTGTAAAATAATGGTTTGAAAACAAAATAAAAATATATTTATACATTAAAATCAAAAAAAGTCTATTTATATTATAATCGTTTTAGTTTTTCTAAGCCATTGGTGATGTCAATATTTGTTTCCAAGCCATAATAGCGTGCAGAAACCGCTCAAATAGCTTTAAAAATCGCTCATGAAGTACATTAATGATGAAAGTGTAATAGTTGTAAATAAAAGCAGCTAATTGTGTTCTATTAAAATTGCACATCATGTAACACTTCCAGTGATTAAAGGTAACATTAGAAAATGTTACATGCATATGCTGTAACATATTTTTCTCAGAAAAGAAATCGCCATTAAATAAACTGGTGGTGGCGGAAACTCGTTTTATATGACTGGAAATTATTCAACAAAATGAAGTGGTGATCAGTCAACATCTAAAAGATCCCGAAGCACATAGTTTTTAATATTTTTTACGTAAAAAAATTTGTTCAGCTTTTACAAAATAATCGTAGAATATATTATGCATACTTATTGTACAATTTTTAAGTATTGTTTTTTTAAAACTGAAAAAATAAGACCCCATAAAATAGAAATAAAGGATTAATTTTTCTAAAATAAATTCTATAAGTTTTCATAACAATTTGAAAAGCTTTAATACTTTAATAGTCTTATTCCTTCCATATTTTCCAGGAATATTTTCTATGCACTATCAGAATTTTCGTCTAAGGATTTTTTAAAAATATATCGATTTTAGATTTAAGATTTTTGTTTTTTGATGAAAAGCGATAATTTTTGATCATTTGCATCATCCCTAAAAATCTCATATCTCTGGGAAGTACCTTTACGAAATAAGAGCAAAAGCAATTTCAAACGAAACCCTTGATTTGAAGCAAAAATATTTTTAAAAAACCTTCTACTGTAAAATTTTATTTTTGTTGGTTACATCATTCTTGCTGTAAGGGCTCGATATATGTGTGCTACTTTTCAATTTTCCTCTATTAAGCATTTAACATACATTACACGAACTTTTGGTCTTCGAAGACCCATAATGAAATTTGATGCAGAAAATATTCGTGGAACATTTTAACCCTCTAAAGTGCTGTTTTAGTATAATTTCGTGTGAAAGTTGGAAAAGTGAACAAAAATTACCCATTAAAATGGGAGTCAGAAGGTTAATAAATTCTAAGAAAAGAATCGCTATACAATTCTACTAAAGACATGTGAAATAATTTTTTAGCTGAGAAGTACATTTAGTATATTTTTTTTGACTTATGCCAAGCGCCTTTTCCAAAATTCAAAAACTTCAAGGGCCGAAATTTTAAAAATCTTAGCTCGGTTTTTAAAACCCTTTGGCAGATTTGCTCTACCTGTAGTCTAGTTTCATTTCGCGTTGCATGTATTGAGGCTGCTTTTTTTGTTGCACAGTGTAATTTATTACACAGGGTGGGCCAACTTGGACTGACTGATTTGAAATGCTTATAATTTTTGTATTTTTTTTGCAGATAATACAGAATTTTATTAAATTTTAAATTGTCACCGTACTCAGTGGAAGAACGTGTAAAAATTGTTGAGTTTTATTATGTTTTCGGACGATCAATTGAAGCACAGCCGCGAATAACGTTGTAAACGCCACATTTTGCAAAAACTGTTTTTTTTTGCAGATAACCGTTGGCCTTACTCTATCACACGGTTTAAACATCAAATCAAACGTTTTCAAAATGGCGTACAAAGTGTCAGCCAGTGGAAGAACATTGCAAGTTACAAACAAAATGATGAAACCTAAATGGTTTTGCAGTGCGGAGTAATGTTTTAAAAGCATTTTGCATTAAAGTTTTTATTATCATTATTTTTAATAATAGAAAAAAATGAATTTTAAAACAAATAATGCTGCCTCTCAAAAAATGTTTTTTTGCTCTCCTGAAAAACTATTATTTTGTAACTTAAAACGTTATTCGCGACTGTGCTTCAATTGTTACAACGCAAAGAAAATACCGTCAGCATTTAAATACTGCAGAGGCTCCCAGTGTAAACACGATAAGAAGCTTAATGACCCGTTTTGAGAATTTGGATTCAGTGGGTAATGAACTACGAAGAAATGTTGTTCGTCCTGTTCGCACTGAACAAGTTATAGAAGCTGTACGAGAAAGTGTTCACACGGATCCTACTGTGTCTACTCGTCGACGAGCTACTCAATTGAACATCTCCAGAACATCGTTTCCAAATCAAATTCAACTGGCCCAAGAATTACTGCCGAGGGATGCACCACAACGGCTGCAATATGCCAAAAATTATGATCATTTCTAATCAGTCAGTCCAAGTTGGCCCACCCTGTAGTTCCAAATATAAAGCGACCTTTCAAAAACACTTAAAAACGCTAAAAATAAATTGCACTGTTGTATTGAAAATGGTCCGATTTATGTTTTTTTAATGACATGAAACAATCTTACGAGTTTTATTATGATCGATCCATAACACGGTGCTACAGTGAAAATATACTTGGAAAATGACCTAGTGTAAGTTGAAGGCCTTGTTGAGTAGATCTCAAATCAGTTTTAAAATGTTCGGAAACACCCCCAAATTTCATAGTTATACCGATAAAACCATTTTCGGGTAGGTTTGAGTACTTATGAACACGTAACTCAGTTGATTTTTATCCGATTTTTATTTTTTAATTTTAAATCAAATTAAAATATGATATAATTAGAATATCACTACAAAATTTGTATACACATACCAAAAAGTGTATAAATTTAAAAAGGCACATGTCTCTTCTTTCTGAAACCGTTTCAAAAATAAAAATCGGATTATAATCAAATGAGTTACGTGTTCATAAGTACTCAAACCTACCCGAAAATGTTTTTTTCGGAATAACACAGACATTTAAGGGTGTTTCCGAACTTTTTAAAATTTACTTATGATCTACTCAGTAAGGTATAACCTACACTAGGTCGCTTTTCAAGTATAAAAAAGTGCTCATTTGTAGCACCGTGTAATTTGCCATATATCTAATGTATAATCCCCCCTTGAAATAACTTCAATACGGCGTAAAAATGATACAAATTATGATATTATGTTCAAATTATTTTAAATTTGTTTTTTTTTTAAACAAGATAACTCTGTGATAGTCGGACTATAATTTAGCATAAAATGCAAAACTCTACTAAATTAAATGTCCCAATAAAATTAAAAAAAAAAAACAAATCATTAAAAGTGTTTTCACGCCCTTTTGCATTTTAGGTGACGATATGTAGGTCTAAAGGCCCAAATACATTGATCAAAATACTCATCAAGCACTGTGGTAGTATAAGTGGAAATGAGTTTGTATGTGTCACACCGACGATGCGGGATGGAAAATCAAAAAATTTTGATATGATGGCGAATATTACGTCCAGCACACGTACATGAAGAATTTGCCCGCTGGACAAGCATTTGCCAAGTGTATTTGGCCCTTTAAGCTGTAATAATTTATAATATTGTAAAATAAATTGGTTGAGAATTTATAGATCCTAACTCCTAAAATATTATATTTCTCGGTGGAGGGTATCCTTTGATTTGGCACAGTCAAAAAAAGCACTCTAAATGGTTTTTATATTTAAAGCACATAAAAGCCACAAAACATTTTTTGCAATTATTACTAAGATTTAATTTAATCACCACTTCTGAGAAATTTATATTAAATTTTCTGAGAAATTTATATTAAATTTATATTTGTCAAACACAACAAATATTTTATTAGAGTGCCTGTCAAAATAAAATAAATTTATTATTTAACTTAAATTAAATAAGTAAACATTATAATTATCTACTTCTGGTTCAAAGTGCATTACACACAGAGTTTTTAGAGGTACATAAATATTTGTTAACAATGCATTTTAGAAAAGTTGTTTTTTTTTATTAAAAAACTTGTTTTAGCTATGTTTTCTCTATCGTTAACAAACATTTTTTTGTAGAACTGATGCTAAGAGCACAACTGAGTCGAACGTTATAACAACTTAGCGCCGTGTAATACAAACTCCGTTTACCTACAATTCCGTCGTAATCGTATTTTGTGTTTCTTTTGAAAATAATATTAAAAAATTCATTGAAATTGTTGTTTATAATAACCTTCATCACAGGTGGTCATTCCGTGTGTAATGTTTACAATATTGATGTTACCCCCTATAAAGTATGAGTAGCAAAGTTGATTAAACGATGTCCATCTGTTCGTGTGTCCGTTGAAATTGGTTTTTTGAAGGCCCCAAATATGATCTTGTTATATACATATTAGCATCGCATATACATAGTCTCAAAAAGTTTGCTATTGAAATTCAGCCAGATCGGTTCACACATGGCTAAGATATGAACAAAAAACCACGACTGCCTCTAATTTTACCCAGAAATCCCTTTTTTTTATATATCTGGAGAGTGGCAAGAGCTAAAGTTATCAAATTAGATACAAGCATCTCGGTTATCAATACACAATCTCTCTAAAAAAGTGGGCGTGTCACTTTCCATACAAAGACATTAAAGATTTCTGTATATCTGGAGAACGACAAGAGCTAAAGTTTCGAAATCAGGAACAAGCATCTTGATTTTCTTGACAACATCCGACAAAATGTGGGCGTGGCACAAGATATCTACATATATCTTAAGAACGGTAAGAGAAAAATTTTGTAAATTTGGAACACATAGCAGCTGGTTTAAAAATACATAACCTTTCAAAAAAAATGGGTGGAATTGGAGAAGTGTGAGTGGGTTTTCCAATACAAATAAAAAAAAATATGTTTATCTAGAGAATCATAGCAGTACCAAATTTATCTCGCAAAAAGTGGGAGAGTTTGTAGAGGTGGGCGTGGCTCCAAATACATTTCTTTATATCTGAAGAACGGTAGAGGAAAAATTGTCCAAATTTGGTACACATATCTAAGTTGTCAACATAAAAAATTCGTCAAAAAGAGGATGTTATTTAACAAGCGGGCATGGCCCCCCCATGCAAATAATGCAAATTGATCAGTAACAGTAAAAGTTACAAAATTAAGTACAAATAGCTTCGATACCACAACAAGATATCCGAAAAAAAGTGTGCGGATTGGAGAAATGGAGAAACTTTGTGTTCTTATCGGACTATGGTGAAAAGTATTAAAGATTCTGCCCTGCCGAATATAGCACTCTGACTTGTTTATTGTATTTTAATTTGTTTACAATTTAAAAATATTTTCATTTTATTTTATAATTTTTCTTGCTCTATGAAGCACAGTGGGCCGCACAGTTCAACAAATATTAAATTAAAGCTTGATTCTACTCTGGGGAAGTATGCTACTTCGTAAAGCTTATTTATATAACCAATATTTCAGACTAATCTGTTTTTGTTACCTAAAAACAGGAAACGATTTCACAATGGTTTAGTATAGCGAAGAATAACTGTAAATGCGTTCTATTTTTTAATCAGACAATTGTTTCTTAAATGTCATTTATTGTTATGAATTTTATAGCGATATTCTATTTAAAATGTATTCGTTTTTAATTAGAAATGTTATTTTTTAGAAATAACTGTTTGTTAACAGATCAACAAAATTAAACAGGTTTCAGTATTATTGTCTTAATTTTTAAAGGAGCTAGAGCGAACAGAAAGTTACTCTAAATTCAATCATCTTTCACTTTTAAGATTTTTTCTATTTATATATTTTATATTTTTCTATTTATATATTTTACGCAAAATTTTGTTCAAATTTGTTGTAGTTTTCACTGAAAACTAAAGGGGTCTGTTTACGTCAAGCATGATTGTCTAGTAGGCGAATTCACTCGTGTGCGTGTGCTGGACGTAATATTCGCCATCCAGCATCGTCGTTGTGACACATACAAACACATATAGGGATGAAACGATACCTCTAAGGTATCGATACTTATACTCGATGTGGTATCGCTCGTAAAGTATCGATGCTAGAGTTGTCAATTATTCGCCTTTCAGCTTTGTTCGAATAATTCAAATAATTGTTTTTGTTCGTTCGATCAAACGATTAAATCTGAAAAATTATTCGATTAATCGATGAGAATAACGAATAAAAATTTTTTTAAAAAAATATAAAATTTTTTAAATAAGATACATCCGTCCGTTTACAACTATGGAAAATCTTCCATTTTCTTCTTTGGTTTTTCTCAAATCCACTATGACTTCTTATATTTTTGATGCGTACAACTTTTCATCTTAACTCCATAAAGGGGTTGTAGACCTTCCATCTTCAGCCAAACTTCTGCGTACAATTTCTTCTATATAACAACCGCTGTCTGTCTTAATGCATTTTTCCATTGGAACAAGTTCGGCATTTTTTGATGTCGTTGGATTATCTTATACTACATCGTTTTCAATGGTAATATTGTATCACTTATACTATGTTCACACTTGGGTTCCTAAACGCGTTTAAGCAACTCGAACGTGATTAAGTTCTTATCACATCAAAATCCATGATTAACCATATATTGAAGTGCTTTGTTAATCATTTCGAATTGACGTGATTACAACTAAATCACTTCATTAATCACATCGAATCAATCGGTCACCATGAACGTACCCCTTACGTGTACAACTCACCACGATCTATTTTTAATGTTTTTATTTTTCCTTAAATAATTCATAAATTTTCACAATTGTAATATGTTTAAAATAATCTTCTGATAACTTTGGCCATATTTACATTATGCAATTAATGCCGCAACTTTCGCATGAAACTTTTTGTTTGTTAGCAAGAGGTGTAGGGAAGAAAACGGGGTTGAAAAGGTTGAAAAAATGTATGAAAAAAATCATATATATTATTTCTAAAGCACTTTTTTTTGTCGGTTGCAAATATCTCCCATACCACCGCATCAAATTTAATGAATGATATCTCATTTTAAAGCTTATTTCTAACACTAATGACGAAAAATAATAAGAAATTGAAAAATTAATATTTTCATTGATAAAAATTATGGTGGGAAATATTCGCACGGGTCATCTAGTGTTAATGTAAATGTGAAAAGAGTTTCGTAGCAACTTCTTTAAAAGAAAATAAAAAAAAAACTCGGCGTTAATTGCATAGTCTAAATGCGGTCTTTGTAAAAGTATTTGTATCCATTTTTAAAACATTAAAGAAATATAAATTTGTTTGTTGTGTTTTTTTTTTGATCAACTGTCATCTTTATCATCTCAAATGTAATGTGAGCGGCTCTGATTAACTTAATCAACATTTTGCTCAAACGCGTTTAAAAACTCAAGTGTGAACATAGCATTACGCAAATGGCAAAGTTATATATAATTTACAAAATATATATGTATAATACAATAACAGCTCTGTATTTTTTAGCTTTTTTTATTTCTAAGTTTTTCACCCGAGAGTGAAAGATCCCATTTCTCGAAAATTTTTTGATTTAAGCAGAAAACAGCTGTTACAATTGTTGGTCAAAGATTTGTTTAATAAGAGCATAAAATACATTTTTGAAATACTATAAATACTCAACACGGTTTTTGCTTACTAAACATTGGGATTAATTACAATCAGGACTATATCTGCAATATTTTTTACCTTTCCTACATTTTGTATAAAATCGCTAAAAACGTATGAGCATAAATTAAATTCTAAGCTATTATTTCTTATGTCTTTTATTATAAATTTATGTGTTAATAAAAAAAAATTGTTCGATTAATCGACATAATTTAATCGATTGATTCGTTATTCGAAAATCGGCAATTTAAAATTATTCAAACATGAGCTTGTTTTTGATTGATCGATTAATCGAATTATTCTTAATCGGTTGACAACTCTAATCGATACCTACTTAGTATCGAAAAAAAGTATCGATACTTATTTGTATCGGTACTTGTATCGGTTTGTATCATAAAATAATAGAAAGCAGCATTTAAAAACGTTCTTATTAGTGTTTTAGTTCTATACAATACAATAAGAACTACGACTTGGTTTGCCAGATATCAAAAGTCAAATAACTGGACAATAGAAAAAATTCACCTGGATTTTAAAAAAATAAGACAATTTGAAAAAGTACTTAACTATAAGAAAATATAAAATTTTACTTCAGATTTTATTTTGCAATAAAAAAAATTTTTAAAAGCAGAGAAACGTAACACTTAAAATTCAGTCTTATAACTTTTTACAAAATTATAATCAGGGCGAATTCACTACAAGTGGCAGCGAAAAGCCTGCTGACTTTAACAGTTCGAACCAATTTGTTTTGGTTTCATAATATTTTATTTATATATAGTTGATGTGGTTTTTGTTTTGTTGTTTTATTGCTGCCACCGTTTATATAAATTCAACTTGGTATTATATATTAATGTGCTGTTTTCACAACACAAGTGACTGCACGTGTAGTGAAATTTATATGAAAAGCACTCAGTTTTTTGAGTGTTTTCCATACAAATTTTACTACACGTTCAGTCACTTGTGTTGTGAAAACAGCACATAAATTAAATCAAATAAAAAAGTACATAAATAGCCATGTTACGAATCGAGTGAAATTGAAATCAATAGAGATTTCCAGTTAAATTTTAGTTTAAATTGCCATAGTTTTTTTATTTAAGTTCTAATAAAGAAAAGATGTACTCATTGTATGAAGTATATTAAACAAAATTATTTAATGAACTTTAAACACTAGATCGTTTTTTAAGTTTGTTCGATTTTGATTTCACTCGAATTCGAATTTGTTTTTGTATTTTTATTTGAGGAATTTAATAACTCTATTACTTTAGTTGTAAGCAAAAATGTTTGAAACATTTTGCAACTTCAATCAAAATTTAGTATTATTAAAATTGTAGCTTTTATTCGGTCATATGAATGAATTCTTCTGAATAAAGATTATCAGAAATACCTCAAGTGCATGCACAAAAAGTATTGCTAGATGGCATGACTAACAAACGAGATCAATTTATATAAGTTTGTACGTTATTTTTATCGCATTTTTGAAAAACAGGACCTCTATCTCATTAATTGGACTATTTGTCGACAAAATAGAAATTGTTTCCTTTGTATATGATTTTGTTCTAAACAATAATAAAAATAAATAAAAAAGTTATATTTTAAAATAAAAAAAAGTTTTTTAACTGGACAAATGGTCAATCCACCCATCTGGCAACCCTAACTACGACCCATTAGAATTTTTGTGCAAAACACAAAGTGTAAAGTTTGTGCTGGTTCACACTCTTCAAGTTTTGACTGTCAAGTCTTAAGTTTTTAGCAGAGAGAGGAAAAGAAATGGCATTCTCTTTGCCCTTCTTTCCCAGAAGCTAAAGACTTGATGGCTAAAACTTGAAGAGCGTGAACCAGCACTTTAAAACCACTTTAATTTACCACCAAGTATCAATTTCCTTTCGAAAAATCTTTTTTATCTTAGGAAACAAAATTTTATAGAACGTTCAGGATAACAACCTTTTATATGCCTTTTATTCCAGAAATTAACAATGTTCCTATGAATTTATTTTCAATGTAAATAAGTATTTTATTTTTAAATTGATAAATATATAATAAAGGGTGGTTAAACCATAATCCAAGATAATTGTGAGTCACCTTAACGTCAAGTTTTTTGCGCAACTTAAATTGACCTTTCTTTGTTTCAGTAGTTAAGAACTTCTATCATTGACAGGTACACAATTGAGCAGCTCGTTAAGATTGTTAAAGCCTTTTTCGAAAATGGGCGTTTAATCAAAATGCATTTCGTGCACATCGTGATTTTTTTGGTCAGCATAATCGACCAAATGTTTCCACAATCAGGAGAATTGTGAGCAAATTTCAGCAAACCGGGTCTGTAGGTAATGGGAAAACATACATATGTGCATGCTCGCCCACTTAGTTCTGCGGCTGGCAGTGTTACCGGGCCGTACTTCTTCGAAAATGAGGTCGACCAAGCAATTATCGTGAATGGTGTTCGCTATTGCGACATGATAACGGACTTCCTATAGCCAGAAATTGAGGAAATGGACCTAGACGGTATGTGGTTTATAGGTGTTTACTGGTCAAATGGTTTCTTGATACCGTTACTGGTGCTCCAGCTTTGGAAAATAATCAAAAATTTAAGATTAATTTCAATACCAAAGTGAAACGATTACTTTTGACCGATACCGAGTATTTTTTTTACCGATACTACTTGGTACTCGGTTGCTAAGTATCGATTACAAAAATAATTGGTACTTATATAAACCCTGCAGATAGCGAGACTAGTCCATACATGCATGTAAAGAGTAGTCCATAAAGGAGTAGGAGTACTCCAAAACTACTCCAAATATATGGGTAAAAGGTGGTCCATTTAACATTACGATGTCCTAGGAGGTGAACATATAACCCACCGAAGTAGTCGCTAAGCTGCTCCATGGAGTACTTAAGTGGATTAGTTTTAAAAGTACTCTATGTTACTGCAGTATGGAGTACACTAAAGGTGCATGTAGACGACATGTTTTTTACATCTGACTTGTCAACTTTTCAAGTCACATGTAATTGTGCATGTCTGTCAAAATGGCTATTTTACAGAAGGTTTATAATATTCGGTCACAAACGTACATGTAATTTGCTTCTGACATTGTCTCTGTTTTTTCCCCATAGTTGTTACAAAAACCAAAATAAAAATGCCGCCACGAAAGTTTGTATTTACGCCGTTACATAATTTAGCCATCTTGACATATTTTTCTTTTAATTTAAGATACCAATTTAGGATTTTATAATGAAACGGTTTTTATATGTAATATATTTACATAAATTCTATTCAATAGTGGGATGATCATACATATCTCGGTATTGTAAAATATTCACCCTTATTGTGTTTGGCGTATTTAAAATACGCCTACAACTGTTTGGTAATAGATTAAAGAGAACGTGAACTTTTTTTTCTTTAATCTATTACCAAACTGTCGTAGGCGTATTTTAAATACGACAAACACAATAAGGGTGATTAACTTCAGCCGGCTAATGATTCCGTCAATAGTGGACGTCGCTGCCGGTTTCCTCTCGGCATAGATTTCTGATGTCAGATGGTTTGTCAGAAGAAAATAGAGCGCGCTCTAATTGAAATTTTGTCAGATGACTTTGCATCTGACTTCTACAGAAGCAAAAGTTTAAAAGGTAACACACGACATGTATGTATTTTGCAGTGGGAAATTTGACATGTCAGATGACAAAAACATGTCGTGTACGGTCGCCTTAAAGGGGTAGTTTAAGCATTTTTCTTTTTTATTTTTTACTAATCGCCTTTTATGGCGTGTACTTTTTTTTAACATTTTTCCACAAATTTCACAAACTTTCACTTTTAAATAAACAATTAATAATGGACACCATCAGGGCTACCAATGTGTAATACTGTAAACTATAGAAAAATATACATCATGCAGTTGTTGGCAGCACTGCATGTTAATTTCTTATAACATGGTCCATACTACAGTACATTGGACCATGTTGTAAGTAGTCCATTTACGCCACAATGGACCATGAAGTCCAATATTATCTGTAGGGAAAGTATCGAATATGTACTTGTATTTACTCGTATCGATTCATCCCTAAGCACATATTCACTAATACTACCATAGCGCTTGATGAGAAATTATTGACGTGTACAGACCCCTTAAAGTCATGGGGAAAACGAGGCTCATCTTTAATTACAAACAACAATTTGTAACAAAAAAAAAAAATTAAATATAAAGAATGGAATATATATTTTAGAAATTATAGTATGTGTAGTAAATAGATGTCACGCGTTTCTGATGGCCATGGATGACAAATCATATTTTATTTTCAAAGTCATCGATAAATATATTTGTATGGTTGGTTCCTTTTTTATTATTTTTTTTTATAAAAGTAAAAAGTTTTCGTAGTAAACACTGAAATAACTTTCAAGAGTAAAACATATTAATATTGGTTTTAGCCGATTTTTTCATGAACAAAATTTGTCATTATAGTTATCGAACTCGACACGAGCAAGAATAATAGAAATAAATATTACGACATATCGGGTACTTTTTTAGCTGCATGAGAACATTCGATATCGATTTGTCAGCTGAGAATGTCAAACTGTGTTGACATTTCTGCTCAGTAAGGTTTGTGAAGTCATCACCTCATTGCGAGGGCAACTTTCGAAGAAAGAGAAAGAAAACATTTTTAGGTAGTGAAGTGGCAATGTGTAAAAACAGGCAACACAAATTGCGTAAACAAACAAAAACAATATTTATTTACAATATTTTCTGTCTCGTGACGCCTCTGTGTGCTCTGTGGTTTAGAGCTAGAACAACGCTTCTAAATTTTGAAAGTTCATAGAGCACTTTAACGAAGCTGATTTCTGGAGCGAAGACAGTTCTCAAGCCGTTAACGAGTCATCATTACATTCATTAAAGTTTAATGTATGGTGTGTTTTACACGCTCTTTCGAAATGAGCAAGGTGCTGCCGTTTCGGTGAATGGTGAGCCCTATTGAGAAATGCTGACTGAATTTTTGTTTCTTAAAATAAATCAACTAAACATCAACGAAATGTGGTTCCAACAAGACTTGCCATACAGCGCGTTTAACAATTGATTTATTGCAAAATCCATTTGGTGACAACTTTATTTCCAGAAGTGGTCCTGTTGACTTTACTTTTTTTGGTGCTATGTTAAGTCGAATGGAACATGTAACTTGTAGCCACGGCAGACATATGCCGGATTAATTATTTATTTATTTATAATTATTAAAAAACCAAGTGCCATGAAATTATCTACCTAGATTATAATAAAAAAAAATTCATTCCAGCAATATTTCTGTCTAGTATTAAAATTTTAAGTTCTCATGCAGCTGCGACAGATCACTTTGAAGGGGCTTTCCGACTGTTGCTCTGTGTAATTATTAAATTTTTTTAATTTATATAATATGAAAACTGCATTTGTAAAACTGCTCTGGGCGGAAAAGCAGCACGCGAGTTATGGTCATTATATTTCAAGGACAATTAGGATGTACTTGTTTGTTTTTAGTGAGCTTCATTCGCAACTGTAACGAATTACAAGTTTTCGGTTTTTAACCTGCTTGTGTGGTGAATAAGAAACGAAAACTTGATTTGACTTAATGGAGTACTATTTAAAACTCCGACTGATTATTGGTGAAGACAATAATGCTCAGAATCGGATTCTGGAAGATTTTGACTGCCTATACGAGTGCAGGCCTGCCAGTTTTGGCAGTTTGGGGGTTTGACCCCAAATAAGGGGGTTTCTGGTTGTTTAAAGGAACACAAATTTTTATTAGGGGTTTGCATTAGGGATATTTAAAATTCAAATTAGGATTTTTTGGGGTAATAAACAATATGAGTTTAATTTTTCTATTAAATACAGCAGGCCATTTTTGCAATATCACTTAATATCAATGAGCACTGGGCAAAAAAAAGTTTCTTTTTTATCTAAAAACATTTCTGAAAAGTTTGAAGCTAATCTGTCTGTCAATAATTCGATTATATATAATAAGACCAAAATTTGCATTTTCCTATACAAGTTCATCTATACTAGAGGTGTTCAAAATAAATTAAAGTGAACTCTTAAGACAATGAATTTGCTTATTTGGTTCATGATTGGTAACGATTGGGTAAAGAAAAGTCGATTGAAAAGTTGAATATTAAAAACAAGTAGGGATGCAAACGATACATCGATGTTAAGAAAACATCGATGTATCGGTCATAAAAATCTTTGATTTGATGTTCGATATATCGGCGATACATTGGTGTCAAAACTAAAAAACAAAGACTTCGTCCATTTAATATGTACTTTTATATAAATCTTTTTTTTTCAATATTTTTACCACATTAAATTTTTATTTTTTCAAAAAAGCCGTTAATTTTAAATATAAAAACGTGTATTTCAAAGCATAGCCGTACAAAGTACGTACATGCATATTATGCAATGCATAACTATTTGTTTGTAGTAAGTGGAAACCCCTTTGAAAGAAAAAAATGTTAAATGTGCAAGTGTGAAGGCCCAACTATAATATGATCAAGTTGGCTCAAGCAACTATGCGAATACATGTAAATCATATGTGTCAAACCATTTTGTACTTAAAGTAACTTTTTGTTAAATTCTATGAATCTAAAACTTGCTTAAGCAAAAGGGGAAACTGATCGCACTTTCCGAATGGTTTTGTGTTTTTAAATGCATTTGACAGGTTTTTTTATTTTCTTAAGATTTTCAGTAGCAAAGAAGAATTTGGGCAGTCCGTAGGTGTTAATGCAAAGTAGTTTATTACATCGATGCATCGTGTTTTTTACCGTTGATTTTCAGGAAGATGTTGCATCCCTAAATACAAGGCAAAAAAATTTTTTTATGTCGTAAAAGTTTTTATTCTAGATGTTAAATTAATCAAAATGTAGATACAAATACTTATGTCTTCAAACAGGTATAAAAACGGTTAAGAACTAGACCAATAATAAATAAAGCCCCATACCACTTATGTTTGAATTATTACTTGACCGAAAAACGCGAGCACACACCCTAAATATTTTTGAAATTGATTTGAGCAATATAATTTTTTATTCAAAAGACTTGTAATTGTAAAATATTTATTGAGAATTACGGAAAATAAAGTACGTTACATTGCATTGGATTACAGTTACGGTCGGCTAATGCAACCTTAATTCTCAACATGTAGAATGCAAGCAATTCAGCACTAAACACAAAAAGCTTCAAATTAATAAAGCAATGTTCAAATGGATAACCGCGGCATGTGGGAGTGTAATCCAAACTAGAATTGCCTGATTTTTTTTAACAAAAGTAGAAATAAAATTAATTCTGTATAATGAAGTTTTTTTTTTTTAAATTAAGCGATTTTATCGTCCCATGCAGATTATTATAGGGAAGATTGACTCTATATATATATATATATATATATATATATATATATATATATATATATATATAAAATATATACAAATGTTTAAAATACAATTACGTACTTCATTACGAAAAAATTCTCCGTTGTAGAACATAGTTCAAGTAAAACTCAAATAAATATTTAAATATCCGTTATGAATGGTGTATTTTTTACTGGGGCTTATTTTAGGGATTTTTTCTTTTATTGGGGTATTTTTGGGGAAAATTTTTTTTTAAGTTTGGAAAGGACGAAAAAATACCTGCCAGCCATGTACCAGTGCCTTAAGGCGACCAATAACTTTGGAGTAGGCTCCTTTTTAGTGTGATACCCTGCCACTTCAACTACAAAAAAAATTTTAGATAACAAATAAAATAATTACCATAAAAAATATTTAAACAGACATTAAATTAATTAAACAAAACAAAAAAATGAAGAATTTAACCAACATCGTTTCGATTTGTCATTTGGTTTTTAATAAGTCCCCTCATTTCTTTTAATTAAATATTTAATTATTCTTATCAAGTCATAATTTCATAATAATAATTACCAATTAAAAAAAAAACATAAGAATTTTAAATAATTTCTAAACAAAATGATTTATGTAACAATCCATTAAAAAAACTCACAGGAAATTATTACACATGTAATTGAGGTTTTGTAGAAAAATTTTATATATATTTTTTTTTTAATATCTACAGAAATAAAGATCAAAAACTTTAAGATCAAAAAGTTTTATGAATAAACTAAAAAATTTAACTTCCTATAAAAGAAAATTTTTTTTTTTTGCAAAATTTGTTCATACATAAATATTTTAAATCTAGACAAAGGCAGATGGCATAAAAATTTTTTGGTAAAGAGACACTAAATATATTCACTACACAGTGTAGGCGACTTGTTGTACAATTTCAACAAGTCGTACAACAAATTTAACGTCAAAATTGAATAAATTTAAAGTCAAAAGTTCAAAAAAAAAAAAAAAAAATATCAAATTAACGGCCAATTTCGTTGAGTTAAGTTAAAACTAACTACATATTACACAGAAAAAATAAAATTGATTTCAATTAAAAAATTTGTGGTATAAATTAAATAATTAATTTAATTTGCACCAGTAAACGAATTAATAGTATCAATTAAACGTTTATCCGTTGTAGAACATAGTTCAAGTAAAACTCAAATAAATATTTCAATATCCGTTATGAATGGTGTATTTTTTACTGGGGCTTATTTTAGGGATTTTTTCTTTTATTGTGGTATTTTTGGGGAAAATTTTTTTAAGTTTGGAAAGGACGAACAAAATACCTGGCAGCCATACACCAGTGCCTTAAGGCGACCAATAACTTTGGAGTAGGCTCCTATTTAGTGTGATACCCTGCCACTTCAACTACAAAAAAAATGTTAGATAACAAATAAAATAATTACCATAAAAAAATATTTAAACAGACATTAAATTAATCTTAAAACAAAACAAAAAAAATAAAGAATTTAACCAACATCGTTTCGATTTGTCATTTGGTTTTTAAAAATTCCCCTCATTTCTTTTAATTAAATATTTAATTATTCTTATCAAGTCATAATAAATAAATTTCTAACGAATGAAACCAGTTCGGCATTTAAATTTATTTAATTTCTACATTTAAATATATTTCATAATAATAATTACCAATTAAAAAAAATACATAAGAATTTTAAATAATTTCTAAACAAAATGATTCATGTAACAATCCATTAAAAAAACTCACAGGAAATTATTACACATGTAATTGAGGTTTTGTAGAAAAATTTTAAATATATTTTTTTTTTAATATCAACAGAAATAAAGATCAAAAACTTTAAGATCAAAAAGTTTTATGAATAAACGAAAATTTAACTTCCTATAAAAGAAATTTTTTTTTTTTTGCAAAATTTGTTCATACATAAATATTTTAAATCTAGACAAAGGCAGATGGCATAAAAATTTTTTGGTAAAGAGACACTTAATATATTCACTACACAGTGCAGGCGACTTGTTGTACAATTTCAACAAGTCGTACAACAAATTTAACGTCCAAATTGAATAAATTTAAAGTCAAAAGTTAAAAAAAAAAATATCAAATTAACGGCCAATTTCGTTGAGTTAAGTTAAAACTAACTACATATTACACAGAAAAAATAAAATTGATTTAAATTAAAAAATTTGTGATATAAATTAAATAATTAATTTAATTTGCACCAGTAAACGAATTAATAGTATCAATTAATTATCTTGATTAAACGTTTAATTAACTTGATTAAACGTTTAATTAACTTGATTAAACGTTTAATTAACTTCATTTAATTTTTAAATAAAACAACTAAAAGAGACAGAAGTAAATTCAACCATAATATGGTTGTCGGTGACAATAATATGGTTAAATTAAACATTATATGTTGAAAATTTTATTTAAAATTACTGTTGTTAGAAGTAATTATATTTAAACATGTTTTTCTTTGCGTGTATAGCTTTAAGTTATGTGATTTTAATTTAGATAAATTTAATTTATTTCAACATTTGATTTTCTTACAAATTAAACTGTTGCTTATAATTCTTATTCGCTTTACAGTTTTATTTGTTTGATATCATTAGTTTTTCTAAAATCTTTGGATGAAGTTTCCTGATGGTCTGGCCTAAGCAACCAGTGAAATGCGCATAGAAATAGCTTATCCTATCAACAATAAATTTCGGTGTTTTTATCAAGAATAAAAATTGGGGATTAAGCACGACAAACAAAATCTTAAAAATTATTAAAAATTTTGAATCTCAAAAATTACTTTGATACTAACGCTTAACTTTGTATATAAATTGAAAGCGTGATGGCGATTTTGTTAGGAGCAGCCCTCGGGGGAGAACCCCTATTAATGCATTAATTGTGTTGGAACTAGGAAAATAGGTTATGGCAAGGAGTATAGAGGGAGTAGTGCTTCAACTCAACTTACTCATGTTGAAAGTGAGAAGGAAGACTTTGAATTAGAAGAGTCCGGACAAAAAACGTTTTAAGTATCCCTATAAAGGGTTGTACGATGCACCGACCAATCGACCACAAATTGATGGGCTCTTGAGTAAAACGTGTATTACAGCAAACGTACAAGTTTCGGAAACCAATTCCCTAATTTCATCAGAGCACATCCCGCTATAGTACCTATAAATAAGGCAAATACAACTAACATTGCCACGGTGCTTAAGGGGGCAATAGAACTGGAAACCCTACTGACACCAATGAGCACCACCACCCTTTTCTGCGCGCGGTCGAGAAGCTCCAAAAGAGACTTTGAAGCACCTGCCAAACACAAGAGTGTTGTGTTCGGACATTCGTGTTATAAATAGAAAGGAAATCGGATGGAGTTTTAATACATTTTTCCTTTATATTAACTTGTATTTCAACCCTTTCTACCACAAACTTTTTCAGTCTTCCCAACTTTGACAACGCAACCACTACTATTGGGTTTGAAAGTAAAGCCTTTTAAAGTAATTGAATAAGTTTTGCAATACGATTTGACAGAAAAACCCGTTGACCGCCGTCAAATAAAATTTATTTTAATTTATAAAAAAAAATAAATATTGATCGTGCTTTTAAAAATAAAGATGACAGATTATGAAAAAAGATGACAGAAAGAGGACACACATTTTATAGATGACAGCCAGATAATCATCTAGATTTTTCTCTAGCAATACGATTTGACAGAAAAACCCGGTGACCGCCGTCAAATAAAATTTATTTTAATTTATAAAAATAAAAATAAATATTGATCGTGCTTTTAAAAGTAAAGATGACAGAATATGAAAAAAGATGACAGAAAGAGGACACACATTTTATAGATGACAGCCAGTTGAAATAGATGATTGTCCTCTAAAAAAGAGTACGTATGGTAACTAAGTCTCTTACTTAAAATATATATATCTGTGGCATTTTGACAAAACATTTTAAGTCGAAATAAGATAGCAAAAAAGTTTAAAATAAAAATCGGTGAAAAAAATAATTTTACCAAATAATGAAATAAACCAAAATTAAAGAAAAATTTCGTTTATAATACAAAATTTTAAAAACGTTAACAATACGGGTTTTTGAACGAAAATTCGTATGATTAACAAAATTTTTTCAGAACTTTTTAAATTTGACTTAAGATGTTCTGTCAAAATGCCACAGATGTATATGTTCATTATTTTTTTAAGCAAGCACTTTGTTCCTTGGTTATGACGCTTTTGGTACATTCGGGGCATTTACAAAGAAATTTTTATATATAAAAAAGCTCCTAAATATGAACAATTAAGAGATTTTGGCATTGCAATCGCTGAACGAGAGTAGTGGCGAAAAAGTGAAATAATTTCGATGGAGATGACATGGGCCATCAGGATTTTCTTTGCACTGCTGGCCAAGAAGAGTTAAATTGCTTAGTAAATTTTTCAAAGCTTTTGGAAAATACCATAAATGTTATCATAAGTATGTCTAATCTAACTCAGCTTGAACAGAGTGACACAAAAAATATTCCTTATGCTGGATTTGTACCGTTATTGGCTTCAGCTAAAAACGCTTATGCCAAAAAGCAACTTATTAAACTTTTTAGACTGATCAACATCTTACTTCTACCATCCATCTGCGAAAGTGGTATCTCGGTTTAACGAATTATATATTGTCAGGCCCTTTCGTTATATCGGAAAATTTGTTAAATCCCGAAGTTTTTTTTAATACATTTTTATTAATAAAACAACAATATTAAAACAAAGTAAAGTCGTTTATTTCCATACATAACACAAACAAAAAATAAATATTTCATATCATTTTCAATTAAATGAGTACATATGTAGATATAAACGGCTGCACTAACTCTTTGTTAGAAGAGAGTTTCTCCCCACTTTGCTTCATTAAACGAATTCCATAGCGTTTTTTGAATTTACAGAACCAGCCATGGCTGGCTAAAATTTTTCAACATACATTTTTTTGTGTAGATCTAGAGGGCTTTTGCTTTTAATATAGGACCAATAATAGGAATATTCCGAATTTAGTCTTTTCCATTTCGCTCAAAAGTTTCCGTTTTAATTTTATAATTTTGCATAATGATGACTTAAGCAGCTGATATTTATTAGATAAAGGACTAAGTCGCAGGCCCTTTTCATAGTCGTTAAAAATTTTTAATTTTTCTTATAGAAATTAACGTTTTCTTTTGGGCATTTTGATGTCAACTTTACAAAAACTTCACAAAATTGAAGTAAAATTTGATACAGAAAACAAACATTTGTTTTGTAAGCAAAAGTAAAAAATTACTTTGTAACGTACAAATTTTTATTTTGGAGAGCAAGTATTTTCTTTGCTTTCTGTGTAAGAAAATAAAATCAGGGTTTAAAAGTACCCATCAGCTGGCTGCTTTTTATTTTTGCTTTTGCCACTGCTTTTGAAATTTTTAATTTTTTTCCAATAGCCAATGTTTTGTTTTTCGTTTATGCAAAAAAGCAAATCTCCTATTTTGAATATTTTTATTTTCTGACAACTGCTTTTTTACCAGCCAGCGACAAAAATGGACAACCACATAAAACGCAAAAGTTAAAAAAAATTATTTCGCCTTTTGCTTTTTTACTTTTTCCTGAAAGAAGAGCTAGTTAAAAAAGACAAACCAAAAAAAAATCTAAAGTTCAAACAGGGCTGTCAGATATGGCGATTTCTCGCCAAACGTGGCGATTTAGAAACGTGTTTGGCGATGAGATTTTCCATTTGGCGACTGGCGACTTTTGCGGCGATTTTTGATATAACTGGCGATTTACCTGGCTATTTTTACCATTCATATTATATATTATTTCAGCGATTTTGAAATACAAAATTTGCATAAGCGGAGTTAGGCCTCTCCAGCTAAATATATATAAATATGTATATACATACATACTTATAGATTTTTGAACAGTTTGTCCTTTTTTGTTATCATTACTAGTTTAAAAAAAAATCTGGCTAATTTTTTTCACATGATATTTGTTTTATTATAATTTTAAGTGAATTATTCAGTCACTTTTTAATTCCAAGGTTTAAAAAACTGCAGTCGAAACCAAAACCTGTCGAACAAAAAACGAAAATTTGTCTAAAATGTTTCGCTTTTTGATTTGGGTTGACAACGACTATTTACATTTAATGAATTACAAGTTAAAAAAAATTTTTTTTTTGGCCAATGACAAATTAAAAAGTGGAAGAGATGGCAGGCAGCTTTTCAACTTCGACTGCAGTTTTTAAACACTGCTTAAATCTAATAGTACGTATGCAGGTCAAAACAATAGTTATGAAATCGATGAGCCTGAAGTGATCTTAAAGACTTGTGTGCTTAATTTTAGTTTTTTTAACTGAATAAATGATCTCCATTTTATGTTATTTTAAAAAAAATAACAGTTACTAAACAAAATTTACTTTCGGCGATTTTTTGTATTTTTTCTCAGTTTTTGGCGATTTTTGACTGCAATATTATATCAGCTTTTTTTGTATGCAAAATTTAATTAAAAAAAAAAAAAAGATTTCGAAAACTTAACAAAATTGACGTTTGGCGATTTATGGCGATTTACGACATCCGGTTTGGCGATGGAGCTCAAAAAAATCTGACAACCCTGAGTTCAAAGAACAAAAATTCTTCTCTGGCTGGTAATAACAAAAAGCCGCTGAAGTGTGTGCTAAAAGCAGTCTGAGCAGAGTTATTAGCTCTGCAAAAAGGCAGATTACAACGAAAAAATACTGATCAGTGTACAAGCAACATGGTTTTCTTTCATGGTGGTGAGGATAAATAAATTTTTGCCTTTCTTCAGTAATGTTGTAGTAATGTTGTTGTTGCTCGACAGTTTGCATGACTACCCTGCAAATAATAGGACCAGTCCAAACACGCGTGTAAAGAGTAGTCCACAAGGGACCAGGACTAGTCCACAAGTAACCCAAACGTATGGAAAAAACCTGGTCTATTTAACATTACGATGTCCTAGCAGAGGACCATATAACCCACCTTTGGACCACTAAGGAGTAGTTTTAAAACTACTCCATGGTATATAACCCACCTTTGGACCAGTAAGGAGTAGTTTTTAAAACTACTCCATGGTATACTCAAGAGGATTAGTTTTGAAGTCGTTTAAACACGAAAGCATGTCGTTAAAAAACGAAGACATGTCGTCTCACTACAAACACTTTTTAACAATGGCATGGTCCATGCTTGCATTACATCGGACTAGTCCATGGAGTAGTCCAGTTTATCAAAATGGGTCAGGTGGTCCAATTTTATTTGCAGGGTATAGCACGAAATGTGTGTGTGTGTATTTTGGTTTTTTTTTTTAAATATTTTTAGTAAAGGCAACCAGCCAAAGTGTCTGTTGGATTTTTTATTGTATAGAAACAAAAACAAATTCTTGTTGTATTTGTTTTGCATGAAAAATATCACTTGTCTTCGTCGATCATGTGCCTTTCAGCAACCTTTGCGCTGCTTTTATCTCCTATTTTGCGGCTATTAGCATGCAGTGGTTTTTGATTTGGCGACTGTTTGACAGAATCTTTTTGTTTTATTCTCTTTCCTACATATTTTCTCCTACAACAGAAAAGCTATTGCCGTTGCTTTTTGAGTTCCATCAAATAAGAAATTTTTGCTATTGTTAAAAAAGCAATAGTTGGAAAAAGCAGTGACCATTAAAAGGTTACTTTTCAAAAACAGTGTGTTTATTTTGCTGCTGCTTTTGAAAAGTGTGAGCTTTTTTAGCAGTGGAACTTGTCGGCTTTTTATTTTTAATTTTTTTTCTAATAGGAAAAAGGCAAAATTTGACTGCTTTTGCTAATATGGCGATAGCATTTTAAACCCTGAATAAAATACTTCTATTAACTCGTTGTTTTCAGTTAAATCGCTTTAAAAATATGGTAAAAATGTGTACAAAAACAAAAGAGAATGGATGCAAATATGTTTGCATTCAATCTATTTTGCTTTTACAAATTTTTTTGTAAAAATTCGTTAAATAGAGTACAAAAATTTGCTGTTTGTTCGTAATATAAGGTACTCAATGGAAAAAATATGACCGTACGTTAAATCGCGATTTCGTTAAACTAAGTATACGTTAAACCGGGATACCACTGTATTAATCAGGGCTGTCAGATATGGCGATTTCTCGCCAAACGTGGCGATTTTGAAACGTGTCTGGCGATGGGATTTCCCATTTGGCGACTGGCGACTTTTATGGCGATTTCTGATATAACTGGCGATTAACTTGGCTATTTTTAGCATTTATATGTATTATTTCGGCGATTTGGTTTAACAACTTGTCATTTTTTGTTATCATTACTAATATAAAAAAACATTAAGTGAATTTTATATTCAGTCACTATTTAATTCTATAAGTATGTAGGTCAAAACTCCAGTAATGAAATCGGTGAGGCTGAAGTGTACGATATTATAGACTTGTGTACTTAATTTAAGTTTTTAGCTGAATACATATGAATAAATTCTCCATTTTATTTAATTTAAAAAAAAAAATTACAGAAACAAAACCAAATTTACTTCGGCGACTTTTTTGTATTTTTTCTTAGTTTTTGGCGATTTTTGACTGAAAAATTATACCAGCGTTTTTTGTATGCAAAATTGAATTTAAAAAAAAGAAAATTTTACAAAAACTGAACAAAATCGACGTTTGGCGATTTTTGGCGATTTTTGACATCCGGTTTGGCGATGGAGCTCAAAAAAATCTGACAACCCTGGTATTAATTCAAATACAACTCAGAGCTGCCATGCTTGGATATTTATCCCCAAAGTTGTGGATTTCATGCGTGCAAAAAGAACAAAGAAAGCCATTTGGGTTTTTTTCGGGGATTTCTTGGGGATTTTACACATTTTAAGTAGATTTTCCCTTCTTTTATTAGTTACGCTTATTTTTTTGTTTCGTATTTAACATATGAAAAAAAGTAGCAAAACTATTATCCTACACTTTTTATCTAATTAAGATTACCATTTTTGTGAAGTGTGTAAAAGGTTCTTACTGCTTGTTTTTCAAAATAAAATAAAAATTTTCGCTTGGGAATTTATATTGAAACAACAATAAAACAAGTAAGAGTGCTATATTCGGCTATGCCGAATCTTATATACCCTTCACCATGGTTTGGAAAGAACAGAAGTTTATATATATATTTAAATACATGTATATATACATGTATATTTATAAAATATATATCGTTTAGTTTTATTTAATTATTTGCACATGATTGCGTGCTATTAAATATATTAAAAGTTTAATTAATATATAGCACGTTAAGTTTTGATCGAATTTCAGTATTTGGTCATGCCGACATCTTAAAGTATAAAATTACCATTTACTTTGGTGATAAAACTTGTAGTCGGGAAGTTCTATGGTTCACGAAAATAGGTATTAAAAAAAAAACTATATTTTTGACATTACTTTTTTTTTTTACCGATATTCCGAGTTTTTCTAAAGATTTCCGATATTTTGATATCTAAAACGTATGAATAGGTCATAATACAGCTCTAAAATTTTAGTTTTTATAAAAATGTTAATGTTTTTTGGAGTATTTTGCACATAACTTAACCATTTTTAACCGATTTGGCAGATTTATATACCAACGTGCTTAAAAATAACATTTCCATTAAATTGGCTTTTAGGCATATATATATATATATATATATATATATATATATATATATATATATATATACCTACATATGTGTACATATATTTAAGCAAACTTAATTATAAAAAAAACAAACTTAATTATAAAAAAGAGTAACTTTTGGGATTTCAGTATTTTGATTATAACTCAGCCATTTTTTAACCGATTTGACAGATTTATATACCGACGTGTTTAGCAAGAAATTTACCATTTATTTGTGTTATAAAACTTGGACTCGGGAAGATCCATGGCTACCGAAAATGGGTATTTAAAAAAAAACCGGTTTTCCCGAGTTCTTTATAAAATATGTTCTACTTAAAATTTCCGATATTTTGGTATATAAGTCATTTCCATAGGACTTATGACAGCCCTAAAATTTAGGTTTTTATACAATTTTTAAAACGTATGAATAGGTCATAATACAGCTGTAAAATTTTAGTTTTTATAAAAATGTTAATGTTTTTAGTCCTTTTTTGGAGTATTTTGCACATAACTTAACCATTTTTAACCGATTTGGCAGATTTATATACCAACGTGCTTAAAAATAACATTTCCATTAAATTGGCTTTTAGGCATATATATATATATATATATATATATATATATATATATATACCTACATATGTGTACATATATTTAAGCAAACTTAATTATAAAAAAAACAAACTTAATTATAAAAAAGAGTAACTTTTGGGATTTCAGTATTTTGATTATAACTCAGCCATTTTTTAACCGATTTGACAGATTTATATACCGACGTGTTGAGCAAGAAATTTACCATTTATTTGTGTTATAAAACTTGGACTCGGGAAGATCCATGGTTACCGAAAATTGGTATTTAAAAAAAAAAAAATAATTTTGGTCATAACTTTTTTGTATCTGAACCGATTTTCCCGAGTTCTTTATAAAATATGTTCTACTAAAAATTTCCGATATTTTGGTATATAAGTCATATCCATAGGACATATGACAGCCCTAAAATTAAGGTTTTTATACAATTTTTACTTTTTTTTGTACGGGAGGTACCACGCCCACTTCTCCCATCCCGCCCACATTTTGTAGGGTGGTGTGTATTGACAACCAAAATGTGTGTACCCAATTTGGAAACTTTGGCTCTTACCGTTCTCCAGATATACAGAAAAAAGCAATAAAAATACAACAACAACAAGGGATTTTTGGAAAAAATTAGAGGCAGTCGTGGTTTTTTGATCATATCTCAGCCATTTGTGGACCGATCTTGCTGAATTTCAATAGCAAGAAATGGTGGACTATATGTGACATAAATGTAAAACAACCTAGCCGCTATCATGTCTGGATTATCCGGAAAACACATATCAAACGTAAGACGGACAGACGGACAGACGGACATCGTTAAATCAACTTCTCTTCTCATATGGACCCAGAATATATATACTTTATGGGGTCTAAAATCAATATTGTGGAAATTACAAACGTTATGACAAACTTATATATACCCTTTTACACCTGTGGTGAAGGGTATAAAAACATAAATTTGTTTTTGTTTTTAATATAAATTTCTGAACGAAAATTTTTATTTAAGTTTGAAACAGGCATTTAATAAACTAATGTTATTATTCTTGAGTGAGTGTTTTACAAAAGAAGAATTTAGAAAAAACCCGACAATTTTCAAGCAAATATAATAAAGTTTGGGAAAAACAATGCTGCATCGAAGTATTAAAAAGATGAGAGATATATGTACTTTTTATACCCTCCACCACAATTAGTTGTGAAGAGGGTATAGTAAGTTTTGTCATTCCGTGTGAAACTTTTTTATTATTCATCTCACCCCCATAAAGTATATATATTCTGGGTCCTTGAGTAATTCAAAGTCGATTTAGCCATGTCCGTCTGTCCGTCTGTTGAAAACACGCTCACTTTCGAACAACTCAAAAGAAATGAACACACTTAGTGCCAAATTGCTTGTAGTTATCCTAAGCAGTTTGGTATTAAAATTCAGCAAAATCGGTTCAGTAGGACCAGAGTTATGAATCAAAATGTGGAACCACCACCTAAAAAAATTGATGATTTTGTTACAAAAAATAATATAAATGGTGGAACAAGGCACGGATTGAGATAAGATTTTGCAAAAATTTGTTTTATTCGACTGGAAATCACGCTGTTAAATTTCGTGAAGATCCGTCCATAATTTACCCTAAGCCCCATATAAACACTACTCCCGGAAAACAGTTTAGTACGCCTTAAACCGTAAAAAATAACGCTATCGTAACAAAATTTGGACTAGAAATGACGCTGTGAAATTTCGTGATGATCGGTCCATAATTTACCTTAGGCCCCATATAAACCCTACTACCGGAAAAACGTTAAGTACGCCTAAAACCGTAAAAAATAATGATATCATAACAAAATTCGGTTAGTCACAGTCACAGTTTTATAGGACTAAAAATTACACTGTTTAATTTCGTGAAGATCGGTACATAATTTACCCTAAGCCCCATATAAACCCTACTCCCGGAAAACAGTTTAAACCAATTTTAATGCTGTTGTCTGTTTTTAAAAAGATTATAATAATAAATAGACATCATTCGATATTACTCCTTAAACATTCGAACGGTCGGTGGAGGGTATCAAAGATTCGGCCAAGCCGAATATAGCACTCTAACTTGTTTTAATTGTTGATTTCAAGGATATCTTAAACCGATTGAAAAAGCTCCAAATTCTTATTAATTGGCTCATTCGTCTTCAAAAACAGCATATTGTTCTGCTTGTAGTTCCTCACTGGAATAGCATAAAAAGGATTTTAAAAAACATGCCGAAACCATTGCAATTTTTCTTACTATTTTTAAAAAAATTTAAAATTTGTTCAGAAAAAACAAAGACTTTTTAAGGTTTTGTTTTTTAATTTGTGGATTTTTGGGGATTTTGTTTTTTAATTTTTTGGGGATAAGAAAAAGTACCTGGCAGCCCTGATACAACTACAGCCGACTTCAAGTTAAAAAGTGTGAGAATTACAAACGGAATCGCAGAGTAGATGAAACTGAGTGAGTACCCCTCCCCAATCTTCTAACTCCTTCCCACAACAATCTCGGGAATTGCTGCATCAAAAATTGCAAGTCTGAACGGTGGTGATTACTTTTTTGTTTTTTTGATTTTATTTATTTAATACTTTTTTGTTTGGGTTTTTTTGTGCAAAATTTTATTTTTATACAAATTACTTATGTATTTGTTTGTTACATTTTAGATGTGAACAATTCCAACACATGTTTCACATATTTTACATCTGCCATGAATTTTTCCTAAATGTTGGTCAGTGTAAAAAGCCTATTAAGTAGTGATGATACATTTTTGACTTTGACTGCTAAGAATTGTGAAATAAATTTCAACCACTACAACGATATATATTATAAAATGTATATAAGTTGTTCAAATTACCACGAAAGTGCCCGACTCTGCCTTTAAGCGGTCTAAATTAGGGATGCCAATCGGGACTGGTTTTCGCAAATCCCGGGATTCGGGATTTCAAAAAATCAAATCCCGGGATCCCGGGATTTTTCGGGATCCCGGGATTTTACGGGATCCCGGGATTTTCCGGGATATCGGGATTTTTCGGGATTCGGGGTTTTTGAAAATTAGAAGATAAATGCTTTTTATAGATATTTATTAAAAAAAAAGTCATTAAAAGCGGTTTACAAGCAAAAGTTTTATATTAATTTGTTATTTTAAAGTTAAAGATAATGTTATATTTATTACTTACATTAAAAATTGTGATTTTTTTCTTAATTAATGATTGATTTAATTAAAAATATGATAATAAAAAACAGCGTACGATTTCTAACAATTTGTTAATTGATTCAACTAAAAAATAATTACCATAAAATTTATATTTTATTCAATTACCTCAGTTGATCCAAATTAATTTAAAACAATATTATATATATTGTAATTGAATAGAGCAAACTTGTATTTAATTGATTTATTTGTAAGATTCTATTCAAATTTTTATTAAGTAATTAATTAATTCGAAATTAATTATCAAAATCAATTTATTTAGTTAACCACAAAAATCTAATTAAAAAAAAAAAACATTTTTATACCCAACATAAAGTGGTAGGAATTGTGTAGTGTTTAATTATGTATAATCGCTCCATAACTTGCCGTAGTTCCTATGCCTACTCTCGTGCAACACTTTTATATTTCTAGCCCTGTGAAGAGTAAAGTTTTAATGTAGAATTTGGTGCACCATTGGAATGTTTTGTTCATTTGAAAAGACATTTTTTTCCTTTATTCATTTTCTTCTTTAATTATTTTCTTCACTACTCGTTAAAATTTCTTTATAATTGTTGGACATGCTTAAAACAAACAAAGTTTAACTTTTTTGTTTCGTTTTTAATGACAGTATTAACAGAAATAATCAAGTAAATATTAAAGATCAGTATTTTGTTCCCTATGCTCTCAAGGGGGAATGTAAAGATGAATTTCTTTTTATAATAAAAGGTAAAGCAAGAAAATTTTGTTAACAATTTCGAGATTAACTAAATCCCGAAAATCCCGGGATTACAAAATTTAAATCCCGGGATTCGGGATTTGCTAAATCCCGAAAATCCCGGGATTTTCGGGATCGGGATTTCGGGATTGGCATCCCTAGTCTAAATACTTTTACCTGAAACAAGTAAACGGGTACTCCAATAAAAAAACTAACTTCAGACTCGTACTTTCTTTAGTAAAATTATTTTGTTATGATATTTTGAAGCCAAACAAAAAATGTGGCAAAGCCACCGGCTAGATTCGCAGAATATCCGTATATGGCGCGCCCGAAAGATTCGTCAGAACTTAAATGATGTAAGCACTAAAAGTAGCGATCTTAAAACGTGATTGTTTATGACAATGTACAATACTTTTATATATTTTAGTATGTAATTAAATTTTAAAATAAATAAAATGTGTTGTGAATAATTTAATTAGCACAATGTAATTTATAACTCATATGAGGGCGGGTGCGTACGCTTATTTTTTTTAAAACACCAAAAAGGCGAAATACATAATAAAAAAAAATTAAAATTATTCATACGTCACAAATCCGACTACCGTGTTTTCTTTTTAAGAGGTTCATATAAACAGATGATCAATTTGTCAAATGTATGTACGTGTGTACTTTAATTGTACATATGTACGTGGCAAATGATAGACTTAATATAAAAATTTTAAAATAGCCGGTAGATTTTTTTGTTTTGTTTTTGGTAACAATAAGCGTGTTTTGTTTAGGTGGAATGTAACAAAAAATTAATGAACAACAAATCGGAAGCCCATTTAAAATTAATTTTTTTTCTTTTTCAAATACATACAGAATATTTAGTAAGTTTTATATTAAATCAAGTTATGCCTAGTTAGACATACCCTGCCGTCAAATGAGTAGCTTACTACAAAAAAAGCCAACTTTAAGTTAGCTTGTATAGACTAACTTAAAGCCGACTACTAAGCAATGGAAAGTTTACATTAACCAAAGTGTATACAAACACTGTGTATTTTAAGTAGAGAGAGCCAAGTCGGTTGGCAAACAAACGGCTCCAAGACCCACAAAAGATTTAATTATTTAGGGCCATTATTACAATATACGGAGTAGAAATTGGTAATCGGTAATGGCCAGGTTATAGTATAATTAAAAAAATTCAATAAAATACATAATTAAATACAATTTTAATAAAAGAGTTAATTTAAAAAAACCAACTTAAAGCTAACTTAAAGTAGTAAGTTTATAGTAACTAACTTTAAAGTTAACTGAAAGTAATGCAGAGTCGGACAATTGACTACTTCCTAGGACATCGCAATGTTAAAATAGTTAGTTAATTCCATATAAAAGTAATGCAAGTGTCAACCACCACTACTTAAGAAGTAGTTAGCTTTGGTGGGGTGTCACAAAGCCATAGGACATAAAGCCATAATGGCTTTATGTCTCAATCCAAACGGACATAAAGCCATAATTTTTATATGGCCTTAAGTCTCATATCAATTTTAGTGGAATTATGGTGTTATGTCCCATTTGATGTGTTGCGTTACAAATGCTTATATGGCAGAACAAAGACCTGCTTCGCTAACTAAAGCTTCGCTGTATAGCCGGCCTTCGGCCGGGCGCAAGGATTTTCTCCTCCATAGTATAACAAACATCGGCTTCGCTTACTAAAGCTTCTCTGTATAGCCGGCCTTTTGGCGGACGCAGGAATTTTCTCCTTTATGGTATAACAAGTACCGATTTCGCTAGTAAAGCTTCTAAAATCTGTCTTGTTTCCCAACGAAGGCCGTTTACGCAGAGAAGCTTTAGTTAGCGAAGCCGGTGTTTGTTATACCATAGAGGAGAAAATCATTGCATCCGGCCGAAGGCCGGCTATGCAGAGAAGCTCTAGTTAGCGTAGCTTTTTCGGGTTTTTTCCATAAATGAACGACGTCCCCAAATTTCGGGGCTTAGTTCATTTTGGGTTTGGGGAGTTAATTCATTGGGGACTTAGTTCATACCGCCATTTTTGACATAAAACAGGGCGACATATAACAACAAAGCATTTTCTACATGAAATACGGAAAAAATTTATGGCGTTAAGTTCCATTATATTGAGACTTAATGGCATATGCCCTTATGTCTCAATGGAATGGGACTTGACGCCATATGGCTTTATGTCCTATGGCTTTGTGACACCCCACCTTAGCTTTCAGTTAATTTTAAGTTAACTGAATGTTCGACAGGGTAGTAAAAAGTGTGAAATAATATATCCATCATAATTAATTCGTTTGTAGTTTTTTAAGTATTTGTGATATTTAAAATTTTGTTTACTTTTGAGTTAATATTTTTTTGTTGTAAATTATTTGACTTTGGAATCTTTTTTTTTCTTTTTCAAATAAGATTAAAGTAATCAGTTTGTTTGCTTTTATTTATTTGCTAATTTATACAGCATTTGCTTTTAAAGCTAAATGAAGGGTAAGCAAAATCGCAACTTTTCATCAGAATCTATAAGAATTTCAACTTTGAAGAGTTTAACAAAATTACCAGGAACTCATAATATCTTCCTTAAATGCTAATAATAATAATTAGTCAAAAGTTTTATTAATTGATTTAAACTAGACAATTTTAGAAAGGGTACAAAAATGAGTCATTTTAACATAGCGTTTACACTTGACAGCACAGGCATGACAGTAACAATACATGCAAATTTTTCCTCTAACATATGCACACTTTTTGAATTGTCTTGTCTACTATCTTGCAAATTTCGAAAGCAGTAAAATTGGACAGTGATTTGACATTTGCTGACAGACAGTAATTTGAAGTTTTGCACGTTAAATAAAATAAGATCAAAAGCGAAAGTAAAAAAAAATTAAAGTGATTTTTTATGTTTTAGATTTTTTTATTTATATAATTATGATCAAATTGATATGAAAAACTTTTTTTTTAAATACAGACACATATGGGCATTTTCTGGGGTCACGAACGTACGTTTTTTGCGATTCAATAGCATTTGGGTAGCTCTATGTTTAGTGCAAAAAATGGATTTCATCGAGTTTAAGTTTTCATAATGATAGTCACTAACGTACGTAAAATAGAAGTCAACTTTGGCTGACAGTAGTGAAATGTAAAAATCTGCATAACGGAACGGAATATTCAAAAGTGATTAATTTATTTTAAAAGTGTATAAATGTAGGTCTCCATCCAGTATTTGTTTAATTGGCTTAAGTACCGGTCGCGAACGTACGATTTTTCCATATGTTTTTTTTTTTTTTTTTTTTTTTTTTTTTTTTATTATCACCATGCATTTTCCCATAAATATCTTCAAATTTCCAAAAGACTTAAAACTCAATTTACAATTGATTGTAATGGAGAGATTATAAAGAATGAGTGTAAACATAACATGTTTTTTGCATGTAAAATAAGTATATAAAAATGTCTTTAGAAGTAGCTTAAATAGAAAATATAAAATTTTCCAGTTTTCAGCGCAATTTCCTCAAGTAAAACAGCTGAGATATGCTATGAAACCATTCTTTTTTAAAACATAGACTTTTTTTTATAATAATAAACAATAAAAGATGATGATTATCAACATTTTATTTTTTATCCTGGTAGACTATTCTGGGGAAATGCCCATATGTACAGTAAGGGACAAAATTGTTCACAAATTTATTGTTATTGGCAAAATAGGCTATACATTTTTGTTTTATTTATAATTATTTACAATTTTTTAAAATTAGAACATTTCAAGAATTTAAAAATAAAAACTTTTCCAAAAAAATATGTGTTCATAATATTTTACCCGGTATAAGTCAAGGTATATTTATAGCAGGTAGCCGCGAGATTACAACAATTGTACAATAAAACAAACCACAGGGCTTTTTATTGTTGTTTTGTGATACGAACTGTCAAACAGCAAAGGGGTTAAAAAGAGACAAAAAAAGTCAAAAGATGAAGACAAAAAAACTTGTTTACTATACAACATTTGACAGTTTGTATCACAAAACAAGCAAATAAAAAATAACCAGCTGGCTTTCCGAGATTACCTGCTATAAATATACCTGGGTATTAGTACTGATTTCTGGATGTGAACAATTATGACCCTAGCTAGAGATTATTGTTGTATTTGGGTCCTAGCGTTTGGTATGTTGTCCATTTGCTCTTTTAAGCTGCCTTAATCCTTTTTTCCATTCTGTTACAAAAGTTTTTAGCAGTTTCGGCTTTATTTTTTCCAAGCTTTAACGGCAAGCTCGCAAAGCTTATATACAGTGTTAGGCGGGTTCCTCTGAGCAAAAAAAGAAAAAAAAATGGTGTTTTGGAATGGACCAAAGGTACTAAAGGTGGGTACTACTCTGGCGACTAATTAGGTAAATTTATTTTCAAATTTTTATTTTCTTCAAACTAACTTTTGGCTATATCTGAATCATATTTAAGATCGTTGTCCTTCATAATGATATCACCCTGTCGTGGTTCTTAGCCGAATATGGCTTATCTTGGAATCAACGGGTCTTAATGATGATAATGTAGTGCTTGGTACACCTTTTCTTCTGAATAAGCTGAGTGCTCGAAGCTGGTTCCCGCGAAAACAATCTCAAGTCATTTATGAGATCATCAAAATTTTAACATTTGGAATTATTCCACTCTTATACGCTAGCACTTTTACGCCAGCCATGCTAACTCCCGTCCGCCTGCCTGCAATATCATAATTTTTGACCGATCTAAGCATGTTACACGCATTGAATCTTTAAAACTGAATTTTTCTTACTTTTTTGCAAACTTCAGCCGTTTTCAGCTTTTATTTTTGCTAAAAGGTGGGTTGTCACTCTTTATTCTAGCTACTAATCTACTAGAACTTAAGCAACTTCGTATGATTTTAGCGCTTACATCTAAATTGTACTCTATGCTCAGTATTTGCCGGACCTTAATAGCTATACTTACTACACCAGAAACAATAAGTCGCTTTGATTCGCGAACATCATTTGGTGAAAGTTTTTTTGGGCGACAAGCTTTGTTGCCTTTTGGTATCCAAACTACAGTTTTTTCCATTTAACATTCAAATCTCTCTGAAATGTTGTATTTTTTGTGATCTTGCGATGTGAGACTCCGTTTTTTAAAATTTTTCACAATGCTTTGCTTTAAAAGGGCCGCTTTTGACTTACCGTTCTTGAAGAAACTAGGCAAAATTTAATTGCTCAAATTTAAAAAAAATTAAATATTAATGAATTAATTTACTCACTTTAAAAGCTAATCCCACCGATAAAACTGGAATTTTTTGGAAATTTTTATGAAAGATTCACACAGGCTCAATATTGTTCGCACATATAGTTTGGATGTTAACTTAGTATAAATATAAAAACTAACGGTACTTTTGAAAATAAGTTAACATAGTATTAATATAAAATATAGAAAGCCATGCAATAGTTTTAGAAAGTTTCCAAGTTAAAACTTTAATAGTTTTCATGATATACATAAATTTTTTATAATATCGTGAACAATTTTGTCCCTAACTGTATGTGTAAGAATGAAAAATACCCAGTTGGTCACGTCTTTAAGACATCTTTAAAGACGGGTACAAGTCGTAGAAGAAATACTGAGGACAGCTCAATACAAATCGTCGATGAAATGTTCATAAAAATGGTGGTGAGGTCACACAAGACGAGATAAGCGACAATAACCTTAATCATTTCTTCGATGATTATATAAAAGACATTAACCCCTAATATAAAGGGTGGTTAAATTTCAAGGGCCGATGTTGATTTTGAATAAAACACAAACTATTTAGGAAATTATTGTAATTTTATTTTATTATGATATATTGGTATTACTCAATTATGTATGGAACAAAATATCGGCCAAATGGGCGCCGCGACCACGGCGGCACACTTCCATCCGATGGTCCAAATTTTCGATGACCCTGAGGCATAATGGATGTTCTATGCCGTTAATGTGCCGAATTATCTCATCCTTTAGCTCTTGAATTGTTTTTAGGAGTTAGGAATTATCGACGTACACCTTTTCTTTCAAATAACCCCAAAGAAAAAAGTCCAACGGTGTCAAATCACATGATCTTGGCGGCCAATTGACATCGCCATTACGTGAGATAACACGGCCATTGAATTTGTTGCGCAAAAGAGCCATTGTTTCGTTAGCTGTGTGGCAAGTGGCACCGTCCTGCTGAAACCACATATCGTCCACATCCATATCTTCCAATTCGGGCCATAAAAAGTTCGTTATCATCTCACGATAGCGAACACCATTCACAGTAACTGCCTGACCGGCCTCATTTTGGAAAAAATACGGCCCGATGATGCCGCCAGCCCATAAACCGCACCAAAAAGTCACTCTTTGTGGGTGCATTGGTTTTTCGACAATCACTCTTGGATTCTCATTCGCCCAAATGCGGCAATTCTGTTTATTGACGAATCCACTGAGGTGAAAATGTGCCTCATCACTGAAGATGATTTTCTTCGAAAATTGATCATCCACTGTTGCCATTTCTTGCCACCATTCTGCCCATTCACGACGTTTGGAATGGTCAAGAGGCTTTAGTTCTTGAGCCAATTGCACCTTGTAAGCGTGTAAATGCAAGTCTTTATGCATAATGTTCATCAACGACGAGCGTGAGAGTTGCAATTGTTGGGCACGACGACGAGTTGAGGTGGACGGCTCTTCAGCCACACTATCGCGAACAGCAGCAATATTTTCTGCAGTACGAGCTGTACGAGCATGCACTGGTGTTCTCACATCTTCTACAGACCCGGTTTGCTCGAATTTTTCCACGATTTTTGCGATTGTACGCACATTTGGACGATCAAATTGACCAAAAAAATCACGAAGTGCACGATATGCATTTTGATTTGAACGCCCATTTTCATAATAAGTCTGGATAACTTTAACACGTTGTTGGATTGTTCCATGGTTCAAATTGAGTAAGTCTGAAATAGAGAAATGTCAAATAAAATTCGGAAAAAAACTTGGCGTTTAGGTGTGGTTCACATTCAACATCGGCCCTTACAATTTAACCACCCTTTATAAGTCGTTGTCAATGTCGATATCAATTTTAAATTGTTGTCACATCAAGGCGACGACTACATCACTTCGACGTTAATTTTGTATTTAAAAGAATTTTGTGTCGATGTCGACTAGTTATCGAAAATCTGACAGAAAAAATCCCATCTCTAATTATTTCTTCATTATTATAGCTCATTTGTAACGCTATTAATGTGATTTTTCGACATTTTGCTATTTTTAACCGATTTCAAATTAATTGAAAGTTTGTTTCCAATTTTTGCATTTTTTCGCGAATTTTTGCCATGTTTGCGATGCGATATAAGCGATTTTGTACTCTAAGTTTTCTGATTCTTTACAGTTTTACCGATAAAGGCCAGTTTACACGGTAATACAATGTATTACGACTTTGTAGAATCAAAATATTATGAAATTCTCTCCGTGTTTAAAAGAAAAAATAAAATTCTTTTGTAAGTATAGTTCATGTTTACACGGATGGTATAAGTGAAATCCAAAATAATAACAAAAAATCAGATGGTTGCTGTTTTAAATATTTACAAAAACAACATGAAAATTTCCTGAGTTGATTTTAGTTGTTTTTGTAATCGTATAAAAATGGTATCACCTTCAATATACTCTGTTAAAATACACCCCTGGTGTGATGAGAATACAAAGTTTTCTTAAATGGTTTAGAAAAAAACCATTTACCGACCGCTTGTCAGATTTTGTATCCGTATTCTCTCTTACTCAATACAATGTCCTTTTACATGATACATAATCTTTCGACATGTCGTAATACATTGTATTACCGTGTAAACTGGCCTTAAGTAAAAAATATTATTTAGACTTTGCTATCATGCCGCTGTTAGCAAGATTTTGCGAATTTCCGCTAATTTAGCAATTTTGATAGAATTTTTGCCATTATTTACAGTTTAATTGACTTTTAATCAATTTTATAGCTTGTTGAAAATATTAAAATTTTCGCTATTTAAGCAAACTTTCCAACATTTTCGCTATTTAAGCAAACTTTCCAAAATTTTTGCAATTTTCTCGTAGCTTTGTTGCTTTTTATGTCGTCGCAAATTAAAATTTTTTGATAATTTTCTCTATTTTAGCAAACTTTTTCGAATTTTTGCAATTTTCGCGTTTAATTTACTAACACAATTTGTGCCCATAACTTTTTTTAAATTTTCATTTTTTATTTTATACGTATTTAATAAAAATGTGTACATTCCTTTTAAAATTTTTTTATCTTTCTTTTGAGTCATCGCAAAATTTCCTGTCGACTAAAACAGAGACAATTCTACTCGACTTAAAAGCGCCTTAGAAAATATCAAGTGACTGTCAATAGTAATTGATTATTGTCAACAACGACTAAGAAAGTACAAAAACTGTTCCATTGCCGTCGACTTGTATCAGGGGCCGATGTTGAATGTGAACCAAACCTAAACGTCAAGTTTTTTTCTGCATTTCATTTGACATTTCTTAACTTCAGACTAACTCAATTTGAACCATGGAAAGATATACAATCGAGCAACGCGTTTAAGTCATGCAGGCTTATTATGAAAATGAGCGTTCAAATTAAAATGCATATCGTGCACTCAACTCGTCGTCGTGCTCAACAATTGCACCTTTTAGGCTCGTCGTTGATGAACATTATGCATAAAGACTTGCATTTACACGCTTGCAAGGTGCAATTGACTCAAAAACTAAAGCTATTCCAAACGTCGTCAATGGTCAGAATGGTGGCAAGAAATGCCAACAGTGGATGATCAATTTTCGATGAAAATCATCTTCAGTGATGAGGCACATTGGATTCTTTAATAAAAAGAATTGCCGCATTTGGGCGAATGATAATCCAAGAGCGATTGTCGAAAAACCAATGCACACACAAAGAGTGACTGTTTGGTGTGATTTATGAGCTGGCGGCTTCATCGGACCGCATTTTTTCCCAAATGAGGCCGATCACGCAGTTACTGTGAATGGTGTTCGCTATCGTGAGATGATAACGAACGTTTTATGGCCCGTGGATGTGGACGATATGTGGTTTCAACAGGCCAGTGCCACTTGCCACACAGCTAACGAAAAAATGGCTCTTTTGCGCGACAAATTCAATGGCCGTTTTATCTCACGTGGTGGCGATGTCAATTGGCCGCCAAGATCATGTGATTTGACACCATTGGACTTCTTTCTTTGGGGTTATTTGAAAGAAAAGGTGTACGTCGATAAGCCAGCAATAATTCAAGAGGTAAAAATGAGATAATTCGGCCATACCGGTATTATCACAATAAAAAGAAATGACAATAATTTCCTAAATAATTTGTGTTTCATTAAAAATCAACATCAGCCCTTAAAATATAACCACCCATTACTAGTTCGGAAATTGTACGTAGGTATTTATATCAACAATTAAATAAGAGAATGTGATAGTTAAAGCAAACTAAACTAAGTGATTGAAAATAATTCAACTAAGCAGAAGAAAACTTTATTTTCAATAGATTTTTATACAAGACAACTTATAAGACAATGTCACCTTTACTGTCCTACAAACAGCTTGTTAAAAGACAATTTATAAGACAATGTCACTCAAACTGTCCAAATAGAGTTTAACAGAAGACAACTTATAAGACCATGTCGGTAATACACGTCTTCCTCTAAATTGTCCACTAAAAAACCTAAACGATAGGAACAAATTGTGCATACGACGATCTGGCCAACTGGGTAATAAATATAGTTGCTTCATACTACTTTTCTTCTTTTTCTGTTTATTTTTTTTATTTGTTTAGCTCTTATAAACACTAGCACTGCAATGTTGACGTTCGACATTTTCATTAAAATGAACTGTCTTAATTGCTGTCTAGACGCCTACGTCACGATGACAGTTAGAATTTAAATATTATTTAAGATCAAACACTTTGATTTATAATTTAATTTCAGAATTAGCGAAATTTCTTTAATACAAAAATCAAAAACTCAACATAATTTTTTTTAATTAAACCAAATAGAATGTGGGAATTATTTCTTTTTCATAAATTATTTTTAATTATGTATATTAACCATTTTTTCGAGAGTCCTTCTATGAGTTCAATTTCAATTTATAAATCATTTTTATAATAGTCTTATTCTCTCAATATTTCACATACTTTTTAACTTAAGCCAACCTTTGGTTAACATTGAAGCTATACATTTATATGTACTTATCCTTAGGAATGACTTTATACACCAGCAGAAGACGATACAAGACACATGATATTCTGGTAGTGTATAGAGTCATAAGCCCCTTATATGTTATATTTTTAATTAACTTTACATATATATATATATATATATATATATATATATATATATATATATATATATATATATATATATATATATATATATAATGTCCTGTGGTTCCTATTCGGAACAAAGGGCCACAACGAATCTATTCCATTCGGTCCGGTTTGATGATATACGTTTTATTTCTCCCCAGCTGAGATCGATGCGTCTAATTTCGATGTTCAATTGTCGACGCCAGGTGTGAGATGGTCTGCCTGATCTGCGGGATGTACCATGTGGATTCCAATCAATGGCAATTTTTGCTGTGTCATTTGGAGGCCTACGTAGCGTATGGCCAATCCAGCGCCATTTGCGGTTAAGTATGTCAGTATGGATTGGCTGCTGATTTGTTTGACTCCAAAGTTCCATATTGGAGATGGTGTTGGGCCAAAAAACCTTTAGGATGCGTCGAAGACATCGATTAACAAACACTTGTAGAGTGTTTACGTCGTGATCTGTTGTATTCCATGTCTCACATGCATAAAGGAGCACATACTTAACACAAGAGTTAAAAATACGAATCTTGGTGTCCTTGGATATGGCTGAAGATTTCCATACTGACCGAAGGGAACCAAATGCTTGGTTAGCTTTAGAGATTCGGTACGTGACATCATTACTAGAACCACCTGTGTTTGTAATGATGCTGCCGAGGTAGCAAAAAGACGTAACTTCTTCCAGGTCGGTATTTCCTATGCAGAATTTGTTGGTGTTTGTTGTATTGCAGCGCATCACTTTGCTCTTGCCTATGTTTATTTTTAAGCCAGCTTTTGCAGCTTCTATTTCGATGCATTTCAACTTAGATGTCATATCTTTATGACTGTGTGCAAGCAGGCAGATATCATCAGCATATTCTAGGCTCTCGAGCTGTTGGTTAAGACCCCAGTTGATACCTCTCTTTGCTTTAGTAGCATTGCGAACTATAACATCTAGAACGATGTTAAACAGCAAGGGAGACAGTACACAACCCTGGCGAACACCAGCTACAACATCGAAACTGTTGCTCAGAGCATTATTGTGGACAACACGACATTTAACATTACGGTACAGCTCCTGAGTAAGGCTTATGATTTTGGGTGGGACCCCTTTGCAAGCTAGAGCACTCCATATTGCGTTTTGATTCAGGGTATCAAAAGCTTTTTCAAAATCTATAAACAACAGGTAGAACGAAGTTCTTTCGATTGTTCTATGATTATTCGGAGACTATTGATGTGGTCTATACAAGATTTTTGGGGTCGGAAGCCAGCTTGTTCGGGTCTTAGGTCCTTTAGTACAGTGTCAGATATTCTCTTGTTAATAATTTGTGCAATAACTTTATTGGTTGCGCTAAGGATGGTGATGCCCCGCCAGTTCTCACAGTTTTTCAGGTCACCTTTTTTTGGAATATTTACGATAAGACCTTCTTTTAGCTTCGTGTCAAGTTCTTGTGTGCGCCAGAAGTTCTGGATAAGGGGAAGCAATATGTTTGCTGTGGTTTGAGAGTCGGCTTTAAGCATTTCGGGCGATATATTGTCGGTCCCAGGGGCCTTATTCGCTTTTAAGGAATCAACTGCATCAACAACTTCTGCTACATCTGGGCATTCAATGGAAATATCATGCCGTATTAAGTGAGAGTCGCAGGTACACATATTTGGGTGGGTGGGAGTTGTAGTGGAAAGCATATTGGAATAATGTTGCTTCCATATTTCTAGCTGATCTTGCGCGGATGTTGTGAGGTCACCTTATTGAAATGTAAATTTTTGCTTAAAATATGTTGAAGTAAAATAAATTTTTTAGTTTTCTTCTTTATGTCCTCTATTTTTATTATCGCACCATGGTGAAGGGTATATAAGATTCGGCATGGCTGAATATAGCACTCCTACGTGTTTTGTTCTGTGTTGTACAGTGTTGTTTTCAAAAATTAAACTTCAACTTAACAGCAAATGGAAAATAACGGTAGTTTTTTGAAAAACAAATCTAAAACTAGTTTGAGTGCATTTTTTAAGGTCGATAGCTCTAAGTCATCAGTTTTTTATTAAGCTTTTATCTTAAATAAATAATTTAAATTTAATACGTGACGTTTTATTTAAATTATTCAAAACGGTTTTGTTTTTTTTAAGATTATAATTTTTTTTTTAAGTTTCCGAAGCTAAATGTGTGTGCAACTTTGTAGTTTTATAGTTTAATAAATCTTCTAGAATAGAACTTAACTGTTACTAAAAATATACCTCATAATTAATTGGTGTTTTTAACATACTCTCTCTATTATTTATGGCTTATAAATCAGTGAATGTTTAAACGCTGGATTAATTGAACTAAACTTAAATTTATATGTAGTTTAAACTCAACAGCTGTAAATCGGTGACCCATATGTATTTAAAAAAGTAATATTGTGGCAACACTATGACAAATGTGGTCAAATTCATATGGTCTGTTTTGGTAGTTTAAACGTCCAATTTAATGAGGTTAGAGACTGTTTATTTGCTTACTAGTTTAGAGATTTGCTGTTTTAAATACATTTTAAACCAAAAAGAGAGTCTTACACTGATATTTTAGCCCTTAGTATTCAGAAGAATAAT
The DNA here is from genome assembly GCA_930367215.1 of Pollenia angustigena. NCBI lineage: Eukaryota > Metazoa > Arthropoda > Insecta > Diptera > Polleniidae > Pollenia > Pollenia angustigena. The sequence goes on from OV884056.1 coordinate 184,233,673, forward strand.
TAAAGTTAGTTATTTACTTATAAAATGTTTTCTAAAAGTTTTTGCTCAACGAATATAAAAATCGAAGAAATTATTTATTTAAAGTCGCAGACTACGAGCCGCAATACTTGAGTTCTTAAGGAGCATACTCTCCAAAATTTACAAAGGTACGCTTTCGGGCCCTTCAGCAAGGTACCTTAATGAAGGTTGTCTAAGCATCGTAGACCATAGCTATAGGGATCGCACGATATCTTAGATTAAAAGAAATTTGGTGAAAAAAGTGGAATTAGTGGTCTGGATAGTTTTTAAGGAAGAGCCTGTACTTTTTATAAAAATATTGCTGCAAGACGTGTATCAGAAATATGCTCACTTTGACCTCTCTTTCTCTCTCTCTCTCTCTTTCAGAAGCAGAAGTTATTGTTTAAGTCATTTAAATGGTGGAGATTTCGACACAGAAGACGTAAAACTTTAAAGCAGATCATAAACTTTTAAGATAATGGAATTACAGTTTTTTCTCGATGGATATTCATGTTAAACGCATAATCATTATGAGTAATGCAACTGATAATGTTCCTTCGCTTAAAAGTTTAAGGATTCATTCAAAAGCAAGAAAAACAAGTAAGAAAATATGGGCTGTTTAGACCGACCAATTGATTTGCGTTTACTATGCTTGGAACCCATGGGAAACCATAAACCCGGCAAAACAAAATTATGTTATTGGGTTAAAAAACGCAGAAGAGATCTTTCCATATGCGTTTTTTTTTCATCTTAAAGCAATGAAAACCATATTCGAGAGTGGTATTTGTATTGGAGCAATGGACAAATATGGACCGATTGCAATACAATTTTGTAAAATGATTAAGGTTGCCAAAAATAATTTGTATGCCAAATTTAATGTTAATACCAACATAAGAAGATTGTTTATAGGCACAAAGACTCTATTCCGGAAAGAAGTTTGTATGGAGGTTATGTGAAATTATAGAATGACGCTCACCATTTTCAATAGGCTTAATCCTTGTGATAATTAAATATGCTCGAAATTTTATCAAATTATCTAGAAAATTGCGGCGTGTATTTTTTGCACACAAGATTTCAATGGACAGATAACCAGCCAGCCAGTTATATTTATTCAAAAAGCGATTCTAAGAAGTGTTCGAAAATAAACATTAAATATTGTTCATTAGTGGTCGGTACTGTAGAAATATGGAAAGCACAGACGCTAAAAGTGTTGCTTAAGTAAATACATTAAAAATGTTTCTCTGTTTGCGATCTTCGTGCACAGTTAAAATATGTACTGTACTTATCCCAACCAACATGGAGATTTTTTAGTTTGCTCATTCCTTTATCAATGTAAAAAGTGGTTCTGTATATCTACAGAACCACTACAATTGTTAATTTTTATAACAAAAAATAGAACACAAAACAATGTTCGTAACTTTGGTGAAAAAAGTTATGAACGGTATTAAGGGTTGTGTACTAATACACAAACATTAAAAAAATAGATAGCGTTTCTATGTGTGTGTACCGTACGCTAAAAAATGTTCGGTATGTTTTCGAACACTTATTCTGAGTCGATCGATATACATACTAAAAAGTTGGTGTAGCATGTTACACACATCAGCACAAACGCATAATACCGTCTCCACTAAAGTGGTGTGGGTACAATGAAAGGAAGCCGACAGAGAACGACTCGCAGTGGGAATGGAAAAAATTCTGAATTTTGTAAACGGTTAGTAGGATTGGAATAACATTTCAGGCCCTAATTGAGGATTTGTATTCGAATTTAAGTTTTGGATTTGAAGCCTATAGACATATTAGGAGGGCCACCAAATGTTCCCAAAGCGGTGCCCTATTTTTAGTATTGCAAAAAGTTTTGTTTGGTTTGATCGAACTGTGACTGTTAATAAAGTGTAGCTCTTTTACGAGAATCCAGAAACCAAACTGGCGCTGAGATAATTCTCTGGATTTGGTACTTTTATTATCATGGAAGAGGAGTGTCAACAACAATTGATTCGTTTAAAAAAGTCAAATATTAGCAGGAAAAGCCTAAATATGCAATTGCATGTTTTTCCTTGTGCGACCAATGAAGGCGCAAACAATATATTAATTCGTTTTAGAGCCTTTTATAAATTTTTTCATCGATTTGTTAGTGCATATTTTACCGTTTGCAGAATTTTTGTGCATAATTCAGTTAAACGAGCATTTTTACAGCATATTTTAAGTTTATAGCGCATATTTTGATAATTTTTTTTTAAATTCTTTTACTCCAATTTCGCCATCTACATTTAATTTTTACTCTCAAATTGTAAGTCAAAGCAGGTTGTCATTAAGGATAATGTTATGCGATGTGTATAATACATAGAAATGAAGACCAATCTTTAAGAACAACGATCGAATGCAAATCACTTTTTTAAGTCATCTAACGAAGTCCATACGTCCGTCTGGCTGGTTGTCTGCCCATGTTAACCTTGCACGCAAAGTACATATTCCAAATTTGTAGATAATTTGATCAAATATGGACGAAATGGTGAGAATCGGTCTATAATTTCACATATTCCCCATAAAAACTTCTTCCAAATAAGACTCTTTGTGTCAGTAAGCCATCCAATTACGATGGTATTAAAATTAAATTCGCCCCAAAAACATTTTACTGCAAATTAAATTATTTTCGAATCGTTTCACATTCGCCTACAGCTCCCTTCCTTAAATGGCTTTAACTTTCTTTAAATGTTAACATTTGTTAACAATTTAGCGATCGTACCTAAAATCCCTTTAAGACAAAAACCCATAAGGATGTTAATATGGGCTTAAGCGATAATTTTCAAATTTTGTTATTAAATTGTTGAATATTTTGGCTTCAAATTAGCAATTTTTGATTTTTTAGGGCATATTTTTAGCATTTTTCAGGGCATATTTTCAGTTTTTACTTCTTATTTAATGCGCATAAAACATGTTTTTGGAGCATATTTTTGGTTTTCCTGGTTATAAGATTCGAAACAATAATTTTTACGCAATAGTTTTTGTTCTCTTGTTACATTTTTTTAAAATGAGGCCAAAAGAGCAAAATCAACGCCACAACAAAATTTTATTTTCACTGTGTATTTGGTGGTCATATTATCGCGGGAGCTATTATTTTTAACATAATGTTTGTTACTGTACCTGTTGAAAATTGCAAATCAAAACTTGTACCACAATTGACCTATACTTATGACCTTTGTCTTTTTCAATCTTCGCAAAAACATGGGGGTTGTGCGCATACTTCCTCAAAATCATGTTCCTCTTAGCGTTACGCTCTCGAAATAACAAGAAACGACATGAACTGGCAGATCTCCAACAGATCTTATCTGACGACAGTTAGTTGTTGAAGGGAGAAATTTGGGGATTGGGCTTATATTTTCGACATAATGAAAAAATGTTTAACGTAACCCAGGGCAGAGTTCGGTTTTCTGGTATAAAAGTTAAAAAGTTGCAAACTATAAGTAAGGTGCGCATGCATAGTTTAGACGATTTAGCGATAGGCAACCTACACTATAACATTTTGCGATTGTATGCATTCTACATATGATTTTGTTGATGTTTTTAAATTCTCTACAATGCGTGTACACACGAACGTAATAAAAGAGGAAACAAAAGGCGTGGCGTCCGGTTTTTGTCAATCGCTGGTCTAGACAATCACGTACTAATATTTTTATTTGTTTAAAGCTCCAAAGCTGGCTAAAAGACGCCAAACAATAGTCAAAGTTATCATGAATTGTTTTCACACTTTATGCGTTAAAACTAAACTTCAATTATAAGACCAAGCTGATGGGCCTCAGGAAGTCAGAAAAAGGGTGTCTGTAACTCATGTCGAAAACTATTAAGAGAGATTACGTCGTTACGTTATAAATGTCATAACATTGTACTCGAAGCCGATGTGACATTGCAGGCGTTGAGAACGCCAGTCACACATATCTTTGACGGCGACCAAAATTTACCAAAATTGAAAAATGTTTAACGTCGGCGGCGAAAATACACCATCGGCTATACCAAATAATGTAAAGTGCGACTTTAATGTTTGTTGTTTTATAAAACTGTTAAAAGAAAAAAAAAAATTAAACAATGAAGAAATGTGCCAAGAATAAAATTTATTATTATTGTTCTTTGCATATTGCATTTTTAATTGTTTTTTAGTGTTAAAATTTTTTCTCCCCTCGTTTTTATTCGTGAGTTTGTTTGACAGTTCAAAGCGGGAACTATTTTCACAAAAATGTTACAGACACATTTTTTGGCGAGTTATTTCCTTACGTGACAGCTATTACTCGCAAAAAAAGTTACAAACACAGTTTAGTGAGAAAAACAGCTGTTTGTTTCAATATACGGCATTTTTGTTTCATTTCACACGTTTCAATCGAAAACTTTATCGACGCGAGAGTTACAGAACATGGGCACAGATTTTTAAAAAAACAGAGTCTTTATTTTCAATCCTCGAACCACACACATTAGTCGCTGTCGCTCTAATTGTAAACATAAGCTCCTACATTTTTCATGTCACAAACTGCATTTCAATAGACAACTGAATTTTGTTGTTACTGAGTAAATTAACCGGTTAATAGAGTCAGTCAACAAACTAAACAATACAATGAGAATTTGTTGTCTGGCTTAAAAACGTTAAAGTTTCTAGTTAAATTGGAAAAGGCAGCAACTAACGAGTTCAACAAAAAAAAAAAAAAAAAAACACAACCAGCCAAAAATTGTGTGATGACTTAAAAAAAAATATACTCCTATAAATGTAGAAGCCAGACAATTTGAAGCTTTAGTTAAGTCAGATCTGGTGTTGAGTTAAAGTTGTATATCGGACGTGTGTTAAAATATTTAAGAAAAAAAAATTATTTTGTAATAAAAGAGATAAAAAGTTTAAAGTACATAAATAAAGAAATACTAGTTTAAAGAGAAAATTGGTGTGGAAAAAAAACTTAGATATTCAAATTAAAAAAAAAAAAAAACTAAAAAATTGGTAAATGCAACAAATAAATGTGCAATCAATGCAATTTGTATAAAGTCTTGTTAAAATTTAAGTAGCAATTTATTTGCATTAAAATAACAAATTACTGTCATTGTGCGTCAAAATTAAAAAAAAATATATGTAGTTATGTGTTAAGGGCACTTAATTTTCTTTAGTTTGTTTTTTTTTATGAAAATGAATTTCATATTGACAAGGTCTTTTATTTAGTTTGACTTAAAAAAAAGAAATAATTGTTTAATGCTGATTTTAATTTTTCTTATAAAAATAAAACAAACATTTAGCACTTTAAAAGTTTTAATTTCGAAATTTTAAATAATGGTTTACAAAAATACAATTTTCAATAAGTAAGAGTTCTATACTATATTCGACTGTACCGAATTTTGATACCCTCTATTAAAAAATTTAGATTTTTGTGATAAATTCGCTTTAAAAATGTTTAGTCTAAATAAACAAAAATGGCCAAATTGAATCACAATTTAATAATTCATTGCGTGTATGTGCACCTCAACTCATTAAGTGCCAAGCGATTTTGATGAATAGCTTTTCAGGAGGCCACGGGGCTAATCACCACATTCAATATCGAGTAAACTATCTAATTTTTCTGCGTAAGATAGACACTGAGTTTTCGAATGAAAACTCGAGAAATGTAATGTCTTTGGTTACTCGATATCGAATCTCAAATAACGATACATTTCATTCGATATCGAGTGTCATGATACCAAAATAAAAAATTTCGATAAATTTTGCTCGATTACGTCTGCGGCGATTAGACCCTAGGCTAATCTTATTTTTTTTTAAGAAATGAGAGTATTTGTGATAAATTTAATTTCATAATGATTTTTCATGTCGTACGTTTTTACACGACATGGCACTGCATGTTAAAAACCACTGTCGTACCAAAAAGGAATGACACTTTTATTCGTCTTTTGTTTGTGTATTTATTCAGTAAAGGCTGCTTCATTAAAAAACAAACAAAAAACGACAGGCTTTAAAGTGAAATAATTGACGTCACAGTGGGAGATTTTGGAAAAAAAATGGAAATAAATCTGAATTTTGTAAGCGGGTAGCCCTATTGGAACAAGAAAAATTTCTAGAATAGGGCTTAGATTGAGAATTCTTTGTCGTTTTTAATTTCTGTAAGCCCCGAGGTGCCTTACTTTAGGAACTGGTGGCGGCCTTCCTTTTATGTCGATAGACCCCAAATACGAAACTTTAACTCGAATACAAGTCCATAATTGCCACCTGAAGTTTTAATCCAACCGGACTCTATGTTAACAAAATCCATAAATGATGTTTTTTTTGTTCAAAAATATCTTACTGTGACTCTCAATGTGTTAATGTATATTTTATTGTGTTATAGTGTGGACTTTATTTGAGATCTACAGTAAATTATGGAACGATTATCAGGAAATTTAAAGATATCATTTGGTCCAATTTAATTTTATATTCAAATTGAACGAAGTTTCTTAACCCCATGTCTACACTAAAGATAAATATCTCAGCAAGTTGGCAATAACGTCGGCAGAATAACAGAGCAATATTTCTTATTGCTCTGCTTATGTTAAAGGCATAGGAAAACGTACTCATGTTAACTCATAATTTGAAAATAATCAAGGAAAAAGGTGCAGTGTAAAAACTGACGCTATCTTGAAAAAATTATTTGTATTAATTTAAATCCTTTCTTATTCGACTTCATTATCTAAATGTATATTAATTTGTTTAAGCTTGAGGTCTTTTTTTATATAAAAATATTAATTTTATAATTTTTTTTTTTTTTTTTTTTTGTGAAAGTAAAACTAATATTTTTATATAAAAAAGAACTCAAACTTAAACAAATTAATATAAATTTAGATAATAAAGATCGAATAAGAAAAAAATTATATTAATAAAAATAATTTTTTAATTTTATTTTAGTGTTGATTAAATTCTTAATTTTAAATCTTTTACTACAATAATGCTTCTATTTTTTTTTCCTTTATCAATTGACAACCATATTTGACGTTTTAAGTTGGCAATAATTGTCAACGAAAATGGCCTTACATTATTGCAACATAATTTGCCGGAAATAAATATGTAATAAACTGCTGTCTACATTATAGATAACATAATTTTAGCATTTGCTGCAATATACGTTGCAATAATTATCTCTGGTATAGACGGGCAGTTACAGTATCGTTATTAAATATAGTTAAATACGCCTAAACCAGGGACCGAAAAAAACAGTTATTTTGAAATTATTAAACAAAATTAGCGTATAGACGAAGTCGGAAAGCTGATACCAGTATGCTCTACTGATCCTTTAGAAGTAGTTTTTGATAAAATATATTGCTTTTCAAAAGAATTAAAGTTATTTTTAGATTTTGATTTTTATTTTTTTTTTTTGAGCAAAAATTATAATTTTTTTTAAATTTTATTTTTAACCGAAAAAATAAAAAGCAAAAAAACTTTTATTTTTGCTCGAAAAATAAAAGCAAAAAATAACTGTTATCATCTCACTTTTATGATAAAAGGAATTATTATTACGGTCCCTCGAGTTTTCTGACAGTGGGCTTTATAAGAGAAATATGGATAATTCTGAATCAATCATCATTAAATTTTATAGTGTAGTTGGTCTAGTCATATAAGACGAAAATGGACCAAATTTGATTACAACATTAACATTTGTTAACGTTTTTTTTTTCTCCATTACCTCCTTTTGAGAGCAAATGGCTTCACAAAGCATCTCCAGTTTTCTTGATTTGTTGAGGGTGTTTTCGTGTCTTCCCATGAAAGATGTCACTGTCCTTGTTCTTGGAGTATCGATCCATTCAGTATTGTTATTTTGCCTTCTCTCAGTTTCGCTTACCGGTTGTTGTTCCAGCTAAGCAGATGATTGGTCAGATGTATTAGGTTAATGGAGCTGCCATCAGTAGTTGCCTCTGTCGTTATGTAGTGGTGGTGAACCTTGCTTATCTTTGATTCCAACCTTTTTCCCAGGCGATCACAGCTGCCTGGGGGGCTACCGCGTATTTCGATTCGAAAAGCAAAATTTTTCGAAAGCAATTTCCGATTCGAAAGTTAAACCGTACTGCGTAACTCGTTCGAAACGATGACAGAGTTGTATTTATAAACAAATGGGAAATTTGATTAAAAGTTGGTAGCACTGCTATTAAAATACCAAAATGGACGAAAATATCCCACAACAAAACAAATAATAAATACTATTCAATGTGTGAAAAATATTATAATTGTGATTTTTTATAAAAATTTATTTTATTTCCCTTTGGTTTAAAGAGTCAACAAAAAAAAAAACAACCATTAATTAACACCGCTTTTTGTTTGTAAATTTATTTATTTTTTAAATTTTTTTAAAATTTCAAGACCACAAATATTAAATATTAAAAATTATATCAATTATAATATTATTAGGTTTAATTTGTTTGTTTTACACTATTATTTATCTTGAACTTTGTCACTAACAAAATAGCTTTCGAACAATTCCCTAAAGCTTTTTACATAACTGACGCTCGTTTTCGTAATACGGAGTTGGAGTTTCGATAGGGATGTTTATTGTTCGTAATAGAGAGTTTCCGTTACGAAAGGGAATTTCTGTTTTCGAAAAGGTATAAACAACTTCCGTTCATTCGATACAAATAGTACGAAAATCGTAGTACACAGTACAAACTGTTCGAACCCGTAAATTATTTCTTTCGAATCGAAATACGCGGTAACCTCCCTGAACTTTGCGATGATGTTATCCTCTTTTCCAGGGGGAGGGAGGCCAGGGGGCTTCTTCGATGGATTGTTTGGAGGGCGATTGAAGCCACTTAATTTTTTAAACTTAAAAACACTGATGATATAGAACGATTTTATGCCATATTTTATGACGATACCATTTTGCCACCGAATTTTGTTAGCTATTGATATTTTGTGGGTTAAGGTTTAAGGGTTTTTTTTCTAGATTATTATATATATTTCCAGGATTCGCTAAAAAAAATAAATACTGTGTTAACAAAATATAAATAAATTTTTAAGGGAGGTTGGTTAACATTTGGATCCATAACTCCTGTCATACCAAACCGTTTCTACTGATATAAATTTGGCCCTTAACTGTCAGTCAGCCTTTAGTTTTCAAAGATAATTAATGACATAACTAAAAGATTACAGTAGACGTTTACTACAATTTTAATTATTAACATGACAGCAGCCGTTTAAATAAATTTGAATTTAATTATCGTTAAAAGTAAATGTGTAAATTAAAAACAGATTAAAGTGTTTAAAAAGTTGCAAGACCTTTTAGACTTTTAGAAAAAAGAAAAAAGATTTTTTTTTGAGAGCAACTTTATGTTTAATTAAATTTAGATATCAATTATTTTTAGGCTAATTAAAAAAGTTCAATGTTTAATCCCTGTAGCTATTCACAAAAATACTCCTAATATACCTGTAATAAGGCTTTACAAGACAACTTTTGTTTGAACAATTTTCTTAACAAACGTTTGTTGAATTTAATAATAGTTTAGGGAAACGGAAATAAATCAATATGCTGCCCTATAGTTGCGATTAGTTGTACAAAGTGATCAGGTTGTACAGCCAGTTGTTAATTAAGAGGTGTGGTTGTTGGTCATCTGTTGAATAAACAATCAAAACAATTTTATTTTTATACAACTCAATTGTACGACCAGTTGCAACTTGTGAATTAAGAGTTGGTATTTGAGAAATGAATCTGGCACCAAACTATGATATTAGATGAAACACATATGTATTTATATGCAATACAACGTAGGTTAAAATGTTAGCACACAGTGCTTTAACACGGTGTCAATACTATATATAAAAACATATGAAAAGGGAAAGATTCGAAGAGCAGACTACTAACCCTCGTGGTCCTATTTTTTAAAAAATTTATAACTTACGTGTCTGTATAAATATGGTAATATCTATGTTTTAAATTCCAATAAAATCTGTTAGATAAGTTCGGAGAGTCAGAAATTGCCCATAACCTGGTCTTGTCGTCCTTATTAAAAAAAATGCGTAGCTACTGTGTCCACATAAATAGGGATCTATCTATGTTTAAAATTACAATTTAATCCTTTAGATAGTTTTGAAGATGAAGTAAATTTCCTCCTACCACCCCTCGAGGTCCTTCAATTTTAAACATGTATAGCTAATGTGTCCATAAAAGTTGGGACCTTTCTATATTTTAACTTTCATTAAAACCTGTTAGATAGCTTCGGAGAGCATTGTCCTCAACCACCCATAGTGGTCCATTTTTTAAAAGTTTATCTTATGTGCCCTCATAAATATGTCTATCCATGTTTTAAATTTCAATAAACTCTAGTTTAAGATAGTTTCGGAGGCAACTATTGCCTACACGCAGAGAAAAAATATGAATGGGCATGGTTCCGGCAACAACACTTTGTTTAATGTAACAATATATTGTTGTCGTACGCAAATAATTGTTATTTTTATTTAATATCAACAATATTATAGTTACTGTAAACATATCAATGTTTATCGCAATTACGAATTTGAGTATTGTTGAGCGAAAAATAATTATTTTTCTAACAACTAAATTATGATAACTTTCAAAGCATATTATATTACCCACAAGCATATCATGATATTTAATAGCCATAACATGATAACTTTCTATACATTTGTCATATTATGTTAAAGATGCAATCAAACTATTTTTACTCTAATGATATTATGTTAGCGCCATTTGTAAAATAATTTTGAAGCAGTTGTGTCGTTTTTTTATTTGTGAGCGGTTAAACAATTAAAAGATAAAATTCCATAAAAAAATAAGTTTAAAGAGATTAAAAAATTAAAATATTAGCGGAGTTCATTCAAGTATTAGTGAGGTAATAGTGCAAATGCAAAATATCATAGTTTTTTTTGTAAAATCCAACAACAAAACACACAGAGATTTCGTTATATTTTATAAAAGTGCTACGATATTTCATCAACATCATAAAATCGAAAAAATGGACGCGGTTGCCCATGAAAACCCCAGATTTTTCATTTGCTCTTTTGCAAGCCTTATATTGAACTCCGCTTTTTGATTAACATTAAGAAAAATTGTAAAAAGCCACAAAATAAAAAATCGATGCAAAAATATTTTAATTTATTTTGTATTTTTATGACAGCTATGATAGGTGCTGTATCATAATATGATTGCTTCTAAATTTATTATGATTAACATGATGATAATATGATTACTTCTTAGCTTATTATGATTAACATGAAAATAATTTGATTACTTCTTAACTAAGTATGATTAACAGAATAATAATATGATTAAGGGAAAAATATTATGATGTAATAGTACGAGTATATTTAGTCATAATATGATTCAATAATAATCTTAATATGGTGACTACAATCATAATTCTTATCATAATATGTTGCTCTTAGAATATGGTTACCACAACCATGTTTTTTCTTTGCGTGTAGGTCCTAGTTTGACAAAAATGCGTACATACTGTGTCCATATAAATAATGATACACTCATAAAATTATTACAGTAACTGATTGTAGGTTATTAAATTCGTTTTCGGTACTGTTAAAATTGAATAAAAATATAGTTATTTTACGAATAAATTTATTTTTCAACATTTATGTTTGTTATTAAAAAAACAAACTACCAAAAAAAAATGTTTTCCGTATTTTTTTTTGTTAATTTGTTTGATTTTTATCGGTTAAAATATATTTTTTAAAAGTAAAAACTATTCAATTTTAACGAATATGATGTTCAATAAATAAAAAACTTAGAAATTACTGAAAAAATCATTTGTTTTAAATGAAATGTAAATGATCCGTTTTTTAAATGAATTTTAATTTGTTTCAAATGAATTTTCGTTTGAATTTAACTACATAATATTTTGAGTGTATATTTATGTTTTAAATTTCATTTAAATCTGTTAGATAGTTTCGGAGAGGCAGAAATTTCACCTACCACCCCTCGTGGTCCAACAATTTAAAAAATGTATAGCTATTGTGTCCATATAAATAGGGATCTATCTATGTTTAAAATTACATTTTAATCGTTTAGATAGTTTTGGAAAGGCAGAAATTAACCCCCTACCACCCCTCGAGGTCCAACAATTTAAAAATGTATAGCTATTGTGTCCTTACAAATAGGGATTTATCTATGTTTAAAATTACATTTGAATCTTTTAGATAGTTTTGGAAAGGCAGAAATGTCCCCCCTACCACCCCTCGAGGTCCTTCAATTCAAAACATGTATAGCTAACTTTCATTAAAACCTGTTAGATAGCTTCGGAGAGCATTGTCCTCTACCGCCCCTAGCGGTCCATTTTTCAAAAGTTTAGCTTATGTGTCTATATAAATATGGATCTATCTATGTTTTAAGTTTCAATAAATTTTCTTCGCAACACCAATGAATTTTGACATCAATCCCATGAAAAATTGCATTAAAAAGGAACCTATGCAGCGCTTCGTTGGATCAATGAAACCTGTTTCATTAAAATGTATTTAATGAAACTTTAATATATTTAATGAAACATTACATTAGATCTATGAATATTATTCATTGGATCAATACATTCAATAAAGTAAAAAAATTTTTATTAATACATTTTTTTTTTTCTGCCTTTGGCGGGAACTAGATAACTCCATGCATTTTTTGAAAAGCAAGGTAATTCCATAGTGTCCTAAAAAACAGAAAAATTAAAATTTTTATACTACGTAGTTTCGAAAACTAAGAGAGAAAGTGCGAAATAGAACAAATTTGTGTCACAAGCTCTTTGGGTCAAAATGTTGAACATAAATATTGCAACTCCCGAGGATTCAAAGAATGCATATGAGGGCTTAAGGCACAAGGGGTTTAAGTGCCTTTTTCTAAAATTGAGTTTACACATGGCATGATTGGTGAAGTTCGGAGAAGTTGTTCAGAGCACATGAGGTGAATGTAGGATTCTCATCCGGACGCTAGATATGGTGAACAATTCAAGCACTTACCATTCAAATACCTGCTTCGCTTGGAGCACAAGCGAAACAACCGCCTTTGTCTCATTATTTAACATAAGTCACTTGAACCCCTTGTGCTCTAAGCCCCTCATATTATATCTGATTCAAAGAATACGACTTCCAAACACCCGAAATCTTTCCGAGTAACAGTTTTTAACCCATATAGATCTACCTTACCCTCTGTGGCACAGTAACTTTGAAGAATCTTTCGACTTACTAATTAATAAATTTCTTTTGTTTTTGTTGCAAAAATAATATTTAGGTGTTTATTATACGTAAGAAATAATAAAAATTTTAGTCCAGTTTTTTTTCTTAGAATACATATTATAAGGGAAAAAACAATCTGTATTGAAAAATAGAGTTTCCTAGTTTTTCAATACGGCCACAGATTTCTTAAGATAAAAACAAACTAAATTTCTTATCAAAGTAATTTTTGATAAGCAACCAGTGAAATGCGCATGGGAATAGCTTATCCCAGTGTTTTTATCAAGAATAAAAATTAAGAATTAAGCACCACAAACGAAATCTTGGTAATTCAAACTAAATTTCATTATTTTTGAATTGAACTAAAAAAACAAGTTCTTTCGACAAAACTAAATAACTAGATAAAACTATGTAACTGACATTGATTTTTGGTTTTTATGTCCAAAAATGAGTTCAATGGAGCCAGAAATCTTTAAAAATTATGTTTTGTTAAATGCGCATGCATAGTATCATAAATTCATATAAAATAATTGGCGAAATATGTTGGTCTAGCCCGACCATATGACACCCTATACCACAGAACTTGGTTTTCTGTTGTTTTGATCTATTACAAAAATCGGCTCAATCGTTACCGACATCGCCTTAAACAATAAGGACGATTAAGATATCTACATCTAAATCAGATTCTGTATAATGTACTTTTGACGAATTCATTCCTTTTATTCTTTTCTTTCTGGTATAATTTAAGTTTTTCCCAATTTTATTATGGCAGAGTTTTCATTTTAATGTTACCAAAAAATTAACAACCATTTCTGTCAAAACTGGAATAATCAAGTTTTGAAAAGAACCTCTTAAATTAACAAAAAATTTAAAAAAAAATGTTAATGGTTGATCAATTTTTGTTGGTTTTTGGATTTGTTCGTCACATATTTGTAAAGTGTGTGCAAACCATAACTAAATAAATTAGTTCCATTAGTAACGGGTGCTTTTATAATAAAAAAATTTCGACTAAAAACTGCTATAAAAAAATATAATAATAATAATTATTAATAAATTGTTTTTTTTTTTCATAATTAACTTTGAAATACACTTCACACATCATAAATTAATTTCATCTCATTATAATTAATTAATATATTATAAATATTTAATGGGTTTCTTTTTTCTATATTTCAGATTAAAAAATTGTTTAAAAATATAAATCAAATTCCAACTAAAAAAACAAAAAAAAAAATGAAGAGTTTTATTTGTTTTACAATTGCCGTGACCCTGTTGGCTGCTTCTGCAATGGCCACAACAGTTAAAAATTGTCCAAAAAGTAAGTAAAATTATGAAAGAGGTACATAAAAGGTTATATAATTATAATATTATCGTCGATATTGGTTTTCGAATAGAAACACAGTTACAGCGAAAAATACTGCTTACGAGTATTGCTAATTTATCCATTTTTTTTTATCAAATTTCCTTCAAGCTTTTAAAAATTTTAGACCAAACAATGCTATAAATGCTGGATTAATTGTGCTGTAACCTTGAGATTTTTTTTTCTGTTAGGACCAGCACTCAGGGGATGACCCCTACTAATGCATTGCATTGTGTTGGAACTAGGAAAACAGGCTGTGGAAAGGAGGATAGAGGGATTAGTGTTTGTGAACATTCGATTTGAACTTAATCATGTTGTAAGTGAGAGGGAAGACTTCTGCAGGAAGGTTATTCCACATACGAACTGTGCGGGAAAAAAACGAATTCTCTCTGTAATGCGTTGTACGATTCACCTGGTCGAGAAGCTCCAAAATAGACTTTGAAGCACCGGCCCACACATGAGAGTTGTATTCAATACGCGGTCGGATATAGGTGGTATAAATAGTAAGGAGATCAGATGGAGTGAAGTATATCTTACACCGTCTTAGAAAACCGAGGCACTTGAATGCTTCTTTCGACGCCTTGAATATATGTTCTATCCATCGGACATCACATTGTATCCTCATGCCCAGAACATCAAGAGATTCTGATTCCTCAATAATTATACCACCCATTTATACAGATGAGGCACCTTGATTTGTCGCGCGTTTATGCGTCAGCACGCAACATTGGGTTTTTCGGGCATTAAAATCGACCCTATTCGCACGACCCCACTCCGAGATTATGTCAAGGTCTCGGCCAAGCGTATCATTCATATTCTGCCTCATAGCAGCGACATCGGATACGCTTGGTCTGCATTCGAATGAGAACGAGTGGCAAAGGTTGCTGTCATCTGCAAAAGAGTAGATAGGGTTGGAAGTTTGACAAAGGAGGTCGTTTAGAAAGATAAGAAATCAAATCATTTTTACAATAAAAAAATCAATTTTATCGATAATTTAAGTTTTCATTATTCGAAAATTTCTTATGTTTATTATTATTGTAACTTTAATGCACTTAAGAAATTTTGAAAGTTTTGGTTTTTTACCAAAATTTAGTATTTATATTAAGTAAAAATAAAGCCATTTTATTGGTGAAGAGCTGGCAACACTGCTACCTGCGAACAAATTTTTCGAAACAAATTAAACCGATTTTTAGTTTATAAAAAAAATCAGTCGGGATAGCCTCCAAGCCCAACTTACAATTTTAGAATACCAATGCTAAACAAAGTCAGGAGGGCATCATCACTATACTCCTGGATCCGCACTTGTTTTCGTACTAACAGAATAGTCACATATGTATTTTTGCAACTCTTGAAGTCAATTCTGTAACGCCTATTTTAGGGGGGCATAATAGCAAGAAAACTTTTACGTGATTCCACAGCATTTAGGAAAAATTTCAATTACGTCGACATTGCGATATATAAAGCTGTCTTAGGGAGTTTTCTTTTCTGACAATAATGTTCCATGTATGCTACCATTCGCGCGGGTTCTTGTTCTATTCTAAAAATAAATGCAAAAATGTGAAAAGTTGTCGTTTTACTTTGTAAATATGTTGCAAAAATACAAGGCAAATTTGTTCCATTTCTTACCGCTAGTTATAATTGAGTGTGAGATCCCTGAAGATAACGAGACTAGTCCATACATGCATGTAAAGAGTAGTCCATAAAGGAGTAGGAGTACTCCAAAACTACTGACATTACGATGTCCTAGGAGGGGACCATATAACCCACCGAAGTAGTCCCTAAACTACTCCATGGAGTACTAAAGTGGCTTAGTTTTAAAAGTACTCCATGTAACTACAGTAGGGAGTACACTAAAGGGGTAGTTTAAGCCATTTTCTTTTCATTTTTTACTAATCGCCTTTTATGGCGTGTACTTTTTTAACATTTTTCCACAAATTTCAAAAACTTTCACTTTTAAATAAACAGTTAATAATGGACAACATCAGGGCTACCAATGTGCAATACTGTAAACTATAGAAAAGTATACATCATGCAGTTGTTGGCAGCACTGCATGTAAATTTATTATAACATGGTCTATACTACAGTTCATTGGACCATGCTGTAAGTAGTCCATTTAAGCCACAATGGACCACGTAGTCCAATATTATCTGTAGGGATACACATGCATATAATATTGGACTACCTGATCCATTTTGATAAAATGGACTACTCCATGGACTGGTCCAATGTAATGCAAGCATGGACCATGTCATTGTTAAAAAGTGTTTGTAGTGAGACGACAAGTCTTCGTTTTTTAACGATATAATCCTCTTGAGTACACCATGGAGAAATTTTAGGACTACTCCTTTGTAATCCAAAGCTGGGTTATATGGTCCTGCCCTAGGACATCGTAATGTTAAATAGACTATGTTTTTTCCATACGTTTGAGTTACTTTTGGACTAGTTCTAGTCCCTTGTGGGCTACATTTTACACGCGTGTTTGGACTGGTCCTATTATTTGCAGGGTTATAATGGATGTAAAATCGTTTTGTTTTTCGGTTGTTTTAATTTTATTTAATAACTATTGTTTGGCGCAAAATTTTTAACAAGAGCTGACTTTAATAATTAAAAATCAGTGTTTTTAACGCGTGCTTGGACTGGTCCTATTATTTGCAGGGTTATAATGGATGTAAAATCGTTTTGTTTTTCGGTTGTTTTAATTTTATTTAATAACTATTGTTTGGCGCAACATTTTTAACAACAGCTGACTTTAATGATTGAAAATCAGTGTTGTTAACGCTTATTGGAATTCAAAGAAAATTTAATGTTGGAAATTGCTACAACCGTGTTGAATATCGCTTATTATTACAAACTTTGCATTCATTATTTAACACGCTAAATACACCTTACTGTTGACTGTAAAACGTAGATATTATTTTGTTCCATTGTTATGAAAAAAAAATTTATCAATTTGTAAGAGTGCGTGTAACCTGATAAATATATTACACAATTAAAATGCATTATTATTTTTTAGAAAAGAAAACACCATTAATTGCTTGTAAAGAGGCAACAATTAATAAAAAGAAATTTTCTATATAAGCCCCTATTCCGAAAATCGCTACAATATCATACTTCAAAATTCTATTATTTTAAATGTTGTATAAAGTTTAAAATTAATTTTTTTTTTTTTGTTACTTTCAGCTAAAGCCCGCCTATTGGAACAGGGCGATGTAACCATTTCGAATTGTCCCAAAAGTAAATGTTCGCTTAAACGTAATACAGAAGTCAGTATTGAAATGAAAATCATACCAAATCGTGATTTCAAAGAACTCAACTCCGATATACAAGGCATTATCTTAGATGTTCCTTTACCCTTCCCCGGCTATTATGGCACTAGCGCTTGTCCCCACATCTACGATGCTGAGGGAGAAAATAAAGTGGGCTGCCCTTTGAAGGCCGGTGAAACTTATATTTATAAGAATAGTTTTAAGATTTTACCCATTTATCCAACTGTAAGTCTAGATATACATTGGGGCTTGGGAGATAAGGAGGGTGATGCCGCCTGCTTCCAAGTACCAGCTAAGATTAAGGCTTAAGTTAGGCAAAAAGGGGTTTGCGATTTTTTAGGTTTTTCCCACATATATTTTTTTTTGTTTTTTTTTTTGTAATATATTTTTAATTTTTTAACATTATTTTTGTGATATTTAAAAATATGTATGTTTATTTTTTATTTGAAATTTTGGTTTTTTTCGAAAGAAATTTAAAAAAGGAAAGATAATTATTAAATAATGATGAGCGTAATTTTTTCTTGGTAAAAATTTTGTTGCCATATTAATGCCCCCAGCCCATGGGCATTAATATTTATAACAATGATTTTTCTTTTGTCTCCTTTATTATTATGTTTTTGTTAATAATATTTAAGTTTAAGTCTTAATTTTATACAATTTGTTTAAGTTACAAAAACTTAAAATAAACAATTTTTTTACAATAAAATAAATGCCATTAATTTTGAAGTTTTTTTGTTTTTAATTATTATAAATAAAATTTAACAAATTATTTACTATAATGTTTAATTTTTTACATTGACTTGAATTAACATTTAGTTAATTACTCTACACGAGTTTAGAATAATTGTTTTATAAATTGGAATTTATTTTTATGTTTTATGTTTAATTGGGTTTTAACATGCAAATACTTGATTTTAGTTTTAATTTAATTAATAAATACAATATTTTTGATTTTTTTAAAATTGTTTAACATTTAGAGGGGAAATATCTTAATGAGTTGTAAATTAGTTGCCTTGTTTTTTTTTTTTTTTTTTTGTTCAATATTTTGTAAATAAGTTTTAGCGGCTGCTGTTTGTTTAAAAACACTGTCTGTACGTTTCTTGTAATACTTTTTGTTTTTTTTTTTTTTTGCATAAAATTTTCTTTACTGCATTTTTCTTGTCCTTTTTTCTTCATACGCCAATTTTTATATATAATCATCATCATTTGCTTGTTGCTCGCGTTCCAGTTGTCTTAACCAATCACTATCAGCCCGGCTGATTTGTACTCGTCTCCGATTGTACATGGGTAAGCGTCGCCATCTTTCATTGATCATTGGCATGCTGTTCAACTTCTTTATATTGTTTTCGGGAGGTTCCACATTACGTTGCTGTCCATTAATTTTATTGAGTTTTTTGTAGAGGAACTTTTTTAACGTTATTGACGTCTTATCAGGTGTTTCGATAAGTTCGTCGTTGTCTTTTATTAGGTCGCGGTTGGTGGATAAAGAATCAGTGGAACCATTTATTTGCTCATCGGGGCCTTCGTAGGCGTTCTGTAATTTAGAAATAATAAATGTTATAAAATGTAGTAAGAATACTATAAGAAACGACTAACTAAACTACCTAAATAAGAGTTTAAAGCGTTTTGTATACCAAAGCTTCATTCTTTTCATAAGGATTATACGAAAGCAACCATTACAACGCGAATACACCACCGCTTGGCCGAAACATCCTTTTTGACAGATCCCTATATCGGTTTGTTTTATTGTTAACATATTGGAAATATAATTTTAATGTTAAAAGAACGCGTGCTCCTCTTCTTAAACTCAGTAAAGTGGAGAGAGACAGAGAAAGTAAAACCACTAACTTAGCTGTCAAAAAACCCAACTCTATGATTGCGTTATGCCGGCCATACACTACACAAGCTCAGTGCTCAAATCTGGCAATGGGCAAATGAAACTTGTAAAACACACTATACAAATAAACATTGCCATTTTTATACCCACACCACAATAGTGGACAGATTATTATGCATTTGTGCTGATGTGTATAATGCTTTGAAATTTGGGTCCTGGACCCACCTTAAAGTATACCGATCGACTCCTGCTCGAAATTATAGGTTGTTATTGGCACAAGGACCAAGCCTATTGAAAATTAGCCGAATGGTTGGACCACAAGAGCAGATAGGGGGCAACTTTTGTCTCTCAGAAACTATTAAACCGATTTTAATGAAATTTAAAACACAGATAGATCCATATTTATATGGATACATAAGCTATGCAGTTTTTCAAAAATAGGACCACAAGGGGAGGAAGACGCAACTTCTGCCTCTCACAAGCTTTCAACCCGACTTTAATAAAATTTAAATCATAGATAGATTTTCCATGGGTCCCGAATAGGGTGTACACTCGTTAATGTGTTTTTAAATACTGTGGTGTAGGGTATTATGTGGTCGGGCTTGACCTGCTATGCTTTGTAATATTTGTAAGCGGAGAATACAACATGTAAAAATAAAAAAAAGAACAGTTTCTCCTTTTTTAGATTTAACCTTTTCATTAATTTTTCGTAGGATTCGAATTTAAGGCTTGA
Source organism: Pollenia angustigena (assembly GCA_930367215.1). Lineage (NCBI taxonomy): Eukaryota > Metazoa > Arthropoda > Insecta > Diptera > Polleniidae > Pollenia > Pollenia angustigena. Next base: position 184,254,026 of record OV884056.1, read on the forward strand.
CTGCTGCTTTAAATGCGCTATAATTCTGACAATTCTTCGCATATTTCTAGGAACTCTGTACAGAATATTTCCGCGCTCTCTTTTTGTTGTAAACTTGAAAAACCGCGACAGAACTGAACGTTTTTAACATACACTCCACAAGTTCACTGTATAGTGCCAGACTTGAGCACTGAACTTGTGTAGTGTATGGCCGGCATAAGTAACAAATATTTAACTTCAGTGTTATTAACACTGAAGAAGGGGTGCCCCGCTAGTTGGTAGTGCGCTATTATATCAGTGCGGGGGTTGCGGCTTCGATTCCTGCCAGAGACTCTGGTCTGTTTCACTAGAACGGGCTGAAGGTCTACGTTACTATTGCTCGGTTAATAAAGTTAGAATATAATTTGTAATTGTATTTGTAACTCTTTTTAAATTAAATAAATAAATAAAAACACTGCAGAGAAAAAAGTTACATGACTGTTCGGTCACACAAAAAAATGTTCCGAGAAATTGTGTGACAAGAGCGCATGTGTTATCGGATCGCTGGGTCGACGGTTGGGGAATAACATTTTTAAAACTTTCGGGAAATTAAGATCACCTTGCCTGAATACCTACTCTCTGACTTATCGCAGCTTTATCATTACTCACTGTGTAAACAGAACAAAAATATCAGTTTTTTGGGGAAGTTTGTCTACATTTTTGTCCTTTTTCTATGACAACAATTTGCTGCATTTGATTGCCAAAAAATTATTAAATATTTTGATATTTTTAGTTAGGCTTGAGTTCATCAAATTTAATTTTCATTAAATTATTTTTACTGAAGGAAGGAATTTTTACTACATGAAATTTTATTAAAATTTATTGATTATTAATTCCCAGTTTTTATTCTCGACAAAAACACTTTGAATTTATTGTTGATGGGATAAGCTATTCCTATGCGCATTTCACTGGTTGCTTAGGCCAGATCATCAGGAAACTTCATCCATAAAGATTTTAGAAGATTGTGCAGATTTTTTATCCGAATCCAGTCTCGTATACGCTCGTCAATATATAATCAAAAGTATTAGTATTTCTGTGCTCTATAACCTTCTGCTGCACAAATGCATCATACCAGTTCAACATATGGTGGTGTAGGCTATAAAAAGTTAATAAACTCCTAACTTTAGGATAGTGAATTTCCGATAGAATCCTAGTGCGTTTGGTTTTTTCAAACACTTAACATCAACGTGTTTTTGGCGGTTTTGCTAATTTTTCGTAGATTTTTATATTCAGATATTTCGATGATTTTAATTTTTTAAAAAATAGATATATAAGAAAGATCGGAAAGACATTTTGCAGCGAGGAAGTTGAAAATTAGCTAGTGAAAAGTAATATTTTAAATTTTAAGGAAATTCGAGGAGCCGAGAGTAGTATTTCGGTAAAATTTTTTTTCATACAAAAGTCTGCTCATATCAAATGTTGCTGATGTAGTTTTCATGCCAAATGTTGTATATGTGTTAAATTAGATTTTTATTTTAGCTAATACGGCCTAAAGTTTTTTTATGTAATTAAAAATGCATTTAATCCATATTTTCCCAACGTTTCGTGAATGTTATGTTCACTTTATCAAGGGATTCGTAATAAGAAAATCAATTTTTATTACATTGAACAATAATTTGTTGTAGACAAGCATGAAAAACATTAAACATGAAAAATTAAATTAAACACAAACTTAAAAATTATATCACAGGTTTTTTGATATTGCAACACAGTAACAACACAGTGATAATCTCAGTCTCTAACACATGTGGCCCAAGTTTCGTCCTGGAGAACGGCTGTTAATGGTTTTTGTTTTGTCTTTTCAGTGCTGTCATTGGTTTGTTTATGTGGATGTTTATTTGGGGTATATGTCAGCTGTGAATCACCGGACTCAGATTATTTCGGTTCCTACTTGGGAGAAGCTTAGGCTACGAAGCTTATCGAAATCTTTATTCGGTACTACGGGAGCCAATTGCGCCTGTAACTTCGGCTCCAGCCTGACTATCGGTGCGGCCCTTGGTGGAGTATCGTGATGGCAGTAGTTTATTTCCAAAATCGCGGGTAAAGCAAGTAGCTCGATTTGGAGTTGCATTTCAACCAATATTTGTTATTAAAAGAACACTAAGAGTATTAGATAGGCTCCGCACCTTGCCAAGGTGGAAGAACGTCCCTATGCATTTCTTTCAAATGGTACCTTTGGTCCTTTTGTTGCTGCTTTGGCGCAAGTGGGCGGTGGTCAACGAAGTGTTTTTATCTGGTGCTAAGAGCCAGTTAATGTAAGGCCGTAAGGTAGGTAGACACGTTAATACATCAGTAAATCTGCATGAAAAACTTATCCCGAACCGCACATCGACAACACTGGTAGGAGCAGCCGCTTGTATAAAAAAGTAATCTCGAACCGCATATCGACAAAACTTGGCATGGGTACCCTCTTGTATGAAAAAAAGTGATCCCGAATTGCACAACGATAACACTTGTCATGAGCAACCTCTTGTATGAAAAAAGTGGTCCCAAACTGACATAAGCATACTACTGCTTCAGATTTCTCGTAATTGAGAGAGTTTTGTTCTCCGCTGCATTAAATTTTTGTCAAAATTAAAAAAAAAAAAAATTATAATAAGGTTTTTTGACCAGAGGCAGCGTTAGAAAACTACATAAGGTATCACAATAAAAACTATTTATTGAAGACAACATTCTCAGTAACCAATATTACGGCTTTCTCTACACAAAAAATAATATACTTCATGCCTTTTATGTACGAAAACTATCGTTCATTGTACGAAATTGTTCATCAATTTGCACCACGAAATTCTTGCGCATAATATACGAAATGCTTTAGTAAAATACAAAAAAAAGAATTTATAAATAACGAATAAAAGTATTTGTATTTTACGAAATATTTTTACATTTTCGTAAATTTAGTCAAATAATTAGGATTCTTAAAAAATGTGAAGCATGCATTTCCACTTACAGCATCCAACAAATACTATCAATCAAAACTGTCACCATTTCTGAAAAAAACTTTTTCCTTTTTTTATTTTTTCTACAAATTTAGTATCATTATTTTGTGCACATGCTTATTCCGATCATAAAAAAATTGCGATTTAAGAAAGAACAACGCGATATAGTTGTGAAAATATACGAGTTTTTGTTTTAAAATAAAAAGTGGATTCTTACTGAAACACCCTTTTTTACAAAATAAATTTGCTACAAAATATTTTCTTTAGTTTCGTGAAAAATAACAACAAATACCAACACAACTTTTGCAATATTTACGAAAAATAGGACTACGAAAGAATTCGTAGTTTCGTAATATTAATAAAAATTCAAGAGTAAATTTTTTTCGTATTATGTACGAAACTTTTGTAAATAGTACAAAAAAGGTAGCTACAAAATTTTTACTCGTAAAATAAAGCATGAATTTTTTTTTCAGTGTAGGATATATTTTTAAGTTTTTTTGTAAAACTTGCAAGTTAAATTTTTCGCGGATTTTTCTCTGAACTGATTGAATTATCTTGGGTCCTTGGATTGACAGACAACTAGTTTCTCAGTTCATGTACTTCTGTAAATAATGTAATATGCTTATTAAAATTTACCTTTTCAATTATGCCATTTAGATCTTGAAAATCGACTTCTGTTGGTGATTTTACATCTGTGTGATAGATTTTACTGTTGCCGGAACGTTTGCCATGGGCTATAAAAAATTAAAAACATCAGATAAGTAAAAGTTTTAAATATGTATTAAAAAAAAATTACTACAAATACTTACCACCCCAGCAGGAGTGACCATATTCCAAGCAGGAACCTAAAGTTGTTAAAGCAGCACAAAATAAAAATTTAGTTAAAAAAAAACAAGAACTGTAATAAAACAAAATTCTGTTGCACCAAATTACTGTTTCAAATGTAAGTGAAATTAACTTTTGTTCACAGCTTCTAGAAAAATCACATACACACATAAATAACAATTTAAAAACTTTATGAATTGGTTTTTCGAAAACACACTGTTACAAAGAGTTCTTCTACCACAAGGAAACAAAAATAAAAAATGGCAACCTGTTGCGTTAAATTAAATTTGAAATAATAACTCTTTAAGAAATATTTAAAAAAAGTTATAATTTTTGTTGTTTTTTAAAGTCTGCCACAAAAAAAAACGGTTAAAAGTAAATGTTTGGAAAGTTTTTCCAGCATAAAAAAAGTTTATTAAAATTTCTGCCACAATGACAAGACAGACCAATAAAAATTTTTTTTCAAGTTCTCTAAAATGTTTCTGTTGTTTAAAACATATAACGCCTTAAAATTATTAAACAAAAATAAAAATTGAGAAAAAATTTATTTATGAATAAATAAATCTTTATTTATAAATAATTCATTGTCATGTATTGCATACTTTAGGGAGTTGTTAATGTAAAATTTTCAAGGTTGGCTACCGATACCGATACCGATACCAATACCGTTTAAATACCGTTTAAATTGAATACCGGTATTGATACCGATACCGAAATTAGTTTTTTGCATAAAATACCGGTATACGTATACCGTTTCCCTTAATACCGGTATTCTACCGGTATAATCGTTTCGGTATTTAAAAATAATATGGTTTTTTAAATAGAAAACAAATTAAAAGCTTCAATACTTGTGCTAATAAAAAATATGTTTGTTAACTTGACGCCCTACTGTTGCAACACTGGTATTGTTTGGTTACCGTCAGATGTAACCAAGGCGAATTGACTTTCAGGTGGCGTTGAAAACACAGCTGTGCTACTTTTTTTTTTAAATTAGAGAGAGGAATGTCAAAAGTTACTTGTGTTTTTGACTTATCGGCAAGTATGGGCATCACTACATTGAAAGCTTTGCATGTGTGGCATTGTATTGGTTTGTTTACGTTTGCATTTGTTGGTTTTATGCTCTTTTGCTCTTTGTTTTTTGTGTATGTATACACATCGTTCGCTCTTTTTGCATTTTCATTTTGCATTTGCCCATAGCTGCTTATCGGCCAACGAAAGCAGCAACAAAATACATTGTTGTGTTTTTGGTGTTGTTAATTGTTGTAGTATCGACACCACCGTTTACATGAATTTGCCTTGGATGTAACATAAGTTCTACAACAACATTGTATAGGAAATTTTTTAGGTGAGGTATTTGACAATTTGAAAATCAAACGTTCATGTGTAAGCCAGCTTTTTTACTTATTAAAGTTTGTATTGTTATGTTATTGTAATAATTGCACTATCTTACTAACTATGTACACAACTTATTCTTAAAATCAAAAGTGACGCGCGTTACATAAATTATCAAAGTAAACCTAATTTTAAAAGAACTAAAATAAATAAAAACATCTAGTGACAACGAAAAAAATGCCTCGGCCAAAGAAAAATGCATGTAGAAAATTTTTTGAGTTTGATTTTGAAAAGAAAACTAATAAATGTATTGTTATGGAAAAAGAACAAATTTGTGGAAAAATATTGAATGTAGGTATACAAGTAGGCTTTTTTTGTGCTGTATTCATCTTTTTTATAATTATTTTTATTTGCATGAAGAATGACCATGGTACGAATTTAGCTTGTCATATTAGAACACATCATAAACAAATTTGGAATCAGATTTCGAAAAATAAACGTATACAAGAAATTAATTCACCGACGCCCAACAAAACTGTTAACAGATCTATATTAAATCTGTTTAAAGTTAACATTGATATGTCCAAAGAGATACTGCTGAAGTCTTGTGTCGAACTATGCACAGTAAATGGTAGACCGTTTTCTCTTATTGAAGATTCGGGTTTCCGTAAAATCATTGACCCTATTGCAAAAGGGCTTGGTAATTTTACAATTAATAGGAAAACTGTTAAAGATGAAGCATTAAAAAAGTACAAGGAAATAACTGTTAGAATCTCAAAAGAAATGGAGGGTAAATTGGTTTCGTTGAAATTAGATGGCCTTACACATTTAAACCGTGCCTTTTTAGGTAAAATATTCCACTTATTTTTATACCTACACCACAGTAGTGGAGAGGATATTATTATTACATAAATACATATGTATGCATATTTATATAAAACTATTTCTTCAAGGTGTTAATGCCCAATTTATTGAAAAGGATAAAATTGTTTTAAGAACATTGGCTGTAGCAGAACTATTTGAACGCCATACAGGGCAATATCTGAAGGACACAATAATAGCCATACTTGAAAAGTATAACATTTCAACTGAGCAGATTTATACTTGCACAACAGATAATGGGAGAAATATGCTTAAATGTATATCTCTAATTAACGAGGATGAGAATGATGCCGAAAACTTTGATGATAATAACACAGAATTTGACCAAACTTTAGAACATTTTTCTTTAGACACTAAATGCATTGGTAAGCTTATTGAACCCTCCACCATAATTTATCATATGCCTCAAATAAAGCCCACTTTCACAAATCGCTTTAATACGCCTTAAATCACAACGAATCATGATTTTTTTATTGAAATAAGATGCCGCAACGAATTATAGTATTGTGAGGCCAGGTTTTATAAAAATTGGTTCATAATTTATTATAGAGTCCATATAAAGCTGATGTTTGTAACACATTAAAATATTGGTCCTAGACCCACCTTTAAGTATACCGATCGACTCAAAATCTCTTGCTGAGTTGATGATGTCCTTCCGGCTGGCTTGCTGCCCATGTAACCTTGTTCGCAAAGTACAGGTCGCAATTTTGGAGATAATATATTGAGCTTTTTCACATACGTTCTAATTGGCACAAGATCCATGACTATTGAAACTGGGGCGAATCGGTCTATAATTTCACAAAGCCCCCCTACAAGCTTCTTTCTGGAATAGGGCCTTTGTGCCGATAAACCAACTTACTATGTTAGTATTAATATTAAATTTGGTCCAAATTAATTTTACTACAATCAAAATCATCTTACCAAATTTTTTGGAATCGGTCCATATTTGACCATAGCTTCCATACAAATAATTCTCCCGAAAATCGCTTTTAATTCCATAACTTCCACATAAATGCTGGTATTAACATACAAATTGGCAACAGTAACTTTTACGATAGCTTCTATCTTATTGAAAAATGTAATCCTGGTAGATCCAAGGTCCCATATAAGTCCCCATCCTTTAATCTCACATAGTTGAAGATATCTAAATATTATTCGGCACAAACAACTTTGAAATTAATCTTAAACTCATAACATGATTTCATCAGGCGGGTCCGTTATTGCCCATGATTCCGAAATAGGGTAAACTCTCGAAAATTTGTTTTTAAATATTTTGGTGTAGGTTGTCATGTGGTCGGGCTTGACCGACTGTACTTTCTTACTTGTCTTATTAATACAATTAATATGTAATTTAAATTATGCATAGGTATTAGATGTGCAGCTCATACGCTACAATTAGCTATTAATGCTGTTCTAAAAGACCGTGAAATACTTAAAATGATTGAAAAAGCCAGAGCTGTGGTAAAAAAGTTAAGAACGCCAAATATCAATATATTATTAAAAAGTCATAATCTTACGAAACCTCTAATTGACTGTGCCACTCGTTGGTCGTCTACTTTTGATATGATGTCATCTCTAGTAGATGTTAAAATGAAAGAATTTTTAGAAAACGTATCAAAGGCTAATAATGATTTCTATTTATGCAATGAAGTGTGGGAAAATATAAAAGATGCTGTAGGAGCTTTACGGCCAGCAAACATTGCCACGAAAATTCTTCAAAAAGAACAGTTAACATTTGGAGACGCCTTTGATGCTTGGTTTACATGTAAAGTCGAACTACAGAAAGTAAAAGGCAATTTTGCATATAATTTACTTGAGGAAATAAAAAAGAAAGAGGAAATTCTTTTTGAGAATAAAGCATTTCTAGGTGCATTGTTTTTGGATCCGCGTTGGAATATCTTTCTTAAGGGAAATTTTGTTGAACATGCCATTGATCATATCATAAGAGTAAGTGTGAAGATGGACGCAGTAAGCCAAAATACTTGCATAGATCTTGATGAAGATAATAAAAGTTGTTGTTCAAATTCATCTTCAGACTGTATAGAAGCAATCCTGAAAAATATGGAAAATGAAAATTGTTCTTTAACACCAAATAACAACAATTTACGTGAGTTACTATATTCTTTCAGAAACGAAAAACGAGTTAAAAGACACTTAAATGTTCTGGATTGGTGGAGAGAACAAAGCAAAGAAAAACCGAAACTATATGCAATAGCAAAAGTTATGTTAGCTGTCCCAGCAACACAAGTTAGTGTGGAGCGGTTATTTTCAGGAGTGAAGTACATTATGAACCCTTACCGCAATAGGTTAGACGAGGAAAGCTTAAATGCAATTTTAGTAATTCGAGCCAATATGGAATTGTTGTAAAAAACTACCTTTCAACTTATTATACCACAAATAGGCTTAAAAAAATTACTTTCGATTTTTTCTTATAATATAAGTACATATATATAAGGTTTATCTTTTATACAATATGAATTGTTTAATTAACTTTTTTCTTTTTTTCTATGTCATTTAATGATCTCTATATGTGCCTAATATTTTTAGTCGAAGTGAAAAAATAAAATAGAATGCATAAACATATGTATATATGTATTCATAATATATAATATATAATTTATAATTCTTTTATTTAACTTTTTTCGTAGGTTTGTTCATTTAACTGTAATACCGATATAAAAGTTTTTATACCGGTATACCGATACCGTTATAATTAAGAAACCGATACCAATACCGATACCGAAATAAAAAAAAGTTTAATACCGATACCGATACCGATACCGAAATTCGTTTCGGTATCCAACCTTGAAAATTTTATTTATCTGCATTAGCAATATGTTTGAATGTATGTATTCGTCTTTATAAATAATAATCTACATGTGTAGTAGTGGGACGTTAAAGCTTAACATTATGACATTGCACAGTAGGAGATAGCAGAAATAAATCTGCAGTTTGTAAAAAAATGTTAATGAAATTTCGCATTGGTCGATAGAATAGGTGTAGTTAATAATTGAGGCCGTCAGCTCAAAAGTGGTATAAGTCACATTACATTTATTTCATATTTGGCTACTTTTGTATTATAAGTAGAGCAAAAATAAATAAATGCAACCCAAACTTTTGCAAAGCTTTCTGTTAGTGATTGGTAAAACTAGAGATAAACTAGTTTCTAGTCAGGGTATGAAAAATTGAGGCTTACACCACTTTTGCGCTAACGGACTCAATTGAAAGTCTAACTGTTAAGGCATACTTCGGCATATGCCAAACTCAAAACACCTTTAATTTCTTATTTTTGATTTAAATAAAAAATCGTATATAAAATCTTCTAATCAAGATCTAGTTTAGAAAATATGGTTTAGGGTCATATGAATCCAGAATTTTATTATTCCGAATAATGGTTTAAAAAAGCGCGCAATAGATAGCATTGTTGGGTCTTTGGCTGGTCGCAAGGATGTTCTACTCTATGGTGTTATAAGCACCGGCTTCGCTAATTGAAGCTTCTAAATTCGGGATTTAATATCGGGATTTTTTTGTTTGTAACACCTTAAAATATTGGTCTTAGGCCCACCTTTCAGCATGCCGATCGGCTCAGAATCACTTTCTTAGTGGACTTATTTGATGAAATTTGATGAAATTTGGCACAAAGATTCTAATTGGCACAAGGACCAAACCTGTTGATTTTCAACAAATCGGTCTATTATTTCAAATAGCTTCGATATAAGCTTCTTTCAGGAATAGGATCTTTGTTCTTATAAACCATGAAATTATGTTGGTTTAAGATTAAATTTGGTCCAAACTTATTTTATTGCAATCAAAATCATCTTACCCAATTTGATTGGAATCGGTCCATATTTGGCAATAGTTTCCATACTAATACTACTCCCGAAAATGGCATTTAATGCCATAACTTCCAACTTTTACGATATCTACTTTGCCATGACAAAATGTTTAGCTGGTATGCCCAAAATTAACCATAGGTCCCATATAAACCCCCATCCGAAAACTCATATAGATTATTTGGGTCTATTATTACCCATTGGTCCCAAATAGGTTATACTAGCAAAAATGGTTTTTATATACTGTTGGGTATCATATGGTCGGGCTTGATCGACTAAACTTTCTTACTTGTTAACCCTCCGACGCGCGGTAAGGTCCCTGTGGACTTTTTACATTTTTAAACAAGTGTCATTTAAAAACAAGTGTCATTGATGACTTCTATTATTCGAGTGTTATTAGTGTTTTAATACTAATTCCAGGAGATTTCTTATTTGCAGAGTATTTTATTTTTTATTTTAAAGACTTTTAGTACGCCGCACACCGGGGATTTTTGTATGGAGGTGAGGAAAAAAATATATTTGTCAAAAAATATAATGATTTCATCACAAATTAAGTTTTATTTATATAGTAATCCACAAAAGTAATCAAAATAAAGAAAGTTAGAGAAATGTATATCGTTACCTATAATGTAATAAGCCCTAACTAACAAAAAAATTTGAAAGATTTTTTTTAATTTTTAATTCATTATTTATTTTAAATCTATTTTTAATTTCATCACAAACTTAGTTTTATTTATATAGTTATACACAAAAGTAATCAAAATAAAGAAAGCTAGAAAAATATATATCGTTACCTACAATGTAAAAAGCCCTAACTAACAAAAAATTTAAATGAATTTATAATTTATTATTCTAAAAGAGCCTTAACTTCGTCGCTTATATCACTATGCTTTTTCTGGCTAAATGAAGGAGTCAAGTGTGAGATCATGGGATCTGATGTTACCATCATTCGGTGCATAATATCTTCGTTCGTGGCAATTCGACTGCATTTTCTGGAGTGTCTAAGGCGATATTTTTTATAGTCTTTGTTACGACTTTCCTGAGTCTCTTCGGATAGTAAGCCTACAGAAAAAATACACTTTTCAATTATATATTTTCCATGAATCAGAATTTTGTGGAGTGTTGGTGGCATATTGTACCACTCGTGCAGTGCAACAAACTTTTTTGCCGTCTCTAGACAAAAATCACCAAATTTTTTCGGATCTAGTGCCTCGGTAATTGTTATAGCTTCGAGAATTGTTGAAAGCCTCTTGATTATGTCTTCATCTAGACCCGTGATTCCGGAAATCAAAGCAGGATTAGCAAAGAATCTTCGTGACGTATTTCCTGAATTTTTCGTACCAGAGCCTTGCTTAACATCAACCTGTATTCCAATTTTCTCTTTAATTTCATGCTTTATCAAACATTTTCGGGCTTCTTTTATCGGACGAGTATTTTAGTCGACTCTTCCACGTTTAAATTCAATATTGTAAGCTACATGCGAAATACACTCCTTCAGCTTAATACAGGTAGCCAACGGAAAAACCCAAATAATTAAAAAAGTGCACTTTCCTTTTTTCCCTTTCAATTGTCCACGCACATTTATTACCGTTTATTACTTTGCTACCGCAATCATAAAAATCAAATAACCTTTTGTTTATTACTTTTTTTTTAATTCTGAGAATCATAAAAAAAGTCATGAATGTTTTTGCAAATAATTTTGTGCATATCTCGAGCAAATTTTTGAAATGCATACCTTCACTTAATTGTGAATAAAAGCGAAACGCGTTCATCGATTTTCATGATTCTTGTCTCATTTATTTCATAGGTTATGCGACTTTACGTGAAAGTAATAGGACTTGAAACTTTTTTTTACTGTTTTGGATTTTTTATGAATTAAAAATAAAAAATTTAAAATTTTTTTGGGCAAAAAATATTATTTTTCTTCATACAATTATTTATAACTGCGAAACTGTTGCTTATGTAGCAAAATGTTATATAAACAGATGAAAGTAATTGTAATTCTTGATTTTTCTAAATTTTTTTCAGCAAAATCCGACTAGTGGTTCTCGAGTTATGTTAAACAAAAGACCCTTATCAGAATTGAGTCCCGAATCAATCAGCTGAAAAATGTTGTACTGTGTAATGCAACAAATTGAGAGGTGGCACCTGGTGGCACTTGAAATTGATTAATAATGTTAAAACAGATATAAGACAATGTATTAGTAGTGATTTCAAACTAAAGAAATGTAAAGATCAAATTGCAGGTCCAAATGTTTGGAGAAAAATGGGATTTTTGTTATATGTTCATAAAAATACACAAAAAAAAAACTTAAGTCTCTGCAGATTTTTTTTTTCAATTTTAGTATACTGAAATATACTACTTTAAATAGAAAAAAAAAGAAAAACGTTAGCTCACATAGTAAAAAAATATTAGCATTTAAATTCTTAGGTTTATATTAAGTTGGTTCGGTAAAACACACAAGTCCTGAGTTTGAGACGGATATAAAAAAAAACTGGCAGTCAGATCGGAGTAATTCTTTTTGATTTGATTGTACCAATTAGTCTAAAATTGCAACATATCACTGCATATTGCATGAAGACTATGTTGACAATTTGACTTTTTTCCGCGAAATCCCCAGTGTGCGCCGTTGAGCAATAAGGCCCGTAGGGACCTTGTTTGAATTTTCATATGAATGACTAAAAAATGTATTAAATTTTTTAAAACAAATGCTTAAAATGCATATTCAAAATAAGGTCCCTACGGACCTTACCGCTCAACGACCGTAGGGACCTTATATGAATTTTCATATGAATGACTAAAAATGTACTAAATTTTTTAAAACAAATGTTTAAAATGCATATTAAAAATAATAACAAAATAATAACATCAAAATGAATTAAAATATATATAAATTTTAGCAAAATTCAATGCATTTTCATATAAGGTCCCTACGGACCTCACCGCTCAACGACCGAATAAAAAGTTACCGCTCGTCGGAGGGTTAAATTTAGGATATGACAATTCGGGATTATAAAGTGCAGGATTTTGAGACCTAGAATAATGAAATTTGGGATTTTGATAACATCCCAGAAGATATTTAACTTTGAAATTTTAAATTTATATTCCATTTGCTAATGCGAAAACAAATTATTTCCGATTAAAAAATATAATTTTGCAAATATGTTTGTTTTTTCATTATAAAAACAAACTTATTAAAAAAAGTATATATTTTTTGATATTAAAAAAAAGGCAACTACTCATAAATGAATACAATTCCCAACTGTCAAATGCAACATTTTCTTAAAATCGAACTACCCGTTAAGAAACTGCATATTCATTTTCCTTATTTTTTCTACCATCCCCCACTGTGCATGGTTTAGATGAAAATATATCTACTACAGCTATTTAGTAGATACTGACTGCATTCATTGTGTTTAAGGTTTTTGTTATTATTATAACAGAAAATGAATAATATCACTGTTGTTGTAAGTTAGTGTTACCTGTTACGACCTGTTGTTGCATGTCATACCAAATACAAATTACTCACTATTAAAATTATTATGAGGAAAAATAGTGACTAAAAAAACGCAGTTAGAAATGAGGTGGAAAATAAGATTCTAAAAAAAGAAGCTAAAAGAAATAATAATAAAAATACAAACTAGGACACGATATGTTTTACTTATCGTTGTTCCTTAGAAAAATAAGCGGACAGGTATCTGGTACTTTTTGAAATTCGGCTCTTTTAGGGAGTTAACGGGTATAACCTGTATTTTGGAACTTCTTTGTCATACCATCTACTTTTTAAACCAATAAACATAGAAATAAAGATTATCGGGCCAGTTCTGAAAATCACGTGTTTTTGAAATCGCACGTGTGATTTTGTGGTGTTTTGAAAGTCATACCGTTTTTTGTGTTTCTCGGTGTGCTTTCGGCAATTGACGATCACACCAAAGCACACAAAAACGGGACACTAAAATATCACACGTGTGGTTTTAGTAGGCATATCTGATTTGAAATCACGTGATTTGAGTAAAAGTGATTTTCAGAACAGCCATGTATACCAAATTCGTAACAGATCTTAAAATACAAACATAACTTCGGTAGTTTTTCGAAATTCTTACGTTTAAGGGGTGAATATCGTACCTATTTTTGGTACTTTTTTACAGACCATTTGTTTTTGAATTTCCTATAATATTGAACTTAGAAACTACAATTATATTTGCAGCGTCCTGAGTGACTTATAACCTATAAGATAAAAAATGTTGGTACTTTTTTGTTCTTTAACTTGTACTTTTTGAATTTTTGTTAATCAGTGTCACAGAATTTGTACGAAAGTGAAAATTTACATATCTTTCAATTCGTACCGTTTGAAAAAAAACAAAAATATTTTGAGTTTAAGGTTTTGTCGAGAAGGTAAAAATGTTTTCATTTTCACTTTCGTACGATTTTGATTTCTGTGACACACCTGAATATTAAAACCAGTAACATAAAATTAAATATGCATGGTTCTGAGTGAATAAGAATCTGTAAGGGAGAGTGGTTGAGAATCTGTAAAGGGGAGTTTCTTGGCACTTTTTCGTTTTACAACTGGTTTAATTTTCATTGATTAGTGTAGTGGATGAGAATCCATAAGAGGGAACTTTTTGTACTTTTTCGTTTTACATCTGGTACTTTTTTTTAATTTTCGTTAATATTGGACCTAGAAACATATAATTAAACATACAAGTTCCTGAGCGAATGAGAATCTGTTAGAGGGATTTTTTTTGTACTTTTTCGTTTTATAACCAGTACTTTTTGAATTTTTATTAAAACTGAATCTAAAAACATAAAATTCAACATGCAGGGTCCGGAGTGATTGATAAAAAATTAGACGAGACTTTTTGGTACTTTTTGTTTTTAAATTGGAACTTTCAGATTTTTTTTTTAATTATAAAACTTACACTCAATTTACATGATGAATTTTATGACGTCCAATTTTAGAAGTCACATTTTGTTTGGTAGCAAGCGGTGTAGAGAAGAAAGAGGAAGACAAAAAATGACGTCTAAAATTGGACGTGATAAAATTCATCATGTAAATTGAGTGTTACAGAACTAAATTAAACATTCACGGACTTGAGTGGAAGATAACATATTGACCGGAGGATCGTCCGTCGCTAAACTGATCCGCTAAATCGGAAAAGAACTAATGCTCGAAACAAGTTAATTCATTTATACTCATATGTATGTTTTCTTGAAATTTGAAAAAAAAATTATGGTCAAACTTCGACCACTGGGCAAACAATAGTTTTAGTTATGTTGTAAGAAAAATTTGAAAATAACTCAAAAAATTCCCGCAAGTATAACTAACAATCTTCAAAGTTTTCATAAAGTGGTACAACTATTTTAACATTTGCTTTACCAAAGGTTTTTATGTACATCGTTTATGTACACATACTGCACAGGCGATGAACAAAATTTCGTCATACAAAAAAAAAATTATGTTTTTTTTAAAGACCTTAACAATTTATTCAGTGAGTTAAAATTTCATTTTAAATGAAACAAATTTAAGGAAGTTATTTAAGAAAGTAAAGCGAAAAAGTCAACCGGTTGGGTATTGTTAAAGCGAAGGTTAAACTAAAAAATAACTCATAAATCATACAAAGGGGTTCAGAAGTTTAAATTTAGAATCCTTTACAACTACTGTTTTAATATTTTTCAAAAAAAAAAAAAGGAAATATTAATGCACTAATATAATACAAATCTTAATAATAGAAATGAATTTTTCTGTCCAAAAAAGAAAAACCTAAACAAACAATACAAGAAAACAGGTGAGACGTCATTGGATAATAATGCTAAAATTAAACACGCAATGGCAAAAAAATTTTGGTAAAACGTTAACGAGGATTTTTTTTTTTTTTTGTTTTGTAAATAAATTAAAAATGTCAATTCCGTAGAGTCGAATTTTGTAGCTCATCAACTGTACTTGTGGTCAAACTTAACAAATATTTGACGACCACTATTTGTAGTAAACAACTAGTTGATTTTGCATAGCATTTGCAAGATCAAAATGCATTTAACAGTTAATTTATTATATTCAGTTACAGTTTTTTTTTTTTGTTTTTTTTTTTTTTTTTTTTTAAGTAAAGTTTAGTAAATCAACAAATGTTTTTTAATAAAGAACGTTTAAAGTTGACCAATCACTAATGGCAATTTTCTCATTAGGCGATTATCTGTCTTCCCAACGAAAAACTGCACATTAAAGAAATTTGGTTTTCTCAATGTCTCGTTTTCTTCAATTCTGTCGCAAAGCTAACCGGCTCTCATCTGCCAATTATTTCTTTGCCGTTTATTTGTCATACAGATAAATTCAGTCAGCTTACTCCCAACTTTTACATGCATTTTTAAAGGCGTTGCCAACTAAAAACGTAGTTTTTTGTCGGTATATTGAGAAAACCAAATCGTTACCAGACAGTTTATCGGTCTAATAAATTTATGTCGACATTCAGTAACAGGCAGTTTGTCGATACATTGAGAAAATTGCCATAAGATCATTGTTTTTTTTTCGCTTTTTTTGTCACATGTTTGTAAAGTTCGAACACACCTTAAGTCGAAGGAAATATGTTTTTGAATTAATAGAGCTCATATTATCATTACCTAATAAAATTCAAGAAAATTTCGATTTTCTTGCTTTTTTCTTGTTGCCTATACGATTTATGTATATGAGCAAGAAGAACTGTTTTATGAGAAGTTATTTGTAGGACAGCCAAGTAAAAAAAAACCCGACATCTTTAGCTGAATTTTAATACGAAAATATTTCCAGAAAATACAAGTATTTAAGCCTTGTTTCGACTAAAGACAATGCCACTACAATCGGTTCTACTTATGCACCGGTACGAGCTCGAAGTTCAACGAATAATTTCAACAGGATTTTCAACTCAGCAACGATTGCATTTCTGCAGCCGTATTCTGTAATTCGCTACAGCTAAATCTCTATCGCTTAAAATCTATAAAGTTGATTTAGCGACGTAAATTTTTTTTTCCAAATTTTTACTAAAGCATTAATCAAAATTAAAATCAGTTTTAATTAAAAATTTAATCAAGTAAATTAAATGTTTTTTCAAGTTATAAGATACTATAAATTTGTGTACTGGGGCAAATTTAATTAATTTTTTAATTAATATCACAAATTTTTAAATTAAATCTATTTTTATTTTTTTCTGTATACGAATTCGCCGCAATTTTATCTTTAATGACATCGCTAAAATTTTGTATTTTCTGCAATTTACAGAATACGGCTGCTGGTCTCTGTGCTAGAAGAACAGCACAAGGAGTGGATTTTGAGTTTATACAGTTATAAATTTGAGTCGTTGAACCTATTGTTCATGAATTTACTGGGTCTTTAAATGATTGTAACATTAGATCAAACGGCTCCACGAAAAGCCCCCCGATGAAATAACGCCCAGGAAATAGCCCCCAATGAAATAATACCCAAAAAAATAGAAAATATCACCCAAAAGCAGTGAATGAAAAAACATCGAAAAATAAATGAAATAAACCCCAAAACGAAAACGAAACAACCCCCAATATTTTGATGTTATTTCATATGAAATAACACCCAATGATGAAAATGAAATAACCCCCAATGAAATTAACCCCATCAGCAGCAAAAATGAAATTATGCCCAAAATTCATAAAAGAGTCAGTTTCACCAAGGATTTCATGAAGTCAATATGAACCAACAGCAAAGTCGCAAAATTATTGAAATGAATCGTGTGGAGGCCCGCAGGCGTCTTCTTAATAATAAGGATATATTCGGTTCAAAAATATTGCTGTAGTTATTTTACCCGCCCGTAGATCCTTGTAGCCCTGCTCTATTTTTGCAGTTCGGAAGACAATTTGCCTTCTACGTTTGGCCTTTATACATTGCTTTTTAACCATGGGAGGTAAGGCCTTAATGGCTTTATTGCTCAATTGAATGTGAGATAAAGCCGTTATGGTCTTATCGCCCAATCATTGAGAGGTAAGGTCATATTTAAAATTTTGCGAAATGAGAGATATAGCCATATTTTTTTCACAAATGAGACCCAAAGCCATACTTTTCCAGAATAGTGTTACGCATGGTGTCAACATTCTGTAAAAGGGAAAATCCTTAGTTATCATTGAAAAACATTTTTTATTCTTGTGACGCACGCAGGAAAACTTCATTCAGCGAAGCCACCTGCCGAGTCCTACTGGAGGAAAAAATCCCTAAGCACGGCCGCAGGCCGTCACGCAGAAAAACTTTAGTATGCGAAGCCAGATTTCAATACTTAACTTTGGTGTTAAAAATGAAATAACCTCCGAATTAAAAATGAAATAACACCCAAATTAAACACGCTATGAAACAAGCCCCGAATTTTAAAAATTTGTTGGGTGTTATTTCATTGGAGATTATTTCATAATTTGAAAACCCCAAATGAAGAATGAAATAATTCCAAAAAAAATGAAAAACGGCCCAAAAAAATTGGGAGTTTTTTCATATGAAATAACACCCAAAAATGTGTGAAAAAAAATTGGGGAATATTTAATTTCTCGTTTGGGCGTTATTTCATTGGGGGGATTTTCGTGGAGCCGTGTAAAACAGCAGAAGATTTGCTATGAGAAACATGAAAACAACAGAGTTGAAACAAGTTAATGCTTTTGTCAGTCTAGAATGCCAAACAAAGTTTTGTTACTAAATCAATCACGTCAGGAGATTGAGAATATGCCATCATCGGATTTAACCGATAAAACTGTGCAACAAAAAAAAAAAAAACCAGCCTCCACACTTGCAATGTGAAATGAAAGTATACTACCAGTAGAGCAAATCTGCCAAAGGGTTTTGAAAAGTTAGTAGAATCGTATGGCGATTCTTTTCTTAGAATTTATTAACCCTCTAACTCTCATTTTAAGGGGTAATTTTTGGCCTTTTTTCAACTCTTACACAAAAGTATAATAAAACGGAACTTTTAAGGGTTAAAATATTCTACGAATATTTTTTGCATCAAATTTTACTAAGACCAAAAGTTCGTGTGATGTATTTAAAACGGATTTTCGAAATTTCGCGGATTGAAATTTTTGAATTTCTTATACTAAAAGCTAAAAGACTATTTCAGATGTCTTCAGTAGAATTGTATTTAACGGACTGTAGTTTGTTTAAGAAGTATTCCGTTCATTAATTTTTAAATAAATAAACATTTAAAACTCCAAGGAAATTTATTTTTAACTGATTCTAACATTTATTCAAAAAACTAAGTGCACATTAATACGGATTTGCAGTTGCAGTTAATATTCATCTATATGTAAAATTAAATGAAAATGTAATTTAAAATAACGAAAAGTTCATTTAATTTTAACTGTTAAAAGTTCAACAGCGAATTCCGTAAAAACAAATGAATTTTCAGGGCCCTACCAGGCGCTGCCCTATTAAATATGTACTGTAGTAAATAAAATCAAAACTAAACGTATTGAAAGTTAAATCCAGCAATTAAGAAGCTTTTCTTTACTTTTATTTCGAAGAATCTTTCTTGTTGATAACAAAATTTTCTTTCTTTAACCATAAAACTCCATAGAAATAAAAGTAGTCCCAGCAAGGCCCAGAAGTTCGTTGGTGTGTGGTTTTTGCGATAGCCACAAAAAAGTCTAAACAAAAAAAAAGTGGTCCCAGCCAGGCCCAGATGGCAGTTTGTGCCAGGCAATTTAGGTTTATATTTAAGCGTTAAGGATTTTTTTTGAGTGTAGCTTTTTTTCTTTCACCAGCTGTATATCTTAAATGTACATGTGTATAGTTCATGTATCATTCAACATGCACATTTCTTTACAACAAAAAGAAAAAGAAGCTTTTCTATACATACAATCCAATACATTAATACACAGATTGTATGTGTGCGTGTATAGTTTATAAAAAATAAGACACAGGTGAATTGTCATTTGCGTTAATCATGAGTTAAGGATCATAATTTTTTTTTTCATACGTTTTGGATTTTTTTAAAAAAAGTCCTGGTAAAAAGGGGTGGCAGTTTGAGATGGCAACGCAAAACGAAGATACATATAAATATAAATAGGTTTCTAATTCATATTTGTTTTGATGCCATAACGAATTTTTTTTTTTGGAAATATTTATTTGCAAAAGCCAAAGGCTAAATAGCAATGACATCTAACATTTTCTTTTTCTCTTTTAAGATTTAAATACATACTTTTTTAAGTTTAAGATTTCTAATGAAAGCAACAAGTTAATGCGTTTAATTCCATGATATATTTTCAATATACTTAAATTTATCTTACAACCAAATGATTAATGTTTGGCTGGTCTTAATGCAAATCCTTTTCACTTAATGGCTTAACTTGTTAATTTAGTGGCGATAAAACTTACCATCCAAAGTAATCCTTCGGGATAATTATTGACTGTTGGTTAATAAAAACATTTTAAAGATAGAAACACAAATTGTGGTTAAATGATTCCCATTTAACCCTCATTACAATAAGAAGATTATTGTGCTGATGCAAGATTATTAAGAGCGTTTTGGTTAGCTAAAGTGCAAAGTTAGTATCCCTTTTTATTGGTTTTACTACACTCTTTAATAAAGTGCCCATAAACTTCACACTTTGGTCAACAAGACTTTTTTGTTGTTAACACTAGTTAAAATGTTAACACTTTTATTTCGCTTGCTAAAAGGTGTGGAAATTTTAATGGGTCTTTCTTAGACTTAATTGAGATTTTATTAAGTGATAAAGTTTTAAATTTTTTAAAATTGAACTTTTGATTTGACTTTGGTTTAATTAATTAAAATCTGGGCGTTTAAAATCGTTAAATTTTAAGTCATTTACAAATCTTATTGGTCATCGATAAGTCATAAAACGAATTCCTAACACAAAATGTTAAACTCCATTACGATGATCCAACAAACTATTTTTTTGTCAGATAAATTGCTAGTTTTATTTGGAGGTCGTCCGAAAAATCCCAGAAATCCGTAAAATCGGCAAGAAGATACTATTGAAAGCAGTGTTGACACCAGCAAAATTTAAAATCACAGAATGGAGAAGGGTACAGTTTTATTAGATTTTGTAATATCACTGCAGATAACGAGACTAGTCTATACATGCATGTTAAGAGAAGTCCATAAAGGAGGAGGAGACCATATAACCCACCGAAGTAGTCCCTAAACTACTGCATGGAGTACTTAAGTGGGTTAGTTTTAAAAGTACTCCATGTTACTACAGTATGGAGTACACTTAAGGGGTAGTTTAAGCATTTTTCTTTTTAATTTGTTACTAATCGCCTTTAATGGCGTGTACTTTAGTCTGTTATTGATATTATTAATTATATTTACTTGGTATTTTTAATTTTTTTTACCTTTTTTCCACAAATTTCACAAACTTTCACTTTTAAATAAACAATTAATAATGGACACCATCAGGGCTACCAATGTGTAATACTGTAAACTATAGAAATGTATACATCATGCAGATGTTGGCAGCACTGCATGTTAATTTCTTATAACAAGGTCAATACTACAGTACATTAGATCATGTTGTAAGTAGTCCATTTGAGACACAATGGAACACGTAGTCCAATATTATCTGTAGGAATAGGCTATTTTCTTAGTTTGAATTCCTTTTTCAATAAACTTCGTGTTCTGACTCACTATAAACCATTAATCACTAAGATAATATTTATTGAAATATATACCCCGTTTACTACACTATTCCGAGGCTGACATTTGGAAGGAAACCACGAGTTACCTTGGAGGAGGACGGCTGGTTGGCAGGACTCCGATCTGACCATGGGACCTTCAGTTTCTACACTGATGGTTCCAAAATGGAGGACGGAGTTGGAGCTGCAGTCTTCTGCCGGGAACTGGGCATTCGGGAATCTTATAAGCTTCCCGATTACTGCAGCATATTCGAGGCGGAGATATTTGCGGCCAAAATGGCTGCTGATTTGGCACGTAATTCCATTACTGGGAACTCGCACGTAAATTTTTTTCATTGATAGTCAGGCGGCGATCAGGGCTATAACCGCTGACTATTCATACTCTTCGATCGTCCAGGAGTGTAGAGACTCGATGGATGGACTCTGTGCGAATAATAGAGTTCACATCTATTGGGTTCGTGGTCACCAGGGCATTGAAGGCAACGAGGAGGCGGACGAATTGGCGAAACGGGGGGTCCATTTACCATACGATAGGGTGATGGCCATTCCGGCTCCGATTCAGAACATAAGGAGGGATACGGACTCTGCTATACGGAGGAGATCAGAGGCGATTTGGGAAAACACCAGAACGTGCAGGGTCTCCAGGGTAATGTGGGGATCCTATGATCCAGAGTCGACGAAAATTCTTCTGTCGCTGCCGAGAAGGGACTGTAGACTTCTGGTAGGCTTTTGACGGGTCATTGTTGGACTGCGGTACAGGCCCGGAGGGCGGGGCGGTTGAATAGTGACAACTGTAGATTCTGTGGGGTACCAGGGGAAAAGGAGACAGTGGAGCATTTAGTCTGCTACTGTCCGGCACTCGTGCGCTCCAGGGCGAACTGTCTGGGAGATAATTACCTCCAAGGTCTTGGGGAGGTCTCCGGAATTGGGTTAATGAGACTCCTGGCACTCGTCAAGAGAGTGTGGGGTATTCTGAGTACCAGTACATCGGAATGACCTTTTTCTGATATTCTTCTATGGACTATCGTACAGCGTGGTAACGCTAGGGACCTATTTGGTCTATGCGGGGTCTTTGTGACCGGCCACTTTAACCTAACCTATACCCCGTTTACACCCACTTCGTATATGCAAAAGAAGTGATAGCCGTTGCCGTATAATTTTTTATTGTAACTTAATGAGTCACGAAAACTGTTAGCAAATAAGGAGCTATTTACAAATGAAATGTGTATGTTTTTTACTATATTTGTTTGTATAAGTTTTTAACCATTAGTGGTACCATATCACAATATTTTTGCTGCATGGCTTCCCAAAAATAAAATAATATTTCTGAATGCGGTAAAAAGGGTCCATTTTGGCGTAATTTATTACACAGGCCAACACTCAATTTGCTTCTTTATCAACTGATTCTAGTTGGTGCGCTGAATTCAAATCTGTAATCAGTTTGTCTCTATCAGCTCTAGTTTTCATGATATAGCTTATTTGTGTTTTTAAAAAAGATGATGTGACTAAAATGCAAATATCTTCAAGAATTTTTTATGCGTTCCGCATAAAAAAAGACCTGAGTGTAGTTCATGCGTTTCTCTCTTTAGAATGAGTTTGGTAAAAAAAATATTGTACGAAGTATAAAACTAATAAAGCTTAATTTAACAGGTGTCCAAAAATGTATTAACGTAAATGTTCTTCAACAACTTTACTAATTTATAACTTACACAGCGACTTTAACAAAGTATTTGAAGAAAATGCTCCCCAAACAAAATCAAAGAGGGCTACAAGTGGTCCAATGAAAATATATTTTAAAAAAGATACTTCGATCGATTCTCTAGAGGAAATTATTTGCAGAAACATAGCAGAGGATGAAGTGTCCGTGAAAAGTTTCAAAAATTTCAAAGTTATATTGACTCTTCTAAAATCTATGTGCCAGAACATAAAGAAACAACATGGAGCTACATTGACAAGTTTTATTTAAAAAAGAATGTTTATTTGCTGAAGTACTAGTTTTTTCTAAAATGATCGAAAAAAAATCTCGTAATTTATCAAATTTCTGGGTTTAGATTTATTCGATTAATCGATTAATTTTAAAGTTTTATTCCCTTAATCGAATAAGTTATAAGTGCTAAATATTGATTAATCGTTTAATCGAACAAAAATAAAACCCGCTTAAATGAACACCCTACTAGCTGAGATATGAGCCGTTTATTTTGAAAGTGGCATTAGTCACTTTTTCAAAAAAAATCGAGTTAATAATAAATATAATAATAAATAATAATAATAAATAATAATAATAATAAATACTGAGAAAAATATCATTATCATGATGTATCAAATACAAGTGAATCTTCTCGAAAGTTAGCATCCATATTTTTTAACGTGTTAAAACGCAAACCCTTAAATATCTCGACTTAAAAACCGAAATGACTTATGCCACTTTCAAAATAAACGGCTCATATCATCAGCCAGGGAAAGATCACACAAGAATTATGCCATATGGGCGTATTAGATTAGTGTCTAACATTTAAAAGCTATTAATCCCGATTAATCATCAGAAAATCAGCACAATCGAACAAACACAAATGCTGGTAAACGTCTTTCGAAAAACTTTTGACGAACAAATATATTGTTCTGCGCTTTCATTGATGTTTCTCAAGCTTTTGATAAAGTCGTTATACATAAATTAAAGCAACATTTTCCGTAAGCACACACAAGCTGTTGGAAAATTACATATTCGGTCGAAAATTTATTATTATAGAAAGGAGGAGATTTTTTAAATTCACCCCAATCGATTAATGCTGGAGCGCCACAGGGAAGTAATTTGGGGTCTCTATTGTATTTGATATATGTATACTTCAGACATGCCAACTAACCACTTTAAGCACACATGCAGTTTTGGTGATGATACAGATTTCTAAGCATCCACGAAAACCGCTAGGAAGCATCTTGTTTCTAAAAGGGTCATAGATATAAGTATTTTAATTGGAAAAATTAACCAACAATGGAAAAAAGATCAAGGACAAAGTATTCAATTAATTATTTAAAAAAGCTGTAATCGCAACCAGATTCACTAGCTCGAAATATTTTTAATGATGGCGGCTACACTCGCTTAAGGAGAAGAGATCTTGCAGTCTTTATCTGATCAGAAAAGCACTAAACACCAACGTGAACAGGAGCCCCAATAAGGTAAATTTTCGTCCGACATTGGCAGAACGTAAAATTACAAAGTAAGGAGAGAACATGCAAAATCAATTAAAATGGACAATCATCAATACAATTTGGTTAAAGGATTGATGTTTGACTATTGACGTCAGCCGTCGTTGATGGCTGCGGGTGCAAGACGGCAAATCTATCTGAAGAGATCGAGTGGTTACGATCGAAACATGTCATGGTAACATGCCGGCCAGGGTTCGAGCCCCGGCCACAGTCAAGAATGAAAGATTGTCAATAACAATTTTAATTAATTTTCATGTTGTTAAATTCCTTTCTTCATAAAAATAATTTAATGAAAATTAAATTTGATGAACTTAAGCCTAATTAGAAATATTAAAAATTTGGATTAGAATCCATAAATAGTTCAACAAAATAACCACAACACTAATTATTGTTAAAGCTAGGGCACGAGCTCTATGTATACATTTGTACTTCAAGTTGTGCTGAAGAAGGTCAACGGAAAAAGGAAGGACAAAAATGAGAAAACAACAAATGTACTTTGGACTTCAGGAAGAATTCTTGACAAAAGTACGAGAAAACAGAAGTAAGGAGAGAAGATGCAAAATCAATTAAAATGGATAATCATTCGGAGTCGCAAATTTCGATCTACCAAAGGTTGAAATACAATTTGGTTTAAGGATTGATGTTTGACTATTGACGTCAGCAGTCGTCGATGGCTGCGGGTGTAAGACGGCAAATCCATCTGAAGAGATCGAGTGGTTGCGATCGAAACATGTCATGGTAACCTGCCGGCCAGGGTTCGAGCACCGGCCACGGTCAAGAATGAAAGATTATCAATAACAATTTTAATTTAGTTTTATGTTGTAAAATTCCATTCTTCATAAAAATAATTTAATGAAAATTAAATTTGATGAACTTAAGCCTAACTAGAAATAATAAAAATTTAGATAAAAAACCATAAATAGTTCAACAAAATAACCACAACACTAATTATTAAGAATTATAATAAGATTTAATAAGTTATTGTTAGTTCGTATTCTAACATCTTAAAATTCAATAAATAAATATGAAAAAAAGTTTGATTGATCTTCATTTCTGATGAAGTTCCTTTTTTTAAATTTTAATAGAAAAGAAAAACAATTGCATTCGGTTTTTAACTACTTTTTTTTAATAAAAACAAAAATAAAGCAAGTAAGAATGTATAGTCGGTTAAGCGCGACCATATAAAACTCTAAGCCACAGTATTTAAAACGCAAATTTTCGAGGGCTTACCCTATTTGGACCCATGGGTAATTACCGTCCCGCCAGAACAAAATTATGTTATGAGGTTGAGATTTATGTAAAAGTTCTATGTGACGAAAATGTGAACTGAACCATCTTAATTTGTTGGTATTAAGAATAAATTTGGTTCAAACTTATTTGAGTGCAATCTAAATTACCTAACAATATTTTAATGGAATCGGTGCATATTTGATCATAGTTTCCATACAAATCTATTCCCGAAAATAGCTTTTGATGCCATAACTTCCTTTAAAAGGTTGGTGTTGACACAAAAATTGTCGACTCACTTTAACGATAGCTACTAATTATGTCACGAAATGTTGTACTGATAGATCATAAATTAACCAACGGTCCCATATAAATACACATCCTAAAATCACTTAAAGGCTAACAAATCTTCTATAGACAATATTCCGCACAAAGTACTTTTAGATCAATCTGTTCAGGCGGGTCCCATAAGAACTGTGGTCTAGGCTATCATATGGTCAGGCTATAAACTTCGCCTACAAAATAATGTGTTGAGTAATCAGAAAAACATGAAGGTACTACTTACAATCCAACTGAAAGAACCAATGAATTTTACAAGTGATGTCCCAAAATGAACGCATTTTAAAGTAAGTCTTTATTTTTTTACTTAAATACATCCAGTAAAAAGTAGTTATAGAAGTTGGTTTAGATGCAGTTATAGAAGAAAGCTACTAAATAATGAGTTAAAAAAGCTATTAATTTTGAAAAAGTAAGCGAAGTTTTAACTGGGATGTAAGACAAAAACAATGTTTTATAATTTGTTTTTGTTTTAACCGTAAGTTAAGCAATCGAAGTCTTCGTTCGGAAATAGATGAACAGGCAGTAAGTAAATCTTTATCGTAAACTATTATTGTATTTGACTAAATTCAAAATTTGTGTTAATATATGAACCCTTTTTTCAACAAATAAATGTGAAAGAAGTAATAAATTATAATAGGATAGCAAAATCGTAGGCAAACAAATTCAAACAATAAACATAATCGAAGCAAATAACAGTATTTGGTTTTCCCCCTTTTTGCTAGTTGGAAGTGATTGCACTATTAGGCGAGTTAACAGATATGGAAAGGTGTGAAAAGATACAAACGTATTGATATAAAATTAGAACTAATGAAGGAAGAGAACGTGGAAATTAAGAAAAGAAAACTTTTTCTGAATAGATCCAGTAAAAAAGATCCATATATTTTGAACTTTAAGAAAGTTTAACGCGCTATAATAAAGTATAAAATTATAAAATTATTATAAGTATAAAATTATTTTTCTTTGTAATTAATTGCCCAGCGGTAAAAACAATGAGTGAAGAGGCCCTAATAGAAGGCCTTATTTAGCAGACACTTCTCGCCGCATTCGATACTTATTTAATTTTTACACAGGTTGCCATAGGGAGCAAGCTCTTCCATACTCCCTTCTTCTACAGGAATTATAAAAGGCTTTGAGATGAAGGCCTTTTAAAAGGGGAATGTGTAAAGAGAACGTTGCGGTTGACTCCAATCGTTGGTAGTTACTAAAAATGCGTAAATGTGTTAAAATGCGTTAAAAAGAAAACAGAAAATTTGTCAAGATTACTAAAGGGTGTCCCAAAATAAACGCAAGATTTGTTGGCACCTTAAAACGGGTCTACGAAATAACTCCCACGAAATAAGTCTCACTTTTAAAAACGAAATAAGTCCCACAAAAAATTGCTGTTTTGAAAGTGGGAGTTATTTCGTTTTTAAAAGTGGGACTTATTTCGTCAATTGATGGGACTTATTTCGTTACGCGTTTTTATTTTAAGTGGGACTTATTTCGTTTTGAGTGGGAATAAATTCGTTTTGTAAAGTGGGAGTTATTTCATACCCCTAAATACAAATGGAGCCTGATGAAGATCTTTTTGAAGAATTATCATATTTGGAAGAGGACATTGAAGACGAGTCGTTAAACCATATTGAAACCAACCAGAATACAATTAATAATAATATGTACGTGGTTTGTTTCATAAAGCAGCCAAATATCTTATTTTTTCCTTGTAAGCACTTGAAAATTTGCAGTGAATGCTGTCTTACAATGCAAACTCACAAAATGGATCAAACCAGTAAACTAGTATGTCCATTCTGTCGTGCAGAAGTTCATGAAACCCTTCAAATATTTATCTGATAAATAAATGATTTTTTTATGGAGGAGTGCGATAGAGCCATGAAATATAAGGCCATTATGGCTTTATTTCTCGTTTTTTTCTTATGCAAAAAGTTATATATTGGACATTTCGTAAAAGGGACAACTATAATTTTTTGTCCTTATCTCTCATGGCTCTCCTTTTTTTGTTATTAATTACTTTATACTTACTATAATAAAAAAACTTTAAAGAAATGTGTACAAATAGGTACCGAACTTAACTACTGGAAAAACAATATTAAAAAAAATTGTTGACGTAATTACGTCTGTATGTGTTTTATTATATTTTTAGTAGGAAATTGGAATTCGTGTTCCATGTTTTCTAATATCACCATTACAAAATACAGCTAATCCCAATGCCACGTTAAAACTATAATACCGTCTACCATGCACTGGATCTTCAAGCCATTTATAAAGGTCGATAATTTTAATCTGATGGTCCTTCCGAAACGGTTTCCATCTTAATAATAAGAACAATTGATCTGTACTTAATCCATTTAAGAATCCAAACGTTGTTACTAGTAGGCGTTCTCTATACGTTCCTTGACCGAAAAAAGAATTAATAATAAATTCTGGAACTCTATCAAAATTCGTAATATCCATTCCATTAAGAAGCCTTCTGCAAGCTTGCATACGATTTTTGTTTATTATTCCTCTGCTTTGATTATTCATATTATTCGACGTGTTTTTTTCGAAGAACCAAATACTTCTTATTTGAAATCGCATTAAACAGTGAAAAAGTGGGACTTTTTTCGTTTATGAAAGTGGGACTTAATTCATTTAAGAAATATATTATTCAAGGGGCAGTTTTTTCATTTTGAGTGGGAGTTATTTCATTTCAAGTAAATTTTTAAATCATTTCATTTTGGTGGGACTTATTTCGCTTTCAAAAGTGGGACTTATTTCGTGGGAGTTATTTCATTTTTTTAAGCAATTTTTGGTGGGACTTATTTCGTTGTTGAAAGTGGGACTTATTTCGTGGGAGTTATTTCATAGACCCTAAAAAACAATTCGACAGTGAAAACTGTGTTTTCTATTTAAAATCAAATATTGCATTGAGTTTGGGACACTCTTTATTATTAATAAATATAAGCTTTTTGTGCGTCTTGTATAAGTATAAAAAACGATTTATCAATAAACATAATTAAACAGCTGATACGAAAATAACGGAGGAAATTTTTTATATTATCGGGTTCATCTGCAACGCAACTTCACAATTACGTAAGAGTTTCTACTTATACATAAGCTTGGTAGGGAAAACGGGACAGCTTATCCACAACGTATTCGTGTACGCAGGAGTAACGAGACCAAAAAATACAACTTCTTTGCCTTCGCAAGGAAGGGATTAACGGCTGTCTCTAAGGGCTAAAAAATCAGAGCAAGTTAAACTCTCTTTTTGGTTTAAAATGTGTTTAAACCAACAAATCTATAAATCACCAAACATATAAACCATCTTTAAACGCATAAAATTGGGCGTTTAAACTACCAATACAGACCATATGAATTTTATAAGATTTATCGTAGTGCTGTCACATGTTATTTTTTTAACAACTTATAATACATGGGACACTGATTTAAAGTTGTTAGGTTTAAACTACATATAAATTCAAGTTTAGTTCAACTAAACCAGCGTTTAAACCATCAGTGATTTATTAGCCATAAGAACGATTAAAATACAACTTAACAACTTCGCGTCTCCCTTCTTAAAGAAGGGAATATGGGATTTGCAATGAATATTTTGGAAGTTATTTTTAAAAGAAATTCTGAAGGCAAGATATCATTAGAAACGAATCATTTCGAAATGAATTAAGAGACCTTAAAAAAGCCAATTGCGGTCTTTTCAAAACTTGCCGCTGGGTAAGAGTAACAAATACAATTGCAAATCATATTCTTGCTCAATTAATCGAGCAGTTGTAACTTAGATCTTCAGACCGGAGTCCGCAATCCTCGCACAGGCACCATATAATTATCAAAAAGAACGAAATATCTAAGCAAAGGCATATGCATAAAGTTATTTACCGACAGTACAAAGTAAAATCAAGTAAGAAAGTATAGTCGGTCAACCCGTACCCTATATCACAGTATTTAGTAGGGTGTTCAATCGATTAATTCTTGTTCGATTAATCGAACAATTTAAGACGATTAATTGTTCGAATAGTTTAAAATTGATAATTTCGATTAAAGGATTAATCGAAAATTTTATACCGATTAATCGAATAGAAATAATATATAGTATTTCTGTTAAATGTATAATTTTTTTTAAATTTTAAGTCGAATAAAAAAACCAAATGTATATGTCCGTTGGAATAAAAAAAAACAGTCATGTTTAGTGAGTAATTTAGCTTATATTTTTGTGACATTTTTTCAACGCAATTTAATAATTTATTTCACAAAAGAAAAAATGACAAAGGTGTGTTAACTCAAAGATTTATATTAATTTATCGGGTATGTTCTAGAAATCGAAATGAAGTGAGATTGTAATCGAACGATAATTTAAATTCAACTACTTTTTACAAAATGACCGTAGTTTTTTGTGGTTTTAAGTGTTGTTCTTTCAAAAATACTTAAAGAATGAAGCAGACAAAATGGTATGTGGACTTTCGTTTTTAAAATTTGCTCGATTTTAAATCCATTTCATTTCGATTTCTAGAACACGCCCGTATTTTTAACAAAATAGTGCCTTTCTCTTTTTAGAATGAGTTTGGTTTAAAAATATTGTACGAAGGATAAATCTTATAATTAGGGGTGAGATTTTCATGCACTAAAAACTTAAAACATTTCTATAAAAAATAGTTTTTTTATTTTACTAAAACAAAAATATAAAAAAATTCAGTCAAATATTTTAAAAAAAAATTAAATAACTAATTAAAATTTTTTATTGTTTAAATAATTTGTCTTGTAATTGAGGAATGCTAATTCTGAATTCTGAAGCATCTGGTCAGAATTAGGGAATGGTAAATGGGTTCCAAAATCGATTTCGAATTTTCGATCGACTTTTTTTATTTCGGTTTTTGAAATCGATTAATCGAACCTCAAAATCGATTTTAGAATCGATTTCAAAATCGTTTAAGATTAGATTGGAAACTTATTCCTTACATCACAAAGGGGGACACACCAGCATTTTTTGTTTTTTTTTTTTTTTTTTGCAAACTACTGGAGAAATTAAAATAATTTTTACAGTGGGTAGATATGACTACTGTTTATAATTTTCCTGCAAAAAGTGAAAATGTGTTAATTTTGATACGGCCTTAAAAGGAACAAGTGCAATATGTATGTAGTTTTCACATATTAAAATTGTGTTCTTGTGTAGTCAGTCAGTCCTGTCACATAAATCAATTCCGATTGAAAGAGATTTCGTATCTTGCTTTACACAGAAAAAATTATTGCCGAATTATTTTCAAACAAACGCTTGTTTGAAATTTTTTTTGATTTCTACAAATTTTTTTACTGATTCAATCAATATTTTTGTTTAATTTTTATTTAACCAACAAAAATGTGGACAACTCTTCAAAAATATAATAAACGCGCTATTGGTTTCAAGTTTTCATAATTTTGTATGAAATATTTAATGCTCTTTAAGGTTGTCGTCCTTTTGCATTTTTTTTATTGATTGTAAGCAACACTTCTTTATGATAAATATAAGAACTACAACAAAAAACACATGCAGTCTATTTTTGGACGCTTTAAAAAAGTACAGCAATAAGAAAAATGATAAAATAGCGTGACGAGGTTTGTAGTAAAAAAACCACAAAAACAATAGCAGGTAAAAAAAACGTTTCATTTTTTTTAAACAACAGAAATGACAACATTATAAGAAACAAAATAAATTTTTGGTTGGTTTCAAAGTTGGTAAAAAAAAAAAACAAAATCCCGTATTCAATTTTTTCAAACAGTTTGTTTAATTACATCAAGTACAAAAATAGAATGATGACGAAAAACATATCGAGTCGGTCTGCTGCCGTTTTTGGTTACATTTCTTCTTCATAAGCAAAGGATAGGATGCAGCAAAAGTGAGTGACGAAGAAAAACATTGTGTGTATAAATAAGACTTCGTTCAAAAATTATTCGTGTCATTGCTTGTGCCAAAACGTTTTTGTTTGATTCAGCAAAATTATTTGTTTAAAATTTATATGAATTTCAGTAAACATTTTGTTTGATTCTGTAAAATTATTTGTTTGAAAAAATCGGCGTTTTTTTCAATAAACAAAATGCAAATAAATTGTTTGAATATGCGAATTTGTTTGTAGGACCGATTTCAGACAAAAAATTGTTTGATTCTACAAATTTTTTGTTTGAATTGAAAAAATAATTTTTTCTGTGAACATAAAACGAAATCACTTTTTATCGAAATTGATTTTTATGATAAGCCTTATGTATGGATAGTATTTTAAAGGATTATGACGATAGTTTCTGATCGGTGGCGACTGTTTCTTTACTAAGTTACTTTAAGTTAGTTTTAGACAACGAACGTTTGCATGTCATTGATGTCGGAAAGATACAGATTTATTTCCTTGTAATTTCGTATTTTTTATATAAATTACATCCTTTTTGTTTTTCACTCTGCTTATAACTAGATTTAAATGTCGCTCACACAGTGGTCTGTTTGAATATAAGTGTATTTCCACAGGAAAGCCATGGTTTAATTCACTTGTTGTGTTTCTATATACATAGTATGTTGAATTTCACAAAGCTGACTTTCAGTGTTTGGTTTGGTGCGATATGTTTGGACTGTTTTGTTCACTGTCCGTTAATGGCTTTAATTCTCTGAAAAACAAAAGCCCCTATATTAAAGTTGAAAATATACCAAAGGTACTAACACGTAAAACTAAAACTTTAAACTTGGAACACTGCGTAAACATACCACCGACACAAGTATGTACGCACAAACAAATCTCAAGTTTTATTGTGCATGCCCATAATTTATCGATTTAATTAAGATTAAAATTTAAAATTTTCTAAATTTTGATAAAAATAAAAAAATCGTTTTTAAAAGCCCAATAATCGATTTTAGTATAAAATCGCAGACGTAAATTCGATTGCAAAAAGTCGATTTTCTTAGACACAAAATCGATTTTCGATTGGAATCGAAATCGATTTACCATTCCCTTGTCAGAACCAAGGGAAACATTTCATTTAATTGCAATATTATCGAATTGGCTAATTTCCTCTGCAACGCGGTATAACCCATGTGCCAAGCAAGTAACTTCTAACAGTTTAAGGTAAAATATTTTTACCCATTGGAAGCCTTAACCATGTAAGGTGCTGCATCGTTTTAAAAAAGAAGGATCTTTTGTCGAAATCTTGAAAATCTTGTATTTAAAGTCAAGCTCCAAAATAATTTATTTATTGATTCATACATTTTTTTGGATTTTTTTTGTGTATTTAAACTTTTTTTAAGAAAATTTTTTATGGTATGAAAATGAAAAAAAAAATCACACAAAAATATCAAAATATGCATTTAAAACCTAAATATGCAAAAATATGAATTTTCACCAAAATATGCAACAATATGAAAAAACAAATCGATGCCATTTTAACGCAAATCTAATGATTCGGAAAGATAATTGGTCGACATCGTTCCTAGACTATCGACAAAAAACATGCATTTGCATGGAAATCGCATCCCTACTTATAATGCTAAATGTAACAGGTGTCCAAAATTGTATTAACGTAAACGTTCTTCAACAACTTCACTAATTTACCACTAAAACAGTGACCATACAATTTACTTGATGAAAATGCTCCACCAACAAAATCAAAGGGGGCTATAAGTGGTCCAATAAATACATATTTTAAACAAGATATTTCGATCGATTCTTTAGAGGAAATTATTTACAGAGGCATAGCAGAGGATGGAATGTCCGTAAAAAGTTTCAAAAAATACAAAGCTTTATTATTCAGGCTTATTACGGTTCTAGTTGTCGGTAACAACACCGCAAGTCGAATTTTGTGGTAGATTACAGAACATTGCATGTGTGTTACTTTAATCTACTACAGAGTCGTTTTCGACATCGAGAACCGTTTGATTCAGCCTTATAACGGTTCTCGATGTATTTTAAAAGTAAAGCAACAATTTGAAGCTACATTGACAAGAGAAAGAATGTTTATTTATTTAAGTTCTAATTTTTTCTAAAATTATTAAAAAAAAAATCTCGTAATTTAAAAAATTTCTGGATTTAGTGTTATTCGATTAATCGATTAATTTTAAAATTTTATTCGTTTAATCGAATGAGTTAAAAATGCCAAATATCGATTAATCGTTTAATCGAACAAAACTCAAACCCGATTAATTGAACACCACCATAGTATTTAGAGACAAATTTTCTAGAGTTTTTCGAGGGATTTAAGACCAATGGACAATTATGGACCTGCCGGAACAAAATTATGTTATGAGTTTGTGGTTCTAATAAGAGTTCTTTGTGTTGAGAAAAGCGTTTATAAATATTTCGGCTTATTCGATATTTTTTCGTCTTTAAGAGATTTTATGGAGAGGGTTTATTATAAACCTGTTGTCAATTCTAGACATACGAGCCAAATTTTATGTTAATACCAACATTTGTAAGGACTTAAGTACTAATTTCTTCTAAAATTATCGAAAAAAAATCTCGTAATTTATTAAATTTCTGGATTTAGTGTTATTCGATTAATCGATGAATTTTAAAATTTTATTCGTTTAATCGAATGAGTTAAAAATGCCAAATATCGATTAATCGTTTATGCGAACAAAAATAAAACCCGATTAATTGAACACCACCCTAGTATTTAGAGACAAATTTTCTAGAGTTTTTCGAGGGATTTATGACCAATCGATAATCATGGACCCGACGGGATAAAAATTATGTTATGAGTTTGTGATTCTAATAAGAGTTCTTTGTGTTGAGAAAAATTTTTATAAATATTTCGGCTTATACGATATATTTTCGTCTTAAAGAGATTTTAGGGCGAGGGTTTATTAAAATATCAATTCTAGACATACGAGCAAAATTCTATGTTAATACCAACATTTGTAAGGAATTTATGTCATAGGAAGCTATTCTCGGGAGATGTATTTGTATGGGAGTTATGAATTAGATTGCAATTAAATTTTTTCCAGAAAAAAAGCTTTTTTAGGCCCATTTGAAATTTAGAACCAATTCTCAATAGACTTTGTCCTTCGCCAATCAGAACCTTTGTACCAAATTTTATCAAATTACCTCCATAATTGCGAACTGTACTTTGCGAACAAGGTATAGATGGATAGCCAGCCAGACGGACGGATTGGCATCGTTAGATCGATTCTAAACGTATTTTTTAGTAGATCGGTATGCTACAAGGTGGGTCCAGAACCAATTTTTTTAAGTGATAATCGGTATTCGCTTGCGTCAAATTTTCTTTTAATATGAAATAAATAAAGCGGTATATTTTTCAAACAATTCTCTCCCATCTCTGTTGTATATACATTAGAGTTGTCAACCGATTAAGAATAATTCGATTAATCGATCAAACAAAACCAAACTCTTGTTCGAATAATTTTAAAATTGCGATTTTCGAATAACGAATAAATCGATTAATTAATGTCGATTAATCGATCAATTTTTTTTATTTAAAACTTAATTAAAAGCTTAGAATTTGATTTATTCTTATGCGTTTTTGGTGACCAAAACGCACGATTGTAAATAAAACTAAAAGTTTTCTAGGAATTTTTGCAAAATTTTTTATTATTATATCAGGAAATATGACAAATATGTGTGAAACAAAATATCGGTCAAATGCTCGCCACGGCTTCGGTGGCATACCTCTTTCTGATAGTCCGAGGTTTGATATCGTGAATGTGCAGAATTATCTCATCCTTTAGCTCTTCAATTGTTCTTGGCTCATTGACGTACACTTTTTCTTTTAACACGGCCATTGAATTTCTCGCGCAAAAGTGCATTGTTTCGTTGACTGTGCGGCAAGTGGCACCATTCTGCTGTATCTCATATCTTCCATGTTCATATCCTCAATTTCTGGCTACAAGAAGTCCGGATATGTTCGTTAATGTATCACTGCGCTGCAAGCGAACGCCATTCACGGAAATGCTTGGCCGACTTCAATTTCGAAAAGGTAAACCCCACCAAACAGTCACTCTTTGTGGAGGCATCCGCTTTTCAACAATCACTAAGTGGGTGATTCTCATTTACGAATATACTGAGGTGAAAGTGTGTGTCACGAAGTGCACGAAATACATTTTGATTTGAAGGCTCATTTTTGTGAAAGACTTCAACAATCTTAATGCGCTGCTCAATTATGTACATCTCAATGGTTGAATTTGTCAAACACTGAAACAAAAAATGTCAAATTAAGTTGGACAAAAAACTTGCCGTTAAGTTGCGAATCAAAATTAGCACCGTGCATTATGGTTGGACCTCCCTTTACACAATGTAGGAAAGCTAAAAAATATTTTAGCCGTAGCCCTGATTGTAATTAATCTCAATATTTAGTTAAGTACTCAAAGTATTTCAAAAATGTATTTTATTTTTCGCAAAGACATCAAAAATTGCCGAACTTGATCCAGTGGAAAATACATAAAGAGAGACAGCGGTTGTTCTATAGAAGAAACTATATGCAAAAGTTTGAAGATGAAAGGTCTGCAAAGGCTTTTCGAAAATCCAAATAATATCGGATTATTTAAGAATTAAGGATTTTACGATGTGTTTAAGTAATACAACGATACGAAGTTAAGATGAAACGTTTTACGCATTAAAAAAGAAGAAGTCAAAGTGGATTTGAGACAAAATAAAGAAGAAAATGTAAGATTTTCCATAGTTGTAGATGAATGGACGGATGTATCTATTTAAAATACCGAATTTTTTTTGTAAAAATAATATTTTTTATTCGTTGTTCTCATCGATTAATCGAATAATTTGTTAGATTTAATCGTTTGATCGAACGAACAAAAAAAATTATTTGAATTATTCGAACAAGGTTCAAAGTCGAATAATTGACAACTCTAATATACATATATTTTTCGTACTTATACTCTGAACTTAATTGCTGTCGTAAATTAATCCTAAAACTAAAAATCAACAAAAAGAAAAATAATCGTACCAAAAAAGAAAAAAAAATTAAAGAGATACCAACACAATGAGATTATTAAACCCTTCCAACTGACATTTGCATTGCGGCAGTCGATGGGAACCAGACAACATGACGTTCAAAAAAAACTTCAAGAAAACAACAATAAGCACAATAACAAGTAAGCATGTTATGTTTGGCTGTGCCGAATCTTTGAAAGCCTCTAAGAAGAATTATAATTTTGAGAAATTTTTGAGAGAGGAATTTATATGACATCCCTGTGGCTTTGTCAAAATAAATGACATTATACGGTCAAATTTAAAACTTATTAAAGAGATTTTTTGGGTTCCCAACTTTTTTTGTTGCAATTAAAGTACATTGATTATTAAAGGTTAAGAAAAAAAGTATACAGTATAAATATAAAGTACAATTAATTTCTTTTTATTGTTATATTTAAAAACGTTTTTTTTTTTATTGCTTTTCGCAAGTTTTATCAAACAATTAGACTGTGCTAGAATTTGACAACTGGCAACTGGCGCTTTAACCTAATTCGGGTACGCTGAATCCAATACCGGTTCAAAAATAGTTCAGATTATTAAAATTACTAAAAATAAACGAAAATCCGCAATAAAATTTCCTTTAAACGTTAAATTTTTCTAACATACGCAGTCGTTTTAGAAACATAATTTTTTTTTTTTTTTTTGGTAACAAAAATTATTTTTTAGCAACATATCGAAATTTTTGTTTGCTAAAAATCTATAAAAAATTACAGCAATGCTTCTAATTTTTCCAGACATAAAAAAAACAAACAAAACAATCTAACGGGTGGTTAAATTGTAAGGGCCGATGTTGAATGTGAACCACACCTAAACGCCAAGTTTTTGTCCGAATTTTATTTGACATTTATTTCTCTATTTCAGACTTACTCAATTTGAACCATGGAGAGATACACAATCCAACAACGTGTTAAAGTTATCCAGACTAATTATGAAAATGGGCGTTCAAATCAAAATGCATATCGTGCACTTCGTGATTTTTTTGGTCAATTTGATCGTCCAAATGTGCGTACAATCGCAAAAATCGTGGAAAAATTCGAGCAAACCGGGTCTGTAGAAGATGTGAGAACACCAGTGCAAGCTCGTACAGCTCGTACTGCAGAAAATATTGCTGCTGTTCGCGATGGTGTGGCTGAAGAGCCGTCCACCTCAACTCGTCGTCGTGCCCAACAATTGTACCTCTCACGCTCGTCGTTGATGAACATTATAAATAAAGACTTGCATTTACACGCTTACAAGGTGCAATTGGCTCAAGAACTAAAGCCTCTTGACCATTCCAAACGTCGTGAATGGGCAGAATGGTGGCAAGAAATGGCAACAGTGGATGATCAATTTTCGAAGAAAATCATCTTCAGTGATGAGGCACATTTTCACCTCAGTGGATTCGTCAATAAACAGAATTGCCGCATTTGGGCGAATGAGAATCCAAGAGTGATTGTCGAAAAACCAATGCACCCACAAAGAGTGACTGTTTGGTGCGGTTTATGGGCTGGCGGCATCATCGGGCCGCATTTTTTTCCAAAATGAGGCCGGTCAGGCAGTTACTGTGAATGGTGTTCGCTATCGTGAGATGATAACGAACTTTTTATGGCCCGAATTGGAAGATATGGATTCAATGGCCGTGTTATCTCACGTAATGGCGATGTCAATTGGCCGCCAAGATCATGTGATTTGACATCGTTGGACTTTTTTCTTTGGGGTTAATTGAAAGAAAAGGTGTACGTCGATAAGCCAGCAACAATTCCAGAGCTAAAGGATGAGATAATTCGGCACATTAACGGCATAGAACCTCCATTATGCCTCAGGGTCATCGAAAATTTGGACCTTCGGATGGAGGTGTGCCGCCGTGGTCGCGGCACCCATTTGGCCGATATTTTGTTCCATACATAATTGAGTAATACCAATATATCATAATAATATAAAATTACAATGATTTCCTAAATAGTTTGTGTTTTATTCAAAATCAACATCGGCCCTTGAAATTTAAATGTATAAATGATTAAATTCTGTTAACAACTTTTGATTTTATTCACAAAAGTCGAAAAATTTTAATTAATTTCAAAATTTCAAAAAGCGCAATATTTGCTTGGGAGCCGCCTTAGGAAGTGGTGATAACGGACAAGTATGTATCGAGAAATTGTTAAGGCGACTCCTTGGTTGTTATGGTACGGTTTCTTCAATTTATTTCTAGTCTGTATTAATCATTTTGTATGGGAGCCCCCCTTAAGGAATGGAAATCTTGAAATTTTGTTTTAAATGATAGTTAAACGAGTCACTTTTGTGCTCGCACTCGTGTTTTAAAAACAGGCAGTTTTTGCACTCAAACAAAACAAACTAGTGAAATAGTGCTGTCAGATTATTTTTTTACGAAAAATCGTCCTGCCAATATAAAAAAACATTAGCAAATGGCTAATACTAATTATTTGTTCTTTAGTTTTTCTAAAAAAAAAAAAAATTTGTACAATAAGTGTTATAATTTTATGACTAATAAAACCCTGACTTGAATTCTAGATAAATCTAATCATGCGAAATAAAGTATTTTCGCGTACTTTATTATTCTCATAAAGTATAGTGTACAGTTACTCGAAATAACGTACAATACTTTATTATAAAGTACGGTTGGCAAGCCTAGGTGGGGTACACAGTGCAACAAAATTCGGGTCATCGCCGCCAGCCTCAATACTTGCAGCGCGAAATGAAACTAAACTATTGGTAGAGCAAATCTGCCAAAGAGTTTTGAAAAGTTAGCTTGGTTTCCCGAAATATGGGCCCCTAAAGTTTTTGAATTTTTTTAAAAGGCATTTGGGATAAGTCAAAATAAATATGCTAAATGTACATCTGAGCTAAAATATTTTTTCAGATGTCTTCAGTAAAATTGTATGGCAATTCTTTTCTTAGAATTGATTAACCCTCTAACACTCATTTTTAGGGATTCGTCCATTTTTTTAAATTCCAAACAAAAGTATACTAAAACTTTATGAACTAATCATAAAAAAAATTGGCTTCTGGATTTTTTGTCTACCAGGTAAAACTAACCTTAATTTAATTATTTCATTTAATTATTATTATTTAATATTTTTAAAGAGTTTTTCGAAAGTCAAATGAGCAGCTATGGGAAATTAGGGACCGATCATAATGAAATTTGGTGATAAAGTTTTAGGTAACTTATGCCAAATTCATGACAATACATTCGAGCCCTAACCGAGAAAATAACGTAAGCGACATAATTTACAATTTTTGTTGTTTTTAATAAATGACTTTAATGGCAACACTTGCATCATCTCATAAAATGTCATGGTCACATAATGTTCCGTTAAGATTTTATAGCAAAAACAATTTTATCGCAAGCGACAAATTTTATACAAAATTTTATGAAACAAAATAAAAAAACTCTCTCCTGTAAAATTTGATTTTTGGCGCTTACGTTATTTTCGCGGTTAGGGCTCGCCTTTATTCCGACATGAAATGAGGCTAATTATTCACTGGCATTAAAAACGTATTTGTTCTAAATATGTAGAAAAAAAAACAGTGTAAACAGAAAAGAACTACTGATTTTTTGGCTCCATAAATCTTTTAATGCTGAACCGATTGTACTGGACTTCAACTCAAAGATTCAGTTTTCTATTGAGTCTTTCGACCAAAATTATGGGGTCTTAGGTAAATATATCTTGATGTTACAAACGGAATGAAAA
Organism: Pollenia angustigena; assembly: GCA_930367215.1. Taxonomy (NCBI): domain Eukaryota; kingdom Metazoa; phylum Arthropoda; class Insecta; order Diptera; family Polleniidae; genus Pollenia; species Pollenia angustigena. The sequence continues at coordinate 184,294,887 of OV884056.1, forward strand.
ACTTAACATACCCTTATTCAAAAGACCAAGAACATTCTACAGCAGTTTTGCGTTCCAGGCAACCGTAACACAATGTTTTTCGCTTGTCGTATTCGTAACGTACGATTGTCAATAGAACACTCATGATATTTTTCAAAAATGTACAGTTGAAGTTGGGGTGTGTTTTCATCTACTTCAATAACTACTCCACGACTCAAATGTATGGTTACATTTAAAGGTGTTTATATGTTTGTAGGCTAATCTTTAGTTTGTGTTAGTTACCATGTCTATCTTTCATGTTTTCAAATTATGATAACTTGTTGCCATTTGTTGAGGATCAAAGCGTACCGATTTATTTAATTCACCTGAATTGTAATCGGCCATTAAATGTGTTTTTTAGGAGGCAAATACTAAGTAGTTAACAATCATTTAAATTGTTGTAGTAATACTATTTATTATTTATATTTTTTGTTGTATGTATTTTTTAGCAGTATATTTTTTTTAAGCAATATATTAGGAGTCGAAAGTTAAAGATAATTATTAAAGCAATTTTTGGGTATACAAAATTTTTAATTAACAAGATTTTGTTTGTCGTGCTTAATTCCCAATTTTTATTCTTTATAAAAGCACTGTTATTTATTGTTGATGGGATAAGCTATTCCTATGCGCATTTCACTGGTTGCCTAGGCCAGATCAAAGATATTACAACAGTAAAACTGTAAAGCGAATAGGAATTATAAGCAACAGTTTTACTTAAAAATATCAAAGCTTAAACAAAAACAACAACAATAAACAGTGAGTTTATCCTTTTTTACATTCCCCACTACAAGTTCTAGTTTACTTTGAAAAAAGTTGATGTTAATATTTGTGTCTTTCGCCAAGTTCTGTTAAAACTAACTATAGCTTTAACTTCCAGTTAACGATATGTTTTGACAGTTATAACTGATAGTTAACTATAACTGAACTTTGTCAAATTGGCCGTTATATTAAGTTTTAGGGTTAAATTAAGGTTTCAAAAACGACTTAAGAGAAAACTTCAAATTAATTTCTTGCAAATTTAATTGTTTTTAGTTCCCACTTAAGCGGGAATTTAATAGGGCATTCACATCTACGCAAAAATAAAGAAAAATAGAGTTTCTAGAGCTTTCATTGTACCCAAAACAAAATGTACACAAATTAAATTCTTTGATTTAAAGATATTTGATTTGAGCAAAAATTGTGGCAACTTCATTCATTTGCTTCTCCAATGGAGCAATTGCGAATGACCATTTTGAAGAAAATATTTTAAGTGATTCAAAGAAAGTTCAAAAATGGATCATACAAAAAAATTGGGATCAAAAGTATTCGAAAAATGTTAATATCAAGAAAGAAAAAACCAAAATATTGGTGCTAGATTCCCTTTTGGTATAGCGATCAACTTAGAATCACTTTCTGAGTCGATTTGGCGATGTCTGTCCGTCCGGCTGGCTGTCAATGTAAACCTTGTGCGCCAAGTACAGGTCGTAATTTCTCGATAATTGAAGGAAATTTGATACATCGGTTCCATTTATCACAAGGAACATGACTATTGATATAATGGGTGATTTTTTAAGAGCTATAGGAGAGTTAAAAAAAAAAAATAAAAAATCAGAAAAATGCATGAAATCTTTATTTGAATCGATAGTACGGTCCATATAATTTAATGTTTGATTGCGCCTCAAATGGTCCATCCTCTTAGTCCAATTTCGGCATACTCTTTCCAACATTTCGGCCGGTATCTCATGAATAAATGATTCAATGTTGTCTTCCAATGCGTCAATTGAAGAGGGCATGTGTGCATAGACATGAGCTTTAACATAGCCCCACAAAAAAAAGTCTAAAGGCGTTAAATCGCACGATCTAGGCGGCAAATTGACCGGTCCCGAACTTGAAATAAAATGTTCACCGAACTCGCCTCTCAATGAGTCCATTGTTAAGCGTGCTGTGTGGCATGTGGCACCGTCTTGTTGAAACCACATGTCATGCAAGTCAAGCTCTTGCATTTTGGGCAAAAAAAGTTGGATATAATCTCACGGTAGCGCTCACCATTCACAGTTACGTTACGATTCGCAACATCTTTGAAGAAGTACGGTCCAATGATGCCAGTAGCCCATAAACCGCACCAAACTGGTACTTTTTCTGGATGCATTGGTAGCTCTTGCAATGTTTCTGGCTGATCTTCACTCAAAATGGACAACAAAAATGAGCTTCGTCGCTGAACACAAGAAGCGAGACGATTCATGGTTAAATTATAGACCAAACTGAAGATGACGAAATTATGAAATTTGTAGAAATTACGGGCATTAGATACGTAGTTCCCACATAGAAGTAGAATTTTTTAATTTTGACGAAAATGTCAAAAGTCTTAAAGCAATTCTAAACTATAAAAGATTTCCATTGATACTTGAGACATCGTGTTGATGCATTAAATATGCACCCCGTTTATCTAAATGTAGACATAATAGAAAAGGAAGACTCTTTCCGCTATCTTGAAAGCTTAGTGACTGCAGATAGTGGATCAGAAAAGGATACAGTAAGTGATCGGATCAACAAAGCACGAACAACTTTTCAATCGCTTTACAAAATATGGCGATCAAACGATATCAGAAGCCGTATTTTATAATACGCTAAAGCTATATCTCTATCGCTAAAAATCTATAAAGTTGATACAGCGATTTCAAGCAACAAATGCAATTCTATAACGTGCATTGCTAAATTTTGCAATGCCATAAAAATTTAATTCGCCGCAATTTTAGCTTAAAATGTCATCGCTAAAATTTTTAAATTTTGTATTCTCTTAGGCATATTAGCGTTCGAGATTTAGCTTTTGCTAGGTTAATTATAAAATACGGCTGCTGTAATGCAACAATGATTCAGATCTTCAACAGTAGTGTTACTATCGTGGATATTAACCCAAAAAAGCCTTAGAAAACTACAAGCTTTTACTAATCGATGTCTCCGCCAAATACTACAAATCTTTTGGCCTTATTGTGTCACTAAAGAACAGCTGCTTGAAATGGCAAACATCAACAGCGTAAGAGAAGTATGTACATTAGGGGTATAACCAATTTTTTTGGCATAGTACCATGAGGTCAACCATGTTTTAGTAACCACGGAAATCATAATCTTTTGTAATTTTTCTCAAAAAAGTTCACGCACCAATTGGTTTTTCTAAACCAATTCAGTATTGACTATTTATAATTTTATACGGTGTTTTTTATTCATTTTTTACTTTTTTTCGTTAAAAAAGGTTAAAGATACGTTTTGGTTTGCAGAAAAATCTCTTACCATCTCTAAATATTAATGAAATTTCATACTTGAGCTATTTTTTGTTTTAAATAAATTTTTCTTAGCCAAAAATAAAATTAAAAATTTTCAAAACTTCATCGCGGTTGGTGCGTGAACTTTTTTGACATTAGCGAAAAAATAAATATACGTTCGCTTATAGTTGTTTATGCTCTATCGGACTGTGCTATGCCAAGTTTGATATTTTAAAAAATTGTTAAAAAGTTATATCCCTAATGTACATACATATGTACGCACGTTATTTTAGATGACTGTTTTTAAAAAATTGTGAAGCTGATAAGTACCTTTCTGAAGGAACCAAAGTAGCAGGGACTATAAGATATTTTGTCGCAATTACAATTGCATTTTTATTTGATTTTTTTTTACAAAATCATAAAACTATCTGACATTTCAGTCCCTATGTAAACATATAAAAATTTCGGCATAAAGGCCTTAAATACCACCTGCCATTCTTGTTCTTTGTATTCATTGCTGTAATTCTGCTCGAATTAGTAATAGCAAGTAAAAACTTGCGGCAACAAACTATGTGTGCAAAGCTGCTGTAACAGTCTTCACAGCTGTATTTTAAATAATAATAATATCGATATTGATATTTTTCCTATCGATATTTTCGATAGCTTAAGAATATCGCAGCACTAGTAAGAATAGGTTTTTTGTATTTAAAGTAGGTATTATTAATTTGCCGATTTGTTGCCGATTTTTTTAAACTAAAGTGCCGATTTTTTTTCTTTGAAAATATGCCGATTTTTTTTATCAAAACCATCCTCCATACCGTATGGGGTTAATGTTCCAAAACCATTATTTTGTAAAGAAAAGATAGTTACATACATATATGTATGTCTATAACTAGATCATTTCTAAGCCCATTGTGTTAATTTTCGCTACTAGTATTTAACTATGTTTATTTCTGGTGAATAAGAAAAACTTTATGGATTGTAAGAAAATAAAAAAAGCAAAGATTTATAAGTACAAATTAGAGATGAAGGAAAATCTATAATAATTTTTTGAATACGAACGAAATAAGTTTGTATTAAGTAAAATTTTTTTAAATAAAGAAACTTTTTGCTTAAACTAAATTAATACACATAAATTAAGAATACGAAATTTTTGGCTTGGAAGAGAATCATGCACCGTTTTCTTGGTTCAAGCCATATTTTCTAGTGATTTGGTAAATAATTCTTTCCGTGTGCTTAAAAATTAAGAGCATTCGTGGTTTTTTGCTCATATCGTAGTCATTTGTGTATCTATCTACTTGAATTTCAAAAGGAAAATATTCCGGAATATGTGTGATATAAATATATATCAACCTGGTACCAATCATGTCTGGAGTCTATGGAAAACCCATTTCAACCTACACACGAATACACAAACTAACGAACAGACGGACGGACATCGTTCAATCAATCCGCTACTTATAAGAATCTGATATATTTATTAAAGGGTCTTAGATCAATATTACAGAAATTCAAAACGGAATGATAAACTTATTTAAAAAAGAACTTCTGCATACGTACCCTTTTCACCTTGGTGAAGGGTAAAAAAATAAATCAATAATTTGTACATTTTTAAAAACTTAAAAAAAATTACGGTGTGCGAGTAGTTTTTATAAATTAAAATATTCTTTTAAAGTTTTCAACTGCAATATTAAATTTGGTGCAACAATTTTTTTTGTTATTAAATATTTTTTGTTTCCAATAATTTACCTTTTACCACCGTAAATAAAACGAAAAACATCCATAATGAGTAATAAAACATCTTAAATGCCATTTCGTACTTTTTAAACACACAAAAACTAATATTTTAAATATTTTTCACAAAAAAATTCTTTAATTTTTTCTAAATCAAGCACAACAACACAACTAAAAAATTAACAAGTTGTTCAAAATTTATTAAAACACGTTCTTAATATTTGTTTTACTTCTATTTCCTTCCGATTTCCGTTAGAGTTTGAAGCAGAATTTAAACTGTCCACCAAAACATGGTTTACATGGTGTTTTTATACAGCTGAAGCAAAAAACAAATAAAACAAAAATTGGAGAAGCAAAAAACACAAGCAGAATAAAATCAACAAGACACAAAGAAGCCACCATGTTAAAAGACTAAAAATCACATACATCACACACATGTGAATTTATTGGTATGTGTAAGTGCGTATGTGTGTGTCTGTGTGGAGACCATACACACACACACAGCCACCGACACATTAAGAAACCATTATAAAATGTATAAAAAACTAAATATCATCATGGTAGAATTATCAAAAGACAAGATAACGTACGAGATACGAGAACTGATAAGAACGCAACACAGGCGTTTAACGTACAACGCAGAAGCAATCAAGTAATTCACTGGTTGCTTTTTCGTTTCTTTTTGCCAGGAGTTAATTTTGTTTTTTTACAGGATGCATTTGCGGCATTTTTTTTCTTTTGCTTAATGGAAAAAGTACGACGTCACCGAAAAAGTAACAGGTTGTTGGAATGAATAATCACCCATACTAAAGCGACGTTTTTTTTTGTTAATAAACACATACGCACACATTGATAGAAATGAATAACGGACAAAGAATTTTAAATGTGCGCATGGTGTAGTGTGTGAAAGCTTTTATTTGTAAGCTTTTATTGTGTTTCTTTACAAACATGCTTTTTATTTCTATATAAAAATGCAAAATGGTCACCTTATGATTAGTGTAGGTGTAAAGTAGATTTAAAAGTGCACAACATACATGTGTGTGTGTGTTGAGTGTGTGTTTCTATGGCCGTATGCGTGTGGCTTTTTTGTACTGATGCATTATTTTAATCATCAAAAGCAAATTTCGCCGTTTATTATTCCGCTGCACATTTTTTTTTTATCTGTTTTTACGCTTTCATTTTCCAAAGAATTTTCTAATTCTTTAGCGCTCAAACCTGTGAAGATACAGTTTTTATACATGCAAGCGTTTTTATACTACAGTTTAAAGGAGTAGGAAAAAATGTCCTCAAATGTTTTATTATTTTTTTAATAAATATTGAACTATTATAAAAAAATATTTGCAAATCACAATATAAAGGACATGTGAAATATTTGATCGAGTTAAGTCTATGGATTTAAAAAAAAAACTTTAGAAAAGTTTAAGTGGTTTGCCAGTAAGTAAGAACGAACGTATGCAGGTTGTAACGCAAGTCGAATTTAGAATCTTATCGATTTCAAACATTCAATTGTACCGTTTTAAAGTTACCAAAAAGTTTTCCAGGCAATAAAAAAGTTAACGCCAAGTTTTTTTAAAAGCTGTTTTCTTAAGCGCGAAAAACTTGAAATTGTAAAAATAGCACAAAAATGGTAATAAAAAAATATTTATTTTCGACAGATCAATACATGATATTAGCATTTCAAAATTATTTCGAGCATATGGGCACTGCGCGTGTTATTGTCGGAGCGCATTCCAGACGTCAAATTTTAGACCACTTTTCGAGCATTGCTTGCTGTATATGGGCATTTCCTTCCAAAGGTCCACCGTGACCCAAAATTTCAAAGTTATTAAAAGCATATTTTTTATGATTTTGTTATAGAGAAATATTTAGATTTTACAAATTTTCTAAATTCCACCAAAAATTCGTTTACTTAGACGAACAAGTAGACTGCAAAGTTGCACAAACATAATATCTTATTTGTGAGAAATTTTTATTGTATGTTTTCTTTAATATTATCTTTTTTAAAAGAGGTGATATATGGTAAAAATTATTCCAAAACAGTTCCTTAGTCTGTGTTCATACGGCTCATGTTTTAATGACATGATTGCTACTTTATAGGCGAGAGGGACGCGGGGAAAAGAAGCGAGTACACAGATGAATGTACTGTCCGTACGCTTTGCTTTTTCATTCGTTGTTTAATTTTGTTTTTGTTTTCAATATCAAATAAAACAAAATAAAAAACATGTCGTCAATATGACATGAATCATTTGAACGCCAATTCATGTTCAAAGAAGAAAAAGGAAGAATCGTGTCAATAAGACATGAGCTGTATGAATTCAGACTTACATGGTCTGTAATTTAGGGAAGAGTTCGAAGAGAAATATATTATTCGGATTAACGGTAAACTTTTATTTTGTTTTTGTCATTATTCTGTTCAATTATTATGGAAAAAATGTCAGGTTAGAAATGTCACGTATCGACACAGAAGATTTTGGAATCAAACCAAAGACATTTTAATGTTACATTGTTATGAACGTAAAATTCTGAAAATAGTTTGACCATAAAATTGTACCAGGTTTCGCTGAATTGCGCCTTTTTATACACGTAGAGAAAAACATGTTTAAATATGGTCACCTCCAACTAAACTATTTTTAAAGAAAATTTTAAACATATTATGGTAAATATAACCATATAATTGTTAGCGACAACCATATTATGGTTAAATTAGTCCTCCAATAAGAACCCACAACCATATTATGGTTGCCTCTATAAATGGTATGGTTAAATATGATAATATTTTGTTTTAAAATTAACAATAGTATTTTCCCCTTTTTCAAGAGCAACATGCTTTGGTTGAAACCCAACCATGTTATTATAAGTGTTAAACATATTTTAGTTATTACTTATTATAACATGTTCGTAGGCAACCATAATATGGTTCTGGCTTCTTGATGGTGACCTAATTTAACCATAATATGGTTACCGCTGACAATAATATGGTTATATTAAACATATTATGTCAAAATTGTCTTTAAAAATAGTTTTGTTGGAGGTGACCATATTTAAACATGTTTTTTCTCTGGGTGTAGATGGCCACAAAAACTACTTCTATTAATTTCACGTTCGAACCGCTACTTTTTTTGCCATTACATATCTTTAACCTAGAATCGCGCCCTCCATCCACTTTTACATAAATAACAGTGCTTTCTAAGTGCTATAATTTAAGGGTTAAAAGAACGTATAAATATGTGTTGTTTAAAATGTTATGGCATTTTTGATGCGTACGACTGTTAGTTCAACACTATGGAATTACCCATATCAAGAATAACACGAACAATGTTGGCATCCAAAGTGTAAATTGTTGCTGGTTTGTGATCATAAGCAAGTAACTTTCCGTAGCCTTACAGAAAATAATCAAGACAATGAAACCATTGGTTTCATTAGGATGATGCTACGTGCCATACAATGAGTTACTGATATCAAATTTTAGCGATAAATTCTTTTCGAGAATCGAACCTTTCAGAAAGTTTACAAACTCGTACGATTTGACATCTCTCGATTATTTTCTGTAGGGCAACAGCAAGTCTTTTGTTTATGCTGATAAACCAGCAAAAATTGCCGCTTTATATGATAACATTGTGCGTGTTATTCGTGATATACGGCCAGCAATGCTCGAAAAGTGCCCTTAAATTGGACGTCCGAAATGCGCTTTGTGAAGAACATTCGCAGTGCCTTTATGCCCGAAAAAATGTTAAAATATTAATACCAACTATTGATCTGTAATTTTAATTTTATCGCAAACTATCCTACTCCATCGCCGTCGAGTGTATCTGACTCATTGCTATTTAAGGAAACAATTCAACTTTGATGTCATATTTTATATTCATGCCATTTATGATTCTTTAAAGTTACAGCTGTTCATTGCGTTGTAAGCGTTTTACGTTCTAGCTGCAATGAGAAACTACCATCAGAAATTGCGAAAAGTTTTAAAGACAGACCAACATTTTTGCTGTCGGAATGTTTTACTTCTTGTACGTCACATTAAACAATTTTCGTCACATTTTGATATTTTAATTTATGGACATTCACAATCAGACATAAAAGTATGCGGAGATGATAAAAAAAGAATTTTTTTTTTTTTGAAAAAATTCTGATAAAAACCTTTTCAATTACGTAAAATTGTTTTTATGGGTATAAAAATGTTCAAGAATCAATAGTCAACATCCGGATGCACAACCTAATTTAGGTGATATCACGGATTTTTATGGTTAGTCAAAAATAGATTCAAAGTCTAAATTGGACAGTAACAATATTTTATTAATATAAATGTTGGCGCAAAGTATATACATTTTAAGTAAAAGATAAATTTATGATAAAAAAACTAGTTATTCTTTCACTAATGGTAGACAAGTTATAAATAAATATAAGTTTGTTATTTTGTTTGTAATTTTTATAGACCCTAAGGATATAAGATATGGGTAATTCCTAAGTGTTGAACGTGACAGTCGTACGCATAAAAAGTGCAATAACATGAACTATTTATGGTTTTTAATCCAAATTTTTAATATTTTTAATTAGGCTTAAGTTCATGAAATTTAATTTTTCATTAAATTATTTTTATGTTAATCCCAATAACACATTTCTCTTTGAACTCTTGCTTAGATTCCAGACCATGTAAGAAAATTTTTTTGGAATAATTTTTTTCAAATATCACCTCTTTTAAGGAAGTTAATATCAAAGAAAACATACAATAAAACATTCTCAAAAATAAGAAATTACGTTTGCAGAACTTTGCAGTCTGTAATTTTTATAGACCCTAAGGATATAAGATATGGGTAATTCCTAAGTGTTGAACGTGACAGTCGTACGCATAAAAAGTGCAATAACATGAACTATTTATGGTTTTTAATCCAAATTTTTAATATTTTTAATTAGGCTTAAGTACATGAAATTTAATTATTCATTAAATTATTTTTATGTTAATCCCAATAACATATTTCTCTTTGAACTCTTGCTTAGATTCCAGACCATGTAAGAAAATTTTTTTGGAATAATTTTTTTCAAATATCACCTCTTTTAAGGAAGTTAATATCAAAGAAAACATACAATAAAACATTCTCAAAAATAAGAAATTACGTTTGCAGAACTTTGCAGTCTGATTGTTCATCTAAGTGAACAAATTTTTGAGTAAATTTATAAAATTAGTAAAATCTAAATATTTCTCTATAACAATATCGTAAAATAATCAGCTTTTTATAACTTTTAAATTTTCGGTCACGGTGGACCTTTTGTCGGAAATGTTCATATATATTTATTATATCCAAAATGTATATTTTATATTTTGAATCCTTTCGAATTGCGGAGTCTATTAAACGATGTTAGCTAAAATAGGTTTTCCAAAAATCTCAAATATTATTGGCTTAAGGTTGTTATCTTATTATCTCAATATATATTTGGTGGATATACAAGGTAGTCATAAACTCATATGTCTTAAAATAATAACACAAAAAAATATGACAGCTGTGAGCAACCTTTCATAATTGAATGTGCTATTTCAAATTTAAGCCCGATAATAAAAAAAAAACAGTTATAAATATTTGATGTTTATGCGAAAATTTCATATTGAACTTGACCCAACTAAGATCAATATTGTAGAAATTACAAACGGAATGACAAAATTATATATACCCTTTTCCACCTGTGGTGAAGGGTATAATAACAAGTTAGAGTGCTATATTCGGCTGTGCCGAATCTTTGATACCCTCCACCGACAGTTCGAAGGTTTAAGGAGTAATATCTGTATGATGTTATTATTATCTTAAACTGTGACGATTTGTTATTAATTATGGTTTTAGGCGACTTAACTGTTTACCGGTAGTAGGGTTTTTATGGGGCCTAAGGTAAATTATGGACCGATCGTCACGAAACTTCACAGTGTTATTTCTAGTCCTTAAAAACTGTGACGTACCAAATTTTGTTACGCTAGCGTTATTAATTACGATTTTAGGCGTATTAAACTGTTTTCCGGGAGTAGTGTTTATATGGGGCTTAAGGTAAATTATGGACGGATCTTCACGAAATTTAGCAGCGTGATTTCCAGTCAAATAAAACAAATTTTTCCAAAATCTTATCTCATTCCGTGCCTTGTTCCAGCATTTATGTTCTTTTTTGTAACAAATTTATAGATTTTTGTAGGTGGTGGTTCCACATTTTGATTCATAGCTCTGGTCCTACTGAACCGATTTTGCTGGATTTCAATCCCAAACTGCTTAGGATAACTACAAGCAATTTGACACCAAGTTTGTTTATTTCTTTTGAGTTTTTCGAAAGTGAGCGTGTTTTCAACAGACGGACAGACGGTCAGACGGACAGACAGACGGACATGGCTAAATCGACGTAGAATTTCTCAAGGACCCAGAATATATACACTTTATGGGGTCTGAGATAATTAATAAAAAAGTTTCACACGGAATGACAAACTTAATATATCCTCTTCACAACTAACTGTGGTGGAGGGTATAAAAAAGAATATAATAATTGAAACATACATATGTATAGTTGAATATTTAAAATCAAAAATTTAAGAAAATGATGAAAGTTGTAAAATAGTCAAAAACAAACTAAACCAAGACAAATTGAATAAAAACCAGTAAAATTTTACTGGTTACTGAAATAATGGCAATATTCAATAAATTTTTACTGATTACTAATAAAATCAGTATTCACTTTTTTAAAGAATTTTAATAAAAAAAGTAAGCATTGTCAATTAATTTTTAGACTTTTTCAGGTAAAATATATTTGTTTGCATATGTTTCAGAAATGGGAAATTAGCTTAGTACTGCATTATTTCGGTAACTTGTAAAAGTTTGCTGAATACTGTAATTTTTTCAGTAAACAGTAAAAATTTACTGGTAGCTAAAAAAATTGCCATCATTTTTTGAGCGTGTTTTATTAAAACGCGTAAAAAAGCGCGTATTTCAAAAAAGGTTACTATTATTGATCCGTGTTATATCTAAATCGCGTAAATGAAGTACCGTGTAAATCAAGGGATACCTGTACGTACTATTGCTACTTTCTATTAACACTTTTTTTTAATTTTTGCGAACCTAAATTAAAAATAACATTTTGATATTCTGCTTTTCAGGAGGTAAAAAGGAAAATTTTAGTTACATTTTGATCAACTCCATTTAGACTGCAAAATATTAACAGTTTATTAATTGTTTGGATTTCTCTGCCACCAGTGATATAGGTTTGACAATTTTAGCTTTAAGGGACAAAACAGGGTAAAAATTCGTACTATTGCTACTTTATATTAACAAGTTTTTTTATTCTGTTTCCAATACTATACTAAAAACTTTTGTTTGTAGGAATTTCTATAAATACAGTGGCAAGTCACAATAAAAACACATTTTGAAATTCTATCTTTCAGGGCGTAAAAGAATGTAAAATAGGAAACTTTGCTACTCTTTAACTTACCCCTTTTGACTGCAAAATTTTAAAATTATAATTATTTTTATGCCTAAAATATCACCAGGGACATACATAGGTATCAAATAATTTTTTCTACTCTATTAAGCACTTTTTATACCCACACCCCAATAGTGGAGACGGTATTATACATTTGTGCTGATGTGTGTAACGCCTTAAAATATTGATCCTAGACCCGCCTTATAGTATACCGATCGACTTAGAATCACTTTCTAATTTTATTTTTTAACGTTTATGTTTGTTGTTCAAAAAAGAAACTACCAAAAAATAATGTTGTATCGTATTTATTTTGTTATGTAGTTTGATTTTTGTCGTTTAAAATATATTTTTTAATAGTAAAAATCATTCAATTTTAAGGAATGTGCTGTTCAAAAAATAAAAAATTTAAAAATGAATGTAAAAATCATTTGTTTTAAATGAAATGTAAATGATCCGCTTTTTAAGTAAATTTTAAGTTGTTTAAAATGAATTTTCGTTTGAATTTAACTACATAATGTTTTGAGTGTATCAAACCGATTTTAATAAAATTAAAATCAGACATAGAAATATATTTATATGGGCACATAAGCTATGTAGTTTTTCAAAAATAGGATCACAAGGGGAGGTAGGGGGCAATTTTTGCCTCTCACAAACTTTCAAACCGATTTTAATGACGTTTATAAACATAGATAAATCCATATTAATATGGACACATTAGAATGATGTGTTTATTAATACTGTGGTGTAGGCTATCATATGGTCGAGCTTGACCGACTATACTTTCTTACTTCTTTTTTAATATAGTTTTACGTAAACCTATGTTCTTAAACAAAAGGGTGGCAATCATATAAAGTACATTTGAGGGCAAAAGAGGTTAAGAATTCATACTTTTAGTACATTATGTAAACACGCTGTTTTAAAAATAATTTTACTTGAATTGTAAAATTTTATTCCCCGCATTCATAAACGATTATTAAATTTACCAAACGTTTATAAGGGATAATTTTCATAATAAACCTTTATTAAATTTAAAAATGTAGGCATAATTCTTTAGCATAAATTTGAGGTGATAGACAGGCTAAGAATTTGTACTATTGGTACTTTTTGTGAACAGCTAAGTTATTTTGCGAAAACATTAATATAAAGGCAGCAAATAAATAAAATACATTTGAGTACAGTTAAAGATTTATGAAACCAAATGGGTAAATTGGAGTTTTATTATTTGTTGTAACAGGTGCTGCGAAATTTTGCCCCCATAAAATGAATGAAAATTAACCCCAAATTCTGGGAAATTTTTTCATAATTCAACATGACCCCATCTTTTTAATGAAAACTTATAACAAAACAATGAAAAATAGACCTTAAAATAAAATGAAATATGGCCCTAAATTTGGGGTTATTCTTTATTATAAGAAATCACATCAAAATTTTGAATGAACCAAAAAAAAAAGAAAAGAAACAGAAGGAAAGTTATATTATTAATTTGAGCTGGGTTCATTGCATTTCAAAAGCCGAATATTTATACAGTTTTGGTTTTCTGTAGTATAACGAACACTGGCTTCGCAAACATCTCGCTAGCATCTTTGCATAGCCGGCAAGGATTTTCTCCACCTTGTTTAACCATTCGGGATTTTGATACTTCCCCTTTTATATAAAAATTGAATAAAATTTTTTTTTTGTAATTTTTCATTGCTCAAACATTTACATTAAGGGTAATCACGATGGTCATTGTGCAAATTTACAATGTGTAAATTTGCAGTGCATATTATGATTGATCGTGAGCATACCACTTTTGTTTTTGTGCAAATATGCTATTTTTCTAAAAATTTATTCTGGCAACACTAAAAACTTCTGGCAGCACTGTTAAAAATCTGCATTTGTTTACAATTATACACAAGCAAATTAAAATAAATGTTTTCTTTTTAATTAATTTAAATTTAATTCTCTATTTTATTTTACAATCTGCGAAAATGTTCAATTTATAAGTTTTCTTAAAATCAATATGGCACTCAATATGTCAAATGTTATTGTTTACATTTGTTTGCAACTGAGCAAATATGCACTACTACCTTTGCTCATGGTTTTTTTAGTGCAAACGAAGTAAAAAAGAGCAAATTGCAAATAGGTACATTTTGTTGTTGTGTTGTGCAAATGTGTGTATTTTTGCACGCATTTGCATCGTTTGCACACTTTGCACTACCCATCGTGATTTCCCTTATTATAAATAAGTAAATGAAAAATATCCTCAAAATAAATATTGTGATTTTTTTTGGGGCCATTTTGCATTCCTTGATATTGAGGTAATTTTACATTCCACTTAAAATGCAAAAACACCCCAACGAAGAAGGAAAAAACCACAAAAAACAAGAAAATTTCCCCAAAATTGTGTGTTGTTGTGTCTCATGTAAAGTTTTGGGGCAATTCTTCATTTTCTTTTTGGGGGCCATATTTTCTAGGGTCATTTTGCGCACCGCCGCTCGCCGTTGTAACAAATATTCTTAAGATTTTTAAATTTATAAAACAGAATTGTTTATAAATTGAGGGGACAAAAATAGTAAAAAATTTGTACTATTGGTACTTTTTCTGAAAACATGTTTTTCTTTTAAAAGTTTTTCCAGTCAAATAAAACAAATTTTTCCAAAATCTTATCTCATTCCGTGCCTTGTTCCAGCATTTATGTTCTTTTTTGTAACAAATTTATAGATTTTTGTAGGTGGTGGTTCCACATTTTGATTCATAGCTCTGGTCCTACTGAACCGATTTTGCTGGATTTCAATCCCAAACTGCTTAGGATAACTACAAGCAATTTGACACCAAGTTTGTTTATTTCTTTTGAGTTTTTCGAAAGTGAGCGTGTTTTCAACAGACGGACAGACGGTCAGACGGACAGACAGACGGACATGGCTAAATCGACGTAGAATTTCTCAAGGACCCAGAATATATACACTTTATGGGGTCTGAGATAATTAATAAAAAAGTTTCACACGGAATGACAAACTTAATATATCCTCTTCACAACTAACTGTGGTGGAGGGTATAAAAAAGAATATAATAATTGAAACATACATATGTATAGTTGAATATTTAAAATCAAAAATTTAAGAAAATGATGAAAGTTGTAAAATAGTCAAAAACAAACTAAACCAAGACAAATTGAATAAAAACCAGTAAAATTTTACTGGTTACTGAAATAATGGCAATATTCAATAAATTTTTACTGATTACTAATAAAATCAGTATTCACTTTTTTAAAGAATTTTAATAAAAAAAGTAAGCATTGTCAATTAATTTTTAGACTTTTTCAGGTAAAATATATTTGTTTGCATATGTTTCAGAAATGGGAAATTAGCTTAGTACTGCATTATTTCGGTAACTTGTAAAAGTTTGCTGAATACTGTAATTTTTTCAGTAAACAGTAAAAATTTACTGGTAGCTAAAAAAATTGCCATCATTTTTTGAGCGTGTTTTATTAAAACGCGTAAAAAAGCGCGTATTTCAAAAAAGGTTACTATTATTGATCCGTGTTATATCTAAATCGCGTAAATGAAGTACCGTGTAAATCAAGGGATACCTGTACGTACTATTGCTACTTTCTATTAACACTTTTTTTTAATTTTTGCGAACCTAAATTAAAAATAACATTTTGATATTCTGCTTTTCAGGAGGTAAAAAGGAAAATTTTAGTTACATTTTGATCAACTCCATTTAGACTGCAAAATATTAACAGTTTATTAATTGTTTGGATTTCTCTGCCACCAGTGATATAGGTTTGACAATTTTAGCTTTAAGGGACAAAACAGGGTAAAAATTCGTACTATTGCTACTTTATATTAACAAGTTTTTTTATTCTGTTTCCAATACTATACTAAAAACTTTTGTTTGTAGGAATTTCTATAAATACAGTGGCAAGTCACAATAAAAACACATTTTGAAATTCTATCTTTCAGGGCGTAAAAGAATGTAAAATAGGAAACTTTGCTACTCTTTAACTTACCCCTTTTGACTGCAAAATTTTAAAATTATAATTATTTTTATGCCTAAAATATCACCAGGGACATACATAGGTATCAAATAATTTTTTCTACTCTATTAAGCACTTTTTATACCCACACCCCAATAGTGGAGACGGTATTATACATTTGTGCTGATGTGTGTAACGCCTTAAAATATTGATCCTAGACCCGCCTTATAGTATACCGATCGACTTAGAATCACTTTCTAATTTTATTTTTTAACGTTTATGTTTGTTGTTCAAAAAAGAAACTACCAAAAAATAATGTTGTATCGTATTTATTTTGTTATGTAGTTTGATTTTTGTCGTTTAAAATATATTTTTTAATAGTAAAAATCATTCAATTTTAAGGAATGTGCTGTTCAAAAAATAAAAAATTTAAAAATGAATGTAAAAATCATTTGTTTTAAATGAAATGTAAATGATCCGCTTTTTAAGTAAATTTTAAGTTGTTTAAAATGAATTTTCGTTTGAATTTAACTACATAATGTTTTGAGTGTATCAAACCGATTTTAATAAAATTAAAATCAGACATAGAAATATATTTATATGGGCACATAAGCTATGTAGTTTTTCAAAAATAGGATCACAAGGGGAGGTAGGGGGCAATTTTTGCCTCTCACAAACTTTCAAACCGATTTTAATGACGTTTATAAACATAGATAAATCCATATTAATATGGACACATTAGAATGATGTGTTTATTAATACTGTGGTGTAGGCTATCATATGGTCGAGCTTGACCGACTATACTTTCTTACTTCTTTTTTAATATAGTTTTACGTAAACCTATGTTCTTAAACAAAAGGGTGGCAATCATATAAAGTACATTTGAGGGCAAAAGAGGTTAAGAATTCATACTTTTAGTACATTATGTAAACACGCTGTTTTAAAAATAATTTTACTTGAATTGTAAAATTTTATTCCCCGCATTCATAAACGATTATTAAATTTACCAAACGTTTATAAGGGATAATTTTCATAATAAACCTTTATTAAATTTAAAAATGTAGGCATAATTCTTTAGCATAAATTTGAGGTGATAGACAGGCTAAGAATTTGTACTATTGGTACTTTTTGTGAACAGCTAAGTTATTTTGCGAAAACATTAATATAAAGGCAGCAAATAAATAAAATACATTTGAGTACAGTTAAAGATTTATGAAACCAAATGGGTAAATTGGAGTTTTATTATTTGTTGTAACAGGTGCTGCGAAATTTTGCCCCCATAAAATGAATGAAAATTAACCCCAAATTCTGGGAAATTTTTTCATAATTCAACATGACCCCATCTTTTTAATGAAAACTTATAACAAAACAATGAAAAATAGACCTTAAAATAAAATGAAATATGGCCCTAAATTTGGGGTTATTCTTTATTATAAGAAATCACATCAAAATTTTGAATGAACCAAAAAAAAAAGAAAAGAAACAGAAGGAAAGTTATATTATTAATTTGAGCTGGGTTCATTGCATTTCAAAAGCCGAATATTTATACAGTTTTGGTTTTCTGTAGTATAACGAACACTGGCTTCGCAAACATCTCGCTAGCATCTTTGCATAGCCGGCAAGGATTTTCTCCACCTTGTTTAACCATTCGGGATTTTGATACTTCCCCTTTTATATAAAAATTGAATAAAATTTTTTTTTTGTAATTTTTCATTGCTCAAACATTTACATTAAGGGTAATCACGATGGTCATTGTGCAAATTTACAATGTGTAAATTTGCAGTGCATATTATGATTGATCGTGAGCATACCACTTTTGTTTTTGTGCAAATATGCTATTTTTCTAAAAATTTATTCTGGCAACACTAAAAACTTCTGGCAGCACTGTTAAAAATCTGCATTTGTTTACAATTATACACAAGCAAATTAAAATAAATGTTTTCTTTTTAATTAATTTAAATTTAATTCTCTATTTTATTTTACAATCTGCGAAAATGTTCAATTTATAAGTTTTCTTAAAATCAATATGGCACTCAATATGTCAAATGTTATTGTTTACATTTGTTTGCAACTGAGCAAATATGCACTACTACCTTTGCTCATGGTTTTTTTAGTGCAAACGAAGTAAAAAAGAGCAAATTGCAAATAGGTACATTTTGTTGTTGTGTTGTGCAAATGTGTGTATTTTTGCACGCATTTGCATCGTTTGCACACTTTGCACTACCCATCGTGATTTCCCTTATTATAAATAAGTAAATGAAAAATATCCTCAAAATAAATATTGTGATTTTTTTTGGGGCCATTTTGCATTCCTTGATATTGAGGTAATTTTACATTCCACTTAAAATGCAAAAACACCCCAACGAAGAAGGAAAAAACCACAAAAAACAAGAAAATTTCCCCAAAATTGTGTGTTGTTGTGTCTCATGTAAAGTTTTGGGGCAATTCTTCATTTTCTTTTTGGGGGCCATATTTTCTAGGGTCATTTTGCGCACCGCCGCTCGCCGTTGTAACAAATATTCTTAAGATTTTTAAATTTATAAAACAGAATTGTTTATAAATTGAGGGGACAAAAATAGTAAAAAATTTGTACTATTGGTACTTTTTCTGAAAACATGTTTTTCTTTTAAAAGTTTTATGAAAAATTAAAAAAACAATTTTTTTTAGAAAACGTGAGTTTTAGTTTTCTTTAAAATAAACAATATAGAGAATTGAAATTTAATTCTTTATAGAATATTATATTTTTAAATATTTAAAGAAAATAAATATTAGTTATTACCTTTCTATAGAAAATTATTACTTTCAAAATTTTTTTATAGTAAATTAATGTTATCGATAAATTTTTCAGAAAAATTTAAAGGTTAGTTTTGATAAATTTTCTACTGAAAATATACATAATGAAAGTTATCAATATATGTAATGGGTGATTTTTTAAGAGCTATAGGAAAGTTAAAAAAAAACACATAAAATTCAGAAAAATGCATGAAATCTTTATTTGAATCGATAGTACGGTCCATATAATTTACAGCCTGATCATCGATTTCGAACGTTAACGTTCGCATAGAAAATTACATTTGAAACAAAAACAAATTTTCGAATTTTGTTTTTGTTTTGTTTGAAGATTATTTCATGCAAATGTTGACCGTGACTGCACCTTAAATGGTCCATCCGCTTAGTCCAGTTTTGGGATACTTTTTCCAACATTTTGGCCGGTATCTCATGAATAAATGCTTGTTGTCTTCCCATGCGTCAATTGAACCGGGCATGTGTGTATAGACATGAGCTTTAACATAGCCCCACAAAAAAAAGTCTAAAGGCGATAAATCGCACGATCTAGGCGGCTTATTGACCGGTCCCGAACGTGAAATAAAATGTTTACCGAACTCGCCTCTCAACAAGTCCTGTGTTAAGCGTGCTGTGTGGCATGTGGCACCGTCTTGTTGAAACCACATATCATGCAAGTCAAGCTCTTGCATTTTGGGCAAACAAAAAGTTGGATATCATCCCATGGTAGCGCTCACCATTCACAGTTACGTTACGATTCGCATCATCTTTGAAGAAGTACGGTCCAATGATGCCACCAGCCCATAAATATCAATATATGTAATGGGTGATTTTTTAAGAGCTATAAGAAAGTTTAAAAAAACACATAAAATTCAGAAAAATTCATGAAATCTTTATTTGAATCGATAGTACGGTCCATATAATTTACAGCCTGATCATCGATTTCGAACGTTAACGTTCGCATAGAAAATTACATTTGAAACAAAAACAAATTTTCGAATTTTGTTTTTGTTTTGTTTGAAGATTATTTCATGCAAATGTTGACCGTGACTGCGCCTTAAATGGTCCATCCGCTTAGTCCAGTTTTGGGATACTTTTTCCAACATTTCGGCCGGTATCTCATGAATAAATGCTTGTTGTCTTCCCATGCGTCAATTGAAGCGGGCATGTGTGTATAGACATGAGCTTTAACATAGCCCCACAAAAAATAGTCTAAAGGCGATAAATCGCACGATCTAGGCGGCTAATTGACCGGTCCCGAACGTGAAATAAAATGTTAACCGAACTCGCCTCTCAACAAGTCCTGTGTTAAGCGTGCTGTGTGGCATGTGGCATGTGGCACCGTCTTGTTGAAACCACATATCATGCAAGTCAAGCTCTTGCATTTTGGGCAAACAAAAAGTTGGATATCATCCCATGGTAGCGCTCACCATTCACAGTTACGTTACGATTCGCATCATCTTTGAAGAAGTACGGTCCAATGATGCCACCAGCCCATAAACCGCACCAAACTGTGACTTTTTCTGGATGCATTGGAAGCTCTTGCAATGCTTGGCTGATCTTCACTCCAAAATCGACAATTCTGCTTATAAACGTACCGAATAGCCGCTTCAGTGGGTCGATTAAACTGACCATAAAATGGAAGAAACGCGCGATGAAGTTTCTTAACAGAGCACGCATTTTGATAATAAAATTCAATAATTTGCAAGCGTTGTTCGTTTGTAAGACGATTCATGGTTAAATTATAGACCAAACTGAAGATGTTTGACAGTGAAACAAAACACGAAACGTGCGTCAGCTGTTTAAGCCAGTGTTGCCAAAAAGATAATACCTAAAAAATCACCCGATATATCTTATTAAAAATTAGTATTGTAGAAATTTTGTTTATTAAATTAAAGTTTATCGGGCTTGTTCTAGAAATCGAAATGAAGTGGATTTAAAACCGAGCTAATTTTGAGTACCAATTATCTAAATAAGAAGAACTCTTATAATCAGGAAAAACTGTGGTCATATCACTTCATATCGATTTCTAGAACATGCCCAATTGATACATGTTCTTTACAAAATTTTAGGTACTATTGACAATTCTTTTTGGAGTTATCGATAAATTTTCTAGAGAAAATTTATGTTATCGATTTTTTTAGGGAAATTAAAGTAAAGGATAAATTTTCTAGATACAATTTATGTTCTCAATAAAAAATAAGGTTATCGATAAATTTTTGAAAAATACAAGCTATCGATGAATTTTCCATAAACAAGTAAGCTATCGAAAAATTTTTTATTAATGCTATCGATTAAATTTCTGTAGAAAAGTAATGTTTTCAATACATTTTTTATACAAAATTGGTGTTTTCAATAAATTCTTTTGAAAGATATCGATAAATTTTCTACAAATATTTCATGTTATCGATAATTTAAAAAAAAGCCAAAAGTTGTCAATAATGAGTTTAAGTAACTCTCTTGTATAGAAAAATCCAAATATTGAATTGATCGACAGTTAAAGTGAACGAAAAAAACCCCTTTTAAGAAGATTTTACATAATTGACTGCAAAAAACCTCTGCTTTATTAGTCCCTCTAAATTATTGCAAGTTACGAATAAATCCCTTCCCTCATTTCTGCATTAAATTAATATGATACATATCTATTTATTTTTAAGCTAAAACTAATTTCAGAATATTAAGTTTATATTCGTTTGAAAGCCCCACAGGAATTTAGACTCATTAAATCCATTATTAGCTCTTTACTCATGAATAAAACTCGTGCAAAAAATGACAAACACAATCACATTTAAAGTTAATTAACATATTAAAATGTACATTAAAAAAAGAAACGTGATGATTATTTACACGCCAATAAAATGATGGTCTGTCGGTCTTGTAATGATAGCAAATGAAAATGGAAAGGAAAGTTACATAAAAAATATGCAGGAAAAAACTTTAATCGCTCAACAAATATTTACACTATTGACGTACGTAGGAAGTTTTTGGTGGGAAGGAGGATAATTGAGCAGAACGACTCCGAAATTGTATAGTGGTCAAGTCTAAAAATGCCACTTATTATTTAAATGTATGTATAAACTTTACGGAGGCAACTTTAAGTAATAGACAGGATGTACTGAAGGTAGAAAAAGAAAAAAGGGAGACGAGGACAATTTATTCCATGTGATTATAGAAGCAAATGTTTAAAAGAACAAATGTTTTATGCTACTGGTCATTTGTTTTGAAATAGCTTAAAAAAAAGTTTCATCGTTGCTTAAAAATTCCGAACATTATCTCAAATGATTCTCTAGCTTTACTACGATTAAATTTGATTGTCCATAACAAAATTTGGTTTTTAGACCATAATTCATTGTAAATTTTATCTTAAGAAGAATAAACTAGTCCAATGGTCACTGGTTGATATCCAGTTCGAAGGACCACGAACAAATTTGTAACCTTTGGTTAACACTTTGCTTCTTTGCTTCGGGGTTGAAAAGCAAGAACCATATTATGAAAGAATGAAAATTTAGTCTGAAATACGAGTTAGTCCTCACGGTACAATAATTTGTAAAGGCAACTGGATATGTTAAAACGTTATAAGTTTGATTTATTTAATGAAATAAAGCTGGGAAATTTGAAGCTGTTGCACTTGTAGTTTGATTTATAGAAACTAAAATGGCTCTAAGAAAAGCTTGACAGCCCGTAAGGCTAATTCCCTTTGTCAAACTGTCTTAGTGTGACTCACAGTAGTAAAACCTATTACAAGCGCAGCGGTCAGGGGTCACAAAAATGAAGATCAAGGAAGTCATCTCCTGATCTTATTGTTTTTCCTCTGAGTGCTCCTTAACACAAACTCTTAGATAAGAACTATGCGAGTTTTGATTCTCCGAAATTTAAATACAAACTTTAAAAAAAATATTCTATGATTTTAACGATGTCGAAGGAATTTTTAAACTTTTAGACCAAACCAACTGGTAGAGAAGATAAGCGTGAATCATGTATTTCATGATTGATTCTAACAAAGTAACAAGGAGAGCTGCTAAGGTTAGCTATAAATTGTAGTCAGTATCCATTTGACACGCTTAACCCAATGATCCATTGTGATAAGATGGAGTTTCACTAAACACAACCCAAACCTCAAGGCCAACCCGAACTTCTAACGAAGTTAAAAATGCGCTCCAGTGCAGCACCAGATTTATCGTATAATCCGTCATAAGTGGCGGATCCCACTTCTGCCAGTAAACGGCAGTGACAGTGCCCCGTGACAAGAGACACCTTTGAAAATTGTATTAACAATTTACTAGATGACCCGTGCGAATATTTCGCACCGTTAGTTGTCATTTATGTAACATAAAATGAAAATAATTAATAGAAATTTTAGTAACTTCGATACATTTTAAAATATAGTTTTTATCAATAAAAATATTAATTTTTCAATTTCTAATTATTTTTCGTCATTAGTGTTAGAAATAAGCTTTAAAATGAGATATCATTCATTAAATTTGATGCGGTGGTAGGTAGAATTCGAAAATACCGAAACCTTCCAAATTCCTTTGGCCTGGATATGATGAACGGAGAACTAGAGCTCTACTTGGTTTCAATAGGAACCAGATTAGGACGGTGATATCAGTTTTAACTGGACACTGGCCGGTGGGGACTCATGCTGCGAGGATGGGTCTGGAATTTAATGACTACTGTAGGAGTTGTCAGAACGAGGAGGAAGAGGAGACTGTTCTTCACTTCCTTTGTCATTGCCCTGGACTACGGGGCATCAGGGAAAAATACCTTGGGGAACCGATGTTTTCCTGTTTGGGGGATCTGTCCATGACAGAACTGAAATCGCTCCTTCTCTTCATTAGGAAGACGAAGTGGTTGGAACCTGCAGTGACGCCATCTGGATGACTGATCTGGGGGATGGGCATTGGCGCCGGGTATCACAAAGGGACCACTGAAGGACCCAAGTGAGCTGTCTTTTGATGGCTGCCCATGGAACCTAACCTAACCTAACCTTCCAAATTAAAGCCGTTTTGAAAGTCGAAATATCAATATAGTTTAAAATAGCAAGTCAAATAAATTTAAATGAAGACGAGGATATCGGCAGGTAATTGAAATACCGATTTTATCAATACTGGTTAGCGGTCATTTTGTATTTCAAAATATTGTTTAAAATTTTCTGGAACGAAGTTCCTCTAAAAATTTTAAAATAATTTCTAAACTTATTAGTATTGTGGTTATTTTATTGAACTATTTATGGTTTTTAATCCAAATTTTTAATATTTTTAATTAGGCTTAAGTTCATTAAATTATTTTTATGAAGAAAGGAATTTTACAACATGAAAATTAATTAAAATTTATTGATAATTTTTCATTCTTGACTCAATCTGGGCTCGAACCCAGGTGTTTACGGACAGGTTACCCTGACATGTTTCGATTGCAACCACTCAATCTCCTCAGAGGGCTTGCCGTTTAACACTCGCAGCCATCGACGACTGCTGACGTCATTAGTCAAACATCAATCCTTAAACCAAATTGTATTCAACCTTTGGTAGATCGAAATTTGCTTTGAATGATTATCTATTTTTAATTTATTTTAACATGTTATTCCTTTACTTCTGTTTTTTCGTACTTTTGTCAAGAATTCTTTTTGAAGTTCAAAGTACATATTTTTTGTTTTTTCCCATTTTTTGTCTTTCTTATTCTTGTTGACCTTTTTCAGCACAACTTGAATTTCTAAACTTCAAAAAAAGATTAAGAAAAAAATTCTGAATTTCAAAAAAAGATTAGGAATTATAAATTGGAGTATCTCTGAAGTGTCAAAACTGTTCGATACTTTTGTAGCTTTTTCGCTTAAAGGCCCAACCATAATATGCATAAACAAACTTAAGCTACTGTCAAAAATATAGGAAAAAGCCTCAAGTAAGAAAGTATAGTCGGTCAAGCCCGACCATATGATACCCTACACCACAGTATTTAAAAACACATCATGCTTATGTGTCCATGTAAATATGGATTTATCTATGTTTATAAACTTCATGAAAATCGGTTTGAAAGTTTGTGAGAGGCAGAAATTGCCCCCTGCCTCCCCTTTTGGTCCTATTTTTTAAAAACTGTATAGCTTATGTGTCCCTATAGATATGGATCTATCTATGTTTTAAATTTCATTAAAATCGGTTTGAGAGGCAGAAATTGCCCCTATCTCCCCTCGTGGTCCGATTTTTTTAAAAATTTATACATTTTGTGTCCATATAGATATGGTTCTATCTATGTTTTAAATTTCATTAAAATCGGTTTGATAGTTTCTGAGAGGAAGAAATTTCCCCCTATCTTCCCTCGTGGTCCTACGATTTTCAATAGGCTTGGTCCTTGTGCCAATAAGAACCTATGACCCAAATTTTATCAAATTATCTCCAAAATTGCGACCTGTACTTTGCGCACAAGGACAACCAGCCAGCCAGCCGGACGGACATCGTTAGTTCGACTCAGAAAGTGATTCTGAGTAGATCGGTATACTTTAAGGTGGGTCTAGGACCACTATTTTAAGGCGTTACACACATCAGCACAAATGCATAATACCCTCTCCACTATTGTGGTGTGGGTATAAAAACATTTGATTCCGTACGGAATGTGCGATTAGTTTCGCACTTTGCTTAAGCAAATTACAGTTTCATAAAATTTAACAAAAAGTTCCCTTAAGTTCAACATGGTTTTACACATATGATTTACATGTATTCGCTCAGTTGCTTAAGCCACGTTATTCACATTCTGGTTAGGCCTTAAATCTTTTGCGAATGCGCATTTATCATATACGACGACGTGTCGCGACGACGCCAAGGAATAAAGGAAAGTTAAGAAACATCTGTTTGACTCTCATGTCTGATCTGCTCCTTAATAATGAAAATTTTGAATTATTTTTTGGATTAAGAGAAATAAATTACTTAAAACTAAACTTCATTCTCCCAAATGCCGTTTAGGTGCGAGGGCGGGTCAATAAGCCCCTGACTTATTAAATAAAACACAGGTTTTTTGATAAAGAAAAATCATTTTATTTTCAAAGTAGTCTCCTTTGAGCTCTATACACTTTGTGCAACGGTTCTCCAATTTTGTTCTTCCTCCCAAAAACTAAGATTTGTAAGATCAGCAAAATTAGTGTTTATTTGTGAGATGATTTTATCGTCGGAGTCTTTCCGCCAAGACATTTAATCAGGTTTGGAAATAAGAAATATTCACTTGGGAATAAATCCGGTTTGTCATGTGCCATGAAATGCGTTTTAAGCTCACGAATTTAATTTTTTTTGGAGTTCCTCTTCAAATCATGGAGTAGTCTGGCGGTAAATTACTGCATTTGATATAGATCGAAATAACAATAGAATTTAAATGGAAATTTTGATCGATGTGCAATGCCGTTATTTAGCCCCTGCAATTAATTGCTACTAAAAGGCGCAGCTTATTAAAATGTTAAGAGGAGTCAGGAGCCTCTTGATAGAAGTAAAGTTGCGCTATTATTAAGAGGAGCGAAATTTAAAAAGTGACGGGCTATTAGGTCCGCCCTCATATTTTCCTAATTTGTTTGTCATTAAAAAATTCCAGAAATATATTTCCGGAAATAAAAAAGGACGGGAAATGAGGAACCCTACTACCACCATCATCAGTTCACATGAATCAACGAAAATTGCTAGATAAAACATTTCAAGCCAGTCATTTAAAAATGTCTATGGATTAACGAAAAGCGTTGTTTAAAGAAAAAATTTGACTTCTTAGCTCTTTCAGTCTGGCAAAGCAAACCCCCTACTACATTTCCATGGGGACTAGTTAAAATAATAGGCCGATTTGGCCTTGTTAAAATACAGAATACCTTGTATATGTATATGGGCACTTCCACAGAAGTGTCACGTTACGCCACCAATCAATTAATCTTCTATTTTAGACCCATGTTGTTCAAATGCTTCCTCTTTTTCACTTAATTGCTTTTTACACCAAAATACAAAAAATTAAATAATATAGGAGTTACTAGATGACCCAGCGAACGTTGTTTTGACATATTATATCTTTTCTTTCAGATGTTACAGTGTATGCATGCCAAATTTCAAGAAAATTGGTTGATTAGTAAAGAAGATATAGGGAGTGGGAGCTTTTACCCCTCTTGCCCCGTTTCACGTCAGAAATAAGAAAAATTATAGGTTATAGTTCTTTCTATATGTTACACTATTTGCCTGCCAAATTTCAAGAAACCCGGTTGATAGGTTAAGAAGATATAGAGTGGGAGAGCTTTTAGCCCTCTTGTCCAATTCCCTATTTCCTTTCTAATGTTACAGTGTCTGCATTCCAAAGTTGATTAGTTAAGAAGATATTTCATGCCCTAAATAATAAACATTATAGGTTATAGTTCCTTCCAGCTGTTACACTTTTTGCATTTTCAAAGAAGGAATTTCAAGAAAATCGGTTGATTAGTTAACAAAATATAGGGAGGGGGAGATTTTACCCCTCTTGCCCTTTTTCCTTTCAGATATAACAGTGTCTGTATGGCAAATTTTTAGAAAACAGCTTGATTAGTTAAGAAGATATAGGGAGGGGGAACTTTTACCCATTTTGCCCTATTTCACACCATATTCCCTATTTCCTTTTATATGTTGCAGAGTCTGCATGCCAAATTTCAAGAAAACCGGTTGATTAGTTAAGAAGATAGCGTAAGAGGGAGCTTTGACCCTTCTTACCCTAAATTATAAAAATTAAAGGTTATAGTTCCTTTCAGATGTTACACTTTTTGCCTGCCAAATTTCAAGAAAATCGGTAGATTAGTGAAGAAGATATAGAGAAAAGGAGGTTTTGGCCCTCTTGGCCAAATTTTAAGAAAACTGCTTGATTAGTTAGGAAGATAGAGGGAGGGGAGATTTTACGACTCTCGCCCTATTTCATTTTAGATATAACAGTGTATGCATGCCAAATTAAAAAAAAATCGGTTGATAAGTTAAGAAGATATAGGGAGGGGGAGCTTTTACCAATCATGCCCTATTTCACGCCCTATTCCCTATTTTCTTTCAGATACTACAGTGTCTACATGCCAAATTTTAAGAAAACCGGTTGATAAGTCAAGAAGATATAGGAAAAGAGGGCTTTTACCCGTTAAGCCCTATTTTACGCCTTCTAGCGATATGAAATATACCTTACAAATACACACAAAATTTCATAAGAATCTGTCAAGCCGTTTCGGAGGAGTTCAATTACAAACGCCGTGACACGAGAATTTTATATACATAAATGATTCTTTGAGAAACAATTTAAAAAGCTTGGTGCCGTAACGTGATAAAAAGTAAACTTTCCTGGGGAAACACCCATTTGTAAATTAACCTGTCGTTTACTAAATAGTCATCTAAATAATCACATGATAAGAAAAATTAAAAGTTACTTGATTTTTGTACATTGAACTGTTTACCCTACACATGAAATTAGGTCACTCATGTAACCAGTCTTCTTTAAAAAAATACTGAGAAAAATAAATTTAACTAATGAACGAAAAACAGGTAATGCAGAATTAAGTATAATTTTATAACGTGTATTTGTAAATACATACAAATATGTAGCAGAGTTTGTATAGTAATCTACATGTCATGCAATTTGCAAATTGTTTTGCAGGAATTTTTTATCTGCTCCATAATACGGATGCAAAAAAAGAAAAACGGGATGGACAAAAACTAAAAAATAATCATAGAAAAGGTAAATTTAAATAAATGACACAAACAATTTTAAAACATAACTTTCTATAAACGTGGCGAGAAATTCTCTTTATTTAAACAAATAATAAAATAATAGAGAGAAAGTGAAAATGAAAATGAGTGTAAAATAAATCTTAAGGATTTACATAAACAAATTTTCAATTTAATAAATGGAACTTTTAGTTACACTCTTCTATTGTTATTGCAGTTGTTGGGTTTGGATAGTTTATTATATTTTTGTGAGTTCATGCAGACATTTGTTAGGGCAAATTTTTTTTTTTTTATTTCTAGAGAACCACATATTCATAAAGATTTATTAAATAAAATAGTAATTCTAGATTTGGACAGCAGATGTGTAAAACTTTCAAAAGTGTTTTAGGATTTTTCAATTCGTATTCAATTAAAAAGAAGGATATTATTTGGTTTGTGAAAAGATTCCATTTGTGTTTGAATCGGAGTTGAAAAAAGTGGTACTTTTGAGATGCCAACATTAGTACTTTTTAGATACAATATAGTCGAAAATTATCTAATTTTTTATACTAAATGCAAAATTCAAAGCTTCTTTCATTTGGAAACATCTGCCCTGGGATCACAAAAAAAACTTGATTTTATTTATTAAAGCGATAATATATGAAAAGTTAGTATTAAATCGGTGGCGGAATTCAGGTGTTCGGGCATGTTCTGGCAATCGCAAAACGCTTAACGTTGGCGATTCTGACTTAAAATCGCAAATTACGTGTTCTGTAAATCGCAATAGCACGAAGTTTGGCGACTTCAAATTGCAAAAGAGAACTAGAATAAACGTAAAAAACTATGGCAGATCGCAAGCTAAACGCACGAGTTCAAGAACACCATAAAATAAGTCTGGTGTTTTGCGATTTCAAATCGTGCGATTGTCAGAACATGGCCGTTTGTTATGAAATTTTGCATAAATTCAGTTTGAGTAACTGAAAATTATAATAATGTTCCCATGAGGCTAGCTGGTAGTGAGCTTGTCTATCAGCGCCGGGGTTGCAGGTTCGATTCCTGCCAGAGACTCTGGTTTTTTCCTGCAGACAAAAAAAATTAGCCAGCTTTTTTAATACAGTGGTCGCTGCTATATGTTGTTATATAAGTTCAATTATTTCGATAATTTACTTTAGACGGCGGAAAAACTCAAAGCTCCCAAACTAATAGTTTGATCCAAAAAGAATGTTTGAATAAATAATATCCAAGGATGTAGGCTATAAGGATTCTTTTTTTGTATTAAGTGGGCGGTATATGTTCTTATATAAGATCAGTTTTACCGACAAAAAGTTGTAGTCAGCGGAAAGCTCAAATCTTCTTAACTAATAGTCTGATTCACCAAAAATTTATTGCTGAGTTATAGCGATTTATGTACGCAGATATTTTTAGCACAGTGTGTGCTATAGTATGTCCTTAGATAAGAACTCTTTTGAGCATTATTCCAATAAAAGCTTCAAATAAATTAAGCACAAGTTAGCAATTTTAATTTACAATTTATTTTATTTGTACAAGTTAAATAAAGGTAAAATTTGTAAAATTTGCCGTGTGAAATCAGAAAAAAAATTACTTCTTAAATGTCACCTTGAATTTGCGGTTTAAACTTCTTCAATAATAGCGTGTTCTATTTTGAACTGACAAACCAAATGACTTCAGCTGTTTTGCAGGTCATTTGTTTGTGGTGGCAAATATACATTAAAATCTATTTATTTACACTTATATATTATTTAATAAAACATCTTAAATTAACTAATAAACAATTAAAAGCGAATAGAAATATGAATAGGTATATATCATTTGCTGTTCAGAAATATTTTAGGTTATGTCAGATGAAACCAAAAACGAACGTGGTAAAGCAAAAATTATAAACCTTTTGTATTTGGTAATTTTGACAGGCTGCGCAATTACATATGAATTTTTTTATCTAGCAAAGCTACTAAAGGAAATTTAAATTTGTTTTACAACGTTAACCGTTTATTCACTTTCGGATTCCTAATCCTTTATGAGATACATATGTATATTCTACTTTCGGATTCCTATCTCTTTACGAGACATGTATGTATATTCTACGATATCGATAATAAAACGGGATCTTATGTACATATAAATGGAAGTATTTAATAGATCACACAGTTAACTTTGATAGATGTGTTTTTGGTGATTTGCTTATGTATTGATCATTTCAGTCTGCCCCAGCGGGTTGTAGTTGGGTTGCCATTCAGGCTGGATTCGACTGGATTGTCCAGCTTTTTTAGGACTTGTTCATTTTCAAGCTAAAATTAAATTTGTCCGGAAGTCTGAATTGTTATTTTGTTTTTTTATATTTATTTAATAGTTTATTGTTTTATATAATTTTTACATTGGAACAATTAATTAAATGAAAATACGAGTTTCTTCGCACTTTATATTTAGTAATATCCACGTCAGTGTTAGTGATAGTAAACAAAAATTCTAGCAAGTTTTATATTCTTAATGTCCGGCTTATTTTTGGGTTGTCCAGCTTTTTCCGGATTTGTGTCTGGCAACCCTACTTCAAACTGGCATGATTACAAAAAAATCATATAATTAATCACATAGAATCCTCTGAACATACCTCAAACTGAGTATGATGTAGCATCGACCACAATAAACGCACCTCTGATGTGTACCACCGACCACGTTTTCTTATTAATCAGGCTTATTACGGTTGTCGTTGTCGTAAACGACACAACCAGTGTTTTTCAACCTATTACAAAAAACCGACTCAGTAATAAGGCTTAATGTTTTTATTTCGTCAGTAAATAATCCATTAATTTTCACAATTTTATTATTAATATGTTTCAAATAATCTTCTGATAACTTCATCAAAGTATTTTTATCGTTTAAAAATATAAATCTGTTTGTTGTGTTTGTTTTTGTTAATCAACTGTCTTAATCATCTCAAATTTAATGTGAACTTAATCAACATTTTGCCTAAAGGCGCATAAAAACCTACACTAATAGAAAAATGCATCTTCATATTGATGATGCCCTATCATCAGAATTGTGACATCAATGTTACTACAAATGGCATCGTACAATTTTGTAATTGTTTACGTGTCATCTATTTTATGACTATAGTGACATCAATTCGATGCCACATTTTGTATATTATTAACAATTATTTCATGATTACAATGTATTATAAGAAGCAAAAATTCCTATATTCTATTTTTTTTAATTTTTTAGTTAAATACATCAAATTTTTAAAGCAGAATTATTACGAAAACCATATGGGACATGGTGCTGGTGTCTTATTATTGAGTTTTGCTGTAAACAAGGAGGACATGTTCGTCATTTTTGTGATGCCAATGTGTCATCCTATTGATCACATAATTTCATTTTGACCCTGATGACACTTTGCCCAAGTGATGTTAAGGTTGACATCACCATGATGAAAAGTGTCATGGAGTCAGTAACAAAGCCACTTGTCATAGTACTGATGTCAAAATACATCAGCGTTATGACGCCATTTCTATCAGTGTAAGCATGAACATAACATAAAGAAACAAAGTTACTGCTTTTATACCCTTCACCGAAGGTAAGGTAATTCCGTTTGTAATTTCTATAATATTGATCTTAGACGCTATAAAGTACATATATATATTCTGGATCCTAAAGAGAAGGGAACTTCAAATTCGGTTGTCCGTCTGTCTGTCTACTGAAATGGGTTTTCCGAAGCCCTTAGATGTGACGGGGGCTTGGTTGGTATAAATTTATATCAAGTATACTTACTATAATTTTGCTATTGAAATGCAGCCAGATCGGTTAAAAAATTACTAAGATATGAGCAAAAAATTTTTCCCAAAAATCCATTATTGTTGTTGTATTTTTATTTCTTTTTTCTGTATATCTGGAGAACGACAAGAGCCAAGTTTCCAAATTAGGTTCAAACATTTAGGTTATCGATACACACCATCCCAGAAAAGGTGGGCGGGATTGAATAAGTGGGCGTGGTACCTCCCGTACAGAAAACGAAAAAAAAAAATCAAGGTTATTGGATAGGTAATAAGATCATTCAAAGAATATGATATTAGCAAGTATAACCTACTATCAATACATATCGTCACCTTAAAGATGAAATAACCAATCTGCAGCTTTCAAAAGTTTACAGGAGAGGAAAAAATCGTTATCAAATTGATACTACATATTAACAATATTGAAACGAAAATACACAATTTGATTAAAATGAAACCAAAAATATGCATATATCGGTGGAGAAAATTTTGTTTTTCTAAAAACAGCTTATGTTATGAACTTAGGTTATTTGGAATTGTAAAAAGCTGAAACCAAATAACCTATCAGCAGTACTCAGTATCAGAATAAATAACAATTTTTTTATGCATGTGAATATTGTATACATTAAATAATAACAGTTATAGTTTCTTTTACTGGTTTAAGCCAGGGCTGTGGAGTCGGAGTCGGAGTTGAAGAGTCGGAGTTGAGGTTTTTGTACCGGAGTCGGAGTCGGAGTCGAAGAACCCACAAACACTAATGACTCCGACTCCGACTTTTTGGCATTAAAATTTTTTCTAATATTTTTCAAAATAAAAAAATGTTAATGACCAATTTCAGCAATTCTTTTAAAATATCAATTTATATTTAAATATAATTTTTCATATAATTTTATTTTTATTCCACATAAAAAAAACGATTTTTAAACATAAATTGATATTTAAATAAATTGGTGGAATTGGCAATAAGAGGGTCTACTTTTTGAATTTGTGAAGTCAGAAGATAATGACCAGTATACTTTTCATATGAGTAGGGGAGTTAGAAAAATTGAGATAACATTTTATTTTGACAGTTCTTTTAGCAATTTATGAGAAATATATAGATTGTATCGAAGCATGTCCTTTTCTATGTTTTTATGTGACCTAAAATTTCTGTAACAAAACTCGCTGGTTCACTGTTTGAATTTCGCCAAGATATCCCTAATGAAATAGAGCCGAATTAAGGAAGTTAAAAATTTGTTGTTTTTTATTTATCGTATATTAACAAATATTTTTGTAGCCATGTTCCGATATATGACTTGAAATTTGCTGTAGCTCCTGTGGTGAAAGGAAAAGGAGCTCGGAAAAATACATGACATTGTTCTAAATATAATTCCCATCAATCTGGGGTCAACCCGAAAAATGATTTGAGAATTCTTTTATCTACTCAATTTAGGAAAAATTGGAGAGATAATAAAGACTTGCAATTTCAAATTTCCGTCTTTGACAATAATAATATTGAACTTGGAACGGAAAAAAGCAATGGTGTACTGAAGAAAACGATTTCAATTTAGTTGTTTAAAAATTCATATTTTTTTAACTCTGCAAGCCACATTTTGAAACACGTTGAAAATCGCAAATGATGCTATTTCTGTATTAAAAATTTGCCTTTGTTCGAATATTTTAATGATCCGAATATTTTAATGATCCCAGAAATAATAGAACTTTTTACGGTACGTTTCTCTTCAAAATGTGTTATAAAAATTGTAGAAGTAACAACTGAAGGCGCATCTGCATGTTTTAATAGAAATATATTTAATTTTCCTGAGAATGATTAAAAAAGTTGGTCTAAATATTTGACTTAATAAATAAAACAAGACCAAAACGGCAGTGTTTGAATTTATGTATATTAAAAACAAAAGACCTCACTTCACAATTTACAAAAAAGAACTTATGATGTTCTTTGTCTCTACAAATTCTGTGGTAAGCAATACTTAGTACACTTGGTGCCCTTAACGTCTTAGCAAATTGGGCTTGGCATTGTTTTCAACTTTTCTATCTCGAAAGCTGCATTAGATAGAACTTATGGAAATTCACACATCTATAAATTCCAACAGATGTGAATTGGTGTAGTTTATCTCTTCCCTACACAACTATTGTTACATTTTTTAGCACTGTTTGCATATATTTAAAAAATAAATATAACTTTTAAAATATACTAAAGTTTAATGATCCCATACGGTTTGAATCAAAACTCATATCTTTCGAAAGTTCGTAACAAAACTCGGTGGTTCCAAAATTAAATCCATTATTTTTCTATATTACAGTTGGCTTAAAATGTTCAACTGTTGAGTTATTAGTCAAGAATGACATAACACTGTAGAATCAAAAAAGTAGAGCTCAGTTGGTCTATTTAATCGGGCGCTATATGTTTTTCGAGCTTTCCTCCTCATATGTTAAAGCTCAATGCGACACGTTAGAATTAAAATATCGATTTGAAAGTTTTACAGAATAATTTTCTTGCTATATTTAACCATTTAAAAGGTACTGAATTAAAAAACAAATTAAAAGAGTTTAAAGTCAAATTAGAACTAGTCTCATAAATAATGATAGGTTAGAGTAGGAGTCGGAGTTGGAGTCGTACTTAAAAAATTACGGCAAAAGGAGTCGGAGTTATTACTATTTCTTGACGACTCCACAGCCCTGGTTTAAGCAAAAAAAAGTACTTACGGCCTGGCCCACGATGTCGACAAGAACATTTCTTTCGTATATTTATATTGAAAACAAAAACAAATTTTAGTTTTTTATTATTGTTCTCAATACAAATATGCGAAAGAAATGTTCTTGTCGACATTGTGGGCCTTGCACTTAATGTTTGTTTAAATGACACTATGCAACAAAATTAAACTTTAATCTTGATTTTTTATGATTTATTTTTCTCTTTTTTTTGTGCGTAGCGGTCCTCTAGGAACAAAAACTTTGTCATTTGTAATATTACATGTTCAAAATTTTGCACACATATGCGTTATGGTATATGGAATAAAAATCCATAAAAAAACTCAATTTTGAAATTTTTGTAGATAGCTTATTAGGTCTTTAGGATGACGATATTCTTATTTTATTGTCTATGAAAAAATCAATAAAATATACATAGAAATTCATATAAAAAATTTTGTAAAAGTCTTTAAAACCAAAAAATTATATAAATAAAAATAGTTGATATATTGTAGAGGTAATTTTTTTTATATATGACTGTTTTTACATTAATTAAAACACACAGTAAATTTGTTATTAAAAACGGTTCTTAAGTAACCATTTTTAATTGGGACTTTTCGATTATCAAAAAATTATGAGGAATTGAAAGTAATCGTTTTGCTGGCGCACTAAAGGACGGCAGATACAAATAAAATGCTACAAGCTTCATTATATTTTAACCTCCAATATTTTTTTCATTGAAGTAGCCAACATCTATATTAAATCCACTGATGTATCATATTTTGTACACTTCTCAACCAAGCAAAATGTCAAATTTTTGTAACCACTGCAGCCCATTGATTTTCTACACAAACACTATTAGCGTTTGTGTTTTCCACAAATCTACCGAACCGAACATTAAAAAACGATA
This sequence comes from Pollenia angustigena, assembly GCA_930367215.1. Lineage (NCBI taxonomy): Eukaryota > Metazoa > Arthropoda > Insecta > Diptera > Polleniidae > Pollenia > Pollenia angustigena. Next base: position 184,331,117 of record OV884056.1, read on the forward strand.
TTTAGTGTTTATTTTCGAACAGATTTGTGGAAAACACAAACGCTAATAGTGTTTGTGTAGAAAATCATTAAAAAAATAACGTTTCCCTGTTAGTCATCTTTCGAACATAAAAATAATACTGTTTTTATCAAACTCAACAAAAGTTGTGAACATTTAATTCCGTTCGGTTTTTTTTTTTTTTTTGAAAATCCAAAAACTTCAATGGGTTCGGTTCGGCTCGTTAATGTTGGTCCCTTTTGGCTGGTAAAAAAAAACATTTTTACAAAAACAAAATACACACACGAAAAAAACATTATAGAACATTAAAATATAATGTTTGTCTACAGTATCACTACAATTGTTCTGTTTTTTAACGAAGAACCGAACATAATATAATGTTCGGTTCTTTCTTGAAAATAGTTACGAACGGTATTAAGGGTTGTGTATGTCTACACAACCACTAAAAAAATATATATCATTCCTGGGTGTGTGAGTCGAACGTTAAATAATGTACTGTTTATTTTCGAACACTGTTTTTAATCGTCAATACAGAATACTACATGCAACTAAGTATGCCAAAATGGTTTTAATAACCAATGGTAAAAACACATTTTCTTTGCGTACAATTCATTTTAATTTAAAGTCCTTTAAAGTAAGATCAGCCTCTGGCATTAAAATATGTTATGACTCTAGACGACTTACATATATGTTTAAGGAATATAAAGGCTTGGCTATGTGCAAAAAGAAACCACAATCCAGCACATGGATCGTCCAAATCATTTTTACAATGTCATCGGGCTTCTTTGTAAAGCCCTTATGACACTACATTTTTTATTCATTAATTGATATAGAATTGATAGAAAGAAACAGTAAATGCTAGAAAGAGCAAACTATAAAAAATGTAAACAAAGTTTTTTAGTTTTTTTTCTCTTGTTATGGCGTTGAGAATTTTTAAAATTGTATCAACAACTTTTAAAAATTGCACTTTTTTAACCTAATTGTACTAAAAGATTTTTTTTAGTTGAAATTAATTTTATTTATGTTCTTAAAAAACACCACAAAAATGTATTATAAAGGTGCATGTAGACGACATGTTTTTTACATCTGACTTGTCAACTTTTCAAGTCAGATGTAATTGTGCATGTCTGTCAAAATGGCTGTTTTACAGAAGGTTTATAATTTTCGGTCACAAACGTACATGTAATTTGCTTCTGACATTGTCTCTGTTTTTTTCCATAGTTGTTACAAAAACCAAAATAAAAATGCCGCCACGAAAATTTGTATTTACGCCGTTAAAAAATTTAACCATCTTAACATATTTTTCTTTTAGTTCAAAGATACCAATTTAGGATATTATAATGAAACGGTTTTTAGATATATATTTACATTAATTCTATTCAATAGTGTAAGAATGATCATGCCTATCTCGGTATTGTAAAATATTAACTTCAGCCGGCTAATAACTCCGTCAATAGTGGACGCCGCTGCCGGTTTCTTCTCGGCATAGATTTCTAATGTCAGACGGGTTGTCAGAAGAAAATAGAGCACGCTCTAATTGAAATTTTGTCAGATGACTTTGCATCTGACTTTTACAGAAGCAAAGTTTAAAAGGTAACACACGACATGTATGTATTTTGCAGTGGGAAATTTGACATGTCAGATGACAAAAACATGTCGTGTACGGTCGCCTTAAATCTTATGGTGTTTTCTTTTCTACAAAAAATGTGACATTTTATTTAAAAAAAAAATGCAATATAGCGTCTGTTTCTTGAAAATTTTGCTCTCGAAAAGGGTGGCTTATTTTATTCTAAAAAACTCACCCTTTTCGGGAGCAAAATTTTTAAGAAACAGACACCAAATTGCATTTTTTTAAATAAAATATCACATTTTTTATTAGAAAAGAAAACACCATTAGTTTAAAAAGTATTAACAAAAAGTACAATTAAAACAACTTAGCCATCCCTGTTGTGTTAATTTTATTAAATGTTGCCAACTTTTGGTTTATGAGAAACCGCTGATTCAGTAACACTTTTAATATTTCAAGCTTGAAATGACAATTTTAAGTTGAAAAATTTAACTTTTTTTTTTGACATAACTTCATTTTTTATCGATAGCTTTTGTAAAATTTTTAACAGTTTGCCATTTATCTTAATACAGCTGAACTCTTCGCACTTGGTAAATTTTTCTATTACTTTATATTTGCACTGTTCACCAAAACTTGAACAATGCATTAAAAATGTAGTGTCATAAGGGCTTTGAGAGAGAAAATATTCTTTCAATGGAACAGACAATTTTAGAATTTTGCTATATTAATGTTGAAAATTTTGGGTTTTGGGAAAATTAAACTTATAGTTTTTGAGATTAAAGAAGAAGTCATAATCTAAGAAAAGGACAATTCACTAAAAAAAAGGACAATCAACTGTCCTTTATTGTACATTAGGGCGGGTTGATTTGTATGGATGAAAAAAAAATGAAAAATCGTATAGCAAAAACGTTATCTACATAAAGTTCAAAGAAAATTCTCCGAAGAAACCATGCATCTAAAACAAAACATTTAAGCCCACCCTTTGGGTAAACACCAGGGTATTTAGCCATTCTTACCCAATTTTCCCTATATATCGGGTATTTTTTCATAAACAACTTTGCGATAAAGAGGTTTTTCGTTATACTGAGTTTTCTGTTATAATGAAGTTTGGCATACCAAAGTTTAACTGTACTCTTTAAATGCTACAAAACAAAAGTTTCATTGTGTGGACACGAATTTAGTTTTATATCAGAATTTAAGACAGTGTCTACAGCAAATTTTTCATAAGGTCTATTCCGCAGTGCATCACTGCGCTGCATCTGATTCATTTTCGACACAAATGTGCCGCATTTTGCTTGTAAAGCAGTTTTGTTCTTGTTAAATAGTCTTTTCTTTATATTACAATTATATTAATATAAATATTATAATTATATTAATTAATGAAATATGGATCGTAATAATTCAACTTATGTAAATCTATTAAACGTAAACAAAAAATAAACTCACCGTACTTTGCCCATATCTGAGACCTAAAAACATTTAAGACAAATATAAATTTTTATTAAATTTTGTTTTTTTTTTTAAATAATTTTTTCAATTAATATTAATTTTTAAAGGAGACTGAAGGGCGTTACACATGTTAAATTTAAATCTATCAAAAATTGGTTTAATTAAATTTATATTTAAAAAATTTTGATTTAACCTTGTTGTGGTTGTCGTTATCGTAAACGACTGTGTCGTTTTTTGTAATAGATTAATGTGACCAACAACACTTAATGTATTTTATGATACATACCTATTTAGTTTTCAAATAATTATTTCTATGTATAATATCTAAGAAATGTACCCATTTGAACTTAGTTTTATCCCACATATAAATATACGAAAAGAATTATTTACTAAATATGGCTTGGACCACGAAAACTTTGCATGATTCTCGTCCAATTATAACAGTGTAAGAAAAGTTAAAAATAATACCTCGCCCACAGATTGATTTAGAATGGGTTTTCGACTATCCTGAAAAATAAGATTGTATGACATACGCGGTTGTCCATGAAACCCACAGAACCATCTATTAAAAGCTATCTTAGTAGTTATTATAATGCTGATCCATTAAGAAGAATCTGTGCAAATTCTAACGAATTTAATCATATTATTGATTATTCGTTAAGTTAAAATGTTATTAAACGTAATATTATTCATTTTCTACATTAATTGGCCATGTTCTGACAATCGCACGATTTAAAATCGCAAAACGTCAGATTTTTTTTCAGTGTTCAGAAACTCGCGCGTTCTGCTTGCGATCTGCCTACGATTGTGGTTTACAAAATCTGGGTTTAAAAAACTGCAGTCGAATCCAATAACTGTCGAACAAAAAACGAAAATTTTAGTACAACTTTCCGCTTTTTGAGTTCGAATGGCAGTGACTGTTTACATTTAATGAATCGGAAGTAAAAGCAAAAATTTTCTTTTGGCCAATGCCAAATAAAGAAGTGGAAGAAATTACAGTTTTTCCACTTTGACTGCAGTTTTTTAAACGCTGTAGAAAATATTTATTATGCGATTTCAAGTTAATATCGCAAATGTTAGGCAATTGTCAAAACATACCCAAATAATTGTTATATTTATGTATAAACAATATTTTCATAAACTCTATCAAAGTCTAAATCAAATAAATATGTACATAGAATTTTATATGTAATAATAAATTATTTCTCAATAAATTGCATCAAATTATCTCTCAAGCTGCTACGTGGGCTTTGCGAACAATAATTACACGGACATCCATCCGGCGTACGGATTAACATCGTTAGATCTATTCAGAGAGTCATTCTAAGCAGATACCGGGGCCATCAAGTTTTGTCGGCGGCGGCGGCTTGCAAAAATATTGCCGGCGGCGGCTCAAAGCCGGCTTAAGCCACTTAAACTAAGGCCAATTTAAAAATAATTTTTTTTACCAACTTTCATATTTTAGTTTGAATAACAAAATTAATTTGCATATACGTATACTTATTTTAATGCTTCGACTATAATCTATTCCTAAATGAGATTCAAAATTTTTACCCCAAAACCTTTAAAAATATACAAGGCTTACTCATTAACATTTTTAATTATTAAAAAAAAAAAGAACGGACAACATTTTTTTCTAGTTTTAGTTATGCATTTCTTGACCGGCGGCTGATTTTAAGCCGACTTTAGTCGATAAGTTTTCGGCGACGGCTGTTAAAAATAAACGGCGGCACGTTTCAGCCGGTTGTAGCCGTCAAGCATAGGTCTCTGATTCTAAATCGATCGGTATACTACTTTTTTTTTGCATAAATAATGCCTTCTTCATTAAGGTGGTGTGGGTAAAAAATTATCTGAAGTAGATCAGAATTTTAAAAATTTTCGAAGATTAATCATTTCCGATTTAATGTTTATTCTAAAGGCCTTGATGCGATGAGGAATACGCCTCGCTAATGATTTCCACTGGATTTTGAATAAAGAAGACACGGGATCAAATTAAAAAATACATTTATTCACCCAATGTTTCTTATAGTAAAATTCCTAAAATTATATAAGTACATATAGTATTATTTAGAGAACGTATAAAATAACAATTTAATAAAATACATGTACAAACTCACTTTTTGGTATGCAAACCACTAGAGCTTTAATTTATAATAATTTCAATTCTTACGGGCTACAAGCAACACGCCAGCCTAGTAAGAGCAAGTTTTATAACTAATAAAAAAAAGAAATGGAGTTTTGCAAATGGCGCGGGTAGCGTTTACTCCGAACGTTTAATATTTCATTGTAATAGATTATTTTCTAAAAAGTAATGTAAACTAGTAAAACTAATTTGAGCTGTTTTTGCTAGTGGCGGCAACAGTCCTAAATTAAACTTTCGAATTAAGCGCTTTATATAAAATTATTAACATAAGCTTGATTTTTTTTAAGATCTTAAAGCTAATAGCGATAATACTGTGTCTTGAAAGAAAATTTAAATTTGTTGCGACTTGTAAACCGATCATTTATTTAGTTGATCACAATAACATATTGACTTTAATGCTTGAGAAATTGTTATATTACAAACAACTTTCTGAATCGTAAAATGTGTAACTTTTCGATTTCTCAAAAAATCTAAAATATTCACGTCCATCGTAATTAACCAATAAAAAATAATTTTATAAGTTTGCGAAGCACTAATGGTACATTTAAAAAATAAGCGCACAATTATGCGCTACGCAATAGGACATACAGAAATACATTAAAGTAAGTGAAAGAACTCTCAACAACTTTTATAAATAAAGAATAACATTTAAAGTGCTACGGCATTCCCTTACTACGAAGCAGGATTGTAAGGGAGAGCATCAAAAGTAACTGTAAAAAAAACATTCAGTGTGTAAATCTGATCGTTGCATCCAACAATTTTTATATGCGCTGAATAAAGGCAGAATTAGTCTTTACTTTCTGTTTCTGTTCTGTTCCGGGCCGTTCTGTTTCGAAATTGTAAGTCCCCTTTTAGACAGGCAAAGTTTACTTTGCAAAGTCTTGAGCTTATGGAAGGGAGGGGAAAAGAGAATAGCGGGGGGGTACGAACTTTGCTGTACTCGCAAATTCCTTTTGTTTTTCCTTCGTAGTTTATTTCTGAGCAGGGATGATAAAGTTGGTAGTACAATTTTATTTTTTTCTACTATTAGCAGTGCAAAAAAAATAAAGTACTCCAGTGCAAATTTAGTACAATTTAAAAATTGCAAACGCTTTTTCCTACCAAAACATGATAAAAACAAAGCAAAGAAATCGCCTTTATGTAAATACTATATCGAATTTAATTATTTAATTCTTATGAATCTTGTTCGTATAGTTTAAAATAAAAAAAATTAAATATGTATAGAAATATGTTACAAAACTAATTTCATACACCAACCGAACTTTCATCTTCTTTAAAAATAATAATTTTATGTTCCTTACTATACCTGATTGTTGTAATTTTTTAATTAAATATTTTATATATGGGCATTTCCTGGGGTCACTAACGTACGTTCGTACGCTTTTGATTTACAAATAATATAGAAAACAAAACTTTTCCTATCATTTTCTTTTTTGGCGTTTCGATAGCATTTGGGTAGCTCGTAGTTTAGTGCAAGAGATGGATGTAACATATTTTTTGCATGTAAAATAAGTATATAAAAATGTTTTTAGAAGTAGCTTAAAAACTTAGAAAATATAAAATGTTCCAGTTTTCAGCGTAATTTCCTCAAGTAAAACAGCTGAGATATGATATGAAACAATTCTTTTATAAAAACATAGACTTTTTTTTTACAATAATAAACAATAAAAGACGGTGATAATCAACGTTTTATTTTTTCATCCTGGTAGACTATTCTGAGGAAATGCCCATATAAGTTTTTTCCTTTAAGTTTTCTTTTAAATATGACTACATTTGTATTTTTATCGATGGTGGAACATATAATACACTTTAACCAGTAAGCAAATCATACGTGTTAAAATTATGAAAAATTCCTTGCACCATAGATATCTATACACAGCTAGATATTTTTAGTAGAAATTACGGGCATTACTACCCAGTAAAAACTTCGCCTACTTTTTTAAAATGAATAGCTTCTTTCACTAATTATTTAGTAGCTTTCTTCTATATAACTACTATAATTACTTCTCTAACTACTTATTTTTCAGATGTATGTAGGAAAAAAATAATGACTTACAAAAAAATGCGTTCATTTTGGGACATCCCTTGTAAAATTCATTGGTTCGTTCAGTAGAATTAGAAGTAGTATTTTAACATTTTCCTGATTACTTAACACATTATTTTGCAGGCGAAGTTTTTACTGGGTAGGTAAAACATTTTTTTAGCCTGTTCCACTTTCAAATCTAAAAAAACAAGCTTAAGATTCTTCGTCTAAATTCCTCATTATTTACTTAATATTTCTTTTTGTTAATTGCCAAAGGTATATTTCAAATATAAATGTATAGCACAAGTGCATTTTAATGTAAATTCTTTATTATGAAAATAATAAAACTTGCAAAAAATATTTTTTGGCATTAAGTAGGTACAATTAGCGTAAAAAATGTAAATTTATTTTCTGTATTAAGTACATTTAAAAAAATGCCATTTATCAACCCTGTATCTGAAGTTGGCTGCAACAACGAATAAACAAAAATTTGTCAAATTAAACTTTGTGAGTCTAAACACCAAACAAAGTTTAAAAGAGAACTACACAAGACTTTGCAAAGTAAACTTTGCCTGTCTAAAAGGGCACTAATAGTTACTTTTTCTGTAGCAACTTATCAGCCATTTATGACAAATTTATTAGTTTTGCACCGTCCATTGTTTTATTTCAATCACTTTAATGCAAATAAATTTGAAGAAATTAAATTTTATGAATTCTTAAAATCAAAAAATAGTTTATTTCAACATAAATATGAATTTTTTATTATTTATTTTGCTGTAACTTACAATAACTTAACAATTTTTTGATTTTAACAAACTGAACCGCAACAGAACAGAAAAACTAATCAATTTCACAGGTTTTTTAATAACAAAAACAAATCAGCTGATTCGCAACAGAACAGAAAGTAAAGACTAACTGAGCCTTTATGCGCTTTATGTATCAAAAATGTATTGCTTCAAATTGGGAACTCGCCATATAAAATTCATGTCTTCCGTGAGCGCAATGGTAGGCGAAACTTTTATGTTTCTCCCTTACAAACCTGCTTCGTTGGAAGCTCCATTTTTTATTGGGTAGTAATTAACTTTTTTCCTCTCGAAATTTTGCTGAAGGTTCCACGATCAATTTGTTAGTGCAAACGAGCCACAGAAATATAACGACATGTTGCTATATCGTTAGAAATTCATCATTAAGAACAGTTTTTTCCAAACGTAATTTCATTTAGCAACTATCAGTATTCATAATGAAAGTTTGGCATGAAGTTAGCACAAAGTTTATTCATAAGACACTTACGAAACTCTGGCTAACTATTTGGTAAGCTCTTGTTAACGAGCTGCCAAACGTTTGCCAACTTTTGAAACACAGCTGCTTAATTGTTAAACAATTTTGTTTGTTTTTTTTAATTTACGGTTTGTTTTTAATTAACTATCTTTTTTTTTTTTTATTTTATTTTAAAATCTTTTTAAAATTTTTACATGTGGAGGAAAAAAGAAAAAAATTACAAAACCAGCGATGATTAATGCAAAACGTGTTGCATTTTTAAGCAAGATAATGTGGCATCATTCAAATTCAGAGTTGATTAATTAAAAGTCAGCAGATGCAGAAAAGTTCGTTATGAATTAACTCTGTGCTTGCAAGCTGCTAGGCTTAATCGGCATTATAGATAGCAGCTCGTTGTACGTAGTGTACAAACTGTGGCTAAATTTTTGTTATGAATACGGCTGTATGTTTGCAACATTAAATTAAAGCAATATCAAGCTGTCGTTCCAGAAATTATTGCCTGAATTTATAAAAATATTTTAAATTTAATAATGGTTTACAAAACAAATTTTCTACGAAATTTTTCCTTAATAAACGTTTTTTAAATTTAACATTAGTTTTTGAATAGGAGGTATAAATTTAGTCTTAAATCATAACAGTCAAATATTTAAGGAATCGAAAAAAAACTAAAACGAAATTATTATTGAAGTAGATCGGTTAAGGGAAGTTATATATTTTTAGACTGTTAGGACCTAATTTTTAAGATGCATTTTACCCATTTTTTGCCGACCGGTGATTAGAAACCTGCGGGAAATTTGTGTCAATTGGTCCATTAGACTGGTCCTAGGATTTGTGAAAATAGAACAAGTACAAAAAGAAAGAACTCATGACCAGTGAAAGGAGAACCAATCATTAAGCTGGTCTATGAAGAACAAAAAGATAGAAAAAAGCAATGACGTACAGTACGGTCTTCACCGGTGGTGTGACTAGGGATGCCAATCGGGATTTTTTTTAAATAAACAACAATTTTTATTAATTTATGAATTTCAAAAGGTATTATATATATAACATATATTTAAAAAAAAAGAAAAATAAGAATTATAAAAATAAAAATACAACTGAAATATAATTTTTAATATTTTTTTTTTTTTTTTGTATAGAGTATAAAAATTCAATAATAACGGACATTTTTGTACACAAAAGTTGATTTATTAAAAATCCCGGGATCATTAAAAATAAATCCCGGGATTCGGGATTTCCCGTTGGCATCCCTGGGTGTGACACATTTTTTGCGACTTCTAAAATTTGGTTCTTGAATTTAATTCTAGGACATGTTTTATTGAGAAAATACTTCACACAGAAAAAAATTTTCACCAGTAAACGCATTAATCAAAAATAAAATCAGTTTTAATTAAAAATTTAATCAAGTGAATTAAACGTTTAATCAAGTGAATAAAAAGTTTAATTGATATTATTAATTTGTATACTAGTGTAAATTAATGTTGTCAATTAAACGTTTAATACACTTGATTAAACGTTTCTTTTCTTAATTAAACGTTTAATTCACTTGATTAAATTTTTAATTAAAACTGATTTTATTTTTGATTAATGCATTTAATGGTGCAAAATTTTTTTCTGTGTGACACTAAGCACGTTCATTGAAAATAGATGTGTTACTGCCCAAGCAGAAAAAGACAATCACCACGACGCTTTGCCGATGTTGCAGGGGGTACTATCAACATCAATACAACGTACTGTTAACCAAATTTACAATGTTGTCACAATATTAAAATGATAACGCCAAATGTGCGTCTTCCGACTCTTCTTTTTAGTGTTGTCACAGTACTGTTAATTTAAATTTACAATGTTGGATTCACGAATTTACAACGTAGTCACAACTGTCTTCCGACTCTTATTTTCAATATTGTTACAAATATAAATTCGCTAAATAAACAAGCAAAAATTTGTAAATTTTCTAACCTAAAATAGTTTTTGTGTTTTCATTTTAATACGACTTTATTAAATTAATAAGACTAAATTTTTGTATATACAGCGTTGTAGCGGTATAGAATAATTATAAACGCGGTATTAGGAAATAAAGGTTTAATTCTTGTATACACAGTGTTGTAGCGGTATAGTTTTATGGTAAATACGACTTTAAAAAACTAAAGTCGTATATTTGTATTTAGGGTGTTGTACCGGAGTTGAATCTTATTTAAAAACGGTATTAAAAAACTAAGATTGTAATTTTGTATCTACAGTATTGTGATGGTACCATCTTTTTGGTAGAGTCACACTGCCTGGGTAGTTAAATGGTCTCAATTTACCACCTCCAATGGCAACCCCATGTAAAAGTGATAGGTCTTATTCATATAAAGTGTTAGAACTAGAACCGGTCTCTACCACCAAAGACCTATCGCGGGACTACTTTCGTGTCAGTTCGCTTCCCTCTAGGGAACTACTAGCACTCACTGTTTATAACTAACAAATAAATCTTAGGCGAGTATGTGGTGAAGCTGTGCTGGTTACCGAGTCACTGCAACTTGGAACTTGATGCGGCGCAAAATGGGTTAAAATTAATGAAAAATATTTTTAAGTAAAAGTTGTTAAATCTAGTTTTAAATAATATAACAGAAAATATAAAATATATTTATACTGTAAAATACAGAAAAAATCTACGGGGTTCTGACAATGGATTATGGCAGAGGAGGCAAAAAAACTTACGTGGGTAGGCGTTTATAGAGATCATATCGGAATTTCATTTAAGTTGGGTGGGGGGGTTAAAGTTTCATATTTTTAGCCTGTTCGTGCAACGGTATATGAAACTATGTGACATTTACATCGGTATAAGGCATGTTAAAAAGTTACGGTAAATTTTTTTTGGAACATATTAACCCTTTAACTCCCCTCTATATGGTCATTTTTGGCTCTATTCTAACAAATCGTAAAAAGCATCACTAAGAAGGAGAAGGCGGGGTAACAATGTTCTACAAAAATATTTTCCAAGAAATTTAACTACACATGTCAAAACACACTTAAGCCCAATACTTAACACAAACAGCCAACCTTAAGAGCCAATAAAAATAGGACAATCGGCTGGATTGTATTGTATGCTCATTTCATTCATTAAGCCTACAATGCACAGTAAGAAGGAAGACATATTGCATATCAGGGTTAAGGGAATTGTGCATAGATTTTAAATATTAATATAATTTCTAACAATTATAAACATTCCTTATACCTCAGACTTAAAGAACACATACATAGTCTCACGTACCGATATGCTGCACGAACAAGCCAAAGGGAGAAACTTTAACCCCCACTAAAAAAATATTAAGTGATCTTTTTTACGCCGGCACATTGTCAGAACCCCGTTATTTTAAAAAAAAAATTCGAAATTATTGTAAATTGTTATTTTGTTAAAAAAAAATTAAAATCAACAAAATAAGCTTTCAAGTAAATTTTTATTTTAACTTAAAAATAATAGAATCGCAAAGATTTATTTGTGTAAAATAGATAATTTTTAAAAAAATTTATCTTAATATACTTAAGTATAAAAAATATGCATAAAATACTAAAATATATGAATTATTATTTTAAAAAACTATGGAACCATTTTAGGATTCATTTTCCCTGCATGTGAAATAGTCTGGAAGCAAATAAAGAAAATATAAGTACATTTAGAGTTTTTTAAATTCATAAATAAATTATTTATAACTACCTGTAATAATGATGCTTTCGATTGCAATTCCGATTCACTTGAACCCCGATTTATAGACGAAGAATTCGTGGTGGGTTTACGGCTCATGCTACGCAGCGAATTTTGCGAACGTCTAACATTGGAGGAGTTTTTACCAAGCAATATGGACTGGAATGGAAAACCAATTAAAAAATATTTTCCTTTTTCAAACAGTTTTATGTTCTTTAAAACTCACCTTAAACGCCTGTCTAAATTTATTACTCATAAGATTATAGAGTAGCGGGTTAATACAGGTAGACAAATAATACAGAATACCCGAAATGTAAGTCATCACCGTATAAACTCTTATATGATGATCTCGCTCATTGTTCTCGTAATTGTTTTGATAAAGATCGCCGCCGTCTGTAATTTGAATTGTTGACGTAGTAGCAAATATCTGCTCGTTGATTATGTCAATGCCCCTATCTTCACTTTCACCCACGCCATTCGTTTCCTCATAGCCAGGAATTATTACAGTGCTGCCATATACCGCTATAAGACGTTGAGCATGAAACGGGGCCCAACACAAAAAGAAACAGATGACTACGGCCACTAATTAAACGAAAATTGTTGCAAAATGATTAACGAATTTGGGAAAACGTTTATAGATTAACATTTTACATATGTTGTTATTGTTACATGGAAAAGCTTTCAGATATACACAAATGCACACAAACACAAAGATTACAAAAGAAAAAATAATAATAATTGTATATTTATTATAGCATACATATTTAGAACTTAACCCATTTTGTACCAGGCTACAGAAATGATTTAATATCGTTTTGAATTTTTTTAAGTTTTTATTTTTGAATAAAAAAAAAATATTTCAAAGTTTTGTAGATGGCCTTGAATATATTTAAATTTTGCAGGCACACGCTCGGGCGTTGTTTTTTCAGCCGCCAAAACTTGTATGATATTTTCGGCCATGTTCTGACTCGCACGATTTAAAATCGCAAACCGCCAGATTAATTTAATGGTGTTCTGAATCTCGTGCGCTTAGCTTGCGATCTGGTATAGTTTCTTACATATATTCTAGTTTCCTTGAGCATAATTTTGCAGATCACCTATTATGCGATTTCAAATTAGAATCGCCAATGTTAAGCGTTTTGCGATTGTCAGAACATGCCCGTTTGAAAAATTACAATGGTTAAATAATCGATGAAAAATTTACCTATTTAAGAAAAGAACTAAAGAAACGCACTGGTAATTCGGAGGGCAACTATCAAGTTTTCAATAATACCCCAGCAAGAACTTTACTTACCTGGGAACTGATTCTGGCAGTCGTGATCGAGTACTTTCTCGATTTGAGAGCAATTTAATATCTAATTATTTCAGTCAATACTGAACGAAACAGAATTATTTTTTCAGTGTTATAAAGCCTTAATTTGAGTTTCACAATACTGAAAAAATAATTTCGATTCGACTGAAATAAAATTGCTTTCGAATCGAGAAAGTACTCGGTCACGACTGCCAGAATTAGGCCTCTGGTAAGTTAGCAAGTAATGTTGGAGAAAAATAAACACTCCTTATTTTTCGGCTGAATAACTACTTGTTTGTATAGGGGGTACCCGTCTCCTCCCTCTTATATCTCCAAAGTTTTGTTGCAACATGAAGTTTGTTATAAGAGTTACTCACATCAAATTAAGTATGCTTCTCTATTGTAATTCTTCAGATATAAGAAAAAAACTAATTTTTTTGTAAGAGTTACGCACATCAACTTTAGTATGCTTCACTATTGTATTCTTCAGATATAAGAAATAAACAAATTTGTTTGTGTGGGGGATACCCGCTCCTCCCTCTTATACTACCAAAGTTGTGTGTTGCAACATGAAGTTTGTTCTAAGAGTTACGCACATTAAACTTGGTAAGTATCACTATTGTAGTTCTAGATATAAGAAAAAACTAATTTTTTTGTATGGGGGCGCCCGTATCCCCCCTCTAATACCCCCAAAATTTAGTTAGATCGTGAAGTTTGATCTAAGAGTTAGCCACATCAAATTTAGTGTGCCTCACTATTCTAGCTGAGGAGCTATGAATTAATCCTCGAAAAAAGGGCTTTTGGCCCCAGTGTGCGACGGGGCCATATTAGCCATATTCACAATCTTGCGCATTTACGTTTGCAAATTTCTGCAATTGCCAATATTTTCTATTAATTACACTGCTTTACAAATTTTAAGTTTGGAAAAGTACCAAGAACGCCACATGCCTAGATAAGTTAATTGGGACCTCCTGAACACGAAAAACGCTGTAATTTTTTTCCTAAGTACCGTTTTTTAGATAACGGTACTTTTGTGTTTTTCGATGTATGGTCCCGACAATATTTTCATCTTCATTGCTCATTTTCATCCGTTATCTAAAAAACGGTACTTAGGAAAAAAAAAATTACAGCGTTTTTCGTGTTCAGGAGGTATCAATTAACTTATCTACGCATGTGGCGTTCTTGGTATTTTTGGTTGTAAACCAGTGTTATGAATAACCTGTTTGGTTTTCCAATACTTTTAGCAAAACCCGAAATTCACAGCTGATTGATTATTGGTTCACTGGCTGACAGAGGTCGGTTTCGTAATTAAAAAAATGTGTATCTGTTATTTTTAAACTGCTGTCAGAACTATTTGCTTAAATCTCGAATAATGCGTGTTAAAAGAGCTTATTAACACAATTTTAGGACGACGCCAAAAATTTAAAACAAAAGTAAAAGTTTACCGAACTCTGAAATAGCAGAAAAGGTTTCTATTAAGTTTTTCTATATTTGGAACATATTGTATGTACACTTCATATGCATACAAACATACTTTTATAAAAATATCTTTTGAAAAACTTTTTACAATCAATAATAGATATTTGCATTTATGGGAACAATATTGGCCAATTCATTATTAGGAAAACACGATTTATATCTTTCAAATTAAGATAATATATATCGCCAAAAAAAAAAAAAAATAAAAAAACAAAACCATTTATTACTAGTGTGTGGCATTTAAACACAGCATGCAGGCAAATGAGACTTTGTATATTTTTACCAAAACAAAGAAAAAAAATTTTGCTGTCGTTTTTATTATCTGCTTTTTGTACGTAATTATCATAATTATTATTTTTTAAAGATATTTGCCAAAATTACAAAGTTTGTGTGTTCAACCACAAAAATATTGTATCTATAACAGACCAATAGAGGGTTTTTATTTTGCAACTATATTTTTATATTTTTTCGCTTTTGTCTTTGGTAATTAAACTTATCAAGAGGTTAGAATTTGTATAACACGAGTATTGCTATTAACTACAAACCAGTAAAAATTCTATATTCAGTAATGCCGAATCTTTGATACCCTTTACTTTAAGGGAGCGTGTGGAACTTATTTACGATCTGTGAGAAATCATGAGCTTGTATTCATTGAAAAATCACACATCTAAATTTAGTCATGGAAAACAAATAAGGGTATTCACGTCACAAGTTGCACCCTTGCAAAAAAGCAAAAGTGCAAAAATATAACAACAACCACACAGACAATTTGTTGTGCGTAAATAATTGTCTTTGTGGTTGTTGTTATGTTTTTGCACTTTTGCTTTTTTGCAAGGGTGCAACTTGTGACGTGAATACCCTTAATGTGTGCCAAATTAAATTTGTTACGATTTTATAAATATTAAAGAGCTTTTTTTGGAAGTAGCGTGTATAAAGGACCTATGAAAAATTACACAGTGCAACAAAATTCGGTTCGACGCCGCTTGCCTTAATATTTGCAATGCTAAATGAAACTATGTTTTACGAATATTTTGCAAAACAAACAAATTTTTTTCGTAAAAAATATTTAAAACTATGTGGTTTGTTGAGTTCTTTTAGATGTTGTTGGGAGACGGCAATTGTGGCAATCATTGCTATCAGCTTGTGAGTCCGAATCAAGAGTAATCATTACTTCCCAGCGGGAAAATGGAATTAATAGGAATCGAGAAAGTAATACATATCTTCTTGATATTTGATTCCAGAATTCATTATTCTTAACACAGACCATGTCCTAGGATTGTAATAAATTATTTTAATGTATCCTGCGAATGAATTAAATAATTCATTCTTTGGAATAAATTATATTATTCAAAAGTCTTATAATAAAAGTCTTCTCTAATGCCGTTTGGAATACATTTTTTAATACCTGTTTACTTTAAATAACTTTGACCCACAGACATATAATTTGTGATTTGACCGTACGCTTTCAAACACAAGCTGCGACTAAAATAAAAACTATAAGTAGGCGACATAAAGGCAGCAAAAAATAACGGATTTTTATTAAGGAAATATGTATGTAAAGCAAAAACACGAATAATTGTTACTAACAGAAACAATACATTCCTTGTTCTGCAAATGAGGGAATATACGTGGTAATCATTGCTTAAATTTTGTGTCTGATGAAATTACCTTCTCGATTCCAATGAATGCATTATTATTCTTTCGAAAATAATGCATTATTTTTTTAATTATTTATGTAATCAATTCCTCATTTTCCCGCCGGGTTCTGCTTCTTTCTCTGATACACGTTAGTTAACATCCCAGCGGGAAAATGAGGAATTGATTACATACGGTCAAGCACAAATTATATGTATGTGGGTCAAAGTTATTTAAAGTAAACAGGTATTAAAAAATGTATTCCAAACGGCATTGGAGAAGACTTTTATTATAAGACTTTTGAATAATATAATTTATTCCAAAGAATAAATTATTTAATTCATTCGCAGGATACATTAAAATAATTTATTACAATCCTAGGACATGGTCTGTGTTAAGAATAATGAATTCTGGAATCAAATATCATACAAGATATGTATTACTTTCTCGATTCCTATTAATTCCATTTTCCCGCTGGGATATTTCTTCTGACTTATATTCTCATATATCGAGGCTTATTTTTCAAATAGTGCTATCTGCAATTTTTCAAAAATGTGTTTTTATAGAAACGAGTTCACTAACTGAAGGGTTATATGTCATTTAAATTTGAAAAAAAAATTCCCCAAAACGTTTTTTTTTTTTTCAAAAATATTGTATTGTGCTATCTATCACACACGTTTTTTTTATTGTAAAAATGTGCTATCTTCATAAAAAAATATTACTTCATATAATAAAATGATAAAAATTGTTATTACAAAGTAGACATATTATTATATTATACATCATTGGAATTGGGTGTAGATTTCATTAACTAATATAATTTTAAAACTGTAGAAATTTTGCAAAAAAAACTGCAAAAAACTTGTTTATGAGTTTTTGTAAACAATATAATTTTAAATTTATGCAATAAAATCTTTGTTAGCTAATATTTTTTAATGACATTTTACAAGTTAATTCATTTTTTAATGCTTAATATTTACAAACCTGCTCAAAATTGTATTAAACTTACAAAACGAATCCCACAATTTTAAAAAAATGGCGAAAATTCCCTAAAATTAGTATTTTTTAGAAATATAATGGCTGACAAAAACGGGTCTTAGTATTCATATTGCACAATTATTATGAACATATCGAGTCATACAAACTCGAACAAGTCGCTGAAAATTGGACCGTGCGAATGGACCACCTCAGACGAAGTCATGGCCAACATTAACATGATATTATACAGATAAAATTGTGAAGCGAATTTATTTGTTTAATATCTTTAGTTTTTCTAAAATCTTTGGATGAAGTTTCCTGATGATCTGGCGTAGGCAACCAGTGAAATGCGCACAGGAATAGCTGATCCCATCAACAAAAAATTTCAGTGTTTTTATCAAAAATAAAAATTGAAAATTAAGCACGACAAACAAAATCTTGTTGATAATTCACAAAAAAATATTTCAAACAAATTATGATAAATTTGGATCTTATATTCCCAAAATATAAGACCAATTGTAAAATTATGAAGAACTCGGCAAGCGCATTTCACTAAAAAATTATTTTAAGCATCCAAAAATTAAGAATTAAGGATCGTTTTTAGGTTTTTTTTATACCCGAGATGTCCTTATTTGGGAACATATATGTAGCACCTCTCCTGCTCAGTCTATAGATCAAATTCAAGACCTTAACTCGACTTCAACTTTTTAATTGTCACCTCAAACTGCATTCCAATCGGACCAACCGTTTATAAAATATCGAATTATTTCCATTTTTTTTTTTCAAATTTCTCACACTGTGCAGCGATCATATAATTAGAAGCGATACCCTTACAATCTGGGCCACGTTCTTTTCAACTTAGCAAACGTATGCATTTCCAAAGCATTGATCTTTTTTTTTTGACTATTTAAAATATGCGGATAAAGTTTAATTTTTTATTGCTTTTCAATAAACTTCTGTGTAAAATTTTAATTTAATATCGAGTTTTGTTAACATGATTACGCGTTTCTTAAAATTTTACTAATTATTTTTTAATAAATATTCGTGTAACTTAAACTAAAGTCTCAAATAGTTTTTATTGTAGCTCATTTTAATTTTTGTTTAAATAGTGCTATCTGCTTATTTCAATGTTCAAATCGATAAAATTTTAATTTGTAAATAGTGCTATCAGACTACATATAAGCGCGAATATCGGGAATTAAGAAAAAAATTAACATATAAAATTAAAATTGTGCTGATTTTGCTGATAGCCCTTTTTGAAAAATAACCCTCGATATATTCTCTTCAAACTAGTTTTTACTCTACCAACAAATTTCCGCTAAAATTGCATCAGGTGACCACGTACCACATAGTTTTTAAAAATGTTTGCGATAAAATATTCATTCAGCTTGTATAAATCCTAATAAACCATTTAGCTCTGAAATACTTTACACTGTTTTGACTTAATTACCACTTCTTTTATGAAAAATAAATATATATGCCAGACCCCCTTTCGATTTGAATGAAATTTGGTGAGAAGGTTCTATTTGTCCTATAAGGAACATATTAGAATAAACAAAATTTTTTTTTTCAAAAGTTATCTCTGTCATATTCAAAATGGCATAATTTCGCCGAATAAGCCGAATGTGTTGATTTTATTTCTTCAATAACTCAAAACTACATACCAAGATGATTTTTATTTGTTGGCTGTTTTGTTTTTTAATATAATTCCAGTAAAAAACGTTTGGGTTTTTGAGGCACTTAAGAAAAAGCGCATAGTCGAGCGCACCAAGAAGAGAGCTCTTAGAGCCAGTTTTTGACATAAAGATCAGCGATTAAATTAGAACTAATCTTTGAAATGCGTTTTTTGGGTAGTCGATTATTTCATTTTATTTCCAAGTTTAAACGTCCAAAGTTGGCGGTTTAAACTTGCGACAGAACTTTCAAAAGTAAAAGGAAATATTTTTTATTTTTTTTTTTTATTTAAAGTTTTATTTAGTATTCCACCCTCAAGCTTAAATAATTAAAAGTAATTATAAAATAAAGGTCAAATAAGAATAAATATCTTTTTATAAATATATAATATTATATAACACAATACAAAATTCTCGTCTTTTCTTCTTCTTTTTCTCGTTAAGAACAGTAATTAAATGACAATTTTTGGTATTTGTTTTAAACTGCCATACTTATACATAAACGTATTGTCAATTCATATGGCAATGCTAAAAGCTTTAATCTTTCACTCAAAAACGCCACAGAGGATTAAGTTTAGATTAATTTTATTATTATTAGATTAACAAATCTTACTCATGATCCTGGCTTAAACTCTAAGTAAAAAACCCGCTCTTATAGGTATAGCAGTAAATGATAAAACCAAGAAGGTTTTAAAGCGAAAAAATATAAATATATCATGGTTTACGAAAATGTGTCAAAAAGGCATTAAATCAAGAAAAAGCTAAAAATTGATAAATATGTTAATATAGTTAGCCTTTAAAAAAGAACTTTATGAGTGCTTTGTTTGCATGTTAAAAGTAGCGCTTATTGTCAGCAGAAAATTGTCCTCCAAACCGGGAACACCTCGTAAAAAAATCATGCATCCCATCAGCAGGTTTGAAGCGATTTGAGGTATGAATTCATACATAAAACCTGCTCCTTTTGGAGCACCTTTTTTTACTGGGATACCTCAAACCGTTCTTTAAAATTCCTGAAACTTTAAAGGAGCTGTCTTTTTTTCTTAAGATATGATTTTTGTTTTCTTTCGCAACCTTTAAAAAATAATCTTAAAATAGAATTTTAATATTGTAATTTTGAGCAATAAGTGCACTGTGATAGATGTAAAACAAGGCAAGCTGGGCACCTGGCGTTTTAACATAACGCGAGTACGCTGAATCCAATAGTGCTAATCGTTTTCTTAGGTTAGCTCTTGTTTTCAAGATAAACCGATATTTTGAAAATGTAGGAGGTTGCACAGCATATATTCGCGTAACTCAAAAATGGTTTAGTTTATTATCTGCCCTTTAGCAGATTTGCTTAACGGGTAGTCTGGCATTATTTCGCATTACAATTATTGAGGCTGGTTTTTTTTTTTTTGCTGCTCAGTGTTATGAATCAATTATCACGAAATTTGGCATGATTTCTCTTATTAAAAAAACTAAATGTCAATTTTTTGTGGGACTAACCACATTTGAGTCTAAAACTTTTTCGCTACTGAAGCAAATTTTACACAAGAATCATTATTTTCTGCTGAGTCGTTTAGAAGTGGGCGCAAAGCACATTTAAGATAAGGAATACGCTTTCGAGAGAGTTTCTTTGACTGTCAATTGTATTTGCATGGAATTTCGAAATTTTTAGCGGTTTAGTTTATAAACATATGAAAAACGTTTAGCGTATGCGTTTATCTTGTTCAGTGTTTCCTAAGTAGGCTTTCCTTCAACAGATAACTAGACAGACTAGTTGTTGGACTTGGCTAAAATGGTTAAAAACTTCTCAAGTATCCAGAACATACATTCAAAAAAAAATACTTATGAAGTTTTAAAGGAATGTTTGTTGGTGTTACACACAGAATGACAAAACCTCATTCTCTACCCGTGTTTAAGGAGGGTATATGATGATAAATACATATTTTGTTTATTTATCTATTTATATTCTCTTATACATCGTATTCAAATAAGTAGATATTAATGATGATGCTAAATAGTATTTATAATAATGGCTATGAGTATGATGATAATGAAGTTGCATAAAAGGATTCCAAATTGATAAGCGTGATAATATTAATAAAACTTGTATGACTTGTTTTGGACATATGTTAAACATTTATTATGTAATAAAAATAAAACAACAACAATGAAATTATTTACTGTTACTATTTTTATAAATAATACACAAATGTGTTAGCAACATTTAGACATTTAGTTATAACTAGAAAAAAAAAATGGATATATTAAGTAACCAACGATTACAGTAGAACTTACTTAAACTAAGTCACTAGAAGGAATAAATCGTAAACATCAAAATGACGGTAAAATTTAAAATTTAAGGTAAACAAGTTAGAGTGCTATGTATATTCGGCTGTGCCGAATCTCTGATACCCTCCACCGACAGTTCGAATGTTTTAGGAGTAATATCTGTATGACGTCTATTTTTATACCCTCCACCACAATTAGTTGTGAAGAGGGTATATTAAGTTTGTCATTCCGTGTGAAACTTTTTTATTATTCATCTCAGACCCCATAAAGCATACATATTATGGGTCCTTGAGTAATTTTAAGTCGATTTAGCCATGTCCGTCTGTTGAAAACACGCTCACTTTCGAACAACAAGAAATGAACAAACTTGGTGCCAAATTGTTTGTAGTTATCCTAAGCAGTTTGGGATTGAAATCCAGCAAAATCGGTTCAGTAGGACTAGAGCTATGAATCAAAATGTGGAACCACCACCTAAAAAAATTGATAAATTTGTTACAAAAAATAACATAAATGGTGGAACAAGGCACGAAATGAGATAAGATTTTGCGAAAATTTGTTTTATTTAACTGGAAATTACGCTGTTAAATTTCGTGAAGATCCGTTTATAATTTACCCTAAGCCCCATATAAACACTACTCCCGGAAAACAGTTTAGTACGCCTAAAGCCGTAAAAAATAACGCTAGCAAAACAAAATTTGGTACGTCACAGTTTTTTAGGACTGGAAATAACACTGTGAAATTTCGTGACGATCGGTCCATAATTTGCCTTAGGCCCCATATAAACCCTACTACCGGAAAACAGTTTAGTACGCCTAAAACCGTAAAAAATAATGCAATTATAACAAATTTTGGGTCGTCACATTTTTATAGGACTATAAATGATACTGTGAAATTTCGTGAAGATCGGTTCATAATTTACCATAGGCGCCATAGAAACCCTACTCCCGGAAAACAGTTTAGTACACCTAAAACCATAATTAATAATGCTATCATAACAGAAATTGGTACGTCACAGTTTTAAAGGACTAGAAATGACGCTGTGGAATTTCGTGATGGTCGGTCCATAACTTACCCTATGCCTCATATAAACCCTACTACTGGAAAACAGTTTAGTCGCCTAAAACCATAATTAATAACAAATCGTCACAGTTTAAGATAATAATAATAAATAGACATCATACAGATATTACTTCTTAAACATTCGAACTATCGGTGGAGGGTATCAAAGATTCGGCACAGCCGAATATAGCACTCTAATTTGTTTTATTATAATCTTTATAAAAACAGACATCTGCATTAAAATTGGTTGCGGTTTAAACCTATACATATTCAGTTATTGACCAGCAATCAGAAAGTTAAATGCTTTTTTTTAGCAATTTTAACTAGCTTAAATAAAATATCATGATTCGTAACAGTTTAACAGTAACAGTTAAACAGTTTGATTTTCAGGAGGGCAACTTATATTGGAGCCATGGTAAGCTATGAACCAATCATCCCAAAACTCTGCAGAAAAAATATTAATTTCAATAGAGCGGAGCTAAAATGGGATCTAAGATAAATTATGGACCGTATATCACAAAATTCCATAACATTTTTTCTGGCCACATGAAGCTTAGCTGGAAGAAAGTTTACCGCAATATCTATATCTGCTACGGTTAAAGGCGTATTTAATTATTTAACCAGAGTGGGCCTAGGGTAAATTATGGACCGTTTTTCACAAAATTTTACAGTCTTATTTCTGGTTCAATAAAACTATGATGTACCAAATTTTGTTATGATAGCATTATTTTTTACGGTTTTAAGCGTACTAAACTGTTTTCCGGAAGTAGGGTTTATATGGGGCCTAGGGTAAACTATGGACCGATCTTCACGAAATTTCACAGTCTTATTTCTTGTACTATAATGCTTTGATGTACCAAATTTTGTTATGATAGTACTATTTTTTACAGTTTTATGCGTACTTAACTGTTTTCCGAAAGTAGGGTTTATATGGGGCCTTGGGTAAATTATGGTCCTATCTTCACGAAACTTCACAGTGCCATTTCTAGTCCTATTAAACTACGATGAGCCAAATGTTGTTATGATAGCATTGTTAATTATGGTTTTAGGCGTACTATACTGTTTTCCGGGAGTAGGGCTTTAATGGGGCCTAGGGTAAATTATGGACGGATCTTCACAAAATTTTACAGCGTGATTTCCAGTCGAATAAAACAAATTTTTGCGAAATCTTATATCATTCTGTGAATGATTCCACCAATTATATAAGTTTTTGTAACAATATTATACATTTTTCTATGTGGTGGTTCCACATTTTGATTCATATCTCTGATCCTACTAAGCCGATTTTGCTGGATTTCAATCCCAAACTGCTTAGGATAGCTACAAGCAATTTGGCACCAAGTTTTTTTTTATTTCTTTTGAGTTTTTCGAAAGTGAGCGTGTTTTTAACAGACGGACAGACGGACATGGTTAAATCGACTTAGAATTACTCAAGGACCCAGAATATATATAAAAGGTTTCGCACGGAATGACAAACTTAGTATACCCTCTTCACAACTAATTGTGGTAGAGGGTATAAAAATAAATAGGGGTTCTTTTTCAGTTTACACCCACCAAAGAAAAGTTATACTGAATTGCATAAAAAAAATCAAGCAACATACAAGAATTTTAATTAAGAAGCAACACCAAAATGTAAGAAGGTATAGTCAGTCAAGCCCGACCATATGATACTGAACACCACAGTTTTTAAAAACAAATTTTCAAGAGTGCACCCTATTTGAAATTCAGAAAATTCATGGAGCCGCCATAACAAATTTGTGTTATAAGGTAAAGATTTATGTTAAAGTTCTTTGTAACGAATATAATAAAGATGTCTTTTTTATACCAGCTTTTTTGCCTTAAATTGATTTTCTGAAGGGTGGTTAATGGAATGGCTGATTTCGGACCTACCAGCACATCATTTTGTCATGACATGGTAACTATTGTAAAATTCATTTTCGCCAATTTGTATGTAAATACATACTAAAATTTAAGGCTATCAGCGCAAAAGTGGTGTAACCCCAATCAACTTATTATGAGATAAAATGATAAATTGCCTTAAACTGTTGTTAATAGTTTATTTTTCATCTATTTTTCTTGTTAAACCTACCCGGCAAATAATATTGGACTACTTGATCCATTTTAGATAAAATGGACTACTTACAACATGGTCCAATGTAATGCAATGATGGACCATGTCATTGTTAAAAAGAAGAGTTTGTGGTTAAACGTCATGTTTTCGTTTTTAAGCGATTTCATAACTAATCCTCATGAGTGAACCATGTAGTAGTTTCAAAACTAATCCACTGGGAGTATGTAAAAGTTGATTACTTTCCCCGTTTTAAGTGAATTTGTCGTTATTTTTTACAAGTGGTTGAGCAAATTAAAAACTTCAACTGCAATTATCTCGAAATGGATTTTTCTTTTGAGTTATGACGTTCTATTAGTAAATAAGCGATATGTACTTTCTATTACTTAATTACAATTGCTAAATATTTAGAAAACGCATAAAAAAGAAACCTTTAACTTTCAAACTACTACTGCTGTACCTCAAAAACTCAGTTGACAGTTGCAACAACATTACTCCTGGCATCTGAAGGCTTTCGAAACAAATTTGGAAATTACTTGTTTTATTTGTGTAAGCCAAATAACAAGTCTAAGGTATGCATATATGTATTGAAGGAGATTGAAGCGAAATTGTGCCCAAAATATACAAACGCATAAACTTTTCTATGGAAAATTCGAGAATATATAAAATACCTATATGTTTGTTAGCTTCAATTGTACATGAGCTAAGTCAACATTATTTGAAAATTTAGTTATATATTTAGTACAAGAGATTAAGCAAATATACATAGTTTTTAGAGAAAAACATGATTTTATAGGTTTCATTTGTTGTTTTGCAAAAAAGTGCTAAGTCCAATAACGTTAAAGAAAAAGTAGTAAGTGCCTTTTTAATAGATATTGAATTTTATAACACTTGTTGGCTGTAAACTTTTAAGGAGGTAAAATAAGATTAATTTAAAAAAAAAAAACTGCATTTACAGATTTAAAATTGATTGAGTACTTAACATTTTAGAAAGTTTTTTCTCTCCTGTAAAATTAATTAAACGGGACAAGGGTTGCCAGACGCGCTTGATTTCGATGGGTAGTCAAGCTTTTTCAATGCGTGTCAAGAATCAAGAACAAATCTCATTTGTCAATTCTAAATTTGCGCACAAGGTTTATTTACATGGACAGACAACCAAGCGGGGCGAATAGAAAGTGATTGTGAGTCAATCGGTATACTAAAAAAAGAGTATACCAGGGCTGTCAGATATGCCGATTTTTCTTTAAACGTGGCGAGTTTGAAAAGTGTTTGGCGGCGGGATCTTCCATTCGGCGACCATTGATGTCAAAATTCTTAAAAAAATCTGACAACCCTGTCTAGTAGAACTTCAGCACAAACGCATATAAAAATTAGTTTTTGATAACTTGAAATATCTTTAATCAGAACTTGATGTGGCTTAAAATATGTAGAGTAAAAACAAGCTAGAGTGCTATATTCGGCTGTGCCGAATCTTTGATACCCTCCAGCGGCAGCTATGATACTTTAGGAGTGGGTTTTTTTATCGGACCTGTGGTAAATTACGAACCGATCTTCACGAAATTTGACAGTGTAATTTCTAGTCACATAAAACTGGGACAGACCAATTTATTATTACAATAGCGTTATTTCTTGGTGTTTTAAGCAGCGTTAAAAAACTGCAGTCTGGGTAGAAAAACTGCCATTTCTTCCACTTTTTCATTTGTCATTGGCCAATAAAAAAACTTGCTTTTCCATCTGATTCATTGAATGTAAACAGAAGTCGATGTCAAACCAAATCAAAAAGCCAAAACATTTTAAACAAATTTGCGTTTTTTGATTTTGCCTGCAGGTTTTTAGACCCTGGTTTTGAGCGTACTAAAGTGTTTTTCCAGAGTGGTCTTTATATGGACCGATCTTCAAGAAATTTGAAAATGTGGCTTCTACTCATATAAAATTGTTACAGCCCAAAATTAACTGCGACAGAGAGTGGGCTTTATGGACCGATTTTCACGAAATTTAATAGCATGATTTCTAGTCATACAGAACGATTTTGTGCAGATCTCATATCAATATGTGCATTCCGCCATTAGTTATGCTCGTTTTTGTAACAAAATTATCAATGCTTAAGGGTGGTTGTTCCACATTTTGATTCATAACTCTTATCCTACTGAAACGATGTTGCTTTTGTTCTTTTTGTTTGAGGGGTTTGAAAGTGAGCGTGATTTCAACAGACGGACAGACAGACGGACACGGGTCAATCGACTTAAAATTACTCAAGGACCCAGATATACATATATACTTTATATGGTCTTAGATGAATAAGAAATGAATGAAAAAAAGCTTTACACGGAATAACAAACTTAGTATTCCCTCTTCACAACTAGTTGTGGTGGAGGGAAGAACAATAATATGTAGATAGCGAAATTGAAGCGGATATTCAAAACAGAAAAGCCGCCGTTAACCAGAATTTAAAAAAAAATTCATTGCGAAAGCCCTTGTTATCATTTACAAAAAATTAAAATTACCGAAAAATGCCTTAAAAAGGTAGAATATGCTCTATAAACTTTAAAAAATGCTCTTTTGACTAAAATATGCTGCAAAGGGTAAAATATGCAGAAATATGCACTAACAAATTGATGCCAAAATTGTTAAATAAATATATTGTTGCTTTCTTCATTGGTCGCACAATTAGAAAACATGCAATTGCATATTTACGGTTTCTCTGATGGTGACTTGCATATTCAAAAGCAAATAGAAAAATTAAACTTAGCTAAAAGCAGGGATGATAAATAAAGAAGAAAAGTATAAAAATGGCTCTCCTGTAAAATTTGGTTTTTGTAACATACGATAATTTCGTGCAAAGGGGTCGATATTATGTTTTGGTTAACCATATTATTGTCACTGGCAACCATATAACGGTTAAATTAGTCCCCCTTCAAGATGCCACAACCATATTATGGTTGCCTCTTAACATATTATGGTTAAATATGACAATAATTTGTTTTTTAATTAACAATAGTATACATATTACTCTTTTCTAAGAGCAACAAAACATCATGTTATTATAAGTGGTTAACATATTTTAGTTATTATTAACTATAAGAGGCAACCATAATATGGTTGTGACTTCTTGATGGAGGACTAATTTAACCATTATATGGTTGTCGGTGACAATAATATGGTTGATTTACAAATAATACGTTTTTTTGGAGGTGACCACATTAAAACATGTTTTTTCTCTGGGTGTACTCAGACTTGGGACAAATGCATTAAATATACTAATGCACTGAACATTTTTTTAAACATTAATCCTTATCAATGGTAATGCAAGCTTTAATGGTATTGCAATAAACTTGCATTGATTTGGTTATATGTAAAATAATTTCCAATGCATAAGCATATATAATGCATTTGTTCCAGGCCTGAGTATAAGTTAATTTTAATGTATTATTATTAAAACTGATTATAAATGTTGCATTATTATTGCATTGTCCCTAGAGTAGTGTAAAAATAATAATGCTTTGTTTTCGTAATATGATTAGAACAACTTATGAAGTATTTACAAAGACTTTGTATTAAGAAATTCGGATGCTGCTTTTGCAAATGGCTTGAGAAATTAGAAAATAAATAACACAAAACTCTGTTAAATGACTGATAACCAGAGAAACCAGAAATATGCTCTAAAAAATGCGTTTTATGCGTATTAAATATGCAATAAAAACTTGAAAATATGCCCCGAAACCTGTTAAAAATATGCCCCAAAAATTAAAAATTGCTTATTTTTAAATAAAAAATTCAACAATTTATTAACCGTTCCATTTAATAAAAACAATCCTAAAATGGTAATCGGTAAAGCACAAACACTTTAGTTTTTACAGACGAATCTTTGAGATTTTTGGAGCGAATTCAATCGAAATACCAACATAATTAGATGGTTACCGGACGCAAAGACTTATTTGGAAAGAAGTTTTTATAGGGAATATGTGATATTATAGACCGATTCTCATCATTTACATAGATTTCATCCTTAGTACAACTACATGTTTTTCCAAATTTGGTCAAATTTGGTCTACAAGATAGCAATTTGTACTTTGCGAACAAGGTTAACATATACAGATAACCAGCCAGACGAACGGATGGACATTGTTAGATCACTTTAAAAATTGTTGGAGAAATTGAAGCAACACGTTAGGTAACAGATGGATATTTAAAACAGAATTTCGCAAAAAAAAAATTTATTTCTTGCGAAAGCTCTTGTAGGCACCAAAAAAAATCTAAAATGTATCAAAATATGCCTTAAAAAGGCAAAATATGCGCTATAAACTTAAAAAATTATAAAAAAAAAAAAAAATATGCAAAAATATGCACGAACAAATCGATGCCAAAATTCATAAAAAAAACGGATAAATATATTGTTTCTGCGTTCATTGGTCGAACATGGAAAAACATGCAATTGCATATTTATGGTTTCCCTGTTGATTTTCAAGTAAATTTTATTTTAAATAATAAAACAAAAAAAAACTATTTAAATATTCCTTGCTGTTGATAAGTGGTACTGTGCACACGCAAAGAAAAAACATGGTTGTGGTAAACATATTCTAAGATATAAATTTTATTTTAAATAATAAAACAAAAAAAAACTATTTAAATATTCCTTGCTGTTGATAAGTGGTACTGTGCACACGCAAAGAAAAAACATGGTTGTGGTAAACATATTCTAAGAGCAACATATTATGATAAGAATTATGATTGTAGTCACCATATTAAGATTATTATTGAATCATATTATGACTAAATATACTCGTAATATGTCATCATAATATATTTCCCTTAATCATATTATTATTCTGTTAATCATACTAAGTTAAGAAGTAATCAAATTATTGTCATATTAATCATAATAAGATAAGAAATTAATAATATTATTGTCATGTTAATCATAATAAGCTAAAAAGTAATCATATTATCATTATGTTAATCATAATAAATTTAGAAGCAATCATATTATGATACAGCACCTTTCATAGCTGTCATAAAAATACAAAATAAATTAAAATATTTTTGCATTGATTTTTATTTTGTGGCTTGTTACAATTTTTCCTTGTGTTAATCAAATTGAACTCCGCTCAATATAAGGCTTGCAAAAGAGCAAATGAAAAATCTGTGGGTTTCATGGGCAACCGCGTTTTTAATCGATTTTAAGATGTTGATGCCATATTGCCTAATTTTGAACGCTCTTTACATTTTTTTGAAAAAGATGGATCATAGTTTGATCTAGAATGGAGTTTCGGCTTTCCTGAAAAATTTGTTTTAAGACATACACGGTTGCCCATGAAAACCACAGAAATATCGTAGCACTTTTATAAAATATAACGAAATCTCTGTGTGTTTTGTTGTTGGATTTTACAAAAAAACCTTGATATTTTGCATTTGCACTATTACATCACTAATACTTGAATGAACTCCGCTAATATTTTAATTTTTTAATTTCTTTAAGCTTATTTTTTTTATGGAATTTAATCTTTTAATTGTTTAACCGCTCACAAATAAAAAAACGACACAACTGCTTCAAAATTATTTTACAAATGGCGCTAACATAATATGATTAGAGTAAAAATAGTTTGATTGGATCTTTAACATAACATGATAAATGTACAGAAAGTTATCATGTTATGGCTTTTAAATATCATGATATGGTTGTGGGTAATATAATATGTTTGGAAAGTTATCATAATTTAGTTGTTAGAAAAATAATTATTTTTCGGTCAACAATACTCAAATTCATAATTGCGATAAACATTGATATGTTTACTGTAACTATAATATTGTTGATATTAAATAAAAATAACAATTATTTGTGTACGATAATAATATATTGTTACATTAAACATAGTGTTGTTGCCGTAACCATGCCCAACCATATTTTTTCTCTGCGTGCAGGGACGTTTGTAGATGAACTTCGAATTAAAACTTTGTTAACGAGCAAAAATCAACACAAAATTTGTAAGTACGCCATCACTGATATATAGATTGGCTAGCTTCACAAATGGTCAGTCTCGTATCAGTAAACTCATAAAATTACTGGCTCTCTTGGTACCGCATAGGTCTCTCGTCAGATACGATAATTGAAAGACCTGCCAATTTAAAACAACAGGTAAGCTAGTTGTCAAGGGTTTTTATTTGACAGTTTAATACCCTGATAGTACAACACTAAATGGTAGTTGCACAACCCACGAAAGAACTTTACAATTAATTAAAAGAATAAACAGAATTGGACTTAAGATCTTCAAAAATGTGCCTTGTAGATGTATATTTTTAACTAATTGGGTTGATATAACGTATGAAAGTATGTAGTTTATAAGCTGAAATTTTTGAAATAGGTGTGGCAAAATGAAAATAACTTTAAAACGGTAAACATTGTTAAGTTTTTAAAATGTTCATGCAAAATAATTAATTTACAATAGCGACTCAATTAATAAATGGCAACAAGAAACAATAAAATTGACAACAAAAAATGTATATGAAATTGTACTTACCCAACATTTTTAAAACACGTTTAGTACCAAACTGGTTCATACGTCCGCGCACACCACTGACCTGAGTACCACCCGAATAGCGGTATAAAATCGTATCACTCTGAGTACTTTTCATACCAAAACGTCCGCGACGTATATGTGCATTTTGGCCGCTTAAGCCGGAAGATATATCGCTACGAAAATGTTGTAAGCCCTTTGAATTTAAATTCTCATGAACCCCACCACTGCCACCGCTTATAACATTCGAACGATATAAATGCAAACCGATCAAAAGATACAAAACGAAAATTATGGACATGGGTGCAAAAAAAAATATATAAGTAGACAGTTGAAAGGAATGATTTAATATAATGCGAATCACCACACATTGTTCCACACCCTGCTGCGAAATTATGCCAAATTGCAAAGCCTGTGGTATGGCAGTGAGTATGGAGAGCAGCCATATGAGTATGATTATACGAATGGCACGACTTAATTTCGAAATTGCTTGGCCCAAAAACGGATGACAAATGGCCACATAACGTTCAACCGTAAAAGCGGTAATAGTGAGAACCGTAGCATTAGCGGAAGTTTCCGCTAAAATGCCACGGCCCACACAAAAATATTCACCAAATACATAAGGATATTTCGACCAAGTTAAGTAGATTTCTTGGGGTACTCCCGAGAGTAGTAACAGGAAATCCGATATTGCCAAACTGAAGAGATAGTAATTGGTGGCCGTGTGCATAGAACGATTTTTCTTAATCACTATGCACGTGCTGATATTCCCGATTACTCCTGTTATAAATATTAAGCCATAAATTATAGTCAAAGGTATAACGATGTGCAGGGAATCACGTTTGGGACCAAAATCTATCAAGATCTGCTCAAAATCATATGGCGTTTCGTAGATATTATTTTCCAAACCAAACAAGTGCGATGAATTACCCAGATCACTGTTATTTGTTGCTGTTGTTGTTCTATCGTAAATTATATTAGTCATTTTATTGTTGTCGCTGCTGGGAAACTTTAGATAATTAAGATTTTTTTCAAATTTGCTTAAGTTTTGTTCAATATTTTCATGCCACTTGGCCATATTAGTCGGAAAATTATTTCTTGGCTTTTATTATTATTTAATTTTGTTTATTTTTTCTATATTTTAGCACTATAATTTTTCAGTTATTTTTAATAATTTTTATATTTTGTTATTGTTATTGTTATTGTTTTTTTTTTTTTTTCTAAGATGCACATGTATGATAATCTTTTTGTAGACCAACCAACGGCTACTGCTGCTACAATGAAATTTTGTTTTGGTCACTCCGTAAGCTTTTTTTAAATTATAATTAATCGTTTCAACTTGCAAAGCGCACGCAAAACTATTAAGGGGTAAGGTTGAACTAACTTCTAGAAATCTTTAATTTACGATCTTTGAAAAAATGTAAAACTTTTTTTTTGAAAATTGCAACAAAACGTGTATATTTTTTAATTTAATAGGAAAATGTAGTTTGCTTAATATCAAAATGATGCTATTTTAATTATTTATCGTTAATGAGGCCATTAAATTTGTTTATAATAACAAAATTGTATTAAATTTACGTATTTTACATAACATCTTTTAAAAATATTTTAGAATAATTCTTTCAGATTAGCAAAAACGCTTAATGATTTAAGAATGACCTTTGACCTTAACGAAATATTTTATAAAATGTAAACGAAAAGGTAAATCTACTTATTCGAACAGTGTTATAAGTTGGTGCTGAAGTTTGCAACACTCAAAAATATTTGCCTTAGACCCACATTTTAGTTAGCCGATCGACTCGGAATTATAATTCTCCCAACTTCAGTACGCATGACAGGTTCTTACCAAAATACTCTTTCTTATCCTTTTATTCAAAAAGTTACAAAAGTTGTAAGAACTTACAGCCTGGCCCATAATGTCGATCGACAACTTAAGTGGGCAACAGAATAGTCGATGTATTGCAACGTTACAAATAACGCTGCAAGCTACCATAAGTTAAAAACGACAGTTTCAAAGTAGTGTCATCATAATACGTAATAGTCGTCGCAGTTGAAGTTGAAGCTCAAAAATCTAAATTTTGAGCTTTGGAGCGCTATAGAGCATTCGTCTACTTTAGCTACAACTACTTTATTCTGTACCAGGCCTTAAGCAAGCGACAACAAGTCACTTACTATCGTTCTCACTATCGACTTGTCGGTCGTTAGGTTTTGCGTTTCTTACGTAATCCTTACATTCAATTATTCCATAAATTTAACCCTGCTTTCAAAATAAAAATCGGCAAAACATAAAAATACAGGGGCCTAATTACCGCATTCGATATCGAGTAAGCTATCGTATCGAGTTAACTATCGTATTTTTCTGCATACGATAGACAGTGACATATCAAATGAAAACCCGAGAGATTTAATGTCTTTGGTTACTCGATATCGAATGCCATCATCTCAAATTTTCATACGATTTCATACGATATCGAGAGCCATAATACCAAAATAAAAAATTTCGATCAATTTTGCTCGATATCGTATGCGGTAATTCGACCCCAGCTGTCTCTCTTCTCCTGCAGCACTTATCCGATCAGAAGAGCGATCAACACCAGGGTTGTCAGATTTTTTTGAGCTCCATCGCCAAACCAGATGTCAGAAATCGCCAAAAATCGCCAAACGTCAATTTTGTTAAGTTTTCGAAAACTTTTTTTTTTAAATTAAATTTTGCAAAAAAAAAAGCTGATATAATATTACAGTAAAAAATCGCAAAAAACTGAATTAAACAATGTTTAAAAAACTGCAGTCGAAGTTGAAAAACTGCCATTTCTTCCACTTCTTCATTTGTCATTGGCTAAAAAAACTTTTGCTTTTACTTATAATTCATTAAATGTTAAAAGTCGCTGTCAAACAAAATCAAAAAGCGAAAAATTGTAGACAAATTTTCGTTTTTTGTTCGACAGGTTTTGGTTTCGACTGCAGTTTTTAAAAACCTAGAACTAAAGAGTGACTGAATATAAAATTAAATGATAATAAAACAAAGATCATGTGAAAAAAATTAGCCAGATTTTTTTTTTTAAATTAGTAATGAGAACAAAAAGTGGATCGTTTCTTTTTTTCTTTCTTTAGTCCTATTTTCATCCATACATGATATAGAAACTAAATCCGCTATCATATTGGAGTTACTAAAAATTTTGCATTTATATATATTCCAGAGCACGGTGTAAAATGCATCTAATTCGCAAAAATCTATATTATTTACATACAAAGATGATGTACTTGGCAAAAGAAAAAGCTTGATACCCATATTGCCCTATTTGAAACGAAGGGTTACCATTGCATTTTGGCAAAACGCGAACTAGCACGAATTTCAAAAAAAGCTGAGACACGTATTTAATTAAATCGATTGAAGATTAAAATATTTTAATTTGGCATTTTTATTACAAACAATCCCGAACAAAAAATTAAAAAACCGGTTTTTTTACAGAAAATGCTTAAAAAAAGGACATGAATGATCGTCCTCGGACAAATTGTATATAAAGTTGGACACGCCTTAAAAAAACCTTTCTTATGATGCCCAATTTGTTTATGTTGGTAAGGAAACAGATTCTCAAATTAACAAAACATGCAAAAATATACCTTTTTTCAAACTGGTCCAGCTCACGAGAGGACAAAGCTGGAGCTGAAATATTTAAAATGTCATCTTAAAAAAGTCCAAGGTTAATTTTTAGGAGGGTACATCGAGCACTTTTTTGGTGAGTCGCTCTTATGTATATATTTATATATATTTAACTGGAGAGGCCTAACTCCGCTTTTGTAAATAAAAATTTAACTTTTTTATTTCAAAATCGCTGAAATAATATAAATGGTAAAAATAGCCAAGTAAATCGCCAGTAATATCAAAAATCGCCAGTCGCCAAATGGAAAATCCCATCGCCAAACACGTTTCAAAATCGCCACGTTTGGCGAGAAATCGCCATATCTGACAGCCCTGATCAACACATCCTATGTGAACGGAAAACATGATCAGGAGAATTTTCGTCAGGCATTGGCTGAATAAGATTTGATAAATTATTGTTAGTTCATATTAAACATACAAACTATGAGGATCTATGTTCCACCTAGGAACTACGGGAATTTAATAAAAAATAAAAATATTAAACATATCCAGATTTAATGAATGAATTATTAAAAAAAAACGCTCTTTGCGACTTGATTTGCTACAAAATGACACCAAAACAGTAAAAAAACATATGTTTTCAATAATAGAATTTCGTATAAAATCTATACTTACCCTGCAGGAGATTGAGAGAAAATTGTTAAAATGCAATAAGTACAATTACTAGAACAAGAGTTACTAGTGCTAACGGAGTTAGAGTTTTTATATCAAAAACTAGTGCTTGCACCTACAGAAAAAACATGTTTAATTAAACAAAATATGTTTAAATTTCTCTTTAAAAATAGTTTTGTTGGAGGTGACAATATTTAAACATATTTTTTCTCTACGTGAATAGGTACCAGTACTTGATGTATTACAAGGGCACTACTTGTAGACTGATAGTATTTTTGTGTAACAAAACTAAAACTCGAGTACATTATTGCATTTTTTTTAAATTTGATAACAAATGTAAAAATGCTAATTTTTTTAATACACAAGAACTAGTAACAAACTGGTTCTTAAGCACCCAATGTGGTCCAAGTGTACTAGTATACGTCTCCTAATGATTCCCCGCACACTCAATGCTAATTTGAGCATTAATATTGTAAAGAAAAGTTTACAGTTGAGATCTCGTACTAGATACTCTTGTACTAGATTGGTACTAGTTAGGTGCTAGTTAAATCTCCGGCAGGGTATTTCAACTTTTGTATTTGTGGATTTTTGCAAATTTTGAACTATCCGAAAAAGATTGCACAATTCTCAACTTAAAGAAATGTAATTGAGCCTGTAATTGTAATTTACTTGGATTTTAATCTACTTGGAAAAAGCGTCTAGTACTTTTTTGATTTTTGTAAAGGAATTTTTAAAAATTTTAGACAAACTGGAAGAAACTACAGAATGCAGCATAGCTCATTTAAAAGATTATTCGTAGATTTGTTGTAAATTTCAACTTTAAGCAAAAAAAAATCTGTGGTTAATTTTAAACATTTTTTAAATTTGTAGACTAGTACCGATTCTCATAACGATTTTAAGAAATTCTGGAGAAACTAAAAGAAATAACACTTATCATTAAAGTGAGCTTAATCGCAACCTGTAATAAAAATGAAACTCTTACATTAATATGAACACATTTAAGTTAAAAACTCTGATAACTTAGGTTAGGTTTGGATTCAATTGGCGGCCGACACGTGGGCGGCTTACTTGTGTCCCTTGTAAGACCACAGTCAAGCCAGTGTTCACCAGATTATTTCCTAAAATCAATGCAGCCTTGAACCATTAAGATTCCCTGCAGAAAAGACAGGTCGACCTTAGTCCTACATTAGATATATCCAAGCCCGGCAAAATGCTTTATCCTAGTAACCCGAGACCGGGGCATTGTAGAGAAAGTGGCACACACACTTCTGCAGTCGTCATTATATGCTAGGCTCATCCTTATCACATGGATCCCTATCAACCAGTAACCCGTAATGACCGATATAACCATCCTAATTTGGTCCCTATCTATCAAACCCAACGCCATAGCCAGGCTATTGAGCTCTGGCAATCGAGCAGTTTTTCACACTCTGCGATTTTTCCTGAACCCTCCTGAACGACTCACGTTTGATATGAGTTCTAGGCCGAGCCATTAAAATGCCGATTAGGCCAGGCCTTCTGCAGTTTGATTTCCCAGGCATCCTCCGTGTCCTGGTACTCACGCCATCGTTTCCCTAGAATAATTCGTAATCTGATTGAGAGCCATCCGATATTGAATGTTGCAGCGAGAGCTGCAATAACAGCCTTTCTGTCGGTTAATATGCATATACCTCTCAAAATACGATAATACCTCCGAAAATTCACCGCCCACTTCATGGCGTAGATTTCCTCCTGCAACACAGTGCTGTTATCGGGCAGCTTAAAAGAGACCTTTATGCCCAATTACTCGATGAAGAAACCTCCTACCTTACTGTCTCTCTTAGAACCAAGTGTAAAGAAAATATGGGGGTTAATTTGTCATTCCATGCGAAACTTCTTTTTATATTTAGCTAGAACCCATAAAGTTTTTATATTCTAGGTTTTTAAGTTATTCTAAGTCGACTAAGTCATGTCCGTCATGCTTACTTTCGAACGACTTAACAGAAAGGAAAAATTTTGCTGGCAAATTATTTTTTGCTCTCTTTTTCAGTTTGAGATCCAATCTGTTCAGTAGCGACAGAGTTATAGACCCAAATGTGGAACAACTCCCCAAAATCTATGTATATAAAATACAAAAAATGGTTCTATGTCCGAAATCATTAAACCAATGTGCTCCAAGCCGGTTTCATTAGAAAGACTGTTTTATGAAGTTGGTTTTAGGCTTAATTTTTTTTAATCTAGGACCATGATGGGACAATTAATGCCTCTCCGAAACTATTCAACAGATTTGAAAGAAATTTAAAACATAGGTAGATATATATTTATATAGACACATAAGCTATCCATTTTTTCAACAAAGGGACTAAGAGAAGGGGGGACGTAGTAGCACACGCCGGTTATCTGCTAGTAATTAATATTTCTGTTACAAAAACTAAACTTAATTGGTGGGGGAATGGGACTAAATTTTGCACAAATTCGTTTTTTATGACTAAAAATCATACAATTTCGTGAAGATCAGTTCATAACTTAACATATGCTCAATATAAAGCCCACTCTCGTAAATCACTTACATACACTGATAGAAAAATGCATCTTCATATTGATGATGTCCTAACACCAGAAATCTGACATCAATGTTACTACAAATGGCATCAATGATGCAAAAAGTAACATCAATCCAATGACTAACGTCTTCGTACAATTTTGTCATTTTTTACGTGTCATCTATTTTATGACTATATTGACATCAATTCGATGCCACATTTTGTGTATTATTAACATTATTTTCATGATTACAATGTATATAAGAAGCAAAAATTCCTATATTCTATTTTTTTAAATTATTTAGTTAAATACATCAAATTTTTAAGGTACTTAAAATGATTACGAAAACCATATGGGGCATGTTGCTGGTGTCTTATTATTGAGAGTACTGCTGTAAACAAAAGTCGTAATTCAACAAACGTGAAACAAACATATGTAACGGGTAAGTATATAATAATATTCTCTCACTTTGACCTAAGTAAATTCCAATGACTTTGACTTAATAACAAACTGTCATTAAATTGATGCTAATATGTCCTTTCTCCGATGTTACTGCGTCATCGCACTTGAGGAGATGTTCGTCATTTATGTGATGCCGATGTGTCATCCCATTGATATTATAATTTTATTTTGACCCTGATGACACTTTGGCCAAGTGATGTTAAGGTTGACATCACCATGATAAAAACTGTCATGGGGTCAAAAATGAAGACACTTTTCGTAGTACTGATGTCAAAATACATCAGCGTTATGACGCCTTTTCTATCAGTGTACGCCTAAAACTGTTACAAATATCGATATTGTGGTGAAATTTGGTTTATGGCGATTTCTTTTCTGAGAAATATGTTGCATTAATGTTACATGTTCTAGATTTTTGTGTTCGTTTGTACAAAAAATACAACTGTGGGAAAAATTTTCAAGTTCTTTTGTGAATATATGTTGATAAAAAAATGCAAAACATGTTGCATGTTTTACCCTTACTTTTACTTAAGGTGTTCATACTGCCCTGTCTTACAACTTTGGTACTTACTACTTTGTTTGTACAACCAATGTTTTAATTTGTTTGTCATAATTCCTACCGCTCATAATTTTGTAAAAAAAATTATTTTAAAACAAAATATAAATATATTTACACATTAAAATCCAAAAAAAGTCTATTTATATTAAAATCGTTTAAATTTTTCTAAGCCAATAGTGATGTCAATATTTGTTTCCAAGCCATAATTGCGTGCAGAACCCGCTTAAATAGCTTTAAAAATCGCTCATTAAGTACATTAATAATGAAAGTGTAATAGTTGTAAATAAAAGCAGCTAATTGTGTTCTATTGAAATTGCACAGCATGTAACACTTCCAGTGATTATAGGTAACATTAGAAAATGTTACATGTATATACTGTAACATATTTTTTTCAGAAAAGAAATCGCCATTAGTTAAATTTCATAAGACTAAAAATCACACTACCAAATTCTGCAGATCGTTCATACGTTTCATACAAGTTTTTTAAAATTCAAGAAATTTATTGTAAATTTGTGATTTACAAAATAACCCTCTTAATCTGGGAATAGACTTAAATACCTCTTGGGTCGCAACGAAATGTAGAAGCCCAGTTAAAAAATGTTAGGTTTCTGGAAGCACGAAAAATACATGAGCGCTGTTAATTGCGCTGGCTATTACACACTACTAGGAAGCAGCAGAGAAGCGAATACCATTTATGTGAATTTTTTATTTAAGTTACTCAAAATGATTAAATAATTAAAATCATTATTTTAAAGAAAAAATTCACGAACAATGTTATAAGTTCTTCTTTCATTCCGTTACATAAAAGCAGGTTGTATTGCAATGATTTTAAAATGTTTTTACAATCATTCCCGAACATAGAAATAAAATTTTTTTTAGAGAGAGGCATAAAGTAGAGCGCTTCCAAGTGGGAATTCGCCATATAAAAATCATGACTCTTGTAAGCAGGTTTGTAAGGGGTTATTGTGCTTCTCTCCCTTACAAAACTGTTTATCAGTAAGCTCCATTTTTTACCGGGGAGTTTAAAAATTGGCTCATAATTCATCATATATCTATTCTAATTCTCGGTATATGACATGGAAACTTCAATGTAGCCGAATATACCGTTTTTACTCGTTTTTTTTTAACGAAAATTCCCAGTATGCGGATAAATCTAAACTTGTTAAGTACTTACTTTCCCGGAAAGTAATAAAGTTCAGAGGAAAAATCCCTATTTATATATTTAATGACGGGCCAAAACTCAGTTATATTCTTTTTTTTTTAATTATACATATCTTCTTTTTTTAGTTCAAAAAGAGACCTTAACCCCTTAACAGAGTCACATCTCGCAGTTGATGAGAGAAAACTGCTCAAAACGAAAAATATTACAGTCAAATAGAGTCAACACATTCTCATCGCATGAAAAGCAGTTCTATTAAATTGAAGTTACAACTTCAAGTTCAAATGGCCTACACAAATATGTATTTAAATATCGTTTATTTATTTATATTTTCTTTAATTTTTTTTTTTTAATTTCTGTAAGTTGTGTGTGCGTGTGTTTTTGAAAATATCTTTAATAAAAAACTTAAATCGTTTTTTTTTTCTTTCAATTGAATATTTTTAATTCAAATGTGATTAGCAAAAGTTTCAAACACATAAAAAACGCAATAAATTCAATTTACTTTACTTGTTCTCTTTTTATTTAAATTTCTTTAATTTGTTTATTATTTTGATTTTTTTTTATTCACTTTTTTCCAAATCAGCTAAAGGAAAAGCACTGATCCATTAGAATTTTAGTTATTTTTTTTTTTTTTGTTGTTTTACTTTAAAGGTGTTTTTGCCGTTAAGGTCTTTTCAGTTTAATCGCTCAAGTTTATCTGGTCTTTCCAATTTTCCGCTTCATACATTTTATGCTTTTCAAAAATTTCCAAAAAAAAAAACAGAAAAAAAAAACAAAAATACTAGATTGTAATTGTATTTTCATTCATTTATTTTATGAACACCCAAATATAAAAAATATCACACATTCATTGCGCATTTCAATATTTTCCTCTGTTTAATCACTTGATATTGTTTTTTTTTTTGTTTACTACAACTAATATTTTTGAAAATCCATCTTATTGCATTTTTTTTATGGAGTATCTGTTGAATAAACGTCCATCTGTCTAATTGTCTTGAGAGCTGTTTGACAAATTTTCTTAAACTATAGGCGACAAGAACAACAACAAAAACAGCAGCGACAAAATAAACAAACAAAAGGCGAATATAGTTTTCTTTTATACTTTAGTAATTGTTTCAGTAGAAAGCTTTTTAAAAGTTCTTTATTTTCTTTGCTAAAAGCTTGCAACAAAAACTTAAGCTACTAAAATATTTTATATAGTTTTTATAGGAAAATTAAAACTTTTTGTTTATATTATAGCAAAACACTAATGACTAGTTAAGCCGATTTATGAAAACAGTACCCAGGGTCTGTAACTCCCGCGGGGAGGAACTTTTCGATTGCAACGTGAGAAATGAAACAAAAATGCCATAAATTGGAACAAACAACTGTTTATCTCCCTTAACTGCGTCTATAACATTTTTGGCGAGTATTAGCTGTCACGTAAGGAATTTACTCGCTAATTTACAGAAAATGTCTGTGAAAAAGTTCCCGCTTTGAACTGTCAAATAAACTCACGAATAAAAATGGGGTGGGGAAAGATTTTAGCATAAAAAATATATTAAAACGGCAAACTGCAATGAATAATTACACGAAGAGATAAGTATTTTGTTCTTGGTTGATTTATTCATCTTTAATTATTTTGCTTTTAAAGATTTTGAAAAATATGCGAATGTTTTCCAAGCCATTTTGTAAAAAAGAAACATTAAAATCGCACTTTACATTATTTGGTAAAAGAAAACTAACTTTGTGATCAATTATTTTGCAACAAATACTTGCTAAGAAATTATGATGTATGCCATTCGCTAGTACATATTAATGTCACTAAATACTAGGGTATTCATTTAATCGACCTTTTGCTTTAATCGGTTAATCGCTTGATTAATTAACCGAGGTTTTGGTTTAAGTTATCGGTTAATTTAGTTTTTGATCGGTTAACCGATTAATAAAGTTTTTTTTATAAATTAAGTAATTTCAATATATAAAAATGCATTAATTGCTTATTATTTGGAGTTTATAAGTAAAAAAAACAATAAAATACCAAACATAACAATTTTTGAACTAAAACGAGCAAGCAAAAAAAAACAATTCATAAATATGTAATATGCATTTTCCAATTAATGCACAAGGTGTGGTATCAAGTCATATCGTCATAATATCCTAAATAAAATTTAAAATTGTTTAAAGTAAATATTTCAAACAAAATGAAAATTGTAATGCTGTGTTCATTGATTTGTCATAACTGTATATTTTAATTCAAAATATAAGCAGTAGCTTACAGCAGTCATATCGTTGGCTTAATAAGCAAACCTGCTAACTCACTTTCAGCACATTTTACAGGAGAGAAAAAAAATTTTTATTTTTCCTATTTGAAGTTTGATAGA
This sequence comes from Pollenia angustigena, assembly GCA_930367215.1. Classification (NCBI taxonomy): domain Eukaryota; kingdom Metazoa; phylum Arthropoda; class Insecta; order Diptera; family Polleniidae; genus Pollenia; species Pollenia angustigena. The sequence goes on from OV884056.1 coordinate 184,373,567, forward strand.
AAATTAAAATTACAGTCAGTTTTACACACTTCAAGACTTAAATAGAAGAAAAACTATATGCTGGTCAACGAGGCGTATCTTTCTCTACCACACGGCATCAAAATCTCAATTTACATAAAAAGTGGATTTAGAAGGTTTGCATATTAATCCGACGATATATATTTCCTGTAATTATTTATGACTACCTTGTGAATCCCCCAAATATTTGCATATTTATACAAAAATAAACTTAGATAATTTTATTAGTTATTTCAATAGTTAAAGGAGATCTTATAAAATAATCTTTAAAAAAAGTTATTTATTTTAAATGTTTAGGATTAAAGCGACTCTTTTTTTTTTGACTTCGAAAATATTATTTCCCTTATCGTAGATGAATGTCTAATTTCTCAGTCCTTTTCCAGGATTTCTCTAAACATATAAAATACTCCATTATGCCATTAAAGTTGTTTTAAATTTTTAACACTTCTAATTGTTTCGGTTAATTCTGTTAAAAGACTGATATAAGAAGAAACAAATAAGCCCCCTTTCACACTCGGCAAGTTACTTGCGGAAGTTACTTGCCGACAACAACAAAGTCTGTACAATTTTTTTTTAAATTTGTTTTTTCCTTACAGACTTTGTTGTTGTCGGCAAGTAACTTGCCGAGTGTGAAAGGGGGCTAACTAAACACATCCCAAAAAAGTACGTAAAACAAAAAAAGGTGTTGGCAATCAAATATTTAACCCATTTTTCGCCACATTCATGTTGATCGATGATGAAGATAAAAAAAACGTTGAAAAATATTGTAATTTTAGTCATCGGTCGGCGGAAAATGGGTTAAAATGAAGATAACTGAACACCTTCTTTGTTTGTATTAAAAAATATTTTCTAAACAAATACATTTTGTATATGAGACGAAACAAATAATTAAAAACACAAAAAAAATATGTTATAATACTACAAAATATTGAAAATTTTGTTACTTCGGTTAATCGGTTAATCGACTGAAATTAACCGGTTTAATCGTTAATCGAAAAAAGCCAATTTGAAATTAACCGATCAGTTAATCGGGTAGTAATTAATCGGTTAACCGGTTGACGGTCAACCGAATAAATACCCTACTAAGTACTATATATAAGTTGAACTGTCTTTTTTGAAAGACCAAAAAATTTTTATATTTCAATCAGAAAACCGGTGCGAATGTAGCGTTCGTCACGCAGGATTTACCCATATACTAAATGTTCGTACAAAAACAGCTATGTGTAAAAATTCACTTAACTGTTTTTCACAACATATCGCACTTGTTCAGCAATACTGTGTTAACTCAAAATTTTAAAATTTTCAGTAGAAGCAAAACCATTTTTAATTTAAAATGAAAGGCATATGAAAAAATATTTTTAAGCCAACCATTTTTTTACCAAAAGGTGGACAAAAAAGCTCGCTATTTTTACAGTGTGTAGATATGAATAATACGTGGCGGCGACTATTTCCAAAAAGTAAAAAACTAAAAATTTTGAGTTAATACAGTATTGTTGAATAGGTGCGATATAGATTTTAACTAGGGTTTCTAATTTCCCGGACTTTTTCTATTCCCGGGAAACGAAACAAAAAAAATCTTATTCCCGGGAATCCCGAGATTCTTTAAATAAAACAAAGATTTCATTAAAGGAGTTCAAGTCAAAAGTTTTTACTTTTTTAAAAGAATATACACATATACAACAGTTCAAAAAAAATTTGCTTTATTAATTCCACTGAAAAGCAAAACAAAACCAATAAATTGTTACATTCATATGTACAAACATGCATATTATAGTATATGTATGTATAGATAGATATATGTATTTATTATTTTTTTTGAGATCACGAATTGGTGAAACTTATTAATATTTAGTAGTTATTATTAATAGCAAATTGGTAAAATTAATTTTCTTTTAAGCAAAATTTGTTTAGGATTATTAAAGCATTTAAAAGCCCATCAGAGATTATACTTCTAATCCCAATTGACATGTTTATTGCCTGCTACCGTAAACGTGCTCTCGCTTTCTACAGACGTTGGTTTTATAGTATTTTTCTGCTTCAAGCAGCTTTTTAGACATTTCATCAGCAATTGAAAGACCGTTGATTTATTGGCTTAGGAAAAATAGTTCGATTTGTAGGTACTTTTTAGTAATTTTAGTTAAGAATATGTGACAGCGCATAGAGAAAGGGACCTAAGGGTAAAAAAATCAATTTTCTTTTTTTTATGTGCACAACATCTGAGCATCGAATGAGACCGATCCCATGCCCCAAAAGTGTTCCCTCCCAGAGATATGCGCGTTTTATGATGTGATGGTACACCAAAGATACACGTATTTAAATCTTTAAAATGGCTCTCCTGAACAAAACCGGTTTTTACCCTTAGGTCCCTTTTTATTTTGCGCGTCACATATATTTTTATTGCTCGTTTTTGATTTTAACGATGCTAACAAATTAAAATTTCAAAAAATTTAATTTGAAATTCCCGAAAATTCATGGAAAAAATTTCCCGGGATTAATTTTAAAAAAAAGTCCCGGAATTCCCGGGAATTCTTTCCCGCGTAGAAACTCTAATTTTAACTAGTATTTCAGTTATTTTATGTCAAAAAAGGGTGCCCCGGTAGGCTTGTTGGCAGTAAGCTGTCCTATCAGTGCGATGGCTGCGGGTTCGATGCACGCCAGAGTATCTGGTCTGTTTTACAACAACGTGCTGACGGTCGTCGTTACTAATGCTCGGTTAATTAAGTTTGAGCATTATTTGCAATTGTATTAGTAGTTCTTCAGTTCTCCTGCATATCTCTTTGTGAACAGACGGATAGAGCGGTTTCTTTACACTTTATTATTCGTTGTTATTGATATATGCAAAATTCTAAACGAAAAAGGGGTAATTATTGGACCCCTTTGCAAGCCCTTGACGATGATAATGACGATGCTATGGAGCAGGGCGCGTCTGGAGGTGGGACTATCTTACCTAAGGTTTATATTCCTCCAATCAAAGTGTTGGCGCAAACATGAGATTTCTTACACAAGTTGTTGTCAAAGAAATGTATTTCTAATTACCGTTTAAAGAGAATTTCTATCGGATCACAGATATTTTGTGAAAGTATGCTTACATATGAAGCCGTAATAACTCTTTTAAAAATAGAAAACTGTCAATTTTTTACGCACGAAGCAAAAAGTGATCGATCTTTCAAAGTTATCTTATTTGGTCTTGAAAATAAATCTGATGTAGAGCTCAAAAATGAATTAATTGCAAGAGGCTTAAAATGCACTGAAGTTAAGCGTGTTGATAAAAAATTGCATAATTACATTGATACTATATATGTGGTTCATTTTGTTAATGGCTCTGTTAAGCTTAATGAGCTAAAATCAAACCACAAATGTCTCTTTCGTACAATGATAAGATGGGAGTACCAAAGAAAAAAGAAAAATAGAGTTGTGCAATGTTATAACTGCCAAATGCTTGGACATGGTGAGAAAGGCTGCAATGTAAAAACAAAATGTGCTTATTGTGCGGGAAAGCACAAAACGAGTGATTGTGATACTCAAAATATTCCAAAATGTGCTAACTGCGGTGGAAGGCATAATTCATTTGATCTCAATTGTCCTAATAGAGAATTATACTTACAACTAAGAGACAAATTGAAAAATATAAATTCCAATAAATTTAGTTCTCCACGTTATATTGAGATCAATACAAATGATCGGTCTCAATTTCCAAGTCTACCAAAAAACCAAGTACACAGTAATGTTCATAGAAATTACAACAATAATATAACAGTTATAAAAGATTATGAATTGCCTACTAAAAACACTCAATGTAATAATTTGTTCTCTGAGCAAGAGATAACTCAACTAACGTTAGAGATGATTTCGAAATTAAGAGATTGTAAGTCTAAGGAAGAGCAATTTAACGTAATTACACAACTAACAATTAAATATTTATATTCTAATATTACAAAATAATGAATCATGGCTTAAAAATAATATTTTGGAATGCAAGAAGCATTCGTGGTAAAATTATTGAGTTCTTTAATTTTTTAGTTATTAATAATATTGATATCTGCCTTGTTAATGAAACATGGTTGGATAATAAATCAAAATTTACATGTCCACTATTTAATATTGTTCGTCTTGATCGCCAAAACGGCAGGGGCGGGGGAGTTGCAATTGTTATCAGAAAAACTATTAGTTTTCGACAGATACCGAATTTAAGGACAAAGGTAATAGAAAATGTGGCAATTGAGATAAATTTGGAAGGGGACAATAGTTTAAAATTGTACTCCATTTATTTTCCTGGTGGTCGCAACAACCGTGAACTAGTATCTAGTTACAAAAATGACTTGAGGAAATTTCTTAGCATGCAGGGCAAATTTGTGATGTGTGGCGATCTGAATAGTAGACACCGTTACTGGGGATGCCCAAGGGCAAATTCGTACGGAAATACCCTTTTTGATCTAACATATCATTTTCCATTTACAATTCTGTATCCAGACAGTCCAACTCGTATTCCAACATCTTATCGGTGTTCACCATCAACATTGGATCTAATACTTACTAATATCCCAGAATATATAACGCATCCGAACGTGTTAAATGAACTTTCATCTGATCATTTACCTATTTCGTTTTTCATTAATACAAATGTCAATAGAATCGCTAACGAGCATTATGATTTTAGAAGAATAAATTGGAGAAGGTTTTCGGGAAAAGTTGAGTCTCATTTATATGTATACAACTCAAATAGTGAAACTTTTGGAAGTATAGAGGAAATAAATTCCTCCATACAGATTTTTGAAAATGTTGTCGTAAGATCAGCTAAGGAAAGTGCACCATGTGTTCAAAATCTGAATTCCAATTTTTTAAGACTCCCTCGCAACATCTTGGAAGTGATCAGATGTAGAAACTATTATAGGCGGCAATGGCAGAGATATAGATACCGTACTGATTTGAACTTATTTCGGGAATACGATTTGTTAGTAAAAAAATTAATTCGGAATTTTAGAAATTCAAAATGGGAAGAAAAATTACGTAGCTTAGACAACCGTTCAAAACCATTCTGGAACATTGCTAAAGTTATAAAAAACAAATATTTAAACATACCTACTTTAGTCACTCAACATGGGAATATTGTCACAGATTATGGAAAAGCTAATTTATTTGGTCATACCTTTTCAACAAGTCATTTAATCTCTAGTACTTATAATTGTTCTCTAACAGAAAGAACTGTTTTATCAACAATTGCTCAATTTAAAAGTACATTTGTTACTACACCGGAAGGTGAATATATCACGGTCGCTACTGTACGTGACTTGTTAAGCAATATACGGTCAAGAAAATCGTGTGGTCTAGACAACGTGCGGAATGAGTTTTTGAAAAACCTTCCTTTAGTTGGTATAAAATATCTCCTAACAATATTCAATGCGTGCATTAAATGGCAATATTTTCCTAATTCATGGCGAACTGCTAAAATTATTCCAATTTTAAAACCTGGTAAAGCAAGTAACATTGCAGCCAATTATCGTCCTATAAGTCTACTTAGTAGTATTGGAAAACTATTTGAAAAAATAGTAAAAATCAAACTTCGGCAGTACTTAGATAGCGCCAACATAATTCCAAACGAACAGTTCGGGTTTAGACCTTCTCATAATACAACACTCCAACTTAAACGTATTACAAAAATTGTAAAAAGCAAATTAGACTGTAAGGAATCAGTTGGTATGATCTGTTTAGATATCGAGAAAACATTTGATTCGGTTTGGCATCGAGGCTTAGTCTATAAATTAATTAGATTTGGCTTCCCCCCATACTTGATTAACATTATAGAAAGTTTTCTCTTTAACCGTTCATTTTATGTGGCTATTAATAATGTATTTTCAAGTTCGTATAACATAATGGCTGGTGTACCTCAAGGCTCGGTACTAGGGCCACTACTCTACATTATATACTGCTCTGATATCCCTATGCTGGACTCATGTAACTATGCTTTCTTTGCGGATGATACTGCTATTTTTAGCTCTGGGCCTTCACCAGAAATAATAATCGGCAATTTGCAATCTGCCCTCAATAGCTTATGTCATTACTTTACTAAATGGAAAATCAAAATTAATGCAGGAAAATCACAATCTATCTTTTTTACAAGAAAAAGAAGTTCATGTAATCTTCCTAGCTCCAACTTATTTTTAAATGGTATAGATATACCCTGGTCTGACAATATTAAATATTTAGGTGTAACTCTTGATAAACGTCTTACTTATAACAATCACGTAATGCACATAATACGAAAGTTTAATATTAGTATCAGAACCTTATACCCTCTTATTAATCGCAGATCTCAGCTTAGTACATATAATAAAGTTATTTTAGTAAAAACTATATTCCAGGCTATAATTTTATATGCATGCCCAGTATGGGGCCATTGCGCTAGAACTCACATCAAAAAACTGCAGATTGGACAGAACAAACTTCTTAAAATGATTTTGAATCTACCATGGCATTACTCCACAAACAGACTCCATAGACTTTGTAATGTTGAACTTGTTATCGATCGTATTGGAAAAATAACTGAAAAATTTCAGAACTCTTGTACTTATTCAGACATTGAATATCTTCGCAACTTGTTTTCTTAAAACATTTTATTTTAATCTTATTACATACAGAACATATGTTAAATTTTAATACTTATAGTAAAAAGCACTATTTATATTAAAAAACTATTTATACTAAAACTGTAAATATTGCTAATTTCATATAATATATCTATACTTCTTAATTTATTGAAGGTTTATATGTAAATTTTCCTTCCCCGTGTTTCTATATTTAATTTAAGTATGCTCCTTTGGTTCAATAAGTAAAATATTATAGCTGTAAGGTATCTTTACCATATCTCTTAAACTTAAGTATTATATGTGTAAAAATTGCAATTCAATAAATGAAGATATATATATATATATTAGTAGTTCTTAATAAACTAATAATATGTATATCAACAATCTATCGACGTGTCGTATATGTTCGCTCCTTTAGCATCCCATGTGGATAAAACACAAAATAATGAAAAACAATTTTTCGATATTCTTCACTACAATACCACATAATAAACTTTATTCAGTTGTTTTTTCGGAGGGAACCACGTGGTTGTGGCTTCTTGATGGATAACTACTTTAACCATAGTAAGGTTGCCGGTGACTATATTGACAATTTTTCGTAAGTAATCATTTTGTTGGAGGGCACCATATTGTGAAATATGTTTGCTCTGGGTACACTTAGTCTGCAATCACTCAAAAAAAATATGTATATGCATAAAGATTACCACGCATTTTATGATAATTTAAATCATTTCCCAAAATTAATAAGCATTAACCCATTATTAGCCAGTATTTTTTTTTTTTTTTTTTGGGATTGTGAAATCAAACAAAATGTGGCAATTTGTGTTTTCACCCGGCAACTTAAGATGCCAGTGGGCATTCAGCTATCAAATTTGCAAGTAAACTGTAGCTTACTTCTTAAATTTAATTCCTTGGAAACACGATTTTCGTATAACGCTTAAGTAGCTCTTTTAATAAGCTTACGCTCGTGAATAAGTTGTCAAAGAATGATTGCAGTAAAAATAAATGATGTCTTAAATTCTAAAGTCATCTGAAAGATACAAAAGGGGTGTATCAAAGGGGCTGCAAAATTTATTTTGCCAAGCCCTGAAATTGGACTGGTGCTTATTTTCATCATGATTAACAGTGCATTCTCCCTTAGTCCCCATTCATTCATTTATATGTCCGATTTACCGGATTCAATATATTTGTGTAATCTAGGTAGAATAATATCTTTATCTGCAAGTATTTCAAAATTTTTAAGTCCTTTTAAGTCCTTTAACTATTAAAGTCCTTAAACTATTATATTATTCTTTTTTTAACTTTCCAAATAAAAACGGATTTTGCTTAAAATATGCTAAGTTTTAATAAAAATATAAATTTTTTCTTCAAACCAAAACAGCTATGTGTAAAAAAAAACTAAAAATAATTATTAAAAACAGGGACCGAAACAGTTATGCCTTTTTTCATAAAAGTCAGATGAAAACAGTTATTTTTTGATTTTTATTTTTTTTTAACAAAAATAACAGTTATTTTTTGATTTTTATTTTTTTTGAACAAAAATAACAGTTATTTTTTTGATTTTTTATTTTTTCGATCAAAAATAACAGTTATTTTTTTATTTTTATTTTTTCGATCAAAAATAACAGTTATTTTTTGATTTTTATTTTTTTGAACAAAAATAACAGTTAAATATTGATTTTTATTTTTTCGAGCAAAAATAAAAGTTATTCTCTAAATAAATTTACGTGTTTTAATAATTTAGATGACTTTAATAATTATTTTAATGTGCATAAGGAATTCCAATGAAAGTTACACAGGAAATTTATATGAACTTTTTGATATAATTGCCTTGGTATAAACGCCTTATCTCGTATATTAATTTTTACAAAACTGAATTTGTTTCGATAACATCCAAAGATAGTTACATATATATTTTTAATGTTTTCTTATTGTATTTCTCAAAATTACATACCTAATATTTATGACTATTTATGATAAATATGAAAATTAATTTATATGATATAATTTTCTTTACAATATTCATTAAATATGAAATAAAAATGTAATGTTAATAAAATAAGTGGACTTAAAATTTTTTTTCAAAATGTATCTTTTTGGGAAAAAGTGTATCTTTTTTGAAACTAAAATGAATCTTTCTCGAAATTTTACTGGCAACACTGATACCGATCAACTCAATATCACTTTCTGAGTCGATTTAGTCTGGGTGGCTGTCAGGCAGGATGTTTTCTGTTTTTTGAAATTTAGTAAATGGGTTTCAATTTATACGGACGAAGCCTTCTACAAATGCTGAGAAACGGTTCATAATTTCACATAGTCCACATACAAACTCTTTCCGGAATAATGATATTTAGATTAAATTTGGTCCAAAACTTTTTTTATAGCAAACTGAATTATCTTACCAAATTTTATTAGAATCGGTCCATATTTTACGATAGCTCCCATAAAAATACTATTCCCGAAAAAATCTTTTAATGCCCTACCTTCCTTATACATTTTGACACACAAATTGCCTACGACAGCTACTATGTAATGAAAATGTGTTATGAATTACTATATATATGTATGTTTTTTATATAGCGAAAGTTTTTGGTACAGTTAATGTCAATTTGGTACAATTTTGCCATTGAGACGGCACAATTTAAGAATTGTGAGATCCCAACAGTGCATTGTGGTAGTACATTGACGTTTGATTTTTGTTGTGTGTTTGATTTTCCGACTAGCACTCCCAACTACAGATTTTTTTCATCCCCTAATAATTTGCCCTAATAACACTATGCGACACTCAAAATCGGGATGGGATGAATCCAACGGGAAATGTTATATCGGTAAAAAAGAAGTTATACGTGTCCCGGCGTTTCGCTAGGTAACGTCTAGGAATCGAGATATAGCGATTTGAAAAATGGGCTAAAAAACATCAAAATTTTTATAAAAACCTAAATTTTAGGGCTGCCATACGGAAAAATCGGTTCAGATACAAAAAAGTTATGACCAAAATTAAATTTTTTTTTAAATACCCATTTTCGGGAACCATAGATCTCCCCGAGTCCAAGCTTTATAACTCAAGTAAATGGTAAATTTCTTCTTAAACATGTCGGTATATAAATCTGTCAAATCTGTTAAAAAATGGCTGAGTTATAACCGAACTACTGAATCCCCAAAAATTACTTATATATACCCTTTTTACCTACGAGTTTTTTATAAAATATGTTCTACTAAAAATTTCCGATATTTTGGTATATAAGTCATATCCATAGGACGTATGGCAGCCCTAAAATATAGGTTTTTACAAAAATGTTGATGTTTTTTAGTCCATTTTTCAAATCGATTTATCTCGATTCTCAGACGTGACCCAGCGAAACGCCGGGCCACGTATAACTTCTTTTTTACCGATATAACTTTCCCCGGTAGTTTGAACCCTTCCCGATCACTGACCCCTACCATTTGTCGCACAGTGTAATATAGAGCCGTTTAAAGTTGAAAAATTAAATTTCTTATTTAAGTGATCCCATTAAATTTCTTTTAAGACTGGAAACTATGCTGGACATGTCATCGATGTCATAGGTATACAAACTTTATAAAATAAGAGCTTCCTTTAATCCAAATAATACTTTTTACTACAAATGGGAGAATTAATTAGTTTGTAATATCTATGTTTGTATATGTAGTTTTTATTTGATTTATAAACAGTACATAAAATATCTTAAAGATTACAATTACGTATTACAGATTTTAAATATTTTTCTCAAAAATTGTTAAGTACAATAGTTTTGTTTACAACTATAAATAGATTTATTTCTATTTGAATAAATATTTTTATTGTTTAATATGGAGATGTTATTGGTACGGATTAAATATTGTCTTTTATAAATGTTTTTTATTTCTTTTGGTACAAATAAAGTATTTCTTAAAAAGTATATATATTATTGCACAATATGGTTCTAAAAATAATAAGAAGCTTTAAAGAGAATAGCTGGGGTTTTAAATTATTAAAAAGAAAATAATTTTAAGCCTAATTTTAACTTTTTGTATGTAGTTACCCATTTATAATATTATGGATCATACTATACATCGAGCCCTTACCGTAAAAATAGCTTAAGCGACATCAGTTTACATTTTCGTTTTTTTTATAAATGACTTTATTGGCAACACTTGCATCATCTCCTAAAATGTCATGTTCACATAAGGTTCCGTTACGATTTTATAGCAAAAACAATATTATCGTAAGCGACAACCTTCTGACAAAATTTATATGAAATAAAATACAAAAAAAAAACTTCTCCTGTAAAATTTTTTTTGTCGCTTAAGCTTTTTTGCTGTTATGACTCGACATTATTAAACATTATGAAAAGAACTTAAAACCCCAGAATTTTTTTTTCTTTTTCTTTCAGTAAACAAAAACTTAAACATAATATTTTCAAAAAAGAAAATCTTATAAAATATAATTTTAACATAATTTTTTTTTTATAAATAAAACACAGTTCTTTCAAAATACAATAAAAATAACAATTAAAGTAGACTTACTTCATGTTCATAGTTACATAAAGTCTCTCGGTTTCGATTGGGGATCCAAGCCTCTATATTTTATACAAATATTATACTGAATTTGTAACTATAAATTCAATTCTAAAATTTGAGGTTTCAATTGTAGGAACTTTTCCTGAACCTCTTGTATCTCCAAAGAATCTATGCCGCACATGGAAAGTTCTTTCAAAGACTTGCACAATTCGACTACGTAGTCTATTGATTTGCCCGTTAAATTAATACAATTGCTTACATTTAAGCGTCTTAATCGCGGTAAACCTTGGGCTATATGCAGCATAGCATCGTCATCAATCATTAAGCAGCTGGATATTGTTAGGTCTTCTAGGGCGGGACAATTTTCTACCAATTCCTCTATACCCATGGATGAGATTTTGTGGCAATAGCCTAAGACCAATTTACGCAGTTCATTAAACTTTAAACCCTTAATAAGAGCACGATTGGAGAGATTTCGGCAGCCCCTTAAGCTTAGGGACTGTAAGCCCTTGAGGTTGCTAATGGCAGCAGGTTGGTCTCCAAAACCTAAAAGGCCTTCATCACTGATACGTATGCAGTCGTCCAGTATTAAATGCTGAAGTTGAAGCTGATGGCGGAATATGTATTCTAAAGTGGAATCGGTAACGGATTCTCGGCAATTTTCTAAACTTAAAAATGTTAAATGAGGCAAACGCTGGGCAAGCAGTCTAACGGATACAGAGTCCATATCCGGCATATCATTTAATACTAATGTTTTAAGAGTAGTATTTTTCTCAGCTGTCAAACCCTGTAGCAAACCGTTCGCCGTAACCTTGGTGCAATGGGAAATATTTAAGGAGTTTAAAGTATTACGCAATATACCCAAATCTTTGACTCCATCGTCCGTCAGAGAATTACAAAACATCAATTCCATATTTTCCAAAGTTTCAGGCCATTTGTGTATAATATATTTAAGTAAAGCATCGTCCACTTGCAGACCACCACTTAAGTCGCAATGCCTTAGTGGAGTTTCTTTGGGCAAGCATTCTACAATCTCCTTTAACCACTGATAGGAGGATACACCCGTTATCTTTAGGATTTCCAAGTGTTTAAATAAAACAAATACTTGCTTCCATTTGTTAATCATTACGGGATTTGATCTTAAAATTATTTCCAAATGCTTTAAAGTATCACAGTGGAATTGCAGGGTATAAATAAGTAACTCCTCATGCTCTCGGTTGAATTCCAAACACAGCTTCTCCATTTTTAAGGATACCTCACGAGTCAGGTTCAATATCATATGGGTTTTGATGTAAGTAGTTACATTGCCACAACTTATGTCCAAGGACTTGAAATTTTTAAATTTGCTTAAATTAACGGAAAACGTATTATCACTTTGTACGGTGGGTATGTGGCTAACAATCAATTCCTTCAGCTCCGGCAGGCAGTCATTTAAAATGGCAAATACCGGTGATTTGTAAAGGCGCAGTTTATGTATAGTTGGTCCCAGGGCTTTCAAAATTACTTGCAAGTCATAACCTAATTCCAAGCCATGTAGTTCCAAGGAATCATAAGCCAATTTTCTTGATAACTCCTCATCTTCTAGCAAACAGTCGTGGAGGATGGCCATATTATCGCGATTGATGATTAATTTGGATTTTCCCAAGAATTCGGGCAGTTGTGCCAAATCATGCCAACGTTTGCAAACTAAACGTATTTGCTGCAGATCGCTATGGGGTAGATATTGAAAAATATGTATCAACAGTTCACTGGGCATGAAATTCCATAAAGAGTGCGCCGTTTTTCCTTGATCCAAGCCGTTGGCTATTTCTAACATACTGTTCATTTTGGATTTTTGCTAAAAAAAAAAATTTTATAATTTAATTTTAAAATGTTTTTCTTTTTAGCCTAGAGAAAACTATTGTGCCGCTTTTATTGCTTTTAATTTTACTGTAATTTCGTTGATTGTCTATCAAAGGACTTGCTTTAACTATTATTTTACCTGTATTATTATTTTTCGTTTTATTTTCTTGCCGGAAATTACCTGTTTATTTTTAATAATATGAATTTGTTTTGTATTTAAGGTGGTTGCCTAGGCAGAGTTTGTTTGTTGCCATGTGTGCTTTTTGTAACCCTATAATTTCTAATATGAAAATGCAATTTATTTCATATTTTACGTTGCACTCGATTGATTACTATAATATTTATTTCATACTAATAATTTAGGGTGGCGCTTAAAAAATGTACTTAAAAAAAAATTTCAATCAAAATTAATCTTCTAGCGGAATAATGCAAGATTTCTTTCTTCCAGCGTCTAACCTTTTTTTTATTAAAGGTAAAGAAAATAAAAAATGATTTCAATTAAAAAAAATTGTGATATTAATTTAAAAATTAAAAAATTAATTAAATTAGCACATTTTCCACATACACAGAAAAAAATACAATTTGATTTCAGTTAAAAAAATTGTGATATTAATTAAAAAATTAATTAAATTAGCACATTTTCCAGATACACTGAAAAAAATAAAATTTGATTTCAATTAAAAAAATTGTGATATTAATTAAAAAATTAATTAAATTAGCACATTTTCCACATACACAGAAAAAAATAAAATTTGATTTCAATTAAAAAAATTGTGATATTAACTAAAAATTTAATTAAATTAGCATATTTTCCACATACACAGAAAAAAAATAAAATTTGATTTCAATAAAAAAAATTGTGATAATAACTAAAAAATTAATTAAATTTGCACATTTTCCGCATACACAGAAAAAAATTGAAAAAATTGATTTCAATTAAAAAAATTGTGATATTAATTAAATTCCACATACACAGAAAAAAATAAAATTTGATTTCAATTAAAAACATTGTGATATTAATTAAAAAATTAATTAAATTTAAGCCAGTAAACAAATTACTAGATTGATATTCAATATTTTTTTTTTTTTTTGATATTAACAAAAATGTTTGCAGTAAAGTTGTTGACATTAGCAAGGCTCTGGAGACGTCAAGAAAAAGTGATAACTCCGACTCCATCCGCTGAAATTTGTTAAGTACGACTCCAACTCCCACTCTAACCTTGATGATAAATGTATATGAGACTGGTTCTTATTTGACCTTAAAACTTTTTTTTAATGCAGTACCTTTTAATGGTTAAATATTGCAAGAAAATGTTTCTGTAAAAATTTCAAATCGATATTTTATTTCTAACTCGTGCCGCATTGAGCTTCAATATAGTTATTTACATATGAGTAGGTGAGAGGCAAAAGTCGTTCGTTACACTTTATTCGAATTTGGGAAAATGCATAAAACATTTAGCGTCCGATTTAATGGAGCAAATTATTTGAACTTTTTGATTCAAAAGTGTTATGCCATTCTTGATTAATAACTCAACATTTGAAAAATTGAAACCAACTGAAATATAGAAACATAATAGATTTAATTTTGGAACGAACGAGATTTGATACGAATTTTCGAAAGAAACGATTTTTGCTACAATCCATATGGGATCGAACTATTTTGCAACACACTATAGCCCACCAGGAAAATTAATCATTGAACTTAAGTATATTTTAAAAGTGTATATTAATTTATTAAAATTATGCAAACAGAACTACACCAATTCACATCTTTTTCAAAATACGCTTTTTATACTGTTGGAATCCATATTTTCCTCTATCGATGTGTGAATTCCCATAAGTATTATTTAATGTATTTTTCGAGATAGAAAAGTTGAAAACAACACCAAGTCCAACTTGCTTAGACTTTAACGGCATCAAGTGTACTAAGTGTTGTTTACCACGGAATTTGTAGAGGCAAAGAACTTTAGAAGTGCTTTTTTTAAATTGTGAAGTGAGGTCTTTTCTTTTCGAAATGCTATTTGGTTTTATTTTATTCGTTAAGTCAAATATTTCGACCAACTTTGTTGATTAGCGGCGCATAAGAATAGCTTATCCCTTCAACAATAAATTTAAGTTTATCAATAGTATGAAATGAGAATTTAGCACATTTAAACGAAACCTTGTAAATATATTTTTATTTAAACATGCAGATGCGCCTTCAGTTGTTACTTGCATAATTTGTATTACACATTTTGAAGAGAAAAGTAAGGTAAACAAATTGTTGTAAGCCTTGTATTATTTGTGGGAAAAGGCACACCTTTTGTTGTTGGACTTGGTAATGTTTGTCTTAATGGATTGAGCAGTATTAATAGCATCATGGAAGGTAAGGAACACCAAGTCCAATTTGATAAGTAAAGGTATTTTCGTTCCATAATCAATATTATTATTGTTCAAAAAAATATTAAATTGTAAGCCTTTATTTTCGGTCCAATTTTTCCCAATGTGAGTAGACAAGAGTATTCTCAAATCATTTTTCGTGTTAGCCCCTAAATTTATGGGAATTATATCTGGAACAATGTCATGTATTTTTCAATTAGCATTGACTTTGAAAGTTGGAATTTAAAATGTAGTTCACTGAGTGCTTTCACCACATGAGCTACAGCTGATCATACAACTACTCATATGGAAAGTAGACTGGACCTTATTTTCTGCCTTCAAAATTTTAAAATTTTTTATTTTTTCTTCACAATAATAATTCAAACTCAAGGTCAGTTTATATAAAAAATATTTATTACTATTCAAAATTACAGACCTTTAATTTATTAAAATAAGATAGAAAATACAATAAGCTTATAAAAATGGATAAAAGTGACGTTGAGCTTGAAGATTTATTGTGAAAAATAATATTAAAAAGGTCGAAAAAATTAAAATAAATAATTAAGTTTTTTTATACAGAAGTTGCATCAAAATAACACAGCTTCATTTTAGTTCAAAAATATTGAGCGTTTGGGAGGGCATAAACCGAGCTTTTGAAAGACATGACTAGAATTTGCGTGGTAAAAAATAAAATATTAAAGACAGAAATGTAGCCCTTACAGAGCCATGAATACCGATATACAAAATGTTATGATCGGACTAAAAATGGCGACACAGTGAACAAAAAATTAAAAGGGCGGTATTTCTAGGCGTGGCAAAAAAATCCTAGGGAAGGACTGACAAAACAAAATTTTTTTTCGAACCACTCTAGTGTACACCTCTAAAAGCATTCACCTTTCTTTTAAACCGATCCATATCATAATATTTTCTTTTTTTTTAGGAAGGCCAATGTTTTCAATTAACCACATAGAAAAAAATATTTTAAGAAATCTTTTAACAACACAGTTTGTTAAAAATAAAATTTTGGGTCAACAATTTTTTTTTTTTTTTATTCAATGAAAACATTTATAAAAATTACACTTTGCAAAATGGCATTCAATAAAACATATTTATTAATGAAATAATAAAATATTTCTTAATTTTCAGTAAATAAAAATATTTAAATCAAAGTAAAGACAGTATTTTTACAACTCTTGTCAATTTGTTGATAGCTTTAATATGGTTGCCAGTAAGACTTAAGTGTTTATAATTCTCATTCGCTTTACAGTTTTATTTGCCTAATATCTTTAGATTTTTCAAAGTCTTTGGAAAAAGGTTTCCCATAATAAATTTTAGTGTATTTATCAAAGAATAAAAATTAGGAATTAAGCACTTCATAATTAATAAATAGAGATTCGATAAATATTTTGTTTCATTTATTCAACATTTTCATCAATTTATTTTAACAAATCACGTAAACATTTTGTTGAAAAAAACTATTTTGGGCAACAACTTTTTTATTGATTCAAAAACTTGGTTTTTGACCAAAAATGCAATAACCTACAAACCACACAGATGAAAAAAGTGACGAGTGAAAATCAGTTGCAAAGGCAGCTTTCGAAGAAAAAGACAGAAATTGTTTTTTTATAGTGAAGTGGCATGTGGAAAACCAGGTAGCTACAATCAACACAAATAGCGTAATCAAAACAAAAACGCAAAAAGGGCAGCTTTCGAAGGAAAAGACTGAAAAAACATAATATTGTCTGTGTCGTGACGCCTCTGTGTGCTCTGTGCTACAATTTTTTTTTTATCAATACCACAAAAAACTTCATCGCAGTAAACTCAAAAAATTTATTTGATTAAATAATTTTCAACATTTTTAATTTTTCGAATTTATTCTATGAGCTAAATTTCAGTTATGTATGCTTTATAAAATACATAACTGAAATTTAGCTCATAGAATAAA
The DNA here is from genome assembly GCA_930367215.1 of Pollenia angustigena. Classification (NCBI taxonomy): domain Eukaryota; kingdom Metazoa; phylum Arthropoda; class Insecta; order Diptera; family Polleniidae; genus Pollenia; species Pollenia angustigena. The sequence goes on from OV884056.1 coordinate 184,390,832, forward strand.
TACGAAAAATTAAAAATGTTGAATATAATATAAAGTTACCTTCGGAAGGAAATAATTCACAGTTTCTTTTTGTTAAATAATTTTCGTATTCAAATATGAAAATTATTTTTTTCTAAGCAGTGACCCGTTACATCGATAACGTAACTGTGCTAGACCTAAAGATTCTATACATAGAGCAATTACTTTCGCCTAGCCATCTTTGCCAGAAGACATCACTGTTTGGCCAGCACATCTTAAATTTGATTTCCTTGACAATCACTATATCCCAGAACACAAATACCATGAGAGATAAGGCCATGATGGCTTTATCTCTCATTCAATAGGGAGAAAAAGCCTTTCTTTTAATTTGAATGGAAGATAAAGCCATCATGGTCTTAACTCACATTAGCAATATTAGAAAATGGCTTTATCTCTCATTTCAGTTCCGGAGACACTTAAGTTAAGTATTGAAATCTGGCCTGCAGCCATGCTTAGGGGTTTTTTTTCTCCAGTAGGACGCGGCAGGTGGCTTCGCTGAATAAAGTTTTCCTGCGTGCGTCACAAGAATAAAAAAATGTTTTTTAATGATAACTAAGAATTTCCCTTTTACAGAATGTTTACACCATGCATAACAATATTTTGAAAAAATATGGCTTTATCTCTTATTTGCGAAAAAAAATATGGCTATATCTCTCATTTCGCAAAATTTTAAATATGATCTTACCTCCCAATGATTGGGCAACAAGGCCATTATGGCTTTATCTCCCATTCGATTGAGCAATAAGGCCATCATGGCCTTATCTCACATGGTTTTAAAGCTCCGCCCCCCCAAATAAGTCTTATCTTTGAATGTTTCGTAATCTCATTTAAAGACATTTGACTTTCTTCACAGAAAAAAATTTTTGCGCCAGTAAAAGAATTAATCAAAAATATAATCAGTTTTAATTAAATATTTATTCAGGTGAATTAAACTTTTAATCAGTTTTATTAAATGTTTTATTGACAATATTTCAATTAAACGTTTAATTCAATTGATTAAATGTTTAATTAACCTGATTAAATATTTAATTAAAACTGATTTTATTTTTGATTAATTCTTTGACTGGCGCAAAAAATTTTGTTCTGTGTTCAATAAGCTAGACCTGCTGAGAATGCCAATGCATTTGGTAAAATTTATTTTCAGATCCCACTTTGATTTCAGATCAGAACAAAAATATTTGAAATTTATTTTATTTTTTTAAATTCTTAATTTTTGTTGTCAAACGTTTTGGATGCCGTGCTATTCTTCCTTACACATTGTTAACTTTATTTTTTCAATATTAATTAATTTGACTTGAGTATTAGGTGAACTAAATCCCTCGTAATTAGTTATTGTTTCACCAATGTATCCGTAATTGGAAAATACAAATGCTTCTGATTTTATTTAAATTTAATATGTCTTTTTCTTATTTTATTGCACAATCATCGGCATCAACAAGCTCGAAGTGACTCGAAGTTTTTTGAATAGAATTTTGCTATTACTGGCTGCGGGGGAAGGGGAATCAAGGAATACATTTCACTAAAAATTGAAATATTATCGAATTGGCTTCTAAGTTCTCTGCAACGCGGTATAACCCATGTGCCAAGCAACTTGCTTGTATTTTGTATTTAAAGCAAAGCGTCAAATTTATTTATTATTTAAAAATTTTTTTGGAAAGTTTTTTTTTTGTGTATTTAAAAATGTTTAAGAACTTTTTTATAATATAGAAATTAACAAAAAAAAATCCCTCAAAAATGTCAAAATATGAAAAATATGCCTTTAAAACCTCAATATGCAAACATATGCATTTTCACCAAAATATGCAACAATATACAAAACCAAAGCGATGCTATTTTAACGCAAATTAATGATTCGGAAAGATAATTAGTCGACATCGTTCTTATGGTGTTTTCTTTTCTAAAAAATAATGATGCATTATAGCTGTGTAATATATTTATTAGGTTACACGAACCCTTACAAAGTGATACATTTTTCTAAACTACAATGGAACAAAATAATAGCAACGTTTTACACTCAAGACTAATGTGTATTTAGCGTGTTAAATATTGAATTCAAAGTTTGTACTAAAAGCGATATTCACCACGCTTGTAGCATTTTTCAACATTGAATTTTCTTAAAATTCCAATCAGCGTTAACAGCACTGATTTTCAATAATTAATGTCAGCTGTTGTTAAAAATTTTGCGACAAAAAAATTATAATAAAAGTAAAACAAACGAAAAACAAACAGTTTTTAAATCCATCACAATATAACTAAAAATCACAATATAACGTAAATTGTCCGCAAACACAAGAAAAAAAATACTTGCTTGTATAAAAAAGTACTTTACGCAGATGCAAAAAAAGGGTATTGTCTCACACTCAGTTATAACTGCGGGTAAGAAATGGAACAAATTTGCCATTTATTGTTGCAACATGTTTAAGCCTAGATTACACTATCTAACAAGTCTTACGTATTCCATAATACTTTGTAAGATAGAAATCTAATGAGTTTTGATGCGACTGTCAAAAAATCTAATGTAAAATGACAGTTTGTGTTCACACCATCACACAAAGTATAAACACTCACACATGAAATAAAATGCAACCCTGATCCAATGAAAAGTATTATTGTTTAGAAATTTTCAAAAAACGATGAAGTCGTGTGGGATGTCAAATTTTTCATAATACTTGTCACTTTCGTGACACATTGCGTTCACATTATCACACTTTGTCATATTACTTGAGTTTTTGACATGTATTAATACAAAGTATAATAGTGTAATCTAGCCTTTAGAAAGGAAAACGACAACTTCTCACACTTTTGCATATATTTTTAGAATGGAACAAAAACCCGCACGAATGGTAGCATATATGGAACATTATTGTCAGAAAAGAAAATACCATTAGACTATCGACAAAAAACATGCATTTGCATGGAAATCGCATCCCTATTTATAATCATAATGATTGGCAATTGTAAAATTTAATTAAGTCTGGATGGTTTTTGTTTATCAATTAATATTAGTTATATATCGCACTGGTTTCTCTAAAGAGAGTCAACTCAAAATTTACACATGTTCTCTTTTTTCTAGAAAACGACAAACGGTGGTCATATCTACCCACTTTAAAAATTTTAGGTTAATTTCTCTAGTATTTTGCAAAAAAAAAAAAAAAAAAAAAAAAAAATACAATTATATCCCCTTTGTATTAAAAGAGTACATATAAAACAAGTAAGAAAGTATAGTAGGTCAAGCCCGACCATATGATAGCATACACCACAGTTTTAAAAAACACATCATACTTATGTGTCCATATAGATATGGATTTATCTATGTTTTAAATTTCATTAAAATAGGTTTGAGAGGCAAAAATTGCCCCTATCTCCCCTCGTGGTCCTATTTTTTAAAAAATGCATCCCTTTTGTGTCCATAAAGATATGGTTCTATCTATGTTTTAAATTTCATTAGAATCGGTTTGATAGTTTCTGAGAGGAAGAAATTTCGCCCTATCTTCCCTCGTGGTCGTACGATTTGGCCCATTTTTTATCAAATGAAATCGCCGAAATTGCGACCTGTACTTTGCTCACAATGTTACATGGACAGCCAGCCAGCCTGCCAGCCAGCCGGACGGACATCGTTAGTTCGACTCAGAAAGGTATACCAATATTTTAAGCCGTTACACACATCAGCACAAATGCATAATACCCTCTCCACTATTGTGATGTGGGTACAAAAAAAGTTTTTTGTCTCTACTGAAAATTTATAAATTTTGACTAACTTCCTTTAGAGGAACCAGTGCGATATGTATGTCTATGTTCTATATGTCAAGGATGTTTATAATTAATTTACAAAAGGCACTTAAAGATTATACATCTGCAGCTATGATTTTATATCTAAACAAACATAACAGTCAAGGCAAGTTTTTAAAATTTGTGCTTGAACGAAAAATAAATATATCAGAACATTTTTGGAAAAAATTCCTTACTTACATATTTCGAAACTTTGCAATTAACTTCTTATCAAATTTATGATTTACGGCATTAACGTCGGTATTCGGATCTTAGGTAACATCTCTGACAACCGCCGTACTATTCCTAAAATTTGACTCACTATTAGAATTAAGTTGAAATTTTAAGTTTAAAATATTGATTTGTACAATAACCGACAATAATAGTTTTAAAAACTTGAAAAAAAAATAATAATTTTCAATTAACAATTACAAAAAATACCATTTATAAGTTTTTCAATACAGTTTTTCTAGGTACATTTAGGCGTTTTGGCATATTTTTAAGCATACAGGTATCCCTTGATTTGCACGCTACTCCATTTACGCGATTAATATACAACATGGATCAATAATAGTAACCATTTTTTGAATTGCGCGTTTTTTTACGCGATTTTAATAAAGCCCTCTCAAAAAGTTATGGCAATCCTTATTTTATGCGAAATGCAACACTGCGATTCCAGAAATTTTATCATCTGTGTGCTTAAATAGAACTGCACAAGTGCATACATATTTTATAAAAATTAAAAAATTTAATTAACCTTTCAAACAAATTGAAATGGAGATAAAACCAAAGCGGAAAATGTGTTAAATAAAATGTTTTTTTGCATACTTTATCGTTTTTATTTTTAATTTTCTCAAATTCTGTGAATTATTTTTTTGTATTTTATTTTAAGGATTCTAATAACTATTGAATAGTTTAATTTGTTTTTGACTTTTTTACAATTGACATAATTTTCTTATACTTTTGATTTTAAATATTCGAATATATTTCAAGTATTTTTTTTTTGTTCTCTTTTAACTGAAAGTTAAAGTTTTAACTGAATTATTTTATAAAAATATAATAACAAAGCTTTAAACATTTCATTATCAAGCAATATCCTTTTATTTTTAAAAAGTCAAAATTAAATTATTAAAAAAATATATAATTCGTGAGTTCTTGATTTAACGCGGTTTTTAGGCCCCAAAATGAAATTTTGTATGTACAGTGATGGACTTAAGTATAGGCACACAACAGTCATGTAGCATTAAAATATTGTATTAAAAGAAGAATGAATATTTTGTATGTTAAAATTACTATTAATCTATTACAGGCTGCTTTATATTTCAAGACTATAGCAGTTTTTTTCGTGTAGAAAGATGAGTAAGTCCGTTGGCAGGTAAAAAGTACCAAAAGTTCTAAAATACAATGGACAAAAGTATAGACACACTTTTTTAGGCGTCTATATCTTTATTAAAATTTTAATAAGTTGCCAACAATTTTACATTTGACACACGCTATTATATTCCGTTATTAATCTTTTATTCAATTAATCAACTGAAAGTTGCAAGAAGTTTAGAAAATACTAATTTTGTTTGTTATCTTTGTAAAATGTGTCCTAAACAATGTGAAACGACTGAATCTCAGCGGTGAAAAATTTTACTTTTGCATAACCAAGGCAAATCGTTTGCTGATATCGGAGAACTAATGGATCGTAGCCATTTTAATATACGGAATATGGTAAATCGGTTCAAAAGCGAAACAAACTTTGAAAATGCAAGTCGCTGTGGTCATCGTCCCAAATTAATTGAGAGAGAACGTGCTCAAATCGTACGAAAAGTAAGAGGTTATCCAAAAATAACATCTTCTCAGGTTGCCGTAGAGATAAAACAAGATTTTGGCAAAGATGTACACCCAAAAACTGTTCGGATAATGTTACATGAAGCTGGGTATTACTCACATGTGACTAGACACAAGCCATGGATATCTACTATTAATCAGAAGAAGAGAGTGGACTTTGCCAAACAGTTTGAAACTGTTAAAACAATATTCATTCTGCTTTTAATACTTTTAATGCTACATGGTTGTTGCGCCTATACTTAAGTCCATCACTGTATCTTATGTTTTGATTTACGCGATTTGTTAAATTTCTGGTCCCATAAACGAAATTTGTACCAGTCCTGCACCTTGTTTTACGCGAATTTGATTTACACGTGCTTTCTTCGGTCCCAAAAAACCGCGTAAATCGAGGGTTACCTGTATTTCTATGTTTTTTATAGACTTTTTTGCTTGCATATTTTTAATTTTGGTTTAAATAAAAACTTGCCGCGATATTAAAAAAAATTTCCATTTATTAAGATATTAAGTCAGGGATGGAAAATTTAGATTTTATTAAAAAGTACTTTTTGGCAAAAAAAAGTACTAAATGTTTGTAAGTCTTTTTAGTTGAAAATATTAATAAAAGTTATACAAGTTTAATGTTACTTTCTCAAACTAATTTGTCTTTTAAAGTTGCCAGTGTTAAAGTTTACCGTACAATTTTGTTTTAGAGTGGATTGTACCGTGTCCTGTCGATACTTTGAACCATTTCTTCGGTTTTGAGAAAAAATCTCAACTTTTTCATTAATTGCCAAACAAAATAATAATGATTGTTGGCATTTAGTTCTCGTTTTTATTAAAAAATTAAAAATTTGAGTTTTATGGTTAAAGGGCAAAGAAAAGTGTACTTCGTTTCGATAATACAACAAGTACAACACCAAAACAACCACATTGTATTTAATTTGTTGCTTGCGTAAGTCGATATGTCAAAAACACAAGCAAATTTGGACATTCCTCTCTCTAAATAATAATTATTATTATGTTTGCTCTTGCTGTTATTGTTAGTGCCGGTTCACACACGTCAAGTTTGAATCGTCAAGTCTTGCATTTTTAGAGGGGGGAAAAATGGCATTCTCTTTTCCCTTCTCCCCTAAAAGCTCAAGACTTGACGAGTCAAACATAAAGATATTGCCATTGTTTTTCCCCCCTCTCCTAAAAACGCTAGACTTGACGAGTCAAACTTGACTTGTGTGAACCGAAACTTAACATATAAATGCTTTTTGGTGTTCCATTCACTGTATGCACTGATTCTGGTAAAGAAAGCATGTGCCGAAAATTAATCTTTACATGGTTTTTTCTATTTTATTTTATTTTATTTTATTTTCGATAAAAACTTAAATTTGTTTTTAGTTTTTCTTAAATATTTCAAAGCGCATCGACACCAAATTTTTTCTACTGATCAAGTGGTCTAATATGGCTAAAGGAAAATAACTTTATACATATAAAAGAGAAAGAGAATATTGCTGTCAATAATCGCAATATTAAAAAAAATTGTAAAAAGTCGTAAAGTTTCAACTGAAAACGTTAAAAACAATAAAGGAAGTAATAAAAGAGTTCTTGCGCACACTTACAAAAGCGGAATTTTTAGAGAAGCGTCGAACTCTAATGACTCAGCCGCAAAAAAGCGATCTTATTTACTGTTCAAAGATTGATAAAAAAAAATGATCCACATTTAAATGTACTAAAATTAACGAAAAAACCTCTCTCCACCAAAAAGCCCATTACAGCAAAATAGGTCGAAATTTTTTATTTTTGTATCATGACACTCTATATCGAATTAAATCTATCGTAATTTCGCTATCAAGTAACCAATTACATCTCCATAACCATTACATCTCTCGAGTTTTCAATCGATACGTCAGTGTCTATCATATGCAGAAAAATATGATAGTTTACTCGATATCGAATGCGGTTTTTACAAGAAAGCAACATTTTATTTCACAAGCTCACACATTGTTAATCAGGAAAACATTTGCAATTTCTGCCCAGTGCAATATTTATATTTACTATTATTTTTTAAATAATATTATTAAAATTTTCGGTCAAAACTAAACAATATTACAGTGGAACTTCGATATTACGAACTTCGTTATAACGAAAAACTCAATATAACGAATATTTAGCTGAGTCCCTTGAAAAAACCTTTTTATTGCAAAGTTTTTCATACAAAAATGCTCTATAGCTATAACGAAGAAATTCTGAGCTAAAAAGCCTCTATATAGCGAAGTATTTTTTCAGAAGCCTCTATATAACGAAATTATAATTGAGAAATACATACATATAACATTTTAAGTGTGTAGGTCATTAAAATCCCGTTATCAAAAGCCTCCATATAACGAAGTTAGAATAAAGCAAAATTAAATTATAAACAAAACGGGGAAGTCCCTTTTAAAAACAACGAAAGATACATAAATGTCTTTGCATATGTAAAGCGCCACAAATGTAGTCAGTTCTGTTTTGGTTCTTTGCCAAATAAAAACATAATTTTTTATTTACCTCTTAAATATTGAATTTTTATTATGTACACAGTATTTTCGTGTAAAATAGAATTTGGCCAAAAAAAAACTGTAGTTATAACGAATTTTTTTCGTATTTCTTTAAATTTCGTTATACCAAGGTTTAACAATACATATATATATAACGAATCACTAGCTTTAACGAAGCATTTTTCGATCCCCTCTAGATTCGTTATATCGAAGTTTCACTGTATTATAAACGTAATTTTCAATTACACATAAAAGTGTTGCTGAAGTAGAAGACTCAAATTTTTGAAAAAACTTTAGTTAGAAGAAAAAACGACATTATTGCTTTCATTGTGAACGAAGCTTTAAAGTCTTATTTTTAAAAATATTTTCTTCAATTCCTTCTTAAGGTAGAACTACATAACATGCGTTAGTGCGCGCGCGCTTTGTAGTCTTCTGTCAAAAAAAGTTAAACTAGTGTATTTTCATAGAAAAAGCTACATGCAAAATATTTTGACGCGTTTGCGCCAGAAAGTTGGTTAACTTTGAACTTTTTGACGCGTTGTGTATTTTTGACAAGTAATCAGCTGTCAATAAAAAGAATAATTTAACAAATTTGTGAATCATGAAAGAAAAACTTATTGAAGAGCTTAAAAAACATTCAATATTTATATAAAAAGAATAAATTCAATAAAATAACAAAATCTTGATATACTTTCGAACACGTTTTTAATGCACAAATAAGTAAACAAATAAAAAACAGCTGACAGGAATGGCTTTTGTAACGCGTGTTGTGTAACTTGCAATTTTTGACGCGCTAAAGTTATTAAACGCACGATACTCGGCGACGAACTAACGCGTGTTGTGTACTTCCGCCTTTATACCTATTAGGCATTCTAGTTTAAAAGTATGTTTGTTCATAATAGAGAAAAGGTACTGCGATATTTTCTATCATAAAATGTACTGAAGAAAAGTACCAGAGTACTGAATTGTCCATGCCTGTTGTAAATGATATTTACAATAGAGAATAACGCTTTCAAATACATGACATCATCAAACACACTTTTAAATGGGAAAATTTAAAGAAATATTTAAAAAAACGTGCGAGATTTTTTTATGACACAAAAAAGTTTGTTTACACTTTAACCTTGTATTTTGGAACTAGTAAATTAAAAAAAAAAAACTACAAAAAGAAAAATTTATTTATAACAATTCACTTCACTGCCAATGTAAATAAATACAATAACAGAAGAATGAGTATAAGATTTCGGGAAATTTTGAAACTAATTTATAATATTCTTGCTACCTAAAAGTGAAGAAAAGGTATTTTAGATAGTAGAAATTAATTACTTTTTTACTCGAAATGTTTGTTTTTCATTTAACACACATTTCTTCTTTAAGAAATTTTCTTTTATTTGCTTAAGTAGTTGAGAGAAGTAAAAGATACAAAATACAATTTTCCTTTGATAGTTTGCACAATAGTTTTCTTATTTGTTTGTTATTCTGGCCGTTGAAAACCTGACAGTTTGATTAAACTTACCTGATGGTTATCAAACATTTCCAATTTGTGAGTTGCTTTTAATTTATCCATATTCTTTTCCAGCGTTTTAAGTTCATAAACTAAAGAGTCGGCTTAAAATTTCAAATTTTAAATGTTCTTTTTTTAAGAACCCCTTTTCTTTCAAGTTTTTTTTTCTCTGATTTCTTTTTTTTTAACAATTTTCACTTTAAAAACATTTTAATTAAATGTAAATTTATTCCAATTTATTTATTATTTCCTCTTAAAGAATATTTTTTTTTGTTTAAATTTCATTAATTTAATCATTGATTTAAATTTAATTTCTTGTAGGTACACATATTTTTAATAGAAAAAATAAGTTTGTAACTTGCTTTCACATAGAAAATTTTTAATAGAAAAAAAACAAATTAAACAAAAAATCGTATGTATTGTTGGATTGCTAAGGAAACACAACAACAACCTGCGCAATAAAATTCATTGTTAAAAGAATAAATTAAAATAGAACAGACTCTAGTACGTCGTATTACTTTGTTTATTAGATACTTCTATTACAATTTTCAGTACTGCGGATACTGACGACGCGACGACAACGACAGTGTTACAGGCAAATAAATGAAATGCGTAAAAAATATTTTCTAATAGAAAATATGATTCTTGCAGATACCAAATACACCACACAATAATAAAAACACTTTACGAATGAGCGAGTACTGCGGCTCTCATCTGTTGTTGGTGTATGTTTTTTCGCTTATGCTTAACAAATGCTCATAAAATTTATTATAAACCACGAACATAAAATTACAGACAATAGGACAGATTAACAGACAGTCTGACAGTTTGCTAGGCAGCCCATCATTGAAGTTGAAACATTTTTATTTTGTTTTTATTTTGATTTCTCTCTCTCTTTCTCTTATGTTTGTTGTAATTGAGAGCAATGTAATAGGCCCTTTTTTTAAAAGAATCTCATTTGATTGCTTACAAGATTTAAGGGCTGCCAAATACTTCTTAGGTAATAATCGATTAAAGGCAAAATAAAACACACAATTGGCTTGACAAACGCAGACTTTCTGTTTGCAAATAAACAACATAAGCATATTTCGTACCAAAATTAACTTTTCCTACCTTTGCCACCTTTAAGGGCTAATAAATCAGAGAAAGTTAAACTCTCTGTTTGGTTTAAAATGTATTTAAATCAACAAATCCAAAACTCGGTATACATATAAACCATCATTAAATGCATCAAATTGGGCGTTTAAAATACCAATACAGACTATATGAATTTGACAACATTTATCGTAGTGCTGACACATGGTATTTTTTAAACTACATATAATACATGGGATACTGCTTTACAAATGTTAAGTTTAAACTACATGTAATTTTTGTTTAGTTCAACTAAATAAGCGTTTAAGCATTGATTGATTTATTAGCCATAAGTATACCGATCGACTCAGAATCACTTTCTGACTCATCACAACATGACACATTGTTATTAAAAATTGTAATAATTTAGTACACTTCAATCCCAATGTGCAGAAGGCCCTCAGTATAAGAGGTAAAATTATGTAAACATAAGTGCCGCCATAAAACATAATAGACGTTAGAGTGGTGAATAGTAAATAGACGGCCGAATTACAGTATAAATACTTGCGGCGGCTAGCATGAAAATTCAGTATTAATTAGTTCAGACTTTGTCAAGTACGTTTTATTTAGCTTTGTTTAAAAATCATTAATTGGGGTTCTGAAAATCACTTTCAGAAGTTGTGACATTGAAGTAAGTGTTAGCCAAAGCCTCACCTCATTCTGCCACATCATTTACCACCTGCAAATGTTGAACTCTGTTCTTCGCATCTTGAAAGGACTTGTTTGTTGGCTTCTCAATTTTCTGGATCTGTTTTTAAAAAATCAATTTAAATATTGCAAGCTTAAAAAAAGTAAGACTGGTTTTGGAAATGAATCCTTGAATATCTTTATTTTTAAGGTTGTCTTCTATTAAAATTTACTACTTCGCTTTTGCTACTTGGCGTTTGTAAATTTTTTGACATTCAACTCAAAGTTTTGGTGTCGATATGTTAATGTTAATCAATTTTGGATACGATGACCTAGAAGAGTTTTTGACGTGGCGCGTGCAACTGCTTCATTAATAATTTTGTAGTTATCCAACTTCTTTAATCGACTTAGATCATTGAGGAGTGAAAGAGGTACCAATTTTTGATAAATATTTTCCAAAATAAATGAAATAAATGCAATTCTATCATCAATCTTTGAATTGTCTATGTTAGATTGCAGCTGGTTTCGAAAAATGCATTTTTTTAAAGAATATATAGTTTTCTTCCTCCAGCAAGTTCGATTATTAGCACTTAAAGCTTTTATTGTTGGATAGGGCTTAGATCTATCACCCTAAAAGATTAGACTCAGATGAAGCAATTTTTTATATTCTTCTCTTGGTTGCATGTTAAGAACCCCAATAAATTATTTTAAAGCAAAGCAAAAAAAAAGGTTTGATCGCCAAATGGTCAAAATTCGACCATACATTTTTTTGTAAATATGAAGAAAACATAATTCATCTAAGCATATATGAATTTATTTGTTTCGAGCATTTATTTTTTCCTTCAAAGTGGATCGATTTGGCGAGGAACCAACCTCCGGTTCATATTTTATCTTCTACGTGAGTTAATTAAATTTTGTAAGTTCAATATAAAAAATACCAATTGAAAAACAAAAAAGTATCAAAAAATCTCCTTTATATATTGTCATCCACTCAGGACGTTCCACGTTTCATTTTATGTTTCTATGTCTAATATTAACGAAAATTAATCAAAGTACAGTTGTTGAACGAAAAATTTTAAAAAAGCTACCCTTACATGTTCGTGTTCACCCAGTTTAATGTATAATATTCTCTGTATAGGTCGAATATTAACGAAAATTCAAAAAAGTTCCAGATGAAAAACAAAAAATACCAGCATTTTTTATATTATAGGTTATCACCCACTCAGGACCCTACACCTATAATATTATGATTCTGAGTTCAATATTATAGAAAATTTAAAAATGATCACATGAAACACAGAAAAGTAAAAGAAAGAAATTTAGTTTCCGGATTTCCCTTTTTTCTCCCCATAGAGGTTCGGATGACAAACAAAGGAAGAAAGCGTTCTTAGCTGTTTTGCCTGGCCTGATTTATACATAAGATTTATATAGTCGAAATATTCGAAAACCGGTTTCTAAAAAATGTCGAATAATCGATCACCCTAATTTTTTGTTATTTGATAATTGAAAAAAGAATTTTATTTATTTATTTTGAATTTGTGTTAGTAGCAATTTTAAACACTTATAACTCTAAAATTATTGAACAGATTTTAATAAAATATATATATTGGGCACTTCTGTAAGTAAATATCGTTCAAATGGTGTATATTTTGTTCAAATCGGTTGGCATACAGAGGAGGAAAGTGTTCTTAACTGTTTTGCCTTAGTCTATTTATATATACACCCAGAGAAAAACCATGTTTAAATATGGTCACCTCCAACAAAACTATTTTTAAATAAAATTTTAAACATATTATGATTCATTTAACAATATTATTGTCACCGACAACTATATTCCGGTTGAATTAGTCCTCCATCAAGAAGCCACAGCCATATTTTGGTTGCCTCCGAATATGTTATGGTTAAAAATAACAAAAACAAGTTTAACACTTATAATAGCACGGTTGGTTTTCAACCATAGCATGTTGCTCTTGCAAAAGAGGAAAATACTATTGTTAATTCTAAAACAAATTATTGTCAAATTTAACCATAACATGTTTAGAGGCAACCATAATATAGTTGTGGCTTCTTGATGGAGGACTATTTCAACCATTATATGGTTGTAGGTGACAATAATACGGTTATACTGCCCATAATATGTTTAAAATTTTCTTTAAAAATAGTTTTGTTGGAGGTGACCATATTTAAACATGTTTTTTCTCTGCGTGTAGATGAGTGCCCAGGTAGGCCAGCTGATAGTGAGCTAGTATATCAGCGCCTGGGTTGCTGGTTAGATTTCCGCCAGAGACTCTGGGGCAAATTAAACAAGTAAGAAAGTATAGTCAGTCAAGCCCGACCATATGATACCCTACACCACAGTATTTAAAAACACATCATGCTTATGTGTCCATATAAATATAGATTTATCTATGTTTATAAACTTCATGAAAATCGGTTTGAAAGTTTGTGAGAGGCAGAAATTGCCCCCTACCTCCCCTTGTGGTCCTATTTTTGAAAAACTGTATAGCTAATGTGTCCATATAGATATGGATCTATCTATGTTTTAAATTTCATTAAAATCGGGTTGAGAGGCAGAAATTGCCCCTATCTCTCCTCGTGGTCATATTTTTTAAAAAATGCATACATTTTGTGTCTATATAGATATGGTTCTATCTATGTTTTAAATTGCATTGAAATCGGTTTCATAGTTTCTGAGAGGAAGAACTTTCCCCCTATCTTCCCTCGTGGTCCTACGATTCGGCCCATTTTCAATAGGCTTGGTCCTTGTGCCAATAATAACCTATGACCCAAATTTCATCAAATTATCTCCAAAATTGCGACCTGTACTTTGCGCACAAGGTTACATGGACAGCCAGCCAGCCTGCCAGCCAGCCGGACGGACCAATATTTTAAGGCGTTACACACATCAGCACAAATGCATAATACCCTCTCCACTATTGTGGTGTGGGTATAAAAATAATTTTTATTAATAAGATTTCCGTATGGCGTTCTAAATTCTCAATTTTTTATATTTGTTAACTACACTGTTGAGGGAAAGCTAGCCTCTATGCGCATTTCACTGCTCAGGCAGAAATTACGACTCTTCTAAATATTTTGTACCGCCACAACCCTGTAAATACAAAATTGTGACTCTACCAAAAATATGGTACCATCACAACACTGTAGATACAAAATTACAACATTAGTTTTTTAATACCGTTTTTAAATAAGATTCAACGCCCTTAATACAAATATACGACTTCAGATTTTTAAATTCGTATTTACCATAAAACTATACCGCTACAACACTGTAAATACAAGAATTAAACCCTTATTTCCTAATACCTTGTTTATAATAATTCTATACCGCTACAACGCTGTATATACAAAAGTTTAGTCTTATTAATTTAATAGAGTCGTATTAAAATGAAAACACAAAAACTATTTTAGGTTAGAAAATATACAAATTTTTGCTTGTTTATTTAGCGAATTTATATTTTTAATAATATTGAAAATAAGAGTCGGAAGACGGTTGTGACTACGTTGTAAATTCGTGAATCCAACATTGTAAATTTAAATTTACAGTACTGTGACACCACTAAAAAGAAGAGTCGGAAGACGCACATTTGGCGTTATCATTTTAATATCATTTTAATAGTACCCCCTGCAACGTCGGCACAGCGTCGTGGTGATTGTCTTTTTCTGCCTGGGTGGTTGCTTACGCCAGCTCATCAGGAAACTTTTTCCAAAGATTTTTGAAAAGCTAAAAATATTATAGATACAAATAAAACCATCGCTTGTTTTCTCGCAAGCACATTCCAACAACTATAATCTTTTCTATCCTTTGATGTATTGCTGTTTCAACTGTTAAATTAAACATACAAACATGTTTTTAATATATAAAAGTCAGAAAGTAACTCACATTGGCGTTTGCCGGTTAAAAATTTTAAAATTTACGTAATTATTTTTTTTTTTTATTCTTTTTGTAAAACATGGCAACCCCTATGAAAACCTTATACACATTTGTTTTATTACTTCTTTATTAATACAAAAAAAAATTATTATTAAAGTAAACGGCCTTGTGAAAACCACCACAAGTTCTCTCTTATACAAACAAAATTGTGCTGATATATAAAGAGAACAAATTGGTAAAACTACAATTTAAAAGGAAAGGGAAAGAGAAAGAGATTAATTATCGGAATATGTATCATAACAAAACAAACTGAAAATTGTAAACAATAAAACCCCACGTTCAAAGACCAGTGATTACTAATAATCTACCTACACAATTTTAAAAATTTGTATTTTTTTTTAATTCTATTGAAGAAAAGAGATCAATTTAAATTTCTGTTTTATTAAACCATTTTCACGCAAGTTTTTCTTTTGAAACGGCCTACATAACAATAAGACATGACAGCAAGACAATTTATTTAAAAGTAACACTTAAGTTTTTTTTTTAATAAATTTATAATAATAATACATCAAAGTTGGGCCTTAAGTAAATTTATTTTCGAATAACCTTTGCTTTTAGGTGTAACAGTTCTCAGATGATATCTTATCGTGATGCCATCCATATGTTTAACAGCCGTACCTAAACCAGAGCGGAAGGTGGAACGTTTTATTTTGCTTAGATTTAACGCTGATATGCCAAACCTAAACAAGAAGTTCAGCGTGGGTCACGAACTGTAGTGTTAACTTTTTTATTTACTAAAATTGCCATTATTTATTAACAATAGCGGAAAACTTCACCATTAAACGCTCTGTCGAAATCGGATTTTCTAATTGCAAAGCGTTGACGCCGCGCTATTCAGGGATGCTTCATACAAATTTTATCATTCAAATTGTATGGGCATGATAATTTTTGGCAGCTAGAAAACGCGTTCCGCTCTTGTTTAGGTACGGCGGTTATAAATTTGTATGTTTTTGTTAAAACATGTTTTTCCAGTCATTCGACCACCAAGATTTTGCAATTTGATTTCGCTGAACAATTTATTATAGATTTTCTGAAATAACCAATTTAAAAAAGATAATACAAAAAGTCAACTGCCAAAAATATTGCATTAAAACCTTTAACTTTTAGAAGATATAAATTGTGTTATTTACTAATTTGCTTCATGAAATCACAAATTACAAACTTATTTAATATTCCTTTTGTTATAAACTCCTTCTGATTTTAACAGACAAAAAAGAAGTTTTATTTTACTTTTCATCTTATTATTATTTTGTTCAGAAAGTACTTAAATGCATTTGATTTATGGAGTATGACAACAACAGCTACAAAAAACCCAACCCCTTTTTTGAGCTACAGTGCGCTGCAGCAGTTATAACTAGCACATATCCCTCGTTTAACTGGATTAAGAGAAGAATTGCCAACTCTTAACGACCAAAAATAACTAAATGCCACGGTATTCATTTTGAGCAAAAAAATATATCCATCCCTAAAGTTTTTTGCTGGAGCTATCTTTAAAACAAGAATTTTTAAACTAAAAGTATTCTATCTGCAGAATTTTGCTTTTTATCGCTTATATGCACAATATTTATAAGCATTTAACAGTTACATATGTAGCAATATGCCAAAATCGACTTTTTGCGAAAAAGAACTTTTTATTATTATTTTATCTTTAGGGTATCAGAAGCAACTTTTGTTCCGCGACTTTTATATAATTCCGTTATTTACAAAATTACCGTTATTTTAAGGTGCTTGAAGAAAATCAAAATTTTGACCGTTAAATTTCCAGAATTCGACCAAATGTTGTTTGGCAACTTTGTACAAAATCGTATGGCGAGTAGTTTTGTGGAACATATAATTTCAAAATATTTCCAAATACAGGGTGTTTTGATGCATTTTTTCCAAAAAAAAAATGAATTTTACGCCATCTAGCGGAAATAATTTTTACTAACTATATTCTACATTTAGAAAGGTAATTTGAATACCATTCCAACAAAAAAAAAATTTGAAAATCGGATGAAAAATAACCGAATGAGAAAGAAAAGATCTATAAGAAAATGAAATAGTATCAAATTTATATTAAAATATGTATGTATGCAACTTTTATTAAATCGATCATTAAAGTTTACATTTTTAGTTTTGCGAAAAAAATTTTAGTTATTTTACTAGAAATGTATTTAACAGAAATCTTTATTATTTATACTTTTAAAAACATCAAGTTATTTTATTTTTAAAATTTTAAAAGATCTACATAATAGTGCAAATTCTTTAGCTTTTCTTTGAGTTGGGACTCTAAATCCAAATTTGTTGTTTGCCAAACTTTTTCACCGTGATATTTATAATTTTAACCTCTCAACATGTTTATTTGCTTTTTAAGAATTTTTATCCGATTACTCTGTACATCGACATCAGATAGTTTATTTCATAAATTAAATAATTCCATAGGCTCATTCACATAAAGCAAATTGAGAAATAGGACTTTACTCTCCGTACGTCGTTTTTTTACTTGTTGTTTGCTCCATCTCTTTCAATCTCTTTATTCGTTCCTTAGCACTCCATTTTTTATTTTCCTGAAAAACCTTTTCATTATTTTCACACCATTTTCCATATCTTGCTTCGTTGGATAGAACTGCAAAATATCGAAAAGGAAGTGAATGCATTTGTTTTGCCGGGCCTTTATTTGCTGACACATGGTGTATATTTCTTTATGAGGTTCCATATCCTCGTTCCTCTTCGCCATCGCAAACACTCTCTCCACATTGATATTACTGTGGAATGAGTATACATCAT
The DNA here is from genome assembly GCA_930367215.1 of Pollenia angustigena. Taxonomy (NCBI): domain Eukaryota; kingdom Metazoa; phylum Arthropoda; class Insecta; order Diptera; family Polleniidae; genus Pollenia; species Pollenia angustigena. The sequence goes on from OV884056.1 coordinate 184,408,941, forward strand.
CCACAGGTCTATCGATATATCTTTTTAACATTGAATCTTTCGCATCCGCTAAAACCGTTTGGAAAATGTTAACATCTTTTTCAAATTAAGCTTGTCTGTGTTAAAAGCAAATTGAAATATGTGGGGAATTGAATTCAAGAACGATCTTTTATTTATTTCTTCGAACTCTAAATATTCAAATATTTGATACAGCACGTACTTGAAAGTAAGATGATCACAAGCAACAATTGATTTACAAGTGCTAATATGTTTTAGTGGTTCAATGCAAGCTGCTACAGAAAATTTGTGTCTGTAATATAATCATGAATCATTTTCACATCCGTGTACGCTTCAGGATATTTTTGCACAAACTGAAATAGCAAATCGGTTTCTTTGTAAATTTGACTTATTGTTAGTTAAAATTTTTTAAAATTGTATTTCTTTATGTAAGATCAAATCTGTCAAAAATTTTAAAAGTTACATGCATTTAAACAAACACTTTTTAACATGGTCAAATTTACAAAAAAGGTAAGGTCACTTTGTGGACTTTCCTTGTAAATTACATGGAAACCCAACGATAGAATTCTTATGGCGGCATTGCATTCAGGAGGTCATAATACATAAGGATTGGTGGGTCTGGTTTCTGGGTCAGAACCTTTTTATATTTTTGTGAGGCTGTGTAATTAATAAGAACGCAAAGGTGACGGCTAAAATATATACTGCCGCTTTATCACAATAGTAAATGAAATATAAGTATATTTACTTATCACATGGAAAGAAATTTTGTTTCCCGAAGTGAAAACAGTGTCTATGTTCTTAATAACTAATGTAAAACTAATTTTAGTAGCATAAATTTACGTTTTTTTTTAAATTCACCATGTTTTTTTAATCAATTAATAAAATTTTTCGAAAATAGGCTATACTGTTTGTACTACGGCACAAATTCGGCTGAATATTATGCCTTGGGAGACAACAGAGTTGTTGATGACTAAAATATCTAAAATTCTGCGGTGCTGCTTAAAGATAACACTCCTACTTCAAAAGTTATAAGTGAATGAAGGTCAAAAAACCCAATTTTTTTCATTTTTTTCGCCTTTTTTTTACATTTTCCTAATTTTTTTGTAAACGAAAAATGCGATCGCCACGCACCACCGCAGAATTTTAGATTTTGATGTCATTAACAACTGTGTTGTATTGCAAGCCATAATATTCAGCGCAATTTGTGCCGTGCCAAATGTTAGAAGTCGTATTTTCTTACTTTCAAGTTTTGTTTTTGCCACTATGTTTTTTTCAGTGTAGTATTCCAACAAAACCCAAAAATGAAAGATTGGGTACGTTCGTAAATGCAGTTGCTGCGCATCAGTTGCGCATTAGTAAAGTTGAATGTTCGTAAATGCATCACTTGTAAGAAACTTGGCATTACTTTCATATGTCAAATGTTTTTTTATGCAGTGATGCCGCAGTTCTGCAGCAAATATTGGCAATTATTGCATCAGTTAATTTTCTGATGCAATAACTTTTAACATAAAAGAAATAGTTTTATTTTTCTTTTTCGATGCTTTTTCTTGTAGTTTATAAGAAAACTATTACTTTTTGGTTAAATAGTTTTAATAAAATTTGCCATCGCTATTGTTGATAACATTTTTTTTTATTATTTTATGTTCGCTCATAAAACTTTTAAAATTTAGCTCTTGCTCAAAAATTTAAACTTTGCACAGCTGTTGTGCAGTAAAAAAGCATCAGCATCACAAGCGCAACTGGTGATCACGCATCAGCAACAATATTTTGCATCACTGCAGCAGTGATTTTGTAGCTGACAACATAAAAAATGCGTTAAATTCATAAAAAGTCAAAAAATCCAAGTTTTAAGGGCCACCCTAAATATCCGTTTTAGGACAAGTGAGGGGCACTCTAATAAGCAAGTAGGGTACTTGACTCTACCCCCGAAGTATTTAAAATCATTCGGCATTAATAGCTTGAAAACGAAAAAGTTCATTTTTTTTGGCATATTGCTATACATATGTGCATGAGCGAGCGTAAAAAATGTTGCAGCTAATTAATCCTCATTAGGGTGAGGAATAAACATAATTGGAATTTCCTTACTCATGAAAAATGCGCAAATTCATAAGTGAATTTTTCAGACGTAAAAAATTCTTCACTAGGAAAAAAACAAGCAAACCATAAAAAATAGGCTATTCGTGCTGTGTTCGTGCAAAATGTCGAGCCACCGCAACAATACTAGTGAGAATCGTTGCTACGTTTTTTTTTTTTTTTTGTTAATTTCTCATAAGTGGAAAAAAGGAAAAAATTACCAATTTATTCATGACTGTGGAAAAAAGTTAAAACTTTTTGATTTCTCATTTCTGAGAAAATTCATGAATGCGTTAATATAAACGATCATACATGAATATTTTTTTTAGCTCTGATTATATGCATTACAACTTGTGCATTTATAGTTTGGTATTTAAAACAGCCGAAATGGTTTTGTACTTGAAATAAACATCACATTAATTTAATCCTACCACAATTACATTGCATTTCTTCTTGAGGCCTTTTTATAAAATATACAAACAAAAAAATTATTTTACTTAAATAATAAGACTTTACAATTAAATACATAATGTGTACCACAAATGAATTACACTGTGCAACACAATTCGGGTCATCGCCGCCAGCCTTAACACTTGCAACGCGAAATGAAAGTGGACTACTAGTAGAGCAAAACTGCCAAAGGGTTTTGAAAAGTTAGCTCGGGCTGCCGGAATATGGGCCACTAAAGTTTTGGAATTTTTTGAAAAGGCGTATGGTATAAGTAAAAAAAAAATATACTAAATGTACTTCTGAGCTAAAAGATTATTTCAGATGTCTTCAGTAGAATCGTATGGCAATTCTTTTTTTACAACTGATTAACCCTCTAACTCTCATTTTAAGGAGTCATTTTTCCCAACTCTTACTCAAAAGACAAAAGAACGGCACTTTTTAGGGTTAAAATGGTCTGCAAATATTTTTGCATCAAATTTCACTAGGGGTCTTCAAAGACCAAAAGTTCGTGCAATGTATCTAAAACGAATTCTCGAAATTTTGGGCATTGACATTTTTGAATTTCTTGAAAATGCGTTTGGTACAAGTCAAAAAAATATACTAAATGTACTTCTGACCTAAAAGACTATTTCAGATGTCTTCAGTAGAATTGTATGACGATTCTTTTCATAGCATATATTAACCCTCTAACACTCAATTTAAGGGGTAATTTTTGTCCTTTTTTAACTTCTACGCTAAAACGGCACGTTAGAGGGTTAAAATGATCTACGAATATTTTCTGCATCAAATTTCACTTGGGGTCTTCAAAGACCAAAAAATCGTTTAATGTATATAAAACGGGTTTTCGAAATTCCGGGCCTTGAATTTTTTTAATTTTTCGAAAATCTGTTTTACATACATTGCACGATTTTTTGGGCTTAGAAAACCCCTAGTGAAATTTGATGCAGAAAATATTCGTAAAACATTTTAACCCTCTAGCGTGCCATTTAAGTGTACAAGTTAAAAAAGGACAAAACTGACCCTTTAAAGTGAGTGTTAGAGGGTTAATAAATTCCAAGAAAAGAATCGCCATACGATTCTACTGAAGACATCTGAAATTAGTTTTTAGCTCAGAAGTACATTTATTATATTTTTTTTTAACTTATACCAAACGCCATTTCAAAAAATTAAAAAAATTTAGTGGCCCATATTTCGGGAGCCCTAGCTAACTTTTCAAAACGTTTGGCAAATTTGCTCTACTAGTAGACTACTTTCATTTCGCGTTGCAAGTGTTGAGGCTGGTTTTTTTTTTTTTGTTGCACAGTGTTATTAAAACAAAATTTACGAAAATTGTTTTTTATATCTATACACTTCTCAACAGTACTGCCGCGTAACACTGGCTGACTTCCAAAACGTCTAATGCTTTGTATAAGAACAAAGTATAATGTTTCATAACGCCGCAGTACAATATATATGCAATGCAAACCCTACCAAAACATCAATGCTAAGTATTAGAAACGCAGCAAAAAAGCAATCAGAGCATCGGTTTTAAAGTTGATGCTTTGTGATATTTGACATTTAATTTGCAAGCAATAAAGATTTCCCGCTTTCCCGGGAATCGAAAAACTTTGACTGCCTGTTCATCTATTTCCGAACGAAAATTTTGTTCGCATAACTTACATTTAAACAAATTAAAAAACATTGTTTTTGTTTTACATTAAAGTTAAGCGAATGAAGTCTTCGTTCAAAATCGATGAACAGGGGGTGAACTTTTATTTTGAAAACCTAAAGCCGCCCATACACTTGCAATATTATTGTATATGATATCCGCCATATTATTTCCATTTTGTCCTTAATCATGCAATAAGTCGCATAATAGTTTCATTCATTCAATAAAAAGATTAACATAACCTATAGGATCAACATAAACAGCATTACACAATTTGGCCAATACATTTCACCTTCTTTTCGTTGTGCAATAAAAATTAAAAGTCTTTTGATTGTTGCCAATATATTGTGTTACCTTCGAAGTGCAAGTGTATGAGCCGCTTTACTGAGCTACCTAAATAAGAGCGGAAGCGTTTTTTGTATGTCAAAACTTCTCATTTGCATACAATTTATACGAAACAAACCATTAGAATGCGAATTAGAAACCACCCGGCTGATAAATCTTATTAGACAGATCGCTATGTCGGTTTGTTTTATTGAAATTGTATTTAAATAAAATTTTCATGTTTAAAAAACGCTTGCCGCTTTTGTTTAGGTTGTTCAGTATGACTGACCAAATACTAATGACAAAGACAAATGATTTTTTTGCAGCACGTTCGTGACATTAGAATAGCATCCAAAACAAACCAAAAATATACCGCTAATCGAACTAAATATGTGGTATTTCCTCATGGATCTTGTTCATTGCTGCTGTAGCATTGATTTTAAAGTATAATTCCAATGTTACCAGTATCTAGATTTAATCAGCAGAAAATTTTTGATTGCAGTTACTAAAAATGAATCAAAGTGAAAGTCAGTTGAAACTTTTATTTTTTGCTTCTTAAAAATGTTGCATAGTAAAGTTTGAGTGTTTTTCTTTTTACTATATTTAAAAAAAAGTTTTAAAGGTTTTCGTTTTTGAGTCGTGGTTGACATTCTCATGGAAATGCCCATACGCCAATTTTTGCTTTAAAAAAAACTATCTGGTATCTGTTTTAAAAGTTCCATTAATTGGTAACAAATAATGAGAAAATCGGGGTTGGCTAGTTGGCTATCAGTGCGAGGGTTGCTGGTTCGCTTCCCGCAAGAGACTCTGGTCTGTTTCACTACAACGGGCTGAAGGTTTACGTTACTATTGGTCGGTTAATAAAGTTAGAATATAATTATACCCACACCACTCTGAGTACCATCACCTTTTTCTAACTTTCTACTTGCGGGTTATCGTACGACGTGGCAACGCTACGGACCTTTTTGGTCTATGCGGGGTCTTTGTGACCGGCCCCTGTAATCTAAAATAACCTAACACCACAATAGTGGAGAGGGTATCATGCATTTGTGCTGATATGTGTAACGCCTTAAAATATAGATCCTGGACCTACCTTAAAGTATACCGATCGACTCAGATCTTACGATGTCCGTCCGGCTGGCTGTCCATTTAGCCTTGTGCGCAAAGTACAGGTCGCAATTTTAGAGATAATTTGATAAAATTTGGCTCATAAGTTCTTATTGGCACAATGAGCTATGAAAATAGGCCGAATCGTAGAACCACGAGGGGAGTAAGGGGCAATTTCTGCCTCTCACAAACTTTCTAACCGATTTTAATGAAATTTAAAACATAAGCAGATCCATATTTATATGGCTACATAAGATATGCAGTTTTTTAAAGATAGGAACACAAGCGGAGGTAGGGGGCAATATCAGCCTCTCACAAACTTTCAAACCGATTTTAATGAAATTTAAAACAAAGATAGATCCATATATATATGGACACATAAGCATGATTCTCCATGGATCCCGAATAGGGTGCACTCTCGTAAATGTGTTTTAAAATACTGTGGTGTGGAGTATCATATAGTCGGGCTTGACCTACTGTACTTTCTAACTTGTTTGTTATTGTATTTGTAACTCTTATTAAATAATAATGAGAAAATCGTAGTTCACAGTACAAATTTTTGGAACTCGTAAATAATTTTTTTGGATCAAAATACGCGGTAAGCAACCCCATTTAAATAAAAAGAAAAACAAATTTAAAATCCTAAATTCCAAGTGTCTCAGAGAAAACGTTTAATTCTTACACATCTTAACATTGAAAAAAACTTGCCAATTTTGGTTAGAAAAAACCGAAAACGGAAGCTCCGCTTCGAAAATCAAATAAACGCGAGTCTGTTAAAATGTAAATTTTGTTTGATAAACAATACGATTTTTGCAAATTTGTTTTTCTTTTCCTGTTAATATTTTCAGCGCGTATTTAAAAAATAGCCATGACTGTCTTTAAAAAAAAACTTAAAGCACAAATTAGACGTGACATAACCATAACAAAACTGTATTACCATTACCTCTGTATTACCAAAACGAAATAAACATACCATACAAACCAATTTAATTTTGGTTTCTAAATTCGCCGTTACGGCTGTGGCATTATAGTTATGTCACGTCTAATTGGACCTTAAAACCCAAACAAATTGGTTCATATCTTAAACGAAAATTGTCTATCGTAAATTTGTTTTACAAAATCGCTTTTCGACGTTATACCAGGCACAACTGTATGAAAAACTCTTCTGCCCGGGTAGTTTATTTTTCTTTCATTAACGCACAAACACAAATACTGTGAACGTGGGAACACAAACCCCCGTTAAAAAATTTTAACTTCACAATTCCTGCTGTTTTTAAGTGAAACTTTTCCAATTCATTTCATGGTAATTGATCTCATATCTTTATTATTGAAAACTTTTCACATAAATCACTATGAAAATGTTACAAAGACTATAGAGATTTTCAAATTGTATAAAATTATTAAACTAAAAATAAAACTTTATAATTTTTTAAAAATCTAAAAAAAGCGTTACCCTTAAATTCATTGAAAAATTACTCGTATCTTAATTGATTTTTATTGTCATGATAAACTATTTTTAATCAGCAATAACTTTGTAACAATTTTGTCTGTCAGTACATAAAATGTGGAATAATTGCAAACTTGACCTATTTCAATTTTCGTTTTTTAGTCCATTGATTGAAAGCTTATCAAACTGTGAAGAGAAAAAGAATATAGTTTTTTCTTGTTAAAAAAAATAACTTTCAATGAATGCATGTCTTTCACATTTAAGTAATTTTCACACATAAAACTTTCTTTCGATTGCTGATAGACGGCGGCGGAGGTGTATGTGTGGTTTAGAAAATAACATGTATGTAGTTTTTTCATATACAAAGAATATTTGATTTTTTGCAAAAAAAAAAAAAATTTGTTGACACTGAGAAAAAAAATTTGTCATTATGGAATAATATTTCATAAAACAGCGGCGTCTTTAGTTTTTGATGGAAAATTTTTTTAAGAAACGTCAGATTGTTTAAGTTTTATAGAAGTCACAATTTGTTGTAATTTTATTTGGTTCTATTTTAATTTTAAAATGAGTTAATCTTTTCTACTCATCAAATGATGTTATGAAAAAAGTTAAAAGAACTCTGACATGATGAGTCCAAACTTAACACTAACATCATGTTAGTGTTAACGTTAAGCATTTCATGTCAGTTGTAGATTGGGTGTAAAGTTCACTAAACAGACGACGCAGTTTTAAAGTTTTAAAAGTGCATGTAGACGACATGTTTTTTTACATCTGACTTGTCAACTTTTCAAGTCACATTTAATTGTGCATGTCTGTCAAAATGGCTGTTTTACAGAAGGTTTATAATATTCGGTCACAAACGTACATGTACATTTGCTTCTGACATTGGCTCTGTTTTTTTCCCAAAGTTGTTGCAAAAACCAAAATAAAAATGCCGCCACGAAAATTTTTATTTACGCCGTAAAATAATTTAGCCATCTTAACATATTTTTCTTTTAATTCATAGATACCAGTTTAGTTTATTATAATGAAACGGTTTTTATATATGTATATATATTTACAAAAATTCTATTGAATAGTGGGATGATTATACATATCTCGGTATTGTAAAATATTAACTTCAGCCGGCTAATAATTCCGTCAATAGTGGACGCCGCTGCCGGTTTCCTCTCGGCATAGATTTCTGATGTCAGATGGTTTGTCAGAAGAAAATAGAGCATGCTCTAATTGAAATTTTTACAGAAGCAAAGTTTAAAAGGTAACACACGACATGTATGTATTTTGCAATGGGAAATTTGACATGTCAGATGACAAAAACTTGTCGTGTACAGTCGCCTTAAGAATTTGCAAAAAAATTGTGAATAAATCGTTATTTTGGCGCACTTAAGGCTAGTTTACACTAGTATACTTTGTATTAATTAGGGTGTTCAATTAGTCGGGTTTTATTTTTGTGCGATTAAACGATTAATCGATATTTGGCATTTTTAAGTTATTCGATTAAACGAATAAAATTTTAAAATGAATCGATTAATCGAATAATTCTAAATTCAGAAATTTTAAAAATTGCGAGATTTTTTTCAATAAGTTTAACAAAAATTAGTACTTGAGTAAATAAACTTTTTTAAATAAAACTTTGCAATGTACAGCTTCAAATTTTTGCTTCACTTTCGGGCACTTAAATTTTAAAAGAGTCTATATTGACTATGACTTTGGATTTTCTGAAACTTTTCACGGATATTCCATCCTCTGTTATACTTATGCAAATAATTTCCTCTGGAGAATTGATCGAAGTATTTTGTTTAAAATATTTATTCATTGGACCACTTGTAGCCCCCTTTGATTTTGTTGGTGGAGCATCTTCTTCAAGTTCTATGTTATAGTCACTGTGTAAGTGATAAATTAGTGAAGGGTATGAAGAACATTTACGTAAATACATTTTGGACACCTGTTACATTTAGCGTTAATTAGATTTATCCTTTGTACAATATTTTTAAACCAAACTCATTCGAAAGAGGGAAACGCGTGAACTATTTTGTTAGAAACAACAGGCGTGTTCTAGAAATCCAATTGAAGTGAATTTAAAATCGAGCAAATTTTAAAAACGACCCTGTAATGAAAGTTCATTTTACCTTAGCTTTTCTTTGGAAAGCAATGAGGTATATTGTATGTACAGAAAAATTTACAATTATTAGACACCAGCAGAATGTAATGCATTTTCTGGCCCGCTACGGCCTTCGTCAGCATTCTTTGTGTCACACTGGATAGTGATATTTTATAAATTGAATGTATTTAACTCAACAATTTTAACAAATAGAAACTGGGAATTATTTCCTTCCGAAGGTTACTTTATATTATATTCAACATTTTTTTATTTTTCGAATTTATTCTATGAGCTAAATTTCAGTTATGTATTTTATAAAGCTGTTTGTAATAGTCCTATTCCTTCAATTTTTCAGAAATGACTTTATACACTACCAGACTATTATATTGTATTTTCTTGTTAAATACAATAAACCTCATTGCTTTCCAAAGGAAAGCTAAGGTAAAATACATACAATATACCTCATTGCTTTCCAAAGGAAAGCTAAGGTAAAATGTAACAAGAAAATACAATATAATAGTCTGGTAGTGTATAAAGTCATTTCTGAAAATTTGAAGGAATAGGACTATTACAAACAGCTTTATAAAATACATAACTGAAATTTAGCTCATAGAATTAATTCGAAAAATAAAAAAAATGTTGAATATAATATAAAGTAACCTTCGGAAGGAAATAATTCCCAGTTTATATTTTATTATTTTTAATTGAATTGCATAAAACCCATTTACTAGCAAAACAAATTTATCAAAAAAGGTTGAAAGTAAAAAGAATAGCAGTTAGAAAAATATTAGAGAAAAGAAGAACAAACGGTGTTTTCCACACACTTGTTCCTGAGATGCGCTTTCATGACGTGGAATCGTTTATTAATAATTAACATTCACTTCCTACAATAATTGGTAAATATTATGTTAAAAAAATATTAAAATTTACCATTTAAAATTAACTTACGACCAATTCCAATAGATTTTTCTATTTCCGTCCATACATTTTGTTTTAAGTAAGTATTTTTATATGAACAATTTCCCATATCATAAATACATTCTCCTCCTGGATTTTTTTATTTCCTCAATAAGTTTCAGGGCAATATTTTCTTTAACATACATTTTTGTTTAATTTTTTTTTTAATTATTCAGCACAAAACGAAAAATTTAATATGTGGCAGCTCAATTCAACTTTTATATACAAATTGAAAAACAGTGGCATCTCAGTTCATTTTGTTCGGCACAAGAATTAAAATTAAACCAATTCAAGAAAAAACGTTCCGAACAAATTCATTGCTCTCTCTCTCAAAAGTAAAACGTCAAACTCAATATAAAAAAAATTTTGACCGGACAAAAATTTTGTTCGGAACGCATGGGTGAATCGAGCTTAAGACAAAAACGTTCAAATATTGGAAAAATACAATGTTTTAAATGGATTTTTTAATTCAATGAAATCGCCGAAATTCGGTTAAAGAACTAAGAGTCGTAGTTAATAGCTCAACTCTTAAAAGTACACATAAAATCATTAACAAATTCTTCCACCATGTTTCTCTCCTTTTATTCCATTTGTTTCTGTAAGTGTAAATAACAAGAATTTGCTTACTATTATCTCATTAAATTTTTATATAGAAAAGAAAATGGAAAAAAAGAAAATAATTTCAATTTCTTAATCAATCTCAATCAGTTAAAGTGAAAACTTGATTGTTCATTTCCATACACGAAGAGGTAAAACGGGCACAAAACAAAAAAAAAAAAAAAATTTTAAGGGAAGCAAATTATTTACTATAATGACGTGGGAGGTCCTTCAATAATGGGGTAATAATTTGCTGCCATTGTAGTTGTAATGTAAAAGGAAGTGCATTTTTATAACCAGCTCTTTTCACGACATACAAAAAAAAAATTACACGTGTAAACATTAAGAAATTTGTTAAAAAAAGAGTTTTACAATGATTAGCGATAAAAGAGAAGTAAAAGTGAAAATAGTCATAAAAAAATTAAGTGAATGCATGATGGTTTTTGGTAAATAAAAAGTGAAAGTGTTACACAAAGTTACTAAATAAAAGAAAGAGTATTTCGAAAAATAAGAAAGGAAGCTTTAATGCTGGTAGTGGAGATCGACTTTGAAAGAGTCCTCTTTAATCCACCCTGATCACTAAAAGTACACTGCGATAAACATTTTTTTAGCCGACTTGAAAGGGTTTTATTCTTTGCGTGTATCTGTGAGTAAATTTCTTTATTAACGGCAAAATAGTTTTCAGCATTTGTGGCATCGTTTTATTCGTCTTTATACCCCAAGTGATGAGAAGGGGTGGTGCTTTAAAACTATGTGAGATAAGGCCATGATGGCTTTATTGCTGAATTGAATGGGATATAAAGCCATAATGGCCTTATTGCTCAATCATTGAGAGGTAAGGTCACATTTAAAATTTTGCGAAATGAGAGATATAGCCATATTTTTTTTTTCGCAAATGAGAGATAAAGCCATATTTTTGCAGAATATTGGGGGGGGGGGAGGGGGGGGGTGCTTAAATACCATGCGAGTGAAGGCCATAATGGCCTTATCTCTTATTCTATAGGGAGATAAAGCCTTATTCTCATTTGAATGGGAGATAAAGCCATCATGGCCTTAGCTTACATTAGCAATATTAGAAAATGGCTTTATCTCTTATTTCAGTTCCGAAAAAACTAAAGTTAAGTATTGAAATCTGGCTTCGCATACTAAAGTTTTTCTGCGTGGTGGCATGCAGCCGTGCTTAGGGGTTTTCCTGCGTGCGTCACAAGAATAAAAAAATGTTTTTCAATGATAACTAAGGATTTCCCTTTTACAGAATGTTTACACCATGCATATTCTGAAAAAATATGGCTTTATCTCTCATTTGCGAAAAAAAAATATAGCTATATCTCTCATTTCGCAAAATTTTAAATATGACCTTACCTCTCAATGATTAGGCAATAAGGAATTTATGGCTTTATCTCCCATTTAATTGAGCAATAAAGCCATCATGGCCTTATCTCACATGGTTTTAAATCACCCCCCGAATATTGTTATGTTACACTTTTTTCATTCTTGTGACGCACGCAGGAAAACTTTATTCAGCGAAGCCACCATGGCCTTATCTCACATGGTATTAAAGCATCCCCTCGATAAGAATACCCTCATTTTGAGAAAAACTATATCGCTATGTTCAGTTTTCGTTTCCCTATTTTTTTAATTTAATAAAAACTACTAATGAGAAGTAGATACATCCTTTTTTGTAGTCTATAAGCGGAAATGTAGCGAAAAGCTTAATTAGGAATAATATAAATTAGAAGCATTAAAAGTTAACAATTATCAAGATTCCCAACAACGCTATAAGGTTTTTTACCGCAAAAGAAATGTACTACACTTCTTTCCAGTATAGACATAATAATTTAAACAGCCGGTTTAATAGTAGATTTTAAGGCGACTATGGATTGACCGTCTCGAGTTTTTTGTTAACGTTTAAGTCTAAATCAGAGTATTTTGTTACAAATTGTACAGCGATCTTTATACAAACTTGTTTCTGCAAAAATAGCTTGAGTAAGTTGAGCTTATTTGAACCTATAAATAAATCTGGGACTCTAGGTAATGGAATCTAGATACGACTAATGGTAAATTGATTGGCAGCGACCCAGCATTAATAAAGGAATTTATGTCGATGAAAATGATTTTCAGAAGTAGTATTTGAATGAGAGCTATGGTCAAATATACTTTAATAAAACATTTTTAAACAGATACTTAAATAACACCAACACAATAATAACGTTTCCCAGCGGAAAAACTCAGAAAACTTCTTGCTTCAGGCCTAATTTAAAAATTTTTTTGATTCAGTTACTATTCTTATCTAAACTATGTTTACACTTGGGTTTTTAAGCACTTCAACGTGTTTAAAATAGATATGAGTATGGAATGGAGCGGGCAGGCCTTGTACATCCAAAAAAGAGGAGTACAGAGACCTTCTAAAGGGCATCCGTACTCCTTTTTCCCCGCTGGGTAGAAGGCAAGGCTTGTTGCTGTTTTTTTCTAAGGAAATTAATTTTTGAATTTTTAAATATTAAACGCTGCATATCTTGTGGCGTCGAAAATTTTAAAACGCAATAAAAATTTCTTTAGAAAGCACTAATAAAATTATAAAATATTTTTGACTTTGTTTTTGCTTTTGCTTGCAATGTAATTTTTGCGTTGCGTTTCGTTTAACACAATTAGGGCCTTAATTCTGGTAGGTTATTTGTAATTTTAAAATTTTACTTTTTAGACACTTATTGTACTAGTTTTATTATTAGAATAAAAAAATTTACGTATATAAAATAGAGTGGACCATCAATGAAGGGAAAATTTAAAAAGTTATCTGTTTCAAAAAAGTAGACCAGTTCTGTGTTAGGTTAGGGTAAGAAAAAATTTGGTAAAATTATGAGCTCGATCGGTTGAAAATTGCCGTTCCGCACGCGCATTGAATTCTGTAATAACGAAATTCGGGCTAAATGGAGAGAAAATCGCCCGTAACTACTGAGCAGTCACCCCTAGAGATATAAAATGTATGAGCAACCCCAATTATTTTTGCATCCCCAATATTTCTCTAGAACAAACTTATCCTCTATCTCCAACCCTTTATATGGTCCCCATACGACAAATTTAATTTCCTCGAAAACCGACTCTAGAACAGACGGACGGACAGCCAGACGGAAATGAAGTCCAAGATTAAAAAAACGGAATTGGATTGGATAACATCCGAATTTAATGTTAAGTCGGATTGACTGTTACAACTGTTAACTCAGATAGATTACGCGGACTATGACTAAAAGTGGCATTAGCTTAATTAAAGTGATAGTTAGGGGAGGTAGTTAGTGGAGCAAATCTCTCTGCCCTGTCTAGAACCAAAATGTTAAGATCTCTTAGTGATATGACCAGAACAAAGTCAGAAGCTCAAAGGGAACCCCTGGACTTGTTATTTGTAAGCCTCTTTAAAAAGTAACTTAGAAATCCTAAACATGTCAGTTAAGGGGCTGATTTTTGCGGTTGGCGGGTATCACAGTGTGCTACTGCTTTTTAACAGAAGCCGCCGCTTTTACAGAGGAGGGTAAAAGCTTTAACTCCTAAGAAATTCGATAACGAAGGCTGGGACTTAAACAATTCAGATTAGAACCACAATGTTCCGAAGTTCTGAAGTTTGGGACAGTGTTACATTTATTAATTACTTAAAAAGTTTGAAATATCATGAATAATCGTTATAAAAAGTTAATTTTTTGACCTTGGCGAAAGAAGTTTTCAGAGGCTTGGTTAAGTAAGTAGCTTAGCCATGAGGGACTTCTGCAAGCCAGGTTAAAACTTGTAGGGATTCTGTTAAGTGGAACCCCATGGCATCACAATGGAACGTTAAGTCTATGTGTGTCAGATGAGTACTGACTAATACTCCAAAAAACGAAATTTTAATTTATAGAAGCTAAAGCAAATTTGATCGGAATTGCAACTGCGGAATTAAATCGTTTCGATCGGAATGTGTGACAGGACTGTATATTACGTTAAGGGTATTTTTCTGTTTAGTCTTAAAGGTAAGCCAAAGATTGTATGACGATTTCTAATCTTGAAAGCACTATCTATTTCCAAATGATAAACATATGATAAATTTTGTAATAAAAAGATATTTTGAAATACTTTTCTTTGACCCCTTTCATACTTACCAAGTTAGTTGTCACTTGCCGAGTACAACAAAGTTCTCGCGGCAGTCAAGAATGAAATATTATCAATAAATTTTAATTTATTTCATGGTGTAAAATTTCTTTCTTCATAAAAATAATTTTATTAAAATTAAATTTAAATAATTTAGTTATCAAAATTTGGATTAATAAACCAAAAAGTCTGTACTCAATTCTTTTTCCCTTAACCCGAACTGAACGCTGACATCTTTAAACCAAATTTTCAATGGAAATTAAAAATCAATATCAATTTGCGCTTCAGCCCATTCGCCGAATTGGCGGCGAATACGATGGTCGTTTGGCTTTAATTCCTGCACAAGTTGAATCGTGAAAGCTTTTAAGCCAAGACTCTTTCGTAAAATCTTCCATAAAGTGGAAGGAAACAACCCCAGTTGCTGAGAACGGCGACGAATTGATTGATTAGGTTCATCTTCAATGCTTTCCTGTACAGCGGCTACAGCTTCTTCAGTGCGCACTGTTCGGCGTTTCACGGGATGCACATTATCAGTAACAGAAAATGTGGTCCGAAAACGATTTTTTGTTCTTCAAATAAGCCGCTCTGAAGGACGATTATGAACGCCATAAAAAGGAAGAAGTACGCGATGAGTTTCACGAAAAGAACAATTATTTTGATTAAAAATTTCAACAATTTGCACGCGTTGCTCTGGTGTAAGACGATTCATAATGAAGTTTCAGAGCAAACTAAACAAAAAAAACTTTCAGCTGTTAAATGGGTGCTCAAATAAAGCAGTGTGCCTACTCAAAGTTGTGACACTCTAAAAAAAACACGCTTTATATGTATACATAAAAAATTTAATTAAAAAGTTACAAATTCGATACGTAAAATGATTATTTTTCAAGGAGATCAAAGCCCGACTTGTGTAGGAAATTAGTAGGGATGTAACGATACGCCTTTTTGCCGATACGATGCCGATACTTTAAATTTTGAAGGGTTTCATAAATGTAAGTATGTATATGAGAATCTTCATATACTAAGTTTTAGAAGGACTTTCTTGGCAAGTGCAAAAAATTCAACATTAGGGGCGAAGGATCCGATATGACATGAATGCCGCCAAGAATTTGATGTCCGATTTAATAGTCACCAAAGACAAAAATTAAGCCATAGTCAAGCCATTAAGTTAAACGTAGTCTGAAACTCGAATTTTCGGCCAAATGTGAGTTTTTTTTTAATATTTTATTAAAGACCAACATTTTAAGCAAATCTATGCTGTTCCGTCACAACTCTGTATGCAAACTTAAACCTAGTTTAACTGAGATCTAAAAACGCAAATTAAAGAATGTTATATGGTATGTATGATCGAACCTTTTATGGCGGCACCATATATAAAATACCAAAGACACTGAATTTTAGGTCGTACAAGGACAATTGTGTCCTGTTTTAAAAACTTCTAAGGGGTGACTGGCACACCTTGTTTTCGCCCCACCTTGCTGTACATGCCCTATACAAATAAATCGCAAAAATCCGTTTAAAAAGTAAATTATTCTCCGCTATTTTTATTACCAGCCTTATTTTTATAAAATGAGTCCAATAGAACTGAAAGCAGTAACTTAAATTAAACTTAAACTCAAAACCAGCTAGAAGTAATGAAAATTCAATATTTATTTCTAACAATAAATCAAAAAACTTTAAAAAAGGTCTACTGCCCCTCATGTTTGAATTATAATTGTATGTTTCACAAAATGTTCCATCGCATTGCTTCACTCATTCGTTTCAAATGAACTTTCCGTTCAGTTTAAAGAATGAACACCAACAAATGCTCCTTGAACAACTTCAACCACCACAAAAACCTATAGACTGTGGTGACAAACGCAAAAGTACTGGTATTTAAAACGCCACAACAATAACAACTAAACTTGAGTAACACTAGAGTTGCAATACTCCAGCAACACGTAAACTTTCTATTTATTCTGTTCGTTCACTTAAAAAAGTAGAAAAACTCACCAGGGGAGAAAATGGGGTTATTGCACATGAAACTTTTTAGGTGCTAACGATGAAAAGGGCTGTCGTTTATGATTGTAGGTATGTTTGTGTGTAAGTCTTTTGTCATGATAGTTTTAGTAACCCAGTTGATCACGTAATTGAAACGTTGTCGCTGTCGTCAACGACTGTGTCGTTTTTGTAGTAGATTTAGAGCACAGGTTGTGTGTTACAAAAAACTAAACATTTCTTGACAACAACGACAGCCATAATATGTCTGAATGTTTATATGCGATGATGAATTTTTTAAAAACGACTGAAATTCGTCCACGACAACGGCTCTCATAATAAGGTCGATCATTGTTATGTGCATAGCTTTTCATGATCTATTATTTGTAGGTTTTTTTTTAGCTTTATCGCTAACAGTATTAATTAAGATACATATAACATTAAATACTTGTCGCCCTTATCGACGTAATCGTGAATATATACCCTTATATAGTTTGGTTGAGGGAAAAATTGAAACTTGTGGACCATGTTGTCGTTTCATAGTTGTATTGAAGTCAACCTGACATGAATACATCTTTTCATATCGCCGTTAGTAAAGGTTATGATATGACCACTTGTAGAAGCCGCTAAGGATGTCAGAATTAAGAAAATCTTCTGGTCGCCAAACGGATTCTATACACACAAGAATACGGGAATTGTCTTCTTTTTATAACATATTTTAAAAGTGAAAATAAAAAATGTACATAATTAAGTAGGTATGCATGTTAATTTAACAAGATAAACTTTTGATTTTAATACAAAACAGGTTTTTATGGGTTCAATATTGAATCCAGATTTATTTATACTTTAATATTTTTTTTTTTTTATTTTTTTAACAGTGAATAATATTAAATAAACGTAATTTAAGGTTATTTTGATATTTTTTATTAAAAATTAATATGAAATAATGATAAATTTAAGTAAAGGGCATAATTTTTCAGAAATTTAACATGATTCTCAATCAACATTTTTCCACGTTAATTTTACATGGGTATTTTTTTCTGTGTGTAGCGTTTGAGTGATCAAAAACTTATACAAGAATTAGTCGCTCATTTAAATTATCGTTCAGATAAGTTGTGCGGTGAGAGTCATAACAATGTTGTCCACGTCAATTTGGTCATTTGGGAAGTTTGAGTACTTAACAAAACTGCTGCCTAACGGTTTTACCACTTTTATTACGATTTTAATAACACATTTTCATACAGATCTGAGTGGGTTCCACAATGTAAGGCATTCCGTGAGAGAGTGAAAACTGTCGCAATGCCAAATGGTGTTGAGGCATAAAAAGAAACAAAATAAATAGACTAGTCAAAATTACCTTGAGGAGTAAAAACAGATAAGTTTTTAGTTCTCATTAAGAAATTAAACTTATAATTCTTGCCACCAGTCGATGATGATCGATATTAAATTAAAAAGGCTCGAGTTTTCTTACTAAGAAATTTTTTGGATTTTCCTTAAGATTGATTTTTTTGTCCTCTTAAATGGAGGGTTCAAAGCTGAACCAAGTCATAAAATAAAATGCATATATGTATTTCAAAACTGGTGTGAAATTCTTCGCAAAGTTTAACTCTATCGAGCTCTTTAACGGACTAAATCAAGAAGTTTTTCGTTCGAAAGGTAACGGTAATAAACCCATGTCAATGGCTCCAGAAATTAATGGAAATTCACTTACTCAAAATCAAAATATTATCGAATTTTCATTTTTGACTTGGTTCGCTTCAGCTCTGAGCGCTCCAAATATAAACTTGAGTTTGTCTTAAGAACATTGTACAATAGGAAATCAGTCTTTCTTTTCTAAAAAGTATATGGCTTGCAGAGGAGTTTTTTAGTTTTGATTATAGAGTCTTAGGTGTGGGCCTTAAAATATGTGAGCTTCTTAAAAAGCATTAAAAGTTTGCAGTCCGACAAGTCTTTAGAGCCCCATACCGTAGATCCAACGCTGAAACATAAGCTCAAATTCTTATTTGCTAGCCTTAACTTTAATTTCATGTTAATTATACCAGCATTGGATTCTGATCATTGTACATTTTAACTGAAACTATTAAATGAAAGAGTATTTCATTGGGGTACCTGAGCATCGCAAAGAAATGTCCATGGCCTTACACTGGCCAATGTAAGGATTTATACTGATAAAAATTTTGTCACTCAGGGAAAATTTTTTTAATATTTTGAACAACAAGAGGCCTCAAAGAGCACGTGTTCTTTTGGAATATTTCAGGGGAAAAAACGAATTTAATGTTAAGACGGATTGACTGTTACAACTGTAACCTCAGATAGATAACGCGGATCATGACTAAAAGTGGCATTTGCTTAATTAAAGTGATAGTTAGGGGAGGTAGTCAGTGAAACCCATCTCTCAGCCCTGTCTAAAACCAAAATGTTCAGATCTCTTACGGATAGGACTCGACCAAAGTCAGAAGCTCAAAGGGAACCTCTGTACGCATGTCCTGTATATTTAGTGAGAAGTTCTCGCATCAACAATATGTGAAACAAAATATTCCATCGTTTCTCAAAAAGCTAGAAAAAAGTGTGTCTGTAACTCATATCGAAAACTATCAAAAGAGATTACATCGTTACGTTATAGATATCATAACATTGCATTTGAAGCCGCCATGTGCCCGGCTTGTCTAATTGTGCACAATGATCTTAAATCCACCTTTGACGGATTATATGATATCTCAGGCGGTGAACTGGTGGGGATTTGTTTGGTGGAATTTCCTGTTATCACAATGGAACGTTGGGTCTAAGACTATGCTAACGTCCATAAATTACTTTGAAAGGTTAAAAAATCATGAATAATCGCAATAAAAAGTTATTCTTTGACTTTGCGAAAGACTTGTTTAAGTATGTACTCAATTTTTTCCCCTTAACGCGACCTGACAGCTGGCATCTACAAGCCAACAGTTGCGCAAGTATCTTGCCGAGTCTGAAAGGGGTATTAAAAAAAATTTTTTTTTTTCAATATCAATATTTTTAGAATTTTAACGAATTTTGTAATGGCATATTTTGAAAGTTTATCAACAACTCCATCATATTTTAATAATTTTAATGTCATCGAAAAAAAATGAAAGCTAAAAATCTCTAATTACCTTTTTATTAATATTATACATAAATTTATTATTTTTTGTCTATCTTATTTTATTAAGTTAACAACCAAGAATTCTGTGTTTTATTTAAAACATTGTTAAATCTAAATACTTTACTGTACTTAACACTAAATATTAAATAGTAAAAAGCAACTAAAGCAAACGTTTTGCTTCAGACAGAGAGTTTAGGACTAAATAATAATAAGTCGATCATAATACTAAAATTACAACAAAACAAAGGGAAATTTAGGGTGGCAGGTGTCAGCCAATTGGGGTAACAATAGTGTGTTTCATATTTATAAGACCATTTTTAGTTTTTATGTTAAAACTAGCTGACCCGACAGATGTTGTCCTGTCCAAATTAGGAAAAATGTTTGCGTTCGATTTTTAAAATCCGTTAAAAAGATACGAACATTTGAAAGAAAAATTAGTCAAATCGATGGAGCCTTTTTCTGATTTTAGGTAAATCGAAAAAAGTGGGCGTTAAAGTGGGCGGGGCAAAATTTTCTTACCGGCAATCATTTTAAAGAAAAACCCGTCCAAATCGGTCAAGCCGTTCTCAAGTTATGCGCTTAATAGAAAAAGTGGGCGTAAAAGTAGGCGTGGTACATTTTTCTTTCGATGAAGACGTAAAATGGACTAATACGAACATTTAAAAGAAAAATTAGTCAAATCGATGGAGCCGTTTTCTGATTTTAGGTAATTCGAAAAAAGTGGCCGTAAAAGTGGGCGGGCCAAAATTTTATTTTCGTATAAATCTAAGTTGGACCATGGCGATCATTTTAAAGAAAAAATCGTCCAAATTATTTAGAAGTCATTGGTGGTGCAATATGAAAATTGGATTTTGCCACGTCCCTCCGCCCGCAGACTGAAAATCAAAAATCAGACTTCACAGTGTCACCCGCCTGAATATTCTGAAGATTCTCTGAAAATTTCATCAAAATCGGCCCAGCCGTTTTGGAGTCCATACGTTACATACATACATACATACATACATACATACATACATACATACATACATACATACATACATACACACATCCAATTTTATATATATAGATTTATGTATTAATCCAATTATTTGCTCTCTTTTGGTGAATTATTATTAATTTGATTATATCTTAAATTATGCACTTTGGATATTTGTTATGAATAAAAAAAAACAAGATTGCGCATCTGCCTCATCATAGAATGCAATTGACTGTTTGTTGTAAAAAATGTAAGAGAGCCTACGTCACACTGACTGAACTGAAGTTGAGTTGCTAGCAGCGAAATCAGGCATTGCCGCTCATGTTAAAATATAAAATAAAAAAAAAATTTTTATATTTTAACATGAATGGCGTTGCCTAATTTTGCTGCTGGCAACTCATCTTTAGTTGTGTTGCTATCCGTAACCGTTTCTATTACGGTTGCAACTTAAGATTGCAGCTTCCTCTGCTAAGGTGCAATATCCCTTTCGCGGACTCCTGTCAGCTGTCTTCGTACGACTGCTACGCTGACTAGTAGAAGACTTAACGTCGGTGGTCGTTGTGTTCCTAGACGAGCAGGAATGATGTTCTTTAGACCTGTTGCTGTCGGAATTCGACACGTTGTCCCTACGATCCTTTTCTGTTCGGTTTGCCTTTCCTCAATGTGCCAAGCTTTGTGACCATAACAGAGCCTGACGGTTTGTCCAAGCACATTTTTGGGCTACTTAAGCTCTCAGTAACGGACTTTGGTTGTCAGACACTGTCACCTATATTGATCCTTTTGTGTTCGTAGTTTACTGTACCGTGTTGACAGTTTTTGGGTCTGATGTAGACTGTTCCCTACCCATTCTTCTGCCTAATAGTAGAGGCCGAGTTTGCAAAGTTTTTTCAGAAATGCCACCTTTGATGACCCTATTCAGAACTCTCCACAATCCGACCGAGAGGTCATCATTCTGCCCTTTAAAAAGTGGCAGAATCCTATTGGTATCCGTCTCGGGCTTTTCGGGGAAATATCCAACAAATACTTCCGCCCTTGTGCCTTCTGCACCTTTTAACTGATCTAAAGGTTGTTTTTTTATAGAGTGACACAAGTTTAAATCATAATAAATTCAATGAAACGGGATTTATTGGAAAGAAAATGTTATGAATTAATGTTTAAATATGATTTATGCCATGTGGCCGCCACGGCTGGCGAGTAGAAGGCGCAATCTGGAACACCAATTTTCAATTTCGCCGATAACTTTTCAAATATTGATTTCCAGGAGTTCAATTGTTTGTGGTTTATCAACGTAGACAAGTGACTTAATAAACCCCAAAGAAAATAATCCAATTCAGTTAAATCCCACAACCTTGGTGGCCAATTAACAGTTTCTTTGAGTGGCATGTGGCTCCGTCCTGTAGGAATCACATATCAGCAAGATTAATGCCCCGTAATTGAGGTACGAAAAAATTTCGATTCATGTTCCTATACCGTTCACCATTGACAGTAACAATCTGACCATCATCGTTTTTGAAGACATATGGGCCAATGACTCCGCCAGCCCATAAAGCGCACCGAATAGTAATTCTTTGTGATTGAAAAGTTGTTTCGACAAAAGCTTGCAATTCTGCTTATTTACGTACCCATTCATCAAGAAATGGGATTCATCAGAAAATAACATTTTGAATGGAAATTAAAAATCAATATCAATTTGTGCTTGAGCCCATTTGCCGAATTGACGGTGTATACGATGGACGTTTGGCTTTAATTACTGCACACATTGAGTCTTGAAAACCAAGATCCGTTCGTAAAATCTTCCATAAAGTGGAAGGACAGTTGCTGACAACGGCGAAGAATTGTTTGATTAGGATCATTTTTAATGCCTTCCTCTACAGCGCCTACAGCTTCTTCAGTGCGCACTGTTCGGCGTCACACGGGATGTACATTATCAGTAACAGTAAATGTGGTCCGAAAACGATTTTTTTCCTTCAAATTAGCCGCTCTGAAGGACGATTATGTACGCCATAAAATGGAAGAAGTGCACGTTGAGTTTGCCGAAAATAACAATTATTTTAATTAAAAATTTCAACAATTTGCACGCGTTGCTCTGGTGTAAGTCGATTCATAATGAAATTTCAAAGCAAACTAAGCAAAAAGCAACTATCAGCAGTTAAATGGGTGCTCAAATAAAGTTGTGATGCCAACTTTAGTTTGTGACACTCTAAAAAAAATACGCTGTTATAAAAGCAGTTGTTAAAGATGGTTGCGTGTTTGGCTCAGATTCCAGGAGCGATTACTTAGTAGATAGTATGAGAAATAAGAATTTTAAATTAATTCAAAATTAAGGCGACGAATATCCTAAGAAAGTTTGTTAACATTTTGTTTTATTAAAGAGAAACCGCCAATAACCTTTTAATTATGAAACACCAATAAAATAGTATATGTCAGAATACAGAACGAAAAGTAGCAACTGCAAATTTCCAAAGGGCAGAATTTAAGAGGTAATCAAATTAAGGCCCGTTTTCACAACTTAGCGATAGCTAAAGGAAGGATTTTATCGGCCGTATAAAAAGTATAGCATTATTACAACTTTACTTTAACCTACCATGTGGGAAGATCCTTAACTTACTTCATCGCTCACTTTAGGTTAAAGTTAAGTTTTAATAATGGAACACTTTTTATAAGGCCGGTTAAATTCAACTTTTAGCTATCGGTAAGTTGTGAAAACGAGCCTAGGACTGATTCACCAAAAGAAATCAAAGTTATTGGATAAAAACTTAGAGAATTACATAAAATAACAATGGTCTTATAAATATGGAACACACTATAATCGTTGGGGTTTCTTTTTTTATTTTACATAAAAAATACATTTGAATATTGACCACATTTATAAGGATTATTTAACCAAATGTATTTAGTTAGAACTTTGAGTTTAACGTGTTAAGTTTGTAAGCGGCAAATAAACGCATTTGAAAACGAGAAATAATTTATATCGAAACAGTTGTAAAATAATAATAAAAAAAAAAACTATTAACTAAAAAAGAAATAAGTGGCAAATTAATTCAAATAAAAAAAGTGAGTGAAAATATTTCAATACTAAGAAAAATTATTACAAACAGCAATTCTTAATTAGTTTTGTAAAATTTTAACTATTTTACATAATAATATTAAAATAATATTGTCAAAAATTATATATAATTATTTATGCAAATTTTTTTTTTTTGTATAGGGATGTTTTTACTAAATATGGGAAATGTAGTGTATCCACTATCGCAGTTCACGACTTGGCCAAATTCCGCATTTAACTGACCCACTTACAACACCCCAACCAAACCACACAAAACTCAACACCAAAGTTTCGTGTTTACCGTGTTTATACAATATTTATTTTTCACTTAACTTCAATTGGGAATTGGCAATAATAATTTAAGCCATTAATATGCAACGCCAACAATTTTCATAAAGATCTAATAAAATCAAGAAATATTTGGGTTGTTCACGGAAGGCTGATTATCAGGTTCTATGGTTATCAAGTTATATAAACAGCTTCCAAATATATTTAAAAAATATAACCTGATAACCAGCAAACCAGTTATAAAATTTGTGTATTGAGAGTGTAGGGTAATAATTAAAATGCCCTATCCGGGAATTAACCTAATTTCTTTTCATGTGTTAGGTTCCTTTCTGAAATAGTTTCATTTACAACCTGGCATACCTGAGAAGTCACAATTACATTTTGTAATTAATTAAACCTTTAAATGTAATTGTAACTGCATTTTTGTTGTTACAGGTAGATTTTTGTTGTAAATAATCAAAAAAAAAAAAAAAAATCAATTACAAATAAATTTTATTCAAAAATTGTAATTTAATTACTTTTAATTGTAATTGTACAAATCTTATTCACGCCTGTCGTAAATAAAACGTGACCAGTTTTTTCCTTGAAGGTTTTTCTCATGTAGTTTTTAGGAAAAAAGGGAACAAATATCGTTAGTGTAGGGTATTAATTTAAAACTCCCTGACCGAGAATTAACACTATTTACTTTGTTCGCTAGGTTCCTTTCAACCGTAACTCCGTTTACAAGCTACCAGAACTGGGACGTCCCAATTATATTTTGTTATTTAAAACATGTAAAATTACAAAAACTATTTGTAATTGTAACACATTTACGATATTATTCAAAATAAACTCAATTTCAAGAAATAGTTATTAAATAATTGTTTATACGTAATTAAATTACTTTTAATTGTTATCGCAAAACTCTCAATTAAATGTAATTGTAATGTAAAAGAAAATCCAATTAGAGTTGAAATACCAAATAGAATTAGAAAAAAAAAATGGTTAATCATTGATTTTTAACGGTCTAATTTTTTATAAATAAAACAGTACCAAAGTTCTGTAACTTTGGTGAGAACTTCTCGCATTGAAAAGATGTTAAAAAGATATTCACTGTTTCCTGAAAAGTGAGAAAAAGAGATAACGTCGTTACGTTAAAAATGTCATAATATTTTACTTGAAGCCGATGTGAAATAGCAGACGTTGAGAAAGCCAGTCACACATATGGTTGACTGTCACAAAATTTACTAAAATTTAAAAATGTTGAACGACGGCGGCGAAAATACAACCGTCGGCTATACCAAATAATGTAAAGTGCGACTTTAATGTTTGTTGTTTGCTTTGAAAACATTCGTATATTTTTCAAAAATGTTAGAAGTAAAATAAGTAATATATGAAAAAACCTGCTTAGAACAAAATACTTATCCTTTCCGTGTAATTATTGATTGCATTTTGCATTTTAAATATTTTTTGTGTTAACTTTTTTTCTAACCCCATTTTTATTCGTGAGATTATTTGACAGTTCAAAGCGGGAACTTTTTCACAAAAATTTTACAGACACAATTTTTCTGTAAATTGGCGTTTGAATTCCTTACGTTACAGCTAATACTTGCCAAAAAAAAGTTACGGACGCAGTTAAGTGAGAAAAATAGTTGTTTGATTCAATTTTTGGCATTTTTGTTTCATTTCTCACATTTCAATCGAAAAGTTTCTTAACGCGGGAGTTACAGAACATGGGCACAGGCTTAAAAACCTGTTTTATTTTTTATAAATAAGAAGGTAAGTCCTTAATTATTGGTGTATAACTTAAAACGGTAAATTTTCAGCAGATGGCGTTACTCTCCGAAGACTATCTTGAATACGCTTCATCGATTTTATGGATCGAATCCAGCCAATTTAATGCCAAAGGCGAATAATAATCGCGCCAA